>JAKTXA010000001.1:0-600000 GCA_030561325.1 Yamadazyma atlantica
TCCTTATGGGATGTGATATTTACTGCCTAGAGGTTGCGTAATCTATCTGAGTGTAATGCGACATCCGTTTAAAGAGGGTGCGTTATTCATCCTGAAAACACTGTACCACTTTCAAACCAATGCGGTGGTTAAAATTGACGATACTAATTTGGTGACAAATTTGATTATAATCTCCTACATTTTGTCTAATAAACTCTACAATGATCAAAGTTATACCTTTAAAACCTGGATTGATTTGATCCAAGCCAGTAAAATCAGAGGCATTGATATGAAATTATTGAAGCAAGTCGAGGTGTTTTTTTTGAATGTCATTGACTATAATATGAACTTCAAATATATGGTGCGAGACGATAAGTTTTGGGGGTTTGTGGGCAGCATGTGTGAAGACGGAAGGGTGTTTGAACACTATTTGCTTCAATTAGAAAAGACTGAAAATAGCACCAAAAGTTTGGTTGCAACTGCCACCAGTCCTGCCAAACAAATGGAAACTCCATTGACCTCGCCACTTATTACCCCATTGGTGACGCCTGACGATTCTCCTATGAAGAAACGCAAGGTGTTAACCCCCATGTACAATTACAATACTTTTATGACCAATCCAGTGCCCACTATAGCATATCCTGATCAGTTTACTAGCCAGAGATTTAATTTTCCACCCGCCAGTGGCCCCGCCAGTGGGCCTAGCATTGGCACTGGATACCCCCTATTCAATGCCCCATTGCATTTAGATTACGTTTGACGACTGATGAAATTAGCATATACACTATACATAATTAATATATTTATTTTAGTTTACCGTTTTTGCAGCCTGCTTGACTCAACACGGCAACTTACAGCGACCACATCTCAAACTTACAACGCGCATGATGATCACCCGTCGCGGGGCACGTAACCCATAAATCTCGCAGTAACCTGTAAACCTACCCAGTGCAACAACAGGGATCGGCGGCATGACTGCAAGGTCAACCTGCAAAATCTCCCAAACAAAAGGCGATTCAATAAACCCTCGTCACCGGTTGCATATCCCAATCGGGGCATGCGATTGTTGATCGTATACCTGAAACTGCCATTAATAAATAATTACGCATGCACCGCACGCCTGATCTTAGCCCATTGTGCAGCCTGCATTAAACCTCCTGATTATTTAGGTTCCTTTTTTTCCTTTGGGGATTGTCTTCCAAATTTAACTTTTTCATCTATTTATCCTCCATACAAGCGGGGGGTTCGTAAACTGATTGCTGTTGGTTCAAGCCAGAATTTGATAGGAGCACTTGATAAATGTATCAATGATTGGCTTGCAAAGCAATTGCCAATAATACCCCAACCCCTTTACCACCTTTCAACAACTTACTCGAATAGTTGCTGTTTCAGGTGATCCTGAGCACATTGCAGATATATGTAAGATTATTGAAGGATGTGCGGTTTTAACCGATTCAGCCAAAATGTGCATGGTGCGTCCACGCACCGCCCTAACAAATCCGAGTTGCGTAAATAATCTTTACAATAGAGTTTTGGTGTTCCATAGTGAGGCCCAGAACAGAAAATATTATTTTTCTTTTCAGGATGTTGTTAACGGCAACGATCCACGCAATTGGGTTAATTCAAGTCCAAGGCTGACCATTGTTTCATTTGGAGGAAGGTTATTATTAGGGGATTAAGTTTTAGAGTCGTTTGGGGGCCTCGACACGACCCTTGGAATTGGTCATTTGGTTACAACTGTTGCAGGTACCGCAAATGGTGTTTTGGTCAAGGTGGCATGAACGCCGCATCAGGTGCATATACCGTGCATGCCGCGTGCCGGGGGCAGATGGGATCCTAACCCCGAGTAGGCCGGGGTTCGTAACTGGGGACACCTAATCAGGTCGTGTCGATCCCTAGTCTCATCTCATCTCATCGCACCTATCCCCAGACACACATGTTTAGATATCTATATAGTTAAGATGCTTTGTGAGGTATGTAACAACCAGCAATCAAAGTATAAGTGTCCAAAATGTGGGATAAGTTACTGTTCTTTAGTATGTTATAAATCAGACACGCATCAAGAACGAGACCTGCAGCTGCAGCTGGACCTGCAAGCTGCACCACAACTGGAAGCACCACAACTGCAAGCACCACAACTGCAGCTGCAACCACAAGCCCTGCAAGCCCTGCAAGCTGCACAAAAATCAGATAAAGAAGCCAAGTATGAACAAATCCTCCAGAATCCTCAGATGCAACAATTACTACAAATAGACGCGTTACAAGTCCATCTTAGTGCAATGATTAAACTTCTGGAGTCGCTTCCCGCAGCAGATAGGCGACAATTATTAGCAGTAAGACTCAATGATCTACGGCAAGAGGGGGCGGAGGAAAATGTATTAGTAGAGGAATTTGTCCAAACATTCCTTGAGGCCCGTGACAAGGAATGAACATATTGAGTATGAGCCATATTGAGCATATTACGTGTCGTACATGATACATTACATCCTACGTGCATTGCTAACGTGCATTGCTAACGTGGATTGCTGACGTGCATTGCATCCAACGTGCATTTCATACATTACATTGCATTGCATTGAGTTATTTAACATTGCTACATTGAGTTATGGTGCATTGAGTGTATATCTATAGCTACGATCTAGATAAATGACAATCTATAATCACCAGGTGACTGGAACGAGATCCTTCGCCCTACGGGCTCAGGGCTAAACATTGCCTCCCCATATATACTGAGTCTCCTTCCCCACATCCCCCACCTTAACCTTAAACAATTGCCCTCCCATATCTCCTCCTGCAAGGTTCGCAAGATCTTCAATACTCTTATGCATATCATCATGCGCCTTTAATGCAGTAGACACAAATAACTCATCATTACCTCCAACAGTACAGCACGTGATCAGACTGGCAGGGAACTTATACTGCTGTTTGACGGCTCCTGATTGGTCCAAATGAATCACCAACCCGGGCCCAAATAACGATACAAATATCTCATCCTTATCAGTGATACACATCCCATCCGGAACAAACTCCGTGTCTGGCCCAAAGAGTTTTTCCGTACTGAAAAATGTCTGCTTATTAGAAAAGTGTCCGGTGGGGGCATCATAATCAAAGCTATAAACACATTTGGTGGGGGAATCTGTCCAATAGAATTTAGTTAGCGTACTATTCCATCCTAATCCATTGGCTATCGTAGTGCCGGACATTAGTACCAGTAACTCAAGAGTGGGGGTTAACTTATACACCGAACCATCCGAAGTTAAAGGTTGACCAAAATCACTCATAGTTCCAACAATCATATTTCCGTGGGGGTCAATTTTCCCGTCGTTTGACCGAAGGTGGGGGGCGTGGGGGCCGTGGGGGTATTCCACAAGCGCCTCCACTTTTTGGGTCTCGAAATCCCCCACTTTCACCCCACTCTTTGTACAACAAATAATCTTATCGTCATTTTTAGTAAGGCCAATGGTTCCCACACTATCGCCAGGTCCTACTTGAAGTATTTGGTGAACTCCAGTGGTTTCAAAGTACCGATGAACTTCTCCTAAGATAATATCTACCCATAACCAACTATCATTTGATTTGTTGTAGGACACTCCTTCTAAGAGTCTTCCTTTGTAGTTTGGTAGCACCACGCGAGATTTGTCGACTTCGATTACCATATTTAATCAAAGGTGGGGGAAAAGGATGGGAGGTAAAGGGGAATCAATGGTTTATATACTGCGGGCTCCCCCACTTCTGGCGCGCTCCCCCACTGGTAGGGACACGATCGGAGATCGGCCACGCACAAGTTGCCTATTTGGGATTCCGTATTTGCAGCCAATAATTCTTTGAGTTCTTTGACTTCTTTGACGTTAGTCAAAGAAGTGTTATATTATTTGCAGCCTCTCAGTTCTGTTGTGCTATATCTGTCATTATGTATTAGATATATGGCTATGTATTATATATGTCTATGGTAATATGGTATGTGTCTGTCTCTAGTATGGTAGTGTCTGGAATCTAGGAAAGTTTGGAGGGCTAGTTTGGAGAGCTAGTTTGGGGGGCTAGGGCCAGAGGTGCTAGGTCCAGAGGTGCTAGTACCACAAGAGCCGCCCCTGCGGGACTACTCTTATGGGTCCGTAGTTGTCCACTCCCGGGCCAACTCCACCAACGACCCCGGATCCACACTCGCCTGAATCACCTCCAACGGCACCTGATTCTCCGAATAAGCCTTGGTTTTAAACCGACCCAAATTCGTCTCAGTAATCAACCGAATCCCCTCATCCCTATCCTCTAACAACTCCGTCCAAGTATAAAGGATCGAGTCTGTAACCCTAATAAACGGATTAATATCGACAATAATCACGTGATCAAACGGCCGCGGACAGTACACGTCCACGATAAAGTTCCGGTTTGGAAACCGGGGCACTATAGTCTCCCCCACGAACTGATCTATCACCCGTGCAAGCTGTTGTTCCTCCACCAACAGTCGTAAATAATCATAATAATTCAAATCTCGTTGACTTTTCCCCACCACTTCGCCGTCTCGTACGAACACCCGAAACTCTAGGGCCGGGTTTACGTCCTGCCACCGCCGAAGCACCAATTCATGGTGCCATTGTGGGGCCGGCTCTTCAGTAGCATCTTCAAACGGGAAATCCAAATCGTGGGCCACGTGATCTGAGGCATTTAACATTAAGTATACTTCAGTGGCAGAATCACATTTCATACTATGGGTAGCCATAATCCAAGTACTGTCTTTGGGAGCAGACCAGTTGAGTTTGGGGGCCACAGCTTTGTAGTGCTGGATCACGTGTTTGATCTGGGCGTGGACTTGTTGGAAGCCATCTTCTACCCGGGCCAGAGCGGGGCCAACGGCCACGTCCTGGCCTGGCTCGCCCTGGATCTCCCCTGACTCATCTTCCACCTTTCTCTCCCCCACTTTATCAACACTTTCCCCTACTTCACTTTCCCCCACTTTTTCACTTTCCCCCACTCTTTCAATACTTTCCCCCACTTTACTTTCTGACTTGTCCTGGCTCTCGTCCAGGTCCAGGTCCAGATCCTCGTCCTGGCTCTCGTCCAGCCAATCACTATACTCATTATCACTATTCCTCTCCACCCCCGCCTCGCCCCTTCGGGACTCGTCCCCGGGCACCCGGATACTCTCCGCCCCCAAATACTCCACAAACTCCGCCGGCAACGGTATCACCGTCGCTTCAAAGCTGTGCTCCTTAAACAAATCGTACCAAAACGAAAAGCTACACCGTAGAATCTGCTGCTTACTGGCTTTGATTTCGTTGAACACCGCGTACTCCCGTGTCATCGTACTAGCTCGTCGTACTAGCTCGTTCTACCAGTTTAGTACACGTTCTAGCTGTTACTGTAGCACTAGTTGTCCTTTTAGTAACAGTTATAGTAGATCACTAAGCGCTGTCTTTGTGAGTGCGATGAGTCTCATGAGATGTCGCGTGTCGTGGCCCCACACGACCGGCGCGCGCCCCCGACATAAAAGTTTTTCAACCTTCACCGTGTAACACTAATTCTAGTATCACCAGATCTACACTTCATACCAGTACAAACACATCTAGTTCCATCTAGTACATCTAGTCGCTACCGTACAATCCAATCAAAATGTCCAAAGTAGCCAACCCCTCCAACAACCGGTTCAAAGATAAAGAAAAGCCCCAGGAAGTTCGGAGAAGTAACATCTTAGCTGCCAAAGCCGTGGCTGATGCCATTAGAACTTCCCTTGGACCCAAAGGGATGGATAAAATGATCAAAACCAAGTCGGGCGAGATTATTATCTCCAATGACGGGGCCACCATCTTAAAACATATGGCGATTTTACACCCTGCTGCCAGAATGTTGGTGGATGTTAGTGCCGCTCAGGACGTAGAAGCCGGGGACGGGACCACTTCTGTGGCTATTCTTACCGGGGCTCTCCTTAATGCCGCCGAAAGATTACTTAACAAAGGCATCCACCCCACTTTAATCAGTGAAAGCTTCCAGAAAGTTGCTGATAAGTGTTGCGAGATTCTATTAGATATGGGCCATAAAATTGACCTTGGCGATAAAGATACCTTGATTAAAGCTGCTTCTACGTCGTTGTCGTCCAAGATTGTGTCGCAACACTCGTCTTTATTGGCTCCATTGGCCGTAGAATCCGTGTTAAAAGTTATTAATGAACAACAGAATAACGTGGATTTGAATAATATTCGGTTAATTAAGAAGTTAGGTGGGACTATAGACGAGACGGAATTAATTAATGGAATTGTTCTTACCCAAAACGCCATTAAAAACGCTGGAGGTCCAATTCGGATGGAAAAAGCCCGGATTGGGTTAATTCAGTTCCAATTAAGTCCTCCTAAACCCGATATGGAAAACAATATTATTGTTAATGATTACAGGCAAATGGATAAGATTCTTAAAGAAGAAAGAGCTTACTTGCTTAACATTTGTAAAAAGATCAAAAAGGCCAAATGTAACGTGATATTAATTCAAAAATCCATTTTAAGAGATGCCGTCAACGATTTAGCCTTACATTTCTTATCTAAACTCAACATCATGGTGATTAAAGACATTGAGCGGGACGAGATTGAGTTCCTTTCCAAGTCAATTGGGTGTAAACCAATTGCTGATGTCGATAGCTTTGCTGAAGATAAGTTAGGGTCCGCTGATTTGATTGAAGAAGTTGAAAGTTCTGGGTCTAAAATCGTGAAAATCACCGGTATTAACGCTAAAGCTACTAAACCTACAGTTTCTGTCATTGTTAGAGGGGCTAATAACTTGATTCTTGATGAAACTGAAAGATCTATCCACGACGCTTTATGTGTAATCAGGTGTTTGGTTAAAGAAAAAGCCTTAATAGCAGGAGGAGGAGCTCCCGAAATTGAAATTTCTAGAAGATTATTCAAACAAAGTAATTCCATGTCCGGAATTGAACAATTTGTATATCAAGAATTTAGTGAAGCATTAGAGATTATTCCTATTACCTTAGCAGAAAACGCTGGTCTTAACCCCATAGATGTCATAACTGATTTGAAGAATAGACATGAGAATAATGAACTCTACGCCGGTATATCGGTCAGAAGATCAGGGACTTCCAATACGTTTGATGATCATATTTTACAACCGGTGTTGGTGAATACTTCTGCTATAACTTTGGCTAGTGAATGTGTGAAATCGATTTTAAGAATTGATGATATTGCGTTCAGTAGATAGGTTTATTCCTTTGTATATACAATATATTCTAACTAACAATGGCCTGGTGGCAGCGCAGCTGGCACTGGGCAGTACTAGCGCCAGTGGCTCTAGCTCCATCTCTAGTTCCATCGGTTCCATCTCTGGTCCATCTCTGGTCCATCTCTGGTTCCATTTCTAGTTCCATCAGCTGGCAGCGTCGGTAGCAGCTGGCACTGTTTCTGTAGAATTTGGCACTGTTTCTGCACCAGTTTCAGTAGCTGGCACCGGTTCAGTGCTGGAACTAACAGCTGGCACCGGTTCAGCGCTGGCTGCCTCACTGACTGCCTCACTGGCTGACGCCAGTTCGGCTTTCAAACCCTTAACTCTCTTCTTAATCAACCTCTCCGGATTAATAGCAAAAAAACACTTTCCATCAATCTTAGTGCTTTCTTCTTTGGTGGATTCGTGGATTTGTTTGCAGAGTTTGACACATTTTTTGATGGTGGTGACGAGGAGGTCAAGCCCAGGCCCAGGCCCATTAGGGACTGGTGCTGGGCCTGCCTCTTCTGTTTGTTCTTTTGTTTCTGTTTCTCTTTCTGTTTGTGTTTCTGTTTGTTCTTGTGTTTCTTGTGTTTCTTGTGTCTGTTCTGACCCTAGCCCTGGCCCTGACGGACCAGTGCTAGGCCCAGGGCCATACTTTAGTCTCAAATACCTCTCTGTCACCCGCCTATCACAATCCCACATCGCCGCCAACGCTATCTGAGGCGGCGTAAACAAAAACCCCCCATCACTCAACATCGCCTCATTCAACCACCGCTTCGCCTTATCATACAATTCCCCCAAAGTATCCACCGTAACATCATGAAACACCTGGGGGTGCAACAAAACCAGTTGAAAGTCAAGGAAGAAACCGTACAACGGCCTGAACGGGTGATGGACCAATAGCGTGAACTTCAACGCCTGTAGCACCGTAAACTCCAAATCCAAAATATGATGAGGCTCCGTCTTGGGTAAAGCCTTACAAAAAGACTCGATAGAAATGAAGTAATTCTCCAGCTTCGCCGCTAGGAACAAGCACGTGAACAACACGTTCTTCGGGTGGTATTTCATAGTGGAATTGTGGAGGTAGAATTTCTTAAAGAATGAAATGGCCGTAGCTTTTACTTGAGTAGGCATTTTAAAGAAATTGGCTGCTGGAATGAGGTTTTTGGAGTAGAAGCTTAAGTATGTCAATTCTTCTTCGGGTGTGATCAAGTCCATGAGTTTGTCTTTGTGGAGGTGACTGCCATACTTTTCAAAGGTTTCTGGTTGGTCAGTTTGGAGTTTGTGGTAGGCTTGGTGGAATTTTTCACTGGCAATGGCTCTGCCAGCGGTGTTACTTTGGGTCCGGAGGTTTTGGAGCTGGGCGGGCGTATAGGACCAGAGCTTGAACTGGCTGGACCGGCGGTAGAGGTCGTCGACCGACACTCCTTTCTTGGGAGCTTTTTCTTTCGTCATATCTAGATTGTCTTCTCTAGTTTTAGTGTGTAGTCTCAGTCGCAGTATGTGAAGTGAGAATGGAAATAAGTGAAGTGAGAATGGGAAAAAGTGGAGCGAGAGGCTAGTGCGACTTAGGGAGAATTTAGCGAGAGCTAGGGAGAACTAGCGAGAGTTTGGTGCAAGCTAGGCAGAGATTACCGAGAGCTAGGGAGAACTAGTGAGATCTAGTGGGAGCTAATAAATGTGTTGTATTACTATATATGTATGGACAAGGTCTATCTAGGGCCAGAACTAGCCTGGTATGACGGCCTTCGGCTCGTCACACCAATTTGACCGACCGACTCAACCCCTTCTTAATACCACTCTTCTCTCCCTCATACTTCTTCTCTCCTTCATAAACGGCCCTCACACTCTTCACCTTCTTCTTGGCTTGTTCATACTTCTTTCTCTTCTTCACTCTAGCATTTCTGATATCCTTATTCTTCTTAGCTGTCAACCCCTTATTCTTCATGATCTGGTAGTTAAGAGCTCTCTTCCCATCAGTCCCCACAACCTCTTGTCCCTCGGCCAACTTTCCTTCTCTGGCCAAACGGGTGGCTTCTTTATGGGCTTTGGTTCTGGAATCTTTCTTGGACTGTTTAGACGCTTTCATGGTTTGATAATATTCATCATCATCTGAGTTTCCGTTGATTTCTCGGGCCATTTGTTCATCTTCAGAGTTCATTTCCCCTCCATCCAAATCGTCTCCTAATGCTTGTTTCGTCTCTCCAGCTCCTCTCTTTCTGGCTTCTTCTAATAATCGTTGCTTCCGTTCAAATAACCGTTCTTTGTAGGGTAAATCTTCATCCCCATTCAACTTTTCGGCGTTTTTGACTTGAGCTTGGTCGATTTTAGAGGTGTAGAATCTTAAGGATTTCTTTCTTCTTTGCTTGTCTTCGTCGTCCACGTCGTCGGGGGTATCTGCTTCGAGGTGGTCGCCTTTGGTGGTTTTGGCTTTTCTGATATTCCGTTTAGAGGTTATGTCTATGGAGCTTTCTTCACTTTCTTCACTATCTTCTTCGGAGTCTTCTTCGGACCCTTCTTCCATGTCGTCTTCAATGTCGTCTCCTTCCATTTCCTCTCCTTCTATGTCCATCTCCTCATCAATCTCCCTTTGGTCGATTTCCTCGTCCTCGTCCTCGTCCCGGGCATCCATAAACTCATCATCAGAACTATCTCGTACCACCTCATCCACATTCTTCCACACTTGTCTGGTCGTAAGAATCGTTTCCATCACAGGATGTTCTTTCATACTCCCAAACGCTTCTCCACTCTTAACCTGCTCAGTGAATATCGAAAAATAACAGGCAATGGCTCCAAGATACGCCGTTAACGCTTCTCTTTTAACGGCCAAAAGGTCACCTGACCCGCCCAACAGACTCAAAACTGGCTTTAACTCATTCCACTCATTCAATAACGGCACAAACTCGGGAAACGATTCCGTGAGCATTTCCATCTTTTCTTTAGTATCAAGTTTATCCAAATCGGTAGCACCGTCATTTATCACCATTTGAGTCTTTTGGGTCTCGGCATCAAACTCTTCGGCTTTCTGGTCCCATTCCTCCATCATATCGTCGTCTATGTAATCTTCCATGCCTAATTCTTGTAAATTCTTTTTCTGCTGCCTTATAGCTTCTTCCGTCATGGCTTTAGAGGCTTCTGTGTCGTCTACTTCATCTCCTCCATAGTAGTCACTTTTTCTTCCCCACCCTTCTTCTTCTTCTCCTTCTTCTTCTTCCTCTTCCTCCAGACCCTCGTCCTCATCCAGGCCCTCGTCAACTCCAAGAACTTCATCGTCCTCTTCCTCACTGGCTTCAGAACCATTTCCATACTCCCCCGCCTCATCTAACATGATTTTCTCCCGGTTTTTGTGGAATTCATCAATCTCATTGTCCTCAGGCATGCTCTGCCGGCCTGGTCGTGTTTGTTTCCGTGCCATCCTTCTCTTACTGTTCCTTTCTTCTCTCTTAGTTCTCTAATACTCTCTTTAGATGCTCATCGCGAAAAATTTCACTCCCTCACAAACCACAAACCACTGATCCAGAAACCTCACTAACAACTCTTCATCCATTGGTCCATTGTTCCACAACATGTCAAACAGACTCGAGTCGCTCAACTCCAAGAAACCCTCCGGCAAACCGTCGCTCAAGTTCAAGCCAAAGGTCGTCGAGAGAAAGAGCAAAGAAGAACGAGATAAAGTAAAGGTCAAACAAGAACCCGACACAAAACCATTCAAACCAAAGGGCAATAGACCCAAACCAAAGGGGAAGCAAAACGGGTATGCCAACACTCACGTGCTATCGTCGGGGTTATTGTCGTCGGCCACTCCCTCGGTGGGCCCGCCAGGAAGTAGTTCTGGCTTTTCTGGTCCTTCTGGTGCCTCTGGAGCTGGTTCTGGTGCCAGTAGATCGTCTCCCGCCCCAGATTTCCTTCAATCTTTAAGGCGAAACGATACCCCTAGGTCCACCTCTCCCGAGGATTCAGATGATGATGATTTGACCAGAATAGATATGTCTAGAGATTATAAATTTGCCGTTGAAGACACGGTTCTTTTCCCTAGAAGACCTACCAGAGGCGAACCAGAGCAAGAACCAACGGTTTCCAAAGAGCAGTCACCGGTGAAAGAAGATCCCGAGTTTGTACGGGAATCTTCGGTCAAAAGTGAAAATATAGAAACAGAATTACAACAAATCCTCGATACAAAAGCTGATTTGGAGTCTAAAATCTCTCAGCCAGTGGATTTATTGGACAAAGAAGAGTCTGAAAAGCTTTATAATGATTACACACATATCCACGACACGATAAACGACAAATTTGGGGGGGGAAGTTCTTTTACTTTGCTACAATTGCCTAAACTATTGCCTGAGTATACAAGGTCTAGCGTTAAAACTGAGCCTGAATCAGTTGACGAGGTTACAGAGACGACTGGTACAAATGGAGCTGGCCCAGTTCCTGGTCCCGCTGGCCCCGGCCCGTTTGCGGCTGATGTCACCAAACTCACGGGTCAAATTGGGAAATTAAATATCCACAAATCAGGTAAAGTCTCTCTCAGTCTAGGCAACGATATAAACTTAGGCTTGACTGTGGGAGTAGGGTCCAATTTCCTTCAGGAGTTGGTGGTTTTGGATTACTCCGACAAGCCAAAGACTGAAAAGACTGAAGATGAAATGGATCAAGACAAGGGAGCGATTCATAAGTTGGGAGATGTGGATGGGAAGTTTATAGCGACGCCGATTATATAGCCCCCACACTATTTCCTCCTGACTCCTCATCTCATAATATACGTTTGCATTAACTGTGCTTACTATGCGTATTGTATTAACTATGTACTGTTGTCTGTAGCCTTTCTGTAGATATCACCTTCGGCGATATCTACGCTAGTTGTTTATCAACCTCTTCGTCAAACTCTCCAAATCCTCCAAACTCTCCGGCTGGTCAACCTCAACAATATCATCCAATTCTCTATGACTCTTTTGTGTCTCAAACCATTTAGGTTTCTTACTAACTGGCTCCTCCTCGTCCAGCGACACCATATCCCTGTCAAGGTCAGCCCCAAGCATAACCACGGGCTCATCTCCCTCGTTCTCATCTTCACTCTCTTCTCTGGCCCGTCTTTCTATTTCCTTTCTTCTTCTCTTCTTCTCTTCTCTCTTCTCCTTAGCAGTCAATTTATCTTCAACGTCTGCCACATTCATCATCTCGGTTTCTTTATCCACAAATTGAGTCTTCTGGGTAGCAGCATCCCCTGCCTTTTTGAAGTCTTCTTCATCCTCTAATTCATAGATCGGATGGGCCGTACCGTCATCATCAAATACCATCTTTGTAGGGTTTCCTTTGGAAGATATACTGGCTTTTTTGGATAACGCCTTTTTGGCTTGTCGTTTGGAAACAGGAATACTCAAGTCAGGAAGGTCTTTCTCATTCAAATTATGATCTTGTCGTTTGACAACCATAAAGTCGTCTTCTTCTTCGCTATCTTCTCCCTTGGACTTCTTATACCCAGTCATATCCAAATAATGGTCCGACAAGACGGTCTGGTTCTGTCTCTCAAACATCCGGTCGTATTTGGTTCTGACCTTCTTGTCTTTATCGTCAGTGTCAGGTTTCGATAACATTTGTAATTTTCTCGATTCGTTTTTCCTTTCCTTATTCCCTGCCCCTCCTTTGATTTTAATCTTAGGGGCTCCCGGTAACCCTAGCGACAAGGCGTACGTTTCTACGGGGAGTTCTTCCACCTTGAACACATCTTTATCTTTCTGAAGGTGGACCGACCGAAAGTACGAAATAAAGGCTCTTTGGCCCAAATTCTTAAGCATAGGGTCTTGGAAACATAACGATTGTAGTTGGGGTTTAATGGTCTTTCTGGTTTTCAGCTTAATGTTCATAAACTTAACTTCGATTTTATGATTATTTAATCTCTTGAGAAACTGTTCTTCTTCAGAGGGTAAAAGCATTAATAACGATTTCCCTTCCCGGCCAAACCTAGCAGCTCTTCCCACACGGTGAACATAAGTGGCAGCGTCTTCAGGACAGTCTACTTGGATAACCCAATCAATAGCCGGGAAATCAAGCCCTCTGGCCACAATATCAGTAGCAAAAAGACACACATGTTGAGCCTGAGAAAACTTTACCGTAGTTTCCAACCGAGAAGTTTGTTTATGACGTCCATATAACTTCAATAACGACATTCCCGGTTGCAATTTCCGGAATGTCTCGTATGCAAATTGAACTTGTTTTGAAGAAGAAAAAAACACCAAAATCTTGGAGTTTAAATGCGATTTAATAAACGACCATAACACATCTAATTTTTCATTCAAAGGAACCTTGATATAATACTGGTCCAACGATTCAGGCGTGGCCGATAATTGGGTGTCTGAAGATACCCCGATTCTTTTGGGGGCCGTTAACGATAACCTGGCCAAATCTTTCACGCTATCTGATTGGGTGGCTGAATATAATAACGTTTGTCTGGTAGAAGGTAAATGGCCTATAATGTTATCCACTTGAGATTTGAATCCCATATCCAAACACCGATCAGCCTCATCAAGCACCAACACTTGAAGATTCGAAGTCTCCATCCCTATGGTTTCATTAAGATGTTGAGAAATTCTTCCTGGGGTTCCTACAAGAATATTCATTCTAGAAACCCGTTCTTTTTCATACTTCACATCCTTCCCTCCTGTGACCAACCCGGCAGAAAACAGGTTGTACTTCCCGATCTTGGTCAACACTTCAAAGATTTGGACTGCCAATTCTCTAGTAGGCGACACAATCAAAGCTGCCAACCCATCAAACTCGGTGATTTGGTTTCGAATCAAAATCTCTATAGTAGGAATCAAAAACGCAAGGGTTTTCCCTGACCCGGTCCGGGCCGTGGCCATGATATCTTCCCCTTTCAAAGCATACGGAACACTTCTTTTCTGGATATCAGTCAACTTGACAAAACTAGCTTCGGTTAACCCTTTCAAAGTCTCATCGGAGATGGGCAACTGATGGAACTGAGTAATGACTTTTTCTTCGGCCACGGGGTCAAACTCGTCCACTTTGGCTTGAAGTTTCTGTAAGGCCGCCTGCTCCTTCTGTCGCTGGGCCAGCCGGGCCTGTTTGCTGTGGCCGTTTCTGTTTTTTCTAGCCATTTGGTTTGTGAAATAGTTTTGGTGATATTTTTTTTTGAGATGAGCTCGCGATTTAGCCCTAGGCCGCAGGGCCTGGGGCAGATTTGACAGAGGTTCTAAGGTGATTGTATATGGTGTTAGTGTATATGGTGTTAGTTTATATGGTACTAGTGTATATGATAGTATTTTAGTGTTGGTAGTTAGTGGTAGTGATCAAAAGTTCAAGATCTCTGAATACTGGAGACACAAATCCCCATACTTATCCAACTTCTGGCTGTCCACTACGTCATAGCATATCTTCCCCTGGGGAATCTTATATGTCTCTATTATATTGTCAAACATTTTTTGTAGCTTGCTGGGGTCGGTGTCCATCACGTGATCCATGCAAATCTCTATTAGCAACCCTTTGAAGATCCCATGAAGAAATACATTTGATGTCTTTATAGTCAAATTCCCATTCTCCAACACATAAACTTGGCCTCCGTCTCCCCGGATATTCTGTTTTAAATTCCAAAGACTCTGTAATTTATGAGCACTAAACATATCAAAAGGGTCGTTAAGTCCCGTGGTAGCTCCCATATGAAGAAATTGACTGGGTATCATCATCAGGTCGTTCGGTATGGAGCTATTGTTGGCACTAGCTACTTCTTCGTCAATTAAATTGGTGAAAACTCCTACCGATCGGTGGTTAATCAAACAGATACAACTATCTTTTAAGTACAGTGGCGACAAGGTGTGGAGGAATTTGGTTTCTTTAGAAATTTCCGAGGTTTCGGCCACTTCTGGCGCTAGGGAATAGGGATTGTTTCTAAAGATCTTGAAACTAAAGTTCCAGTTTCCTTTTAGTTCGGGCAATTCGTTGGATAATTCATCGTGGAATTGAGTAATGGACTCGGGGTTGGCATTCACGTTTAATATCACTCTGGGTAATTGTTAGTAATGTCGTTGTGTAGTGTGTTTGTGTACATACCCTGAAACCATGCTTTATATGCTGTTTAGTTGATGTTGATGTTGGTGTTGGTGTTGAAGTCGCACTTACCGAGAAGTGGCACCAGCCCCGGCACCAGCCCCGGCATGGCTGGGCCCAGCTCTCCCTAATCTCTCGCTAGCTCCCCAAATGTCGCGAAAAAATTGCAGGCATCGCATCCATCTCAAGCCCATCGCATCTCTAGATCTAAGTACTATCCATAACAGATGACAGTGGAAATCACCCAGGACTCGGTGTTCGTCGGGGCCAACAAGCAGAGCTTTTCGGTGGACTATAACTCGGCCCAATCCTTGGTCGCTTATGGTGCTGGAACCAATATCGCTCTTTGGAACCCTACCGATCCAAATCATAAAGGAGTGTCTTATACCTTGAAAAATCACTCCCAAGAAGTCACATGTGTAAGATTTGTTCCAGATGGGGAATTCTTAATCAGTTGTGCTGAAGATCACAATATCAATATATGGCAGAAATCGGATCTGGTTCCTTATAAACTCGTGCAAACCATTAATGCTCATTCAGGTTCTATTACTTGTATTGCCGTGTTAAACTCCAACCTCTTTGCTACTGGGAGTTCTGATGGACAAATCAAATTGTGGCACAAGGTGGATCCTGCCGCTTGGAAGGAAGTTCATAGCGAACAAATCAAACCAGGATTCTATCCGTTATCATTAGCATTACAAGATATCTCTTCAGACAAAGTGCTATTGTCCGTTGGGGGTACCAATTTCAATTTATACATTTACAGTTTCATTCTTTCTGCCGGACAAGTTTCTGATTTCACTCAGGCAGCCGTTCTAACAGGGCATGAAGACTGGATCAAATGTTTATCATTCATTAAAGAATCTCCAGATAATTACCTTTTGGCCAGTGGGTCTCAAGACCGGTATATCAGACTCTGGAGATTAAGATTGAACGAGCAAATCGATAACTCCGATGAAGATTCTTCCAAATTGATTTTGTTATCGAACAAACAATACAAATTCAATATTCAAGACACAAAAGCTGCCTTTAGTTTTGAAGCTTTAATTATGGGACATGACGATTGGGTCACAGGGTTAGCATGGCATCCTTCTGCAAGTTCTAACAAAACCCTCCAGTTATTATCTTCCAGTGCTGACACCGCTTTGATGATTTGGGAAATGGACCATGAATCGGGAATCTGGGTTTGTGTCAGCAGATTAGGGGAATTATCCATCAAAGGAGCATCCACTGCCACCGGTGCTTCTGGAGGGTTCTGGTCTTGTAACTGGTTTGTTAAAGACGGAGAACAGTATATCCTTACCAATGGAAAAACTGGGTCCATCAGAGCTTATAAAAGCGATAATAGTACGAATTGGGACGCCATTTTAAGTGTGACGGGTCCTTGTAAAGAAATCACTGACCTTAAATGGTCTAAAGGAGGGGACTACTTCATGGCCACTTCGTTAGACCAAACCACCAGATTACTTGCCCCCTGGTCTGTCAATAAACCCGTGGTTACCTGGCACGAATTTGCCAGACCTCAAATCCATGGGTACGATATGATTTGTCTTGATAACATTTCTTCCACCAAATTTGTTTCTGGAGGAGATGAAAAGATCTTACGGGTTTTCGAGATGACCGATTCCATTAGTAAGTTATTAAAGAACTTTTCAGGGGTTAATGTCGACACCAATGACACTTTACCAGAAACTGCTGCTTTGCCAGTATTAGGATTATCCAATAAGGCTGCCAATGAACAATTAGAAGCTGGAGAAGCCGCTCAACAACAACAAGATGCTGAAGAGAATCAAGAACCAACAGAACCTAAAAAAGAAGATTTCTTAACTGGCCTCACCACTCCTCCACTAGAAGACCATTTACAACGGTTTACGTTATTCCCCGAATTGGAGAAATTGTATGGCCATGGGTATGAGATCACCAGTTGTGTGGTGTCTCCTAATGGAGCCTTAATAGCCTCGGCCTGTAAAAGTAATTCCACCAAACACGGAATGTTAAGAATCTTTAATGTGAATAATGATTATCAACAATGTGACCAAACCTTACCAGGACATAACCTAACGGTTACCAACATAGAATTCTCCCCTTCAGGCCAATACTTGGTGTCTGTTTCCCGGGACAGACAATTCATCTTATGGAAGGTAACTGATGAAGAGAAAGGAACATTTGAAATGGTAGAAAACAATCCAAAAGCCCATACCAGAATCATCTGGGACTGTGATTGGGTGCCTACTAATTCTTATGGTGATTTTTTCGCCACAGTCGGAAGAGATAAGCATATAAAACTATGGAATATAACTGAAAAGGTTAACCTCGCTGCCAGCTTGAAGCTTGAAGAAGTGGTTACTGCCATTACTTGCTACAAGTATTTGCTAGAATCAAAGGTCTTAATTGCCATTGGGACCGAGGCTGGGGCCTTGCAACTCTTCACCGTCGATTTATCTTCTGATGTTAAGGAGTTTACGCTTTTACACAAAGTTGATAGCTCTATAACTCCAGCCGCTAAAGTGTCCAAGATGAAGTTTAGCCACAAACAGGGGGCAATTATGTTGGCTGTGGGGAGTGGTGATACTTCCATCAGATTATATAACATAGACGTGTGATTCTATATAAACACATACACTATATATACTATACACTATATATACTATACGCTATATATCTACACAAATAATACTAGACAGTGTACTAGACATTCTCTTTTTGTGGGGATGGCTCATATATATATACCTTGCGGTCGTGTCCTGGCCACGCGCTATATCAATCAACGACAACGAAACACTGATCACATTTACAACACAAGTACACATTGACAATGGCTGACAAGTTTCCCGCTTTAGATAATGTGGACGATGGTGCCAACGCCGACGACAGCGACTTCTTAAGTAGAGAAAAAGAATTGATGGGTGACGAATTCCAAACCGACCAAGATCAACAAGTCTTACAAGGAAGTGATGATGAAATTAATGATTTTAAAGAACAATTTCCTGAAGTAGGGGATGATGAACCTCAACAAACTGCTCCTGCTGTTGCCGCTGATGAAGAAGAGTTTGAAGGGTTCCAAAGTTCTGAATCAAAACCTCAATTTGAAGGAGAATCCAAATCTTTGAAAGAATGGAAAGACCGCCGTGATTTAGAAATTGGCGAAAGGGAAAAGGTCAATGAAACCAAAAAGAAAGACATTGTAACCAAAGCTCAACAAACAATTGATGATTTTTATGACAATTACAATAACAAGAGAGAACAACATAGTAAAGAAATCTTGAAAGAACAAGAGAGTTTCTTAGAAAAAAGAGACGGGTTTTTGAAGAGAGGAACTTTATGGGATAGAGTCAATGAAATTGTTGAAGAAATGGGTGATGTTTCTACCCAAGGTGACAGAGAAAAGACTAGATTCACTGGATTATTGAAGAAATTAAAGGGAAAGGAATCTGTTCCTGGTGCTGGTGGGTACTAGACCGTCTAGGCCGTACCTGGAACCAGGCTAGTCCTCGACCCAGGTAGATAGATTTAATATATATTGCCTTTAGACACAGTCACGACAAACTAAATATTACAATTACCTTCTAAACATAAAACATAATAGGGACAAGGCCCTGACGACACCTACATAACCTTGTCTATCAACTTAATCAACCCATTGTCTCTCAACCCATAATCTTTCCCACTCGTAGTCTTCAAGAAATCATTCAAATTCATCAACTTATAAATCCCAAAACAGAAAAGTAACACTTCTAATCTGTTCCAAGTCTTTAATTTCAATACCTTGAACTTTGGATGGTTTTCTTTAATAATTCTCCATTTCTGTAAAATCATTAATTTAATAAGATACAAATTCAAAGCATTAAAGAAAGTATCAGAAATCCGTCTGATATTTTCTGTTTCATGAACATTCACATCATCATAATTAGTTAATTTATACTTAAAAGCAGGAATTAAATCAAGTTTATTAGCAAATAACGTCACAAGACCAGAAACAATTCCAATTAATTTAATATAAATTTTAAAGTAATTCTTTTTCCGGTCTGAATTATTAATATACTTAATCATTGGCGAAGTTAAAGAAATCAAGAAAATCGACGTCAAGTTGGGTAAGTAAATGAAATTAGTAATGGAATTTGCCTTATGGAAAATATACCAAAAGTAATTCAATACCACTTGTTTAAAAGTTTTGGAATCATTAGCATTATAAACTTGATGTTTCATTTCATAGTAATGATCCAAGATTCTTTTTTTGAAAGTGGTCAACCCAAAAAACGCCATAAGAGCCAAATTATGGAAACAATAATTCCGAATCAATTGAAGCCAGTTAATTGATTGGTGGTTAATGGCTAAGGTATAATTAATCCAAATGGGGTTTAAGAACCGGGTTTTAATAAACGAAGATAAGTATCTTTGATTCAACTTCAACCGGGTCGGAGTTAAATAATTCGATAAGATTTGAGCAAACAAAATGGGGAAAATAATATAGTGTTTCTCATTATACAATTGTCTAAGTTTAGACGACTTATAGTAACTCAATTTGAAATATTGAGACCAATTAGGAGAAACCAAGATCTGGGAATACGACGGAGGGTTTAATTCTGCCATGTAACTGGAGAAAATGTACACAATTCCGTAATCTGCTGGAATGGCAGCGTTATCAAAAATAGCAGTGAAAAAGAGTCCAGAACTTATCAAGTTAGACACTTTATAAATAAGTCTATTTTCTCTGGTGGTATCAAAGGCTTTACTCTTAACAAGAAGTTTCTTTATAATAGGATTCAACGCCAAAAAACTGGACCATTGGAGAGGTCTGTCTCTTTTGAGAACTAATAAGATCACCACCCATTTGATCCATTTCTTAACTGAGGGGTCTATTTCCACCATTTTCTTTCAGTTGTTGTATCTTCTAAGTACTATAAGTAGCTCAATACCGCTGTGTCTTGGTCTATCTTCCTATCAATCTTCTCTAGTCAAAGATCAAACTTCTCTAGATCAATCCAATTCACGTCCGGCTCTCCCTAAGATAAAGAAACAAAGAAGTTTATTTCGCGTTCGCGAAATGCCTATGATATTCTAAGGTGGGGCCTTTGTATCACCAGATAACTCCAGATCCCATCTTTGTCCCATCTTTGTCCCATCTTTACCCCATTAGTACGGTTTTTATTGATTTTTTACTTTTAACATCGCTTTATCATCGAACTCACCTGATACACCATGAGTGACGGCGAGAAAACCCCCGATAAACAATTACAACTAAACAAACGAAAGACTCCCCTTAGTAGATCCAGTTCCGTAAGGTCTAAAGGGATAGGGTTAAACTTGGCAGTAAGTCCCGTATCAATTAGTCCCAGCCAGCAGCCCCAGGCCCAGTTCCCTCTGGCAGACCATTCCCACAAACGGAACAAATCTAGCTCCAGTTCTCATACTCCGCTTCCTCAAGTGCCTGAATCAAGTGTATCCCCTGCCAAACCTGATGAGTTAAAGTATGATATTCCGTTACCGTCTCAGAAGGATTTGGTTAACCTTGACATCGAAGAACAGTTGCGGCTTTTGGCCTTCAAGGAAATGAGTATAGTGGAACTAAAGGATAGTATAGCCAGTTTGAATGCTAAATTGAGTTCTAGTGAGAGAGAATTACATAATCTAAGAGAGATTATTCAGAAACTGTTGTATAATGAGTTGAACGGAGGTCACCTGACCCGACAGCGGCAGAATAGTAATCCACGGGACGAGGCGATTGCCAGTACTAAGAGAAGTAGAAGGAGAACGTTGTCATTAAATAGGGATTCGAGTGGACCCAGTGGATCCAATGGGTCTAGTGGGGCCAGTGGAGTTGGTGGACCCAATGGCACTGAAATAGCACCAGAAAGTCCCGGCGCTGGTCCTGGTGGTTCCGGTCCCGGCGACCGGTCGAGTATTTGGACCAACCTCTCCAAACCCCTTAACCTCATCCAACAATTCGATACCATGCTTCAAAACGAATTTGAAAAGTCTTTGATTCCTCAGCAATCCCACCAGTCCAATTCCCAGGCTAAAAATAGAAGC
Source organism: Yamadazyma atlantica (assembly GCA_030561325.1). Lineage (NCBI taxonomy): Eukaryota > Fungi > Ascomycota > Pichiomycetes > Serinales > Debaryomycetaceae > Yamadazyma > Yamadazyma atlantica. Next base: position 21,268 of record JAKTXA010000001.1, read on the forward strand.
AGCCGACTCTCAGAAGACTCCAGCTCCAGTACCAGTTCAATTCCTTCTCCCCTCAAGTCAAAGTCTAGTAAAAACGATGCCATTAATTTAGACCAGTACATTGAAGAAGATACGATAATAGGCTCTGAAGAACGACCCAAAGGCCGAAGTAAAGACGATATGATGCAAGCAGTTTCTTCCAGTATCTGGTCATTTGTGAATGACGTCAGAACCAATGTGCTAAACTCTCTTAATGATGAAGATGCTACTACTATCCTCCAGCCCCCTTCCAGACCCAATACCAATAGAGATCCCGCTAGAGACCTGGCAAATACCAATAGAGACGCCAGTGTATACAATCTAGATAACGGCTCAGCCGTCAGTGTAGACAACCTGTCATTGATAGATGAAGACGATTTCAATAAGATCCTAAATCTTAAAAAGGATTGAGCCTTGTATATTAAATGTATAACATATTCTATAACTACAACTTTTGTCTATCTAGTCTATTTTAGCCTAGCCAACTGGCTAGTGGGTGGTGCTCGTGAGTGCTAGGGCACTAGTGGGCTAGTGGGTTGGAGCAGCCCCATTAAACCCATAAAATGTCCCATCCAATTCTTGCTTCAACAAATCCACCAAGTTCTTAAAGTTCTTGGAGTGGAAGTAATTGGGGCTAGGCAAATTATCAAATTGGCTAATGGAAAAATCCAAGATTTGATCATTGGAAAGGTTATACTCCAACGGAATTGAATTGTGTAAAGGAGGTAAATCCCCACTAGTTAAATTATGATTCATAATTGCCTTAGCATTATCATGAGGTAACACAGCACAAAGCCAAATCCTAGTCTTATATATCTTGAACAATTCTTTGATCAAACCTCTGAAATCAATTCTTTTGAAATTGGCATAATAATAGAAAATCAACTTTTTAAAATCAGATTGATATTCCACATTAATTAATTGTAAGTCATTAGATAAATTCAATTCTTTGATCTTATTATAACAAGTAATAAATGCCTTTTTCTCCTCCAAAAACTTACCACTAATCTTATGGATTTCTTTAGGGGTAGCAAACCTTAATACTTGTTTGGTAGGTAAAGTAATGATAAATTCATTATCTTCATTCGAATGATTATTTACAATAAAAGAAGCATTTAATTTGGTTGAATGAGTCCCACCAAATTTCCTGTTATTGTTCCCATGGTTTGAATCATCCACGATATTTAAAGACTTTAAGTATTCAATTTTCTTTAAGAAATTAAATAATATAGCGAAATTTAAATCAATTAATGGTTCTAAAATCATCACCAAATCTTTCCCTCTATCCCCATCCACTATTACCAAATCATTTTTTTGTAAGAAAATGTTGGAATTGTTAGGATAAGATAATAAATCAAATTTCCCATTTTTGTTCAACACCAAACATAAGATTTTGTGGTTGAAGGTTAAGTTGTTCAAGTTTTTGATGAACGTCACCAACTTTAAGATCTTGGGATTGGTTAATAAGGTTTTTAAATCAGTCAAGATCTCGTTAGCTAATTCCACATTTTGAAAGTACTTGATGGTTTTGTTGAACAAGACTTTAAGGTCAGCGGAAGCTACGAGGTATTGGTCTTTGAGTAAGAGTCCGTTGTCTAGTTTGATATTTCCGGGACCAGCAGTATTAGCACCAGACCCAGCACCAGACCCAGCACCAGCCCCAGCACCAGCCCCCTGGGGGTGGTTCATTGGATGGAATTTTTGGTTCTGGTTTTGGTTCTGGTTCTTCTGGGCTTGGTTTTGGTGATTTTGATTTTGGTGACCCTGGTTCTGGTGCTGGTTCTGGTGTTGTGGATGGGACTGAGGCACCGGCATACTCTGAAAGTTAGCATAATTCATCTGATAAAAGTTATCCGGAGAAAAGTCCACCAACTGGCTCGGTCTTCTACTTTGAAAGTCATTAAAGTTTGAATTCAAATTGAAATTATCAAAATTGTCTGTCAATTGATTCATATTATAATTATTCAAACTAGCATAATGAGCAAGGTTAAAGTTATTCGTAGGTTCATGTTCTTGAAGCGATTCGGGAATCACCGAAGGTTTATTGCCTTGAGTATACGGTTGATTTAAATTCAAATAAGGATAATCTACTGATCTAGTAAACGATTCAGCGGCATAACTCGGTCTTCTCGAACTAATATTCCCCACACCACCTTGCAATTCCAGTGGTAAATTAAAACTATCAAGTCTATTAGAAAATGGTCCCATTTGCGGGGAAAATGGGTTTACCAAAGGTGATGTTAACGGTAATTGGCCGTTATTACTACTGTGGATGCTAGCATTATCACTAATACTGTTTCTGGTATCCTCATCATCTCTTCTATTATGAGAAGCATCCAATCTATAATGTTCGAAGTCACCGTTGATTCCATTAAGGCCTTTTGAAGTGGGGGAAAGCGAAGGGTTTTGGGTATTTGGGTCCAAGTTGGAAAGTTTTTGGAACAAAATGTCGTTAAATTTCGACCCACCAGCACCAGGGGCAGGGCCAACGCCAGGGCCAGCCATATTCATATTTGCGCCATTTCCAGCAAACATGGGGTTTGAATTTGGCGGCAATTTAAACTCACTGGACGAGACCTGGTTGGACGGGGCCGACGAGTTAGCATGGGGCGGGGCCGGGTTGGACGAGGGGGCCTGGCTCCCCTGGCTCCCTTGTGGCCCCGGTTTCTCCCCGTTGGGGTTTAAAAAATCAGGCTGGTTAAGATTCATAAAGAACGTTGCTCAAATGCGCTCACGAAATGTGGAGTGCTGAAAACTCTAGCACCGGCTAAACGTAACCACCAGCGGTAGTGAAAACGGTACAAACGGTACGAGTCGGGGGAAGATTACTACCGGACGGTACGAAGTCTGGACCTAGCTAGTACCAACAAGATCTCTATACCTGAATGAATCGGGGTGTTACCTAAACTTGTGGGAGAATCTAGATTTTGAAGCCTCGCGCGGATTTGTCACTAGTCAAATGAGTGACAGGTGTGGAGGTAAGTCAGGTGACGTGAAATATGGTCCAATAAGTTGGAAAATGTCAAAGGGCTACTCCTGGAATGTTCTAGAACCGGATCTTTTACTACCAGATAATTCTAATTCTACTAAAGGCGTCTAAGGTTTATGTTCTAGGGTATTTTGTTGACATAAAGTATGGGGTACAAAGTTTAGTGCGTAAGCGGAGTCATTCAGAACAAAGAGGGGACTCCAGACCCTGGCCTTGCGCGGGGATTGGCCCTAGAACGACCCGAGAAACTGGGGGCGATTTGGTGCTAAAGTCGTACGAGCTCCAGCGGACGTTCCCAGGCATATGATTTTGCAATAGATAAGCTTAGTTTTATTAGCTACATACTTTATAAATGATCCTTATAATACATTGGCAAGGAACCCACTCGTCTCGTCATCTCTCGTCTCTCTCGTCTCTCTCATCACATCTCTTAACAAACTAGTTCAGTAAACTAAACTAGCCCAGTTTATGGAGTGGTTTTCTTTGCAAACCCAGTCCCAGCTCTTGGAGGGTAGGTCAAATCGTCGGTTTCATCGGCGTGATCACAAGTACACCAATTGGATTTTGGGGTTTGATCCATGACACTTGGAATGTGACTTCCACATCCTTGCCAGGATTTATGGTGACAAATACTACAAATAGCGGCCATACACATGTTGAAAAAAGATTAGTAGTAATAAAAAATAATTGGTAAAAGGGGCATCGGGTGATATTTATAGTGACATATTCCGAGGACTGCGTCCTCGAATTCAATGATATCATATTAGACTTTAGTCATTGTGTGATGGGATGTTCCTTATTTTTCCGAGACGATCTGGCCCAAAGGGGCAATTCCTTTGGGGCGAGTATCAGCACCGGTCACCACTGGCCCTGGCCTGGCACTAGCACTGGCCTGGTGTTGGCACTATAAGGGTCGTGGACATTGCTAGAGCTTCCTGGCCATAGTTTAGCCAGGGATTTTTCTCGCCCATTTGCTCCGTGAATTTCTCGCCCATTTGCTCCGTGATTTTCCTAAGCATCCCCTATTTGTCACTGTGACATTTGCCTGGCTTGGCTTATATTTGTTCTACGTAATTTCAGTAATTTTTCACCATATATTAGCTAAATACTTTACACGTGAGTTTGACCTGTGGTCGGACCCAGGACACTAGCGGGGCGCTAGTTCTGCTGGTTCCAGCAGTTCTAGCGATTCCAGCAGTTCAGTGGCGTTCCAGTGGCGTTCCAGTGGCGTTCCAGTGGCACTAGTTGGCACTAGTCACTGGCACTAGTCCTCTGGTTCCACTTACTCTAGTGGTTTAACACCCTCCAACCTGTTCTCTGTGAGCTTCAATCAAATCCCCATCTTCCAAATCCAAATCATCGGGAGTGTTTTCTGGCCCAACTCTGGTTCCATCCACTAAAAACCGTAAGGTATCAATGGTCTTCCCTTGTCTCTTACAAAAGGCTTCCATCAATCTTTTCATGGGCGTGGATCGTTTGATTTTGAAGAAAATCTCGGCGGTTCCATCGCTGACCTTCAAGTTGATATGGGTATCGGATTTTTCTTCTTTAGGTTGGTCTGACATTGTAGTTATCAATGTTGTTTGGGATATGTTTGAGTTGGATTTAGCGCGTTGGTGATAATGTGTTGGTCGGTGCACGTCTTTTTGATACTAACAAATTGACACTTTACCTTTCACTTCACTCTTCACACTACAAATTAACACACTAACACTAACCATACCTACATTACTCTATAGTATATACTCTATAGCATATGTTCTCTATAGTATATGTTACTATGTACTCCACTCCTAAGGCTAACTATAGTCACGTGACTCCTTCCCGTTTGGGCTCTGACAGATCTGAAACAAATTATTATTTAGCTTATCGTGTGTAACTTTCTATATCTACACATCTCCTCCCTCTCTTTTCTATTTGTATACTTTCTATTGTCTACTGTATTGATTGTATACTTCTACTGTCTATTGTTGGCGACCCTTGAGTATGTACGATCCTCCAAACTACTTAAACCTCAAAGACCGGTTGGTCCAGGTTTGGTTTAATAAATACACCATAATCATCCTTGCCATTCTTATTAAAATCTATCTTTTCAAACTTGCTTTAGATAATTCTATCGACGACATTCATGATTATTTCACCCAAATTGTCGCCCAAATGGCCCAATTGAATAACGAGCTTCTTAACTTACCTCATTATTACTCAAAGTTCGTCAACCGGTTTGTAATTAACAACATTAATAGTATGAAGTTACAGTGGATCACGTTTATAACGCTTATGGTAACAATGTTTTTGAATATCGCCGTGTTTGTGATGCAATTGTTCTTGGGGACATTTATATGTTTGTTCACAGAGTTAATCGAGGGGTTTATTTCCTTTGGGTTTGATTTGGTTAATAATGTTCTTAATATGATAGATAGTATCATAAAGGCTCTGACAACTATGATAGCTACTTCTTTGGCTGGGATAGGGTCTTTTATTGACGACATTTCTTCGGGTATTAACCTGGTGGTAGGATACTTTCTGGACGATAAAGATATAATTGATACAAAACTGTGGTTGCAAAATATAAATGGATCTATAGCTGCTTTAAATAATGTCAGTCTTCCGCTGCTGGTGTTTGAAGATTTGAATCTGTTGGAGTCAAAGGTGCCTGATTTCGACTCTTTGGAGCTGCCGTCGGTAGATTTGATTACTAAGCCGTTGAAGAAGTTTTTGGTTACTATAAATGAGTCTACGGGGTTTTCGCAGCCATTGCAAATTTCACATTTACAGCCTATTCCTTTAGTGGCCAATGGGACGGGACTTAATGAAACTGGGAATAATAGGACATATGGAGTTAATGGGACTAGTTATATAACAAACGGTACTAATGGTACCATTTATGGACCTATTACGTTTGTTAATAGCACCCTTAATACTACCCTTCCCAACAGCCTTTCCAATACCCTTTCTAATGGTACCATTAGATCAAATACAGCCACCACCGCCACCGACCAATACTTCCAATCCCTTCACAACACCATCAACTCCTCCTTCAAAATCATCCTCATTGTCCTCATAATCCTTGCCGTGCTCATTATAGCCTTTACTGCCTTCAAAGAGTATACTCACTGGAAGAGAAAATACGAATTGTATGTCAATTTAAATAACCTAAACTTGAACCAACAGTCCGAATTCACCATCCTCAACATCCTAAATATCTACCACAACAAGGTTCTTTACTATTTCAACAAATGGACCAATAGAAACGGAGGGTATAAGAACAAATATAACATTTACTGGTTATTCAGCTATGTGGGATCTAAACACTCCAAAGACCTTTTGACTATAAGCCTAGCGGGTTTTTTCATGGTCCTTTTGCAGTTTATCCTCTTGTCGGGCCTTAAGCGTGGTCTTGCTGATAACAACGGGGTCATGGAGTTGAACCAGCGAGCGGGAGCTCAGCTTTCAAAATCTGTTAACCAGAGCACAGATATATTTATTTTCAATACCAACCAGTTTATCACCACACAACAAAGCCAATTGAATGAAGAACTCTTTGGCAACATCAAGTCCATTTCTCAAGAGTTTAGCGATTCTATTGATACGTTTGTGGCTGATTTAAATAAAACCGTGGTAGAGCCTTTTGCGAGCACTCCGTTTGGCCCTTCAGTCAATTCTATAGTGTATTGTGTGGTCACTAGGAAGTTACTTATGATCTCCAATGGCTTGAATTGGGTGCAAGATCATTTGTCTATCAGTTTACCGTTGCTATCCAAAGCTCTGATGGCAGATTTATATGAACAGTATTCTGGTGAGAATAACTCTGCTACTTCTCAAACGGCTAGACTAGGTGATGATCTTGCTAGGTACACCAACCAAATCATTGACAGTTACACCAACAGTTTGATGATAGAACTATACTTTGTGGTAGCGATATTTGGCATTTGGGTGGTTCAATTGATAATGGGGTTATTTATCTGGTGGTGGTTCAAACGAGACTTTACTATCAGTAGTCCTAAACCGTTACGGCTTAGAGAGAAGTTGGATTACGGGATTCCTTTCAATGATTTAAAATAAACTGACGAGAAACGAGATAACTATACTAACAGATATAAAATATAATACATATTACTTCTTTTCTTTCTTAATAGGAGCCGGTTTCCTCCAGAAATACTGCTTATGAACTCTTCTACAAGATCTAATACCTCCATGCCCCTTGATACTGCTCACCAAATTAGGTCTTTCTGAGTCATCATCTTGTTCGGGAATGTAATAATATTCTTCTTCTAAAGGTTTCCCAGCGGCGTCTTTCCCTTGTCTGGAAATAATTCCAATTGGTTTGGTAGTTTGTAAAATCTTTTTCAATTGACCATTGGATAATTCATTAATATTAGCACTGATGCCTCTGAGAATAGACATTGGAGTTGAAGATAATCTGGAAAATGCCAAATGGTTTACTAGAATATTACTTATTTCTTGTAAGTTTTCGATATCTTCAAGGGACACTTCTGGTTCTGGAGTCGAGGTTTTGGATCTAGCTATCAGAAGATTGGTTTCATTGGACACTTCTTGTAATTGGCTATGAACTTCTTTTCTCTTTTTGACGGGAGGTTCTTCCGATTTGGCTCTTTTAAGTTTATGAGCAGTGTTGGTTTTATCTGCTAATACAGACCCGGATTTGTTAAACTTTTTGAGTGGAGTAGACTCTTCTGAGGTGATTTTGAAGGAGTTTTTGATGGGGGTTTGGGGGAGTAAGGATTCGGATCTTACTGGTGTTAAGTCACTGATTGGAGCCTCATTCACTGGTGCCCTACTCACTGGTGGAGCTAACTCTGAAGCTAACTCTACTGGCGGTGCCAGGGCTGGCGCCAGGGCTGGCACTGGCATCTCTTCATCTGTCTCATCATTAAACCGAGGATTCAAAAGAATCAAATTATTCTTAATCTCAATAATCACATTATTAAATTTAGGTAACTTCAATTTTTCATGATTTCTCACCAAAAATTCAGTATAATTATACCCTAATTTAATAGAAGTATGGGCCAATTCCCCATTAATCTTCTTTAAATCGTTCATAGATAAAGGCGTAGTAATCTCGTGGAGCTGGTACGAATTTTCGTCCAATTGGGTGGCCGTACAAGTATGAGGAATAGTTATACCAAACCCATTATGTCCCAAACATTCAATTACAAGATAATTAGCTTGTTGGACAATCTTAATATGGTTTCTTGACACCAATTTATCTTTAATGGTGACATCGGATTGGGAAGACCTGCCAATAATCACCTGAGGTTTTTCTAACGGCACCCGACTAATTTTCACTTCTTCACCAAAGATATCTTTCATCACAGGCTTGTCTACTTCAAAAGTCAATTTAGGAGGTTCTTCTGGTTCATAGTGAGGAGATGAAGACCTAGCAATTGAGGAAGAAGGGTTGGGCGTAGGGACCTGAGTAAACCGAACTCTGCCCCGGTCATCTTTCTTTCTGATAGAAAATGGGTCTTGGTCTTTATCACCTTCTCTCAAGGGAGACGAGGGAAGGAACTGGAATGACATACTATATATATGAACTATATAGTATAGTATAGTACAGTAATATAGTATAGTAATATAGTATAGTAATACAGCAATATAGTAATAAATATATGAAGTTAGCGTGAAAGATGAGTGATCTAACGCCGCTTTCAATGTAAACAAGTGAATAGTATATGTTATTGGTACACGAATTTATTTGCAACCATCGCGTTTTGTGTAATATTTCGTCAGGACCAGTGTCGTATACGAGGTGATACTGGTGCGATGCTCGTGCGACATTTGTCCGACATAGGTCGTGTCCCGTCCGCGCAGGTGACCACAACCTGTGACTGCTCGTCGCTACACTACTTCGTTTTGTGTCACCTCCTCTTCTCACTCATTGGAAAAATTTCACTGAAAAAAAAATTCTTACTATATCATCAATAAGAATTAACCATGGGTAGTATGTAAAGATCAATATTTAAGACTAGTCAGTGGAGTATGACATAGACAGCAGACACTATAGTGTGCCATCCACCTAGAACCCTTAGATACTGGAACTATCAAATACTAGAACATCAGAAACTAGAACATACCAAACATCTCCAGAACATTATATTCCATTATAATAGAAACATTATACTAGAAACATCACACTAGAAAGGACCAGAAAATCAGACAGCTAAATCCTAGCACTTTGCTCCGTCCCCATTGTCACTGTCCTGTCACTCTCACTAGACCCCTCGTCCTAACAAATACTAACGCCTCATATAGAAGGTACTCCATCTTTAGGTAAAAGACACAACAAATCCCACACTTTGTGTAACAGATGTGGTGAAAGAGCTTATCACGTCCAAAAGAAGACCTGTGCTTCTTGTGGATACCCAGCTGCTAAAATGAGAAAATACAACTGGGGTGCTAAAGCTAAAAGAAGAAGAACTACTGGTACCGGTCGTATGGCTTACTTAAAACATGTGTCCAGAAGATTCAAAAACGGATTCCAAACTCAATAATTGTATAGAAGTTTAATTATCATCAATAAAAATTTTATGTAATTGGACCTAGGATCCACCGGTTGGTGGGCCTACACTATGTCTCTTAAGTATGGAGGATGTTGTATGAATTAGTGTGCTATATTATTATATATCTATATCCATTTCATCAAACTCATCTCTATGCTCATTCATAATATAATACAAATCATCAGCCAGCTCACTACTAATACAATATCTCAAGATTTCTCGGGCCAATTCCACCGTTTCACCATCATAAGCAAACTCCAATCCATTGGGATAATCACTTTCCACTTCTGCCAAATGAGTAGCATCAACTTGGTTCCCATTTATGTTAGATAAGTTTCTCGCCATAAGCTCGCTGCTGGCATTAAATACGGATTTCCCATAATTCTGTTGTCTTAAATGTTTCAACATTTCTTGTCCCATTTGATTTATTTTAGTTTCGGTTCCAAATGACATAATCAGTAACCCTATAGCTAGCTCATTCAAAGTATAAGTATCGAAAATTTGATTCAATTGACTCTTATCAGTACTAAATAAATAATTCAAATTGCGGACTAAACTTGAGATTATTTCGATTCTTAACCCAATTAATGAAGATCTTGGGGACCTGGAAATTAAACATTGTTCGAAATTAATGATTTTGGTGATCCATCTTGCTAATTCTTTATCTTTCAAAAGCTCTATATCCATAGTATTGATAAGATAATTCTCAATAAACTTACTAATAGTTAATCTCAATTGTAAGTGATGGAATTCATGGTTGTATTTAATATGATAGGTTTCGACACTATCTCTTAATTCTGGAGGTATTGGGTTTGGTAATGTGACAATTAACTTGCCTAATTCATTTTCAACCTTTGGAATTAAACTATCAATTTTTTTAAAATCTTCATTATTTCCAATACACCTATTTAACCCATAGAATTTGAAATCTGGTTTTATGGGGATTTCCAATAAATTAATCTTGATTAAGGCTTGGGAAATGGCAGGGGATAATTTGGGACTGTTAGGATCAAGAATATCAAGTTCAGTATCAGTGGAATTGTGTTCATAGAAATCATTAAGAATCTCCACTATATTATACAAAATATTCATTTGACTTATATCTATCAAAGCTTCTGTGTACCGAGGAAGTAAGTGGTTAATTAGTTTCTCTATCCCATAATGAAAGTATAGTTCTTCCGGGAGGTTTCCATTATTATTACTCAAGGCCATTAGTCTTTCAATTGTATCCATGCCACAGATTAATATGAATTTCTCTAGCACAAGTTGTTGAGGATTCTTATTATAGTTAAATAATTCCATATCATCATTATTTAGCATGTATTTATACTCATTTACAATCTTCACCATGATTTTGGTTAACCCTTTAATGACAGCCCCTGTGACTGCTAAAGGTTTAAATTCCAAAATCCCATGCATTATAGCAATTAGAAACGGTACCGATATAATCATATTGATTTGTACCAATTTTTCAATTAATGAACCAATAATCAGGCAGAAATTCTCTAGAACAATATCTAATCTTAAATCTTTTTTCAGTATAAGATATTCCAATATTATTGTGGATAATGGAACTTTGCCTTTGATTTCATACAGATGGATTGTAACAGATTTATTAAGACAAATTCGACTTAAATATTCCATAACGGTTCTTTCGCTGCCATTTATACTCAATTTCCATATATAATCTGTTAATAGCGACACATCGTTTTGAATTCGAATGATTTTGGACTCTTTCGGGTCAGGACGAGCATCATCACCATTTGAACTGATTCTACTACTTATTCCACTAGTAGTAGGAGTATTATCATTTAGCTTTCGCTTCTTTGTGTACGAACTTCGAAGCTGATTATCCAAAAACTTCTTTTCGTCCTCCAATTTTTCAATGGTAAACTTCAACATCCGGACCTGTTCGTCCATGGTGTCTTTTGATTGGCTGTATTGGGACCGTAGCTTTGAGGTTTGTTCATAGTTATTGACTTTGGCTTGATTGATTTGGTTTCTCAAAATGGCGATTTCTCCGTCAGCTTGGAATAACCGGTTCCGAACTGCGGGCGGTAGGTTCGCTAGATCGTTGTCATTGGTGCTGGTTTGATATCCAGTGGTATCTGATACAATTGATTCTTCTACTCGTGATTGATCTGGAAGCCTTTGGGGGACGCCAGACTGAACCGCTGTGGGGACTTGGGGAGCCGCTGTGGGGACTGCCGGGGCTAGCGGTGGCATCAGCGGGGCGAGCGGATGGGACTGCAGTTTCTGTAGCAGCTCATGCTGTTTGACCTTCTGAAGAAACTCTTCATCGTCAGAGAAATCATCACTCATAGTATCATATCTTTAACGCGTATAGTTATCATCAAATGTAAGGTAAAAGATATAATGATATAAACTATGAGGGTCGCACGACTCTGCGAGATCTGAAAAAAAAAATGAAAAATATAATATAGCATCTTATATGGAACCAATATGAGTGAAGTTAAGAAAGACGTCACCAAAGACCAAAAGAATGGAACCACCAAAGCAAGCACGGTCCCACCGGCCTCCTTAATCCCCGTACAACCCGCCGCATTAACCTCCAAGGATAAAAACACCCAAAGATTAATTGTCGTGTTATCCCAAGCATGTCTTGAAACCCATAAAATAAACTCCAGTAATGGATCAGGAGGGGATAAATATGCCCTTTTGAATTGTGATGATCATCAAGGATTATTAAAGAAAATGGGCAGAGATATAGCGGAAGCCAGACCAGATATAACCCACCAATGTCTATTAACATTATTAGATTCTCCTATAAATAAAGCCGGGAAATTACAAGTATATATACAAACTGCCAGAGGAGTCTTAATTGAAATTAATCCTTCGGTAAGAATCCCCAGAACTTTTAAAAGATTCAGTGGATTAATGGTTCAATTATTACACAAATTAAGTATCAGATCGGTCAATTCCGAAGAAAGATTATTAAAAGTTATCAAAAACCCAATAACTGATCATTTACCTACCAAGTGTAGAAAGGTCACATTATCCTTTGATGCCAAAGTAAGAAGAGTTCAAGATTATGTGGAAACTTTAGCTGAAGACGAAAGTATCTGTGTTTTTGTAGGGGCTATGGCAAGAGGTAAAGATAATTTTGCTGATGAATATGTTGATGAAAAGATCGGGGTTTCCGATTATCCATTATCGGCCTCTGTAGCATGTTCCAAGTTTTGTCATGGATGTGAAGATGTATGGCAAATCTATTAATCTTTTCCGTTCTGGTCCGTCAACTTTACTTCTCTGTTCATAACTTCATATCTAGTAATATAACGTCTATTTTATGAACAAAGACGAGACAGCAAGACAAGACAGCTTGCTGTCTTGTATTGTCTTGTAGCTTAGCCACTGTCACTGTAGTCACTTTAGCTGGTGCTCTCCTGGTGTGCTCTGCTAGTGTGCTTGGGTGTTGCTCACTCAGAAAATCTTTGTGGCTGCAAAATTAACAAAACTAACCCTTGCTAGCTTCATGATCCTGTTTATTCATAGTCTCGTCAACTCAGGAGTCCTCCTTGGTGTTACCACTGCTGGGTTGTTGAATCTCCAAAAACTTCTCCTTAACCTGTCGAATGATGTAATTCCCATGACCCAATCTAAACCTTACTATATAAGAAGTAACTGGAAGGATAAGCGACGATTGGTGCACGTATTTGATGGAAATGGGACAATAGTATATACATTTGAGCGTATATCGTCCCTAACTCCAACATGGTCTATGTATAGCTATCCTGACCGAAGAGAAGTCATTACTATCACCAATAAGATTCTTAACAAATCAGTTCAGTATCACACCTTTAATACTCTCTACAGTAAAGTGTCAGAATCCTTGCAAGGACAACTGTTCTATACAAACAATGGGAGGTATATATGGACTTCTGGGTCGAAGGTTCTAGAAAAAATACATACCCCGGCCAAGAGGTCCAGAATCGGTACGGTGACGCTCATGAGACGGTTCCAATTTGATTTTGAAATGTTAATAGACGAGACTCAGATTGAGAGAGAGATTGCTTTAGCCACGGGATTTTTATCTATGTTGAGTGTATGGGGGGTTGGTAATAAGACTGCCCTAGGTCCTTCTCCTAGTTCTAGCCCTAGTAGTTCCATGGCTATTGGGCCTATGGCCAGTGGCCCTAGTCCCCAGAAACTTACTCTCATAATACAATCTAGCGACTACGAGCTCCAGTAACAATAAATGTGCATTACCTAATAAATGATACAAAAATACGATAAAAATACAATGTCTATGAATCCATAACCCCTTCTTTACATAAAACCTTTTCAATCTCCTTGAATAACGTGGTGGATGTCACTTTAGATCCCTTGACTCTAGCACACACAATCTCTGATTTTTGGTTCATATCTCTTGGATTGATCTTGATTCTAAACTTACAACTCTTCAAATTAAATGCATTATGTTTGGAAATGGCCCCCGTTATTATATAAGCATAAGTGTCATTTTTCAAGTTTTTCAACCCAAAGTTAGACCAAGAATTCAATAATGCAAATAAAGCCGTAGACATTTCATGTTTAGGAAGAATGGTCTTAAATCTTCTAATTTCAGATTCAGTACTGGCTTCTTCACTATTTGATGATGACGAAAACCATCTAAAGAAAGAGTTTTGTCTTTGGGAAGATTTCTTATCTTCAAAAGAATGGTCTCTGGAGTTAGCTGGTGATGGTAACTGAGGATTATCTTCCAAGGTTTTCTTACTACCCCAAGATAACTTGCGGAAAATAGACTTGTTCTTCTTTTGGTCGGGCTTATTGGTGGTATCTTCCAATGGTTTGGATTTGCCATGGAAATCACTTGGTTTAGAATAGGTTGGGGGTTTATGAGATTGTTCTGAAGGTTTGGAAGAAGTGTATGGTCTTTGTTTTGAGTTTCTAGGTTTGGTCAGAGCTCCCACCGTTTCATCACTGATATTTGGTAATAACATCGACTCAGCACTTGGTTGCATCGACTTGGTTTTGTTTTTAGGTCTTTCCACTCTGCTGTCTCTGGTTCTGCTATCTCTAATTTTACTATCTCTAGCTCTACTATCTCTAGCTCTATCAGTTTTCCCAGTAGGAGGTAACTTGATATTTTCAAATACCTTGGTTTCCCCTTCTTCATAATCCTCATTATCAAGTAATCCATTGCCTTGGCCAGGTTCTTCTTCTTCCTCATATTCATCATCTCGGTCTAATAACCCCCCATAATAATCGTCATCATCATTGCCGCCTTGGCTTTGTTTGCTTCTTCTTTTGTCGGCTCTAGTTGCAAAAGTTTCATCAATGTCATTATTATCCTTCCCCTTTCCTTTAGAAACCGCTGGTAAATCAGGTAATTGGGATACTGGTCTATTGGAAGCAGGTTTAGAATATCTTTTGACGGTATTGGATCTACCCCCAGCGTAATAACTAGACCGTTTGTTGGCCAAATGTTCATCAAAGTCCATGATTGACCCTTCATCCAATGGTTCTTCATCTTCATCTTCAAGGGTTTCTGGTAATCCAGCTCTGTCTAATCTATCAGCAAAACTGGTTCTCATATAAGGCATTTTGGCGGTTTCCTTATTAGATTCATCATGGATTACCGAACTTAAGTCTCTATAACTTTCCTTGGTAGAATACATAGATAAAACAGATAATCTCTTATTAGAATTTGTGAAATGTCTGGATCTTCTAGTAACATTTGGAATGTTCACATCACCAATCTTGGTTTTAGCTCTTTGATTCTTCTTTGGAATCTCGATCTGAGCTTTCTCTCCCTTAAGAACACCATTAATGTTTAATTGAGAATTCAATAACCGGGACTTTCTGATTTCCGTAAGATATTCATCACTTAATTCTGATCCTTCTAATTCATATTCTGGTAAGTTATATTGCTTAGATAATTTCTTGTTTTCAGCATCGGTACCAGATATCATGGATTCTCTATTCTTCTTTTTGGCTTTAGTAGTTGCTTTAGAGTCATTATATTCAGCATCCAAAGCATCTTTGGCTCTATTTAATTCCTCATTTTCATAAGCAGCCCATAATGGATCTAATCTTGAAACTGGTCTTCTGGTTAACACTGGATTCTGTCTAGCTCTAGGAATTGGTTGAGTCACTGATCTCTTTTTGATTTTTTCAATATCTTCTGGAGTCAATTCATCATTTTTATGGTCTTCTTTACCAGTTCCTTCAGAAATAGCTCTTAAGCCAGACCCTTGATCCAATTTAGATTGTCTCTTTGGTTGGTTTAACTCATTAGAATCAGCCGTGATTTCACTCTCAGAGTTATTGGTATCATCTTTAATGAAAATAGACAACTTTCTGGAGGATAATAACGATTTTCTCTTTTGTCTTTTTCTTTGCTTAGCCAATTCTTTTCTAGCTCTTACTTCTGCTTCATGTTTCTTTCTTTCAATTTCCATTAATCTTTCATATTCTCTGGCTTGTTTTTCTTCTTCATCAACCAAATTCTCTTCATCTTCATCATAATCTTCTTGGTTGAAGATTTTATCACATAAAGTAGCAAAAGTAGCTGAAGTTCTTCTGGTTTGTTTATCCATATATTCCCAATCAGTTTCTCCTGCTAACTTGGCATAAGTTGACAATAATTTGACGGTGATAGAGTTACGTTTCAATCCAGTGGTCATAGAAGCTCTCATTGATTTTCTTCTGGATAATCTATTCTTAGACAAAGATCTCATCATAGAGTTTCTCTTTTTAGGAGATTTTTGGGGTGATCTGGAAGGAGAAAAGTCGGCCGATTCCATCAAATCAGATTGATTATGTTTGGCATTATAGTGCAGAACTCTTTTGTAGTGTCCCATACTATCTTTAGAAGGTAAAGGAGGAGGCATAGTCTTGGTGGTTGGCAATTTTTCTGGTTCGGTACCATTGTTTTGAGCTGAAACAATTTCATTATAAATGTTTCTAGGAATAGCTGGTGGGGTGCTTGATGAATAACTATCATTAGCATTAGCAGAAGCTTTATATGGAGATCTTCTTGGAGAGCCTCTGTATGGAGAATTATTATTATTGTAACCATATTTTCTTGGAGAAGATCTTGGGGACTTATAAGGAGAAGACTTGTAAGGAGAATTTTGTACACTTGAAGAAGCAGAAATCTTCCCACCAGTATTGATTAAACTGGTTCTATTTTTATACTGGAACAGAACTGGTCTATGACGAGAAGAAGAAGCAGAGATTTGACTGGCTCTAGCTTTTCTTGGAGTCCCTTTCACCGAATTATTTCTCCCCACAATTCTACCATTACCTGGACCTGACCCGTTAGCGTCATTGGTCAATGCCTTATTGGTTCTGAAACTAGTAGATCTATTACCATTTCCAAACTTTGAAAGAGCATCATCATCTTGATTATGTCTATATCTTAATAACAATGCATAGAAAGTTTTTTCTGGGTTTTGACCATTGGTTAATAAAGATTTGATGATATCTTCTTGAGATCTATCATTCCATAAAATCGTCAAATTTTGAAGAATTTGTTTATCGATATTTTTAGCAGACCCCAAGGATTTATAAGCAGTTTGAGGATGAGGTAAACTCTTCACACTGATTAAATCTTCATTAGGAATAGGGTATTTGTTCAATAAAGGATGTTTCAAAATGACATTTGATTTGATTCTTTGATCAGGATTAACCGTCAACATTTTGGCAATTAAATCTTGAGCTTCAAAACTAATATCAGTAGGCATTTCAAATGATCCTGCTTGAACTTTTAATAATAAATCTCTAATATTTTCATCATCAAATGGCAATCTACCAGTTAATAAAGCAAATAAAATCACCCCACAAGACCATACATCTGAAGCAAATCCATGATATTTTAATCCACTAACAATTTCAGGGGCGGCATAATGAGGAGACCCACAACTAGTTTCTAATAATTTCCCATTACTTTCTAAAGCAGCCATACCAAAATCAGCTAATTTAACATTTAAATTAGAATCTAATAATAAATTTTCTGGTTTCAAATCTCTATGACAAATCCCTAAAGCATGACAATAAGCCGTTCCTAAAACAATTTGTCTGAAATATTTAATGGCTTCAAATTCTTGTAATGGACCTCTTTCTACCAATAAATCGAATAGTTCTCCTCCTTCAACATATTCTAACACCAAGTACAAATTCTTACTGGTTTCCCATACATCATATAATCTCAACACGTTAGGATGAGTTAATAATTTCATAATAATGATTTCCCGCTCAATTCCATAGGGTAAGCTATCATCATTGGAGTTTTTAATTTCATCTTCATCTAATTCAGATTTGGACACCACTTTAACAGCTGCCTTCTGGCCATTGGATTTGTGGGTGGCCAATAAAACTCTACCGGTGGCGCCTCTTCCCAAGGTTTTCCCTAATCTCCAAGGCCCAATGAATTGAGGATGGCTGTGAGTACCGGCTGACACTATTGACGAAGCAATAGATGGTTGTCTTGAATGGTACGACATTCTAAAAGTCTATGAATGGCGATTGATAATAGTTTCTGTTGAAATGAAAAAAAAACACGAAGTAAAATTAAAATATTAAATAAAAAACGTTCCCGCTAATGTTGAGCTACTGCTAACTTTTTAGTAGGGTTTAGGATAAAACGAAAGGACTGGGTGGATGGATTGTATCAATCTTCTCTTCAAGTTGTTGGCTCACAAAAAACAACAATTGAAAACGCAAATATCTCTGGATAAATGTAAAGAAGATCTTAGTTTTAAAAAAAAAAGAATTAAAAAGGAGTTATGTAGTTTTGGCACGCTGCTGCCGTTGGTAATGGAAAAGTTTTCAAAACAACGCGTTACGCGTCGAGGCACAAAAAAATTATCACCTCCTTCCGGCTTATTGTGGACGAGTGTTTCAAGTACAAATTGGGATTATGTAACAATTTGAAACGTCCACATCGTCTAGCCACACGCCTTATTTGACGTCGTGTCTGACGTTCGTGTACGTCTGACATTCGTGTATTGCAAGCGAGTTATCGAGTTATCTAATTATCGAGTAGTTTATTTGCGGATTTAGTTATGTAATTTTGTGTAATTTTATATAGTGCTATGGATGAGATATTAACTTTGGTGCTCCCTAGTTGATGCTTTAAGGTTGGGCCCCTCCTGGAGGCCCACATGGCCTTGCTATGGTACTAGTATTGCCTAGTATTGCCTAGTATTGCCTTACTGGATATTGTCCTTGGTTTATTGTCTATTTTTAACCAAATATCAATACCCTGGCCTATGGTCTATTGTCAGATGTCCAGTAGTTAGTCCATATTCTAGTCCTTCTGTCCTTCTGGTCCAGTTCTCTACTCCTCTAGCCCTCTACTCCTCTACTCTAAAGGTCTATGCCAGTTATCATATCTAACTGTTTCATGATATCATTCTCCACTTGTTTATCATTATTTGACTTTTCCCTTTGCTTATTCAAATCCTTTTGTAATTCCTTTACATCTAAAGCTTTATTCTTATCTCTTTCTTGGGGTTTGTCCATCAAAGACCTTATACTTTCATACTCTTTTAAATTAGCGTTTAACTTCTCGATCTTGGCCTTGGTGGCTTTTGATTTGTTCTTGCCGACTTTTTCAGTCTTATGCTTCTTGGTTATCTTTTTCTGTTGCTTCATCTTGTGCTAGTTACTGTTACCTAGTTAGTACGATGTTCCATAGATAATGCGATGAGGTTCAAAAGGCGTGCGCGCACCGCTCAAATTTTGAGATGACATAGGAAAAGTTTCTTCATTCAAGTTAATAACTAACAAAATGGTGTCTACTCATAATCGTGATAAACCATGGGATACTCCAGATATCGACAAATGGCACATTGAAGAATTCAAGCCCGAAGATAACAAGTCGGGAGAATCCTTTGCCGAAGAGTCCAGTTTCATGACGTTATTCCCCAAATATAGAGAACAATATTTAAGATCTATTTGGAATGAATTAACTCGGGCATTAGAAAAACATCATATAGCATGTCAATTAGATTTAGTAGAAGGATCCATGACCGTCAAAACCACCCGGAAAACCTATGACCCTGCCATTATATTAAAAGCCAGAGATTTGATTAAATTATTAGCCAGATCAGTTCCATTACCTCAAGCTATAAAAGTATTACAAGATGATATAGCTTGTGATGTGATAAAAATTGGGAATTTTGTTAGTAACAAGGATAGATTTGTTAAGAGAAGACAAAGATTGGTGGGACCCAATGGGAATACTTTAAAAGCTTTAGAATTATTAACTAATTGTTATATTTTAGTTCAAGGAAATACGGTTAGTGCTATGGGACCTTTTAAAGGATTGAAAAATGTTAGAAGAGTGGTAGAAGATTGTATGGTGAATGTTCATCCGATTTATCATATAAAAGAGTTAATGATTAAACAAGAATTGAGTAAAAACCCCGAATTAGCTAATGAAGATTGGTCGAGATTTTTACCCCAATTCAAGAAACGTAATGTTCAAAGAAAGAAATCCAAGAAACCAGAAAGAAAAGTTTATACTCCATTCCCACCTCAACAACAACCTAGAAAAGTTGATTTACAGATTGAAAGTGGGGAATACTTTTTAAAGAAACTGGAAAAGAAACAGAAACAAATGGATGAAAAACAGGAGAAACAACAAGAGAATATAGCTCTTAAACAACAAGATCGAGTGAAAGATTTTGAGGCTCCTGAAGAAGAAGTCCATGAGAACAAATTGATCAAAGACAAGAAGAAGGAGAAGAAGGAGAAGAAAGAAAAGAAAGAAAAGAAAGAAAAGAAAGAAAAGAAGAGAAAGCATGAAGATGAAGACCATGAAGAGTCAAAGAAATCCAAAGCGTAAAGAAATCCAAAGTGTAGAGAATACGATTAATGTATCTATAGTTTAATGAATACAAGTACTAGAAAGCCGTTGTAAGCCACTGGCCCCTTACGTTTCGTATAAATCCGTGCATTGGGTCGCTCGATTAGCCTTGTCGCATATTTCGGTTGTTTCTGGGTATGCCCTTTCCATTATGGGACGTGCCGAGAGCGATGAGCATACTAAATGGGATTTGTAAATAAATAGCATTCCTGTATATAGGATTTTTGATAGTATCTTTGATTCATAAATCTTCAGGAGAAGACCAATACTACACTATAACTAGATACTATACTCTAGCTAGATACTACACTCTAACTAGATAGTAGAAAGTGGACCCTAGATACTGGATCCTAACACTCAATAGACTAGATCCAGACCAACAGGTGACTATATTGGAATGCAATGAATAAACTTGATAACTTATTATCCATAGTCGATAACCTAGAACTAAAGTCTAATGCTTTACTCCAAGGCTGTCAACAGTCAAACACCTTACTAGACCAAATCCTGAACAACAACAACCACATTTCCACCTTTGATATCAAAATCGATAACACCAACCAACTCCTCCAGAATAACTATCAGTTCACGGCAGAATTCAATGAATTAGTATCTAAAACATGTTTGTTTGAACACAATTTCTTGAACAACGATACCATTTCTAATAGCAACACCTTCTCCAACTTGAACCATGAATTTGAATACTTGAAACTTAAGTTTGGTATTGATACAAATGTTCCAGATTACCAGGAAACCAGGCCTCTAGTATCAACAAAACCAAGTAATGTGAATCTTCCCAAACTAAATTCCATTTCCGACTTGAGTCTAAAACCCTTGAGGTGTAAATCAAATAAAGTGTACAAAAAGAAGTCCCATTATCGAATATCTAATATCTTCAATAATCCCATATTGAACTCACCCGTGACCCCAAATCCTGAGGATCCAAATATTCCTAATGAATCTCATACTGACGATCTAGAAGACTCTCTGGATAATATAATGGACCAAACCTATCCTCAAAGTAATGATACTACTCCTGATATGGAATATACTAATTTTGATATCAATGAGAAACCTTACATCCATGAATTATTACCCAACACCATAGATTGTGATCTTAATGATAATGATTCAGTGTTATCTGATACCCTAGACTCTCCTGAGTTCAACTTTGAACAATATTTAAGAAAGTCAAGAATCAATTTAAATAAAGATAGTTACCCTTATGTGGTAAGAAAATCGGTGAGTGATGCTAGTCTAAACCTTGATCATTCAATTGACCCTCTTGATGATTCTCCTCGATATACCGATTTATCAAGCTCTTCCTTAGAAACTAATGTTCAGGTTCCTAAAACTCTGTTCAATTTCAAATATCATAATCCAATTGATAACGTGAAACCATCGCATGATTTTATTTCTCCAACTATCCAGTCAATTCATTCTACCACCATGGCTTCGTCTCCAAGAAGTGATTTGTCCAACACCTTGACGGAAAAGCTTTGTTCCGATGTGTATTCCAGTTGTAACTATAATTCAAACCCTTCTTGGGATCATGATACTCATACTCAGAGATCTGGTTCGGTATCAGGAGTATTCGGGGCAGATTCATTCTTAAGTAAAGTAATGAATGTGAGTGCCAGTCCTCAGTCTATGAAATCCAAATCTGAGTCCAACTTAAATCCTACCAATCATATTGCAAGTACAGTTACTCAAACCCCTACTTCTGCAGCTAGAACTTCTAGCTCCACTCAAAGTTCCACTAAAAGTTCTAGCTCCCATCAAAAAGAACCATTTTCATTCTTCAAGTTTATTGGGTCTCCTGATAAATCTCGGGCAAAACCACAGTCCCAGCAGAGTCAACAGCCTAGGCAGACTCAACCCATAACAGGACGCTCACTAACAGAAGGGTTCTTCCAACTAATGCAAGCAGAATTATCAAATCCTTTACCTCCCAAATTAAATTCCACACCGATTCTAACCCAATCGAAACTTGAATCCAACGACGACTCCGACCACCCCATAAACTTCAGAAGAAAAAGGCGAAATAAGTTAAGTGAATTGAAATCCATTCCCAAATCCACACCTATATTAATTCAAACCCATAATCATTATCAACGCCTACCTCCTAATACCAACAACGGATCTTCTTCTTCTTTGACCTTGAGTTCTAATAAATCATTCAAGGTGAGCCATGGTGAGTCCTCTCATTTCAAAAAACCAATAGTCCAACACTTCAGCAGTCGGTCGCTCCAAGAGGCTCTAACTAGTTCCATGTTATACTAGGCACTTTTTACCCTTGGTTCTTAACTCAAGAGTTCTGGTCGTTCTAGCCTATACGTGATCTATTCTATAGCATGCCAGCATTTTGTTCTATTTAGCATTGTAATTTAGTCATTTATTAATATATCTACCCATTAATCTACCTGCTATGCAAATTCTGACGGACTTTAGGAGTGAATTTCCGACTAGTTTGTAACTTTGATATCTTTTGTTTTTTCTTCTTGGACATGAACGTTATTGATGCTTTTGACCCGGAGGCAGTTTTGTATTGTTTGCTGACAGTGACTCCACTGAACGAAGAGCCAGTGGTGGATTGACTAGACATAAACGATTTAATCATTGATGGCTTTCTTGCTGGCAATAAATCTTCATCAAAGTCGTCCCCCATGTCAGAGACGTTTTCTTGACCTTTGTCTTCTTGATCATCATCTGTTTCAATCTCAATTTCTTCTAAAGGTCTCTTACGTAAATTGTTCATGGACTTTTGTTTCAATGTGTTCAAATCTTCTTCTTCAGAATCAGAGATATTATATTGGAAGTTCGATTTTTTCTGTTCCAATTCATATTCATTGACAGATTCAGTTAAAAAGGATAATTTTTGCCGGATGAAATCTTCTCCGATTTTTATGCTCTTCAATGGCTTTTCTCCATCGTCTAATTCTTCATCTTCATGGTCGCTTTCTTCTTGTTTGTCATCTTCATCAAGACGAATCTTTAAAGAACTATCGAGATCCTCTTGAATCGATTCAAAAAATGCTTTGGATTTATCTGTTTTGAACTTGGATAATGATTGATTCATTTGTTGTAATTTCAATTTTTGTTCCTTCAATTTCTGTTTCCTATAATTTAATAAGATTTCATCTTCTTCATCACTCAATTCAATATCCAACCCATTAGACCGTTTCACCAATTTATGGTTCTTGATATCATCAATTAATTTTTCCAATTCCTTTTTATCTTTGATTTGATATTGTTCCATGAATTTGTTCCGGATCTCTTCATTATTCAAATCTATATTGAAATTGTTATCAATCATTCGTTCATCTTCACTATCAGGTCTATCTTCATCATGCTCACCATCTTTTCCACCAAGTCCAGCCCATTCATCTTCACTTTCTTCGGCTTCTCCTTCAATAATCCGGTTGTACCCTTTTCTTTCCATTTCTTTACGTCTTTGAACCATCTTTAACTCTTTCTTTCTAATCTTGGCTTCATATTGTTTGATTCTTTCTTGGATTTGTTCCTCAGTCTCGGCCGGTTCCTTTGGTTCTTCGTCTTCAGAATCAGTGAATTGGTTTTGGGCTATGGATCTTTTAGCTTTGCTGACCATTTCTGGGGTTATATCTTCATCCACCTCGTCAATTCCTACCAATTGGGTTTTATCGACCTGAGTACTGTTCACTTGAGTGTCCATTTGGGTAGAAGTATCTACTTGTGTGGCATCAGGCTGGGTCTTATCTCCTTGAGTAGACTTATTCTGTTGAGACAAATCAAGAACAAAGCTTTTGTTATTGATTTGAGAAGGAGATATTTCCTCAAATGTCTCCTCAAGTTCAAGACTTTCAGGGATATTCTCCATGGGCTTTAAGTTCTTGAAAAGCTGGGAGTTATGAAAGGACAAGTCTCTTGAATCATCTTTGTCAGGCTCTGCCAGTTTATCATCTTCCATATCTCTTTCTTCATCATCTGACTCCATAACTTTTGCTTTCCTTCGAATTCCAATAGCCGAAAATTCTTCATCGTCTTCAGACTCGTTGTTATCCTCTTGTTGACTTTGATCACTTTCTTCTCCTTCTCTCACATCTTCAGCTCCAGAAATCTCCAAGTCTGAATCCATGTCACTGTTTGGCACTTCACTTTCATCCCATCCAGAATTCTCTTCTCCATTGTAATCTCCATCAAACTCTTCGTCTTCTCCTGGTTTATTGGTATTTTTCCCCAAAAGTGCCATTCTGGCCTTTTGTTTTAATTTCTCTTGTTTCCGGATTTCTCTAGCTCTTTCAATCTCCCGTTCCAATAAAGAACCCATGATTTCCTCATTCTTTTCTTCTTCAATATCTTCAAAGTTCTTGTTTGGATTAGCACTTAATTGGTCGATGTTCATACTAAATAATTGTTTTAAATAGTTATGACCCGTAGCATCAAGTTTTCCATTTTTGAAATGCTTATTTAATTTAGATATATTGGCCCTAACAAATTTCTGCTTGATAGAAAGCTTTAAGTCTTTAGTTAAAATGGGCATTTCTTCGTCAATATTCTCTAAATCAATCTCATCAAATTGTTTCAAATTTTGTTTATAAATCTCAATAGGATTATGGGAACTAGGATGAATTTTCAGAGACTCGTTGATGGGAGAGGTGGCAGGACTACCGTACGTGATTCCCCCTTCTTCCTCTCTTTCATCATTACTACTCATAGTAACAGCTTCTTTAGCAGCTGGTTTCAGAAACTCTTCTGTAAAAGCATTCACAAAGCTGGCAGCGGAAAACTTCTTTTTGGTAGCAGGTCCTCTGGTCATATTTTCAAAGAACTGCTCCTTTTTTTGGTTATCCAAAAATTGCTGGGCTTCATCTAAATCACGGGCCCCAGCCTTCTTACCCCGGCTCTGAACAGTGGTGTCATTATATTCATCATTTTCTTCATCTGTCAAAGTAACGTTAGAAATATCATTTTCTAATTCTTGTTTTTTCAATTCCCGTTGCTGTTTCTTTTGTTCTATCAACACTCTGAGTCTTTCTTCGGATGAAGGCTGGTCTTGTACGTCGTTTTGTGTATCTTGAGCAACAGGTTGTGTCTGGGTGACAATATGTTGTGTCTGGGTGGCTATAGGTTGGGTTATACGCTGGGTATCTATAGGACCCACCTTTTGAGTGGTTTGGTTAAACCCAATTTCAGACTCATCGATCTCTAACTGTGGTAAATGGGTATCAATCACCTGAGTCAGGGCCACATTGGTGGAATGGGCATTAAGCTTTGCCAAAATCCGGCTCTGAATGTCCTCAATATCTTGCCGTTGTCCTGGTGTATTAACATTGGTGTTTGACTCTAAGTCTGACTCCAGGTCTGAGTTGTCTGACTCCTGGGAGTTGTCTGACTCTACGTCTGAATTGTCTGACCCAGAGTCCACGGGTCTCACTACCTGAGTATCATACGTCACCTTCGGGTGCTGCACCTGCTCGATCTGATCCAACAAGTCCATGATACGTCTACAAAAAGATAGAATATACAAAGTCTCAAGACAAATCGACTACGCGGTTTATACATTTAGTTTCGCGTTGCAAAACAAGATTATTCTGCTTATGTCAGCGCTGACCAAGCAGATGTCAGTGAGCGTAGTCTTCGAGCCCGTCGTATAGATCACGTGCGCTTAGTCAATATTTTCACACCCATGAGGTTTCCAGGCGAAACCGTTGGCTGTATACGATCCGACCGTTAGATAACTTTAGGCTAGAACGTGTACCATCACCAGTCAATTAATTAAATAACGTGTTACTATACACTTTACAACCACACAATTGTGGTTCTCTCCCTGGCTATGGTACCAGCCACTCTCCACTTTATACCACACCCATTCCTCTACCCCTTTCCCCCTATTGGCGCATTCAAATGCATGTATTTTTCAGATCTTAGAGTGTGGCCCACATTGTTTTACCTCGTGCGATTTTGTGTAACTTCCACCCTCACTATAAAAGTCCACCATAATCCAACGAAAATTTTTCATACTCATATCGTATATACGAAACATCGTTTTTTTTTTTGGTAGTTTTTTTTTAGCTATAAAATTCTAAACTGCCCCACTATCAATTATGTCTGTTGAAAAATTCTTATTCACTTCTGAATCTGTTGGTGAAGGTCACCCAGATAAAATCTGTGATCAAGTGTCTGATGCCATTTTAGATGCTTGTTTAGCTGTGGATCCATTATCCAAAGTTGCTTGTGAAACCGCCAGTAAAACCGGGATGATTATGGTTTTCGGGGAAATCACCACCAAAGCTCAATTGGATTACCAAAAAATTATTAGAGATACCATCAAACATATTGGTTATGATGATTCTTCTAAAGGGTTTGATTATAAAACTTGTAACGTGTTAGTTGCCATTGAACAACAATCTGGTGACATTGCTCAAGGTTTACATTATGAAAAAGCTTTAGAAGAATTAGGAGCTGGTGATCAAGGTATTATGTTTGGTTATGCTACTGATGAAACTGAAGAAAAATTACCTTTAACCATCTTATTAGCTCATAAATTAAATGCTGCTTTAGCTGCTGCTAGAAGATCTGGGGAATTGGCTTGGTTAAGACCTGATACCAAAACTCAAGTTACCATTGAATACCAAAAAGATGGTGGTGCTGTCATTCCTTTAAGAGTTGACACTGTGGTTATTTCTGCTCAACACGCTGATGAAATCACTACTGCTGATATTATTTCTGAATTAACTGAAAAAGTGGTTAAAAAAGTTATTCCTGCTAACTTATTGGATGACAAAACCGTTTACCACATTCAACCATCTGGTAGATTCGTCATTGGTGGTCCTCAAGGGGATGCTGGTTTAACCGGTAGAAAAATCATTGTTGATACTTACGGTGGTTGGGGTGCTCATGGTGGTGGTGCTTTCAGTGGTAAAGATTTCTCTAAAGTTGATAGATCTGCTGCTTATGCCGCTAGATGGGTTGCTAAATCTTTAGTTACCGCTAAATTAGCTAAGAGAGCTTTAGTTCAATTTTCTTATGCTATTGGTGTGGCTGAACCTTTATCTATTCATGTTGATACTTATGGTACTTCTGAATTATCTTCAGAACAATTAGTTGAAATCATCAAGAGTAATTTCGACTTGAGACCTGGTGTCATTGTTAAAGAATTAGATTTAGCTAGACCAATCTACTTCAAAACTGCTTCCTATGGTCATTTCACCAACCAAGAAAACCCATGGGAACAACCAAAAGAATTAAAATATTAGATCTGTTTGCCTGATCTAATGTTTTTGTTCTTTGATTTTGTTTTGTTGTTTTTATCTATGTTTTTATTTTGCTATTAGTATAGCTGTTTGGTTGAAATTACTTAATGATTAATGTAATGACTCGATATTGGATAACGTTCAACCCGTTATTCGATAATCAAGAAAAAGTGAGAGAATTCTTATTGAATTGTGAACGTTGAAGTTGAAGAATTGAATTGTGAATGTTGTAGTTGAAAAGATGAAGGGGTTTTATTATCATACATATACCTGTAGTTCTACTGTTATCATGTTGTTGTTTTTTTATTGTTAGATTTTTTTATTTGGGGTTAGATTTATATTAGGATAGAGTTTGCATTAATTTGGGTTCCTCAACGGACTAGTATTTTAATTAAATGATAGAATACATTATATATTGTAGAGTTTCTTAGGCACTTCTAAGAGTGATATTTTTTTCGCATCGAGATAAAAATCTCCAAGGTACAATATGGTACAATACGCTAATATAGACGAGTCGGTGGACATCAATGGTAATGAGTACCAGATAGTTGTCAATAGAACTACCGGGGCCAACCTGCCATTGTTGTTGTATATAAATCGGGTGAGTGATGTCAGGAAATTCGGAGGGTATGTCTATTCTATAAACGATAGAAATCACGACAATAAAGTGTATCAATTAACCATTAGATCGGGGGACAATGAAGAAATGATAAAGAATTTGAGTAATTTGATGTGTAAGAAGTATAAGGTGCCTAATTACTGTAATGTGAACAACCTAGATCAAATGGATTATAACCCTTTGTTAATGAAGTTGAATGAATTAATGAAATAGAAAATACAGTGTAAATATATATATTGATTTATATGACTTAGTAGTCAATTAATTTGGTAAAATGCTTTGCTTGTTTTCACGAGGTAAATTACTGTCTTCGTCGTTTAAGCCTGGGAAATATTTGAAATAAATCACGTAAGCTGTTATAGCACCAATTAATAATCCAAACAGAATATCTTCAACATGATGTCTGTAATCTAAAGATCTAGAGATCCCCACGAAAAAAGCCACTAGTATATAACTCCAACTTAATAATTGGGCATAAATGGGCTTGGATCTATCGTAAAGTTTATATTGGCCATTCAACCAAAGGCATAAGAAAACACATCCAGACATTGATAAAGAAGAATGACCCGAGGGACAAGACTTAAACCCGTCATTTAATAAAAAGTGATTGGTTTGTGTACAGCTATCCACATTTACAAATACATCAAAAGGAGTGTTAGGTAATGGGATACATCTAGCAATAAAATCAGGTCTAGGTCTAGAAATCCACATCTTTAAAATATCAGTAATAAATCCAGTAAGAACAAAGTTCAAGGTCAACGCCAAAAACGTTACATGGCCCAAATGAACCAATTGATGCATGTTCTTGCGATACTTGACAAAGCAAATCATCAGCATGATAAACACTGGAACCACAAACACCAAAAAGTATAACTTGGTGTCATTTACCATTTGATGAGTGGTGAACGGGTGCTGTATGGAACTGTCACTTAATTTGAAATCTCTCATATAAGCAGGGGCCAATTCCAAATATACTATAAACACCCCGGCTATCACTGCCGTGACAATCCAGTCACCAGAGTACTTTTTGGCCTCTTTAATAATGTTATTTATCATGATATCAAGGTTCCGATCTAGCCTTCAAGTGCTTCCTTACGCGATCAACTTCAACACTTTGGTGCGCGTTTCAAAGTGCCTAGTTAACTTCAAGGCTTCAAGCTTCTTGACGGGAAATTTCAAAAAATCGTAAAAAATAGAAACCGTATCAATTTAAGCTAGATCACTGTTGAGTGACATATTGATTGAGAAGACCGGGTTTTGATACTCTATTTTGGTGATATAGCTCATATTATATAGACATTGTCTCTTTAGATGAATTTCGCAGAATTTGCAATTTGTAGCAGTTACTCTGTAGAGAGATACCTCTAAGACTTTATATACTAAATAGAAATTGTTCTTTTTTTTGACTATAGTATCCAATAACAGGCCGTTCTCATATCATTGGTGATTTTTCCAGGATTTTTGGGTCTATGTCGATAGAGTTAACATACATTAAACAGTTAGGGCCATAGTGAAATCGCACCGATCGCATACTTAAGAATCGCATAGTTAAGGAGCCATAGGAAGAATCGCAGTTCTACTAATCATAATTATTAAATATCAATTAAGTCGTATATTACTAAATGAAGATTATTCTCTCTTTATAGTTCTAGATCAAATTAAGCTTGATCTTTTTCGTTAGAAGAAGTTTCTTGTTGATGTTGTTCAATGAATCTGTCTCTGGCAATCTTGGTGATATCAACTTCATCGTGAACTTTTTCGACAATTTCTTCTAAAGTCATTCTTTTAGTTTCTGGTAAACATGCAGTAGTGAAAACCCCTAACAACATGAATAAAGCGAAAATTTCCATAACATGAGGAAGGAAACAGTTTTGATTATCAGGAGCACAACCATGGTTGATCAAAGTTCCTAAACAAGTTTGAGCGATAATAGCACCAACCTTACCGGATGCAGCAGAAAGACCATGGGCAGTACCACGGAAACGAGTTTGAAATACTTCGGCTGGGATAATAAAAGTGGTGGTGTTTGGTCCGAAATTTTGGAAAAATTGACAAACAACATATAATCCCAATAATCCATTTGAAGATAATTTATGATAACCGAAACCAATACCACAAAAGAGGGCAGTCAAAATGATAAAAGTAACAAATTGTAAGTTTCTTCTACCAATAAAATCAACAGTAGCAATGGAAACCCAATAACCTGGTAAAGAACCAGCACAAACCAAAATCAAGTTACCAGCAGCTGAATCATATAATTCTTGATAAATGTTATCCTTAGAGGCGTAACCAATAGTTTGTAAAATGACGGCAGTGTTCAAACCTAACCCATAAAAGGCCACATCCAACATAAACCAAGAACCAGCGGTACCAAGTAAAATCTTACCATATTTCCATTGAGAAAAGTGATGGATAAAGTCTTTAAAAGAAGCTTTTGGAGGAGCCAAAGCCTTTAATTCTTCTTCAATTTGTTCAGGGTCAGTAGATTTTAAAGCTAAAGCATCAGTGTCTTCAACGTCTAAACTATATCTTGGAGACTCAGCAATAGTTAATCTATAATACAAAGCCACACAACCAGGAACACAACCAAACCCAATGATAATTCTCCACATTTGATCACAAGCTTTTCTACAATTGTAATCACATTCAGAACCATCTTTAGCATAAATTAAATCATCTTTATAACCAACCACACAAATCATGGCCACAATACCAGCCAATAATTGACCTAACCCTTGATTAGAGAAAACAGCAGCCATAATAGCCCCTCTCCATTTGGTGGTAGAAAATTCAGAAGAAATAATGGAAGACATTGGATAATCACCACCAATCCCCATTCCCATTACAATTCTATAAAACACAAAAATCGCCACAAAGTTAACCCCTGGAGATTCACCTAAAGTACATTGCATAATAGTAGCGATAATAATCACGGTTAATTCAAGACCATAAATTTTCTTTCTACCAACAATGTCTCCCAATAAACCAAAAGTAACTTGACCAATAACAGCCCCAACTGAAGTAGACACTTTAATTAAAGTTTGAGTAGAATCTGGAATATCCCCACCCCAGAAAACATAAATTAACATAGCAGACCCTAAATTAATGGAGAAAATATCATAAGAATCAGTTAAGAAACCAACCCCACCAATCATAATCATCTTCATTTGAGTCCACCCAAACCCAGCTTTATCAATTTCTTCTAAAGCTAATCTTCTTCTTTCAACTGGGTCTTCAATATGGGCAAATTTCCCAGTGTAATCTTTGAAGGCAGTTTTCCCCCCATTGGTTTTAACATCTTGTGCTTGAGCTTCAATCATTATATTGTAGCTATAAAAGGAAAACTTTTGATGATGTTACAATAAAATTTTTCAAACGAAAGGAATAAAAAAAGTGGATAATAAAATCCTTTTATAGTAATTTCCGTTTAGGCTGCTGGATAAAACCGCCGCCCTTATAATAATATTTTTTTTTTTTAGATGAGAGAAAAAGAAATATCGGCAGGAAGCACGTTTGACAGATCCATACCAAATTTATGGTTTTAACGGCAATATATTTGTCGTATCGTAAGGCTATTGTTACCAGAATGCTTATAGGAACTCCATGAGCCAGTTGTGATTCAAAGCCCCCAATTAAATTGGCCTGAAATTGGTATTACGAGGCATTCTTTTACCAATTGGCCCACAGGTATAGCATTTTTACAGGATTAATTACCGAAAAGCCTTTCTAAAAGGCTAAGCCGAAAAGATTAAGATTTAATGGTTACAGCGCCAGGCAGATTTGTCAATTGTTCTTAAGTTTCCCTGGGGATTAAAGAGAAATCTACAACTATTTATATCAGGTCAACTTGGCTGTTAAATACCAAGACAAAGAAAGATCTTTTAAAAATGTGTCAAGGTTTTTTCTTGTCCTTCTACATTACTTAGTTAAGCAAATTGTAGCCGTTTGACGGGAACATACTTGGATTCAAGTTTCTTGGTACCACGTTGATGGTGTTATAAAAAAATACTCTATAGTTAAAAGCATCCCTTCTCCAGGTTCTTTACGCTTACCAGCCCACGTTTTCAAATCGGCTGCAAGGGGCGTGGACAGGCTAAATTAGTCCTTGCAGCCACGTTTAGTGGTAGGGCCACGCCTAATTATTAGAAAGGGCGCGAATCACGAGGCTTTTAGAGAAAATATGGTCCTTGGTACGGACACTAGAACACCCCAAATAGTGTGAATACCAAAGTTTTCAAAATCGGCATTAACCAGCAAAACCCACTCCCAACCTGTAAAATAAATCTGCAAAACCAACATGTAAATAATTCTTGTCGTTTGCTTACCACAACAAACGTCTTGCTCAGACGCGGTCGATCGGAGGGACTTAAGGAAGAATTTTCTTCCCTTCATCCGGTCAACGGTCAAAGGGTAAAAGGTTCTTTTGGTTTTCTTTTTTTAGTCATCGAAGGTCTAAAGTCCTAAGTCCCTAAGTTAATAGAGGTGTTTTGAAAGCTCTAGAAAGCTCTACTAAAGGT
Source organism: Yamadazyma atlantica (assembly GCA_030561325.1). NCBI lineage: Eukaryota > Fungi > Ascomycota > Pichiomycetes > Serinales > Debaryomycetaceae > Yamadazyma > Yamadazyma atlantica. The sequence continues at coordinate 54,007 of JAKTXA010000001.1, forward strand.
CCTACCAAGCATATGACTCACGGGCTTGGCCTGTGGTTGCCATTTGCGTCTATTGTTATGGGGAGGTGGACTGTGAGTGGATAAATTATCGGTGTCGCAAGTCCGAGCTAGGAAGGTGGGGTGCGAAGTGGGAAACAAAAAGAAACTCTAAAGGCGGCGGTGGCCCATACGACCGAAAATTGACCAGAATAATTATAACTATATAAATACACTGGATATGCCACTTCTATAAAAAACCATTACACTTATAACAAACACAACTATATCACAATGAATACTAAATTAACTGCCCAAGAAAAAGAAGCTCAAATCATGAATGAGATTAGATCTGCTAATGTCAAATTCGAACCAAAATTCGAAACCAGCTTCTTTGGTAACATCTTTGGTTTCGCTGTTAGAACCAACTAATTTAACTACAATAACGAGATTATGAATTAACGACCCAATCGTCGTCACTTAATAGATTAATACATACAACTTTATGGTACGAAATCTGATTGTAGATCTTTTGACCTTCTGCAACCTCATCTCTAAAGTCCATTTCTAAAGTCCTATCTAGATCTCTACTCTAAAGTCCTTATCCTTGCTTCCTTTAATTGCTTAACCTAAACAAATTACTCCAAACTCCTTATGCTAAACTCTCTATGCTAAACTCCCTACCATTCTAGCCAGACGTTTGTTGACGTCTGATTGGTTTTCGGACTCAGAAGCCTTTTGGTCGTGTGACGCTAATTACTCACAGTAAAAACTCATTCAATTATATCACTAAACCAATTGTCTATACCATCTCTAGGAATCACCTTATCTTTACATTCAAATAAGCAGTTGTTTATCTTTATATAGTCCAAATTCTGATTATTATCATAATAAATTAATGCCACATGTTGTACCTTAAACCATTCATCAAAGATATTTGGATGAATCATTCCTAAGCCTAGGTTAGGAGCTCCTCCGGCCTTAAGACCAAATAATTGAAGATACTTTAAATTGGGTAAATTTTGAATCACACAAACATTATTAGCTTCATTATTACTATTGAATTTAAGGGATTTCAATTGTTTCAATTCTGATAAATCAATTAGTGATAAGTTGATAGGCAAATCTATAAAATTAATGCCTGTTTCTAATTTAAAATTAATTGCCAAATGAGTTAAACTTGGTTTATGGTATTGTAATGCTTCTGCGTACAGATAATCTTTAAAAGGTTTAGTATCATTAATTCGAGCTATTAGGTTAAGTTTAGTTAATTTGTTGATAGTTTTCAAAAACTTGGGAACATTATCCTTATGACTTTCTCGATAATCAAGTGATAAATATTTGATATTAGTTAATTTGGGTCCTAATTTCTCAAGAAAACTCGATGTCTCTAAGGTTTTACTTTCAATTAATTGTCCCAATTCCAAGTCAACTAAGTTACCTAAATTTATAGAATCATTTAAATGGGCAAAGTCATCTTCTTGAACCATTAAACCAGTTAATGATAATTTAGTGACATGGGGATAGCCGTACGTACAAATTCTCTTTAAATCATTTGCAACTCCTTCCAAAGACATTAGTTGGCTACTAGGAGGATTAGGAATTTCAGAATATTTAACTTCTTTTTTCCCAATTTTTAAACTTACCAATGAATCATGAGTTCTTTCAAACACTTGAACTAACTTTGTTAGGTTTTGAATGGTTTTATATGAATTTATATGAAGCATTTCCAATTGATTAAATTTAAAAAGATTCTCAAACCCAGTTTCTTTATTTAAATTTATTTTTAAACTCAGTAAATCTTTGGGTAGATAAGACAAGTACCTGCAATCAAAATTCCTAGGTACCCATATGAACTCTTGGAGTTGATCCAATTGTGAAAATAGCTTGATTAATAAAGATTCCAAATGTTGATCTATGATGGTAACTGAATCAGGTAAGCAAACACATTGAAATCTAAAGATGGGCCGTCGAGCTTCATGATAATTAACCAAAAACTTTTTAAAATTATAATTACTATTAATATAAATAGCATTTAATTTTTTTGTGCTATTATTTATTGATTGAATATGAAATCTGGGGAACTCCTTATTAAACGCACTAAAGTTCCCATCAATAATGACATTTTCAAATAATTTGGGATGAACTATGTCGTACATGCGATGATTTGTCTTTAAAAGATTCAACAAATCGAATTGACTTAGTTCCAGTAAAATAAGTTCTAGTATTTCATATGGTAGATATTGTAATCCCTTACTATTTAAAGGGTTTCCTGAATATTCTCTGTTATTACCCTGTGATAGCTTTTCATTCCCGTTTTTCTTCACAGATTCCGTCGGTATTGTTTCCAGAGACTTCTTTTTGTCATTATAAGGATCAATATCTTTAGTCAATGCTTGGTCCACTATGGGATTTTTACTATATCCTATAGGTGAATTAAACGACATTAGTGAGATAAAATTCCATGCGCGAACTGCGTATCAGTTGAGAATTATATCTTTCAAAGGGTTTGCTCTGTACCATGACAGAAGAATTAACAGACCGATTAACGGAGGAAATCACTTCCTTAAGCACCAAGTTGGTGACTGCTGTATCGAAACAGCTGGAACTAGAAGAAAAGCTCTTTCATTATCACAAGGAAAACCATCATTTAAAAACTCAAGCGGCCCAGTTTCAAGATATAAATCAAAAATTCGAAGAATTAACTGCTGCTCATACAAAGTTAACCGAAGACCACAAGTCGCTAGAACATGTCAAACAAGAACATGAATCAGAGAATAAGAAATTGAAAGCTGAAGTCGAAGACTTGACTGCTTCATTATTTGACGAAGCTAACAAGATGGTCAGTGATGCCTCGCGAGAAACATACAATTTTAAAATAAAAAACAAAAAGCTATATGAGGAACTTGATGAAAAAAATCTTATAATTGACAACTTACAAACAGAGTTAGGAGAGTTGAAACGATTAATTGAAGGTTTGGAAGTGAAAAATACAAACTTGACCAATGAAAAGAACTCGTTAAATACAAACTTACAAGAAACAGAAGAAGCTAAAGAATTAAACATATTTAATTCATCTATTTTTGCTCCTAAATTGAAATCGATTCGATTCGATTTATCCAGTTTCAAAGACTTCAAAGAGTTCTTGGCTGTATTGATTGATCCTAACTTTTCATTTGATTTAACGACTTTAAAATTACAGAAATGGTTTAAAAAGATTTGGATTGAAGAATTTGAAACCAGTATTAATGTCCCGGCTACAAACTTTTTAAACAGGTGGCAAAAGGGGAAATACTTTTGGAATTTATTAATTGAAGGGAAAGTGAAAATTGAGCCTATCAAAGGTATAAATGAAACCTTAAAGTTGGATTATAATAATCAACAGAATTCTGCTCCTACTCCGACGGCTATTGACCAACCATGTGAATTTTGTCAAGAACATAGAAATGATAATTTGGAACACTCAAGATTACATTATTTGAAATTGTTAGATCCAGAAACGTTAGCTGAATTAATTAGCTACCCGTTATGTAATTATTGTTTGATAAAATTAAGAAATATTTGTGAATTCTTTGCGAAATTAAGATTAATCAATAAGAATTTTTATAAATTATCTTTTGATAATAAATTCGATTTGAATAATGATTATAAAGTGTTGAAATTATACTTAATGTTAGTATTGATCAGATCAAAGATTTTCTGGAGTAAGATTGGCTATTGGGATAATATCAATGAGGTGAATTCTATTAATGTTGATGAAATAAATTTGGAGCATTTCAAATTATTGACTATAGATGATGGGAATTCGATACATTCAAATGAAGCTATCAAATCATTTGAGGGTAAGAGGCTGATGGAGGAAGGTAAAGATGATGGCGAAGGTTTCGAGCCAGTGGTGAGAGGAAAGACAGGGACCGAGGAGCCAGTGAAGCAGGTTGAGAAGGAAAAGGTTGAAAAGGTTGACAAGGAGGATCAAAAGATTGAAACGAAGGAACAGGTACCAGCAGAACCAGAGCCGGAACCAGAAGCAAAACGAGAAGCAGAACCAGAAGCAAAACCAGAACCAGAAGCAAAACCAGAACCAGAAGCAGAACCAGTAAAACCAACGGAACCAGCAGAATCAACAAAAGCAGTAGAGCAACAACCTAAAGAACAAGATCCAGAAGAACCAGAGACAAAAGAACCAGAGACAAAAGAACCAGAACAAACCACGGAACCAGCCCCATCCAAAAACAAAAAGAAGAATAAAAAGAAGAAGAAAAACAACGTCAAAGGATTAATCAACAACTTTGAACAAGCAGACCAAGCAGACCAGCAAGCAGAATCAGATAAGTCAGCCGAGCCAACCCCACCATCTCAAGAAACAAACGAAAACTCCAGCGACGAAGAGTTCAAAGATTCTAATGAACTGTTTGGGTTATCTAGAAAGAACTCCAAGTCCAAGCAATTCACCCAAAAAATGAATAATAACCTCGACGACACCATGAAGATGTTACAGGAGATCAATGAGGATTAAATAAATCAAATAGTATATAGACCATTCGAGTGTATAGTTTCTATTTTTAAACTCCGATAGATCAATTCCATTGTATACGCGTCTAACGTACTAAACTTCATACAGGCTTTGACGGGGCGACCAGGTTTCGGATATTGCGCGAACAAATATCGAAACACCACACACGAAAACCACACGCCAGTGATCCAGTATAGAGTGTCACTTATCTATAGGATCAGTCACAAGTACTAGTCAAAGCATCACAAGCACCAATCAGGATCAAGCACCAGTTAAATCATCAGTTAGAGGATCTAGGCGACCAATAAAAGGCCAGATACATTTTGACAGATCACGCTTGGTGTCACAGAGTCTTCTACCATGAGAAGAAGAGGACCCAATGATTCCCAATTGAATCCTCAACTAGACGAAGAGCTCAAGAACTCACGTGCTTACAGTTCCTATAAATCCAATAATACCAATTCCAGCACCAATCATAGCACCAACCACAGCACCAACCATAGCACCAATAATCTAAATCGAGCTTCGTCTGGATCCATATTCAATCTAAGAAGAAATAAAGATAAATCCAATGATAAATTAAACAATGATAGTAGTAGTGATATTTCATCAATGGATTCCGCCAGTATATTGAGTGGGGGCAGTAATAATGCCAGGAGAAACCATTCGGTCACTTCTAATAATATAATTCCCAATTCTCAAATCACCAATTCCAATCATAATAGGCATGCTTCTAGTTATTCCTTTTCTTCGGGTCCAGCAAATCCATATGATACCAAAACCTCCCGGTCCGTATCTAGTAGTATGAATCCGCCTCCTAATCCTTCAACCAGCAATAATAACAATAATGTAAATAGTCTTCCTTCTAATTATTCTGGTGGGGCGGCCCTATCTAGAAAATCTACCACCAATTCCATAATATCCAGACCTTCAATATCCATGGATACCTTGACCACTAACAATACAGCGGCCAATGGAACATTTAATCTAGATAGACCTTCATCTGTGTATGAAATCGATCGAATGTTTCGAGAATTAATGGATAAACGAGATTTCAAATCGTTACCTCCTCAAGCTAAACAAGAGATGATCAATTATAATCCCGATAAGAAATGGATGTTGATTTACCAAGATGCGTTAACTGAATTCAAACGGCAAGAGCGGATTATAAATAACAATGAAGAGACGGCCACTCCTGAGTATTATACCAAGAGATTATTATCTAAAACCATTACTTCTAATCAATTGAAGAACTTATGGGTTTCATTAAGAACAGAGCCTATTGATTGGGTCAGAACATTTATATTTGACTGTCAGGGGGACGCGTTATTATCGGCATATTTAATCAAAATTCAAGATACCATTAATCAAGTGGACGTCAATGACATCTCTGATGATATTTTCGACAAGGAATTCAATACTTTAAAGGCACTTAAATCAATGATGAACCAGAAATTGGGAGCGGAAAGAGTGAAAACCGATGTCAATTTATATGTTAGTGCCGTTTCGGGGTCTTTGTTATCACCTAGAATTGTTACCAGAAGAATGGCAGCTGAATCTTTAACATTTATGATTGCTTATTATAGTAATAATTCCATGGATGATGCTCAAGGCAAGTATCATAAGATTTTGAAAGCATTAGATTCGATATCCAACAAACCATATTTTGAATTTGATTCTTCCAACAATGGTCTTGAGGGGAATATGACTCCTAGAAACTCTATGAGAATTGATAACCACAAGAAAAAATTGATCAGAAAACCTCCGGTTAAAGATACCTTTAAACGGTTTGAATTATGGTTACGGTTAGTGGAAAAAACCTTAGATGGAAGAGGGAAATATTTAAATTCATTGGTTGGAGCCAGTGAAGAACTTAAATCCGCTCATTCAGGTAACTCTTCCAACCTAGAAAACCATTTATTGGAATATTGTTTCAGTACTATATTATTGATTAATACCATTATTCTTTATGGAATTGATTTAAGAGTTAGAATCCATTTAAGAGCTCAATTCACTGCCGCTGGTTTGGAAAGATTATTGGATAAATTCAGAGAATTGAATTATGAAAATTTGAACCAACAATGTAATCGGTATGCGGAGATGGCTGAACAAGATGCCAATGAATTAAAGACTAATGATACCATAGATGAGAACATCGACTTCAATAACCCAGTGGATTTAATTAGATCATTATGGAATAATGTTAAAGATGGTGAAGGAGAAGGATTCTTCATTAGTGCTTTACAACATTTATATTTGAACCAGGTAGAAAAGAAAGATGATTCTCAAGAGATGAACCGAAGTTTAAGATTGTTGGATAGTTTAATTCAAAACGTCACATTGGCCCATACTACCGAAGATGAATCAGCCGTTGGGATAGCTATCAACAGATTATATTCCAGTTTAAGTACGGATGAGATGTATCGGAAAGCCATTAATGAAGTTAAGGTGTTTAAAAAGATCGCAGAGGAAGCCACGGCGGAAAGAGATGACATGTCCAGACAATTATCTATGGGGGCAGATGGGTTGATTACTAATTTGACCAATGAGGTCAAAGAACAAGAGACAGTGTTAACCAGAACCCGTAGAATGAACGAAGAGTTGAATAGAGAATTAGAGGATTTGAAACGGAAACATCTTGTGGAAAAACAAGAACAAGAACTTGAAATGAGGGAGTTATTGATTATGTTGAACAGTAATGCTCAATTTGAGTCCAAGAAACAAGAAGGTAAAACCACTCTTCTGATCCAGACCACCAACCAAAACTTGATTACCAAGTTACAAAAACAAATCCATCGGAAAAAGGCGGAATATCGGTTAGATAATAAAAGTCTCGGTACTCAAGTGGAACCTAGTTCCCGGTTAAGGGCCTTAAGAGATCAAATGGCTGATATTGAAAACATGGCCAGAGAATTAGAAATGACTGATTTCGAGAACTATGAAGAAAAAGAAGAAAAGGAAGAAAACCAACCTCCTATTCCAGAAGATGAAGAACCAGCGCCCGAATCAGAAGAGGAATCAGAATCAGAATATGAAGAATCAGAGGAAGAAATCGCCCCACCTCCTACGCCAAAACCTATACCTAAAGGACCACCTAGAGCAGTTAGAACTGATGATTTGGATAAGTTGGATACATTAAGAAAGAAGTTATCGTCTTTACAAAACGAGTCCAATGATATCATGAAGTTTAACAATAGTTCTATGTTAACCAGACAGAAGTTTATGGCTATGGAAAGATTGAGAGAATTAGAATCCAATTTCAAAGACTTCAACATTGATTTTGATATGGACAGTCCTCAAATGGCCTCTGGGTTTGACGATGATGATTCTATAGATCCAGCTATCAAGTCTAAGATTCAAGAAGAATTGGAAGCAGTGGAAACTTTGAAAGCTTCATTGGAATCTAAGTTGTCTATGATGAACAAATCTAAAGGAGACAAGGATAAATCTAAGAGGAAATCCACCAAATCTATGGGAAATAATAAAGATTTCCTCAACAAGTTGGAGTCGAAATACGCTACTGGGAAGAAAGGAGGGGATGAAACTGATGTGGTTAAGGCATCTGATTCTAAGAAGTCTAACCGTATGACTACTATAGGAAGAATGGATCCTAAATTCTTGAATGAATTAAGCACTAAGGTTAATAAGGCCACTCCAATTGATGAGGCCAGTAGTAATAACGACAGTGACGATAAGTTTGAGGATGCTAATGAGAACCTTACGGATAGCTCACCTTCACCTAAGGATTCAGACAAGAAGGAAAAGCTGGCGGTTCCAGCCCCACCTCCACCGCCTCCACCGCCTCCACCCCCATTACCACCTTCAATGGGAGGTGCACCACCACCGCCTCCTCCTCCCCCTCCTCCTCCTCCACCACCGCCTCCGCCACCGCCTCCAGGCTCTCTGGGTTCAGCTGGTGGACCACCTCCACCTCCACCACCTCCCCCATTGCCTTCAGGGAAATCTCCTGTCGTCAAACCACAAGAGCCAGTTAAAGAACTTAGCCCATCACCTTCTCCATTTGATAATTATCCTAGACCCAAGAAGAAGATGAAGCAGCTTCATTGGGAGAAATTCGACGACGTATCTACAGACTCCTTTTGGAAAGAATCTCAAACCAATTCCCTTGCTAGCGACTTATTATCAAAAGGTGTGTTTGATGAAATCGAATTGATCTTTGCTGCCAAAGAAATCAAAAAGATAGCCACCAAAAAGAAGGATGAAATTGACAAGATTTCATTTTTATCACGGGATATTTCTCAACAGTTTGGGATTAATCTTCACGCTTTTAACAGTTATAGTGACGAAGAATTGGTTTCCAAGGTTTTGAGATGTGATAAGGACATTGTTAGCAATGTAGCCGTATTGGAATTCTTTGGTAAAGAAGAGATTGTTGAAGTTTCTAACAATTTGGCTAGAAATTTGGAACCTTATTCGACTGATTATAGGTCGGACACTCCATCTAAACCCGAAAAAGATGCTTCAGAGTTACAAAGAGCAGACAAGATTTATTTGGAGTTGATGTATAATTTACAACACTACTGGAAATCAAGGGTAAGAGCTCTTAAATTGATATCTTCATATGAAAAAGAGTATGAGGATTTAATCCATAAGTTAAGAACAATTGACGACGCTGTAGATAGTGTCAAACAATCCCAAAACTTGAGAAGTGTGTTTGAAATCATCTTAACTGTTGGTAACTATATGAACGATTCAACTAAACAAGCCCAAGGGTTTAAATTGAGTTCATTACAGAGATTAACATTCATGAAAGATGATAAAAACAGTATGACCTTTTTACATTACGTGGAGAAAATCATTAGATCTCAATATCCTGAGTTATTGGATTTCATTAATGAATTAAGTAAATGTATCCAAATCGCCAAGTTTTCCATTGAAGGGATCCAAAATGACTGTAAGGACTACATCCAAGCCATTAAGAATGTTCAGAATTCTATTGATATCGGGAATTTGAGTGATGTATCTAAATTCCATCCTCAAGATCGGGTATTGAAAGTGGTGATTCCTAATTTACCAAAGGCTAAAAGAAAGAGTGATCTTTTGAATGACCAAGCCAATTATACCTTTAATGAATTTGACAAGCTCATGAGATATTTTGGAGAAGATGCTTCGGATCCTTTTGTAAGAAATTCATTTATTTCCAAATTCGCTGACTTTATTAATGATTTCAAGAGAGCTCAAACTGATAATATCAAACGTGAAGAAGAGTTAAGATTATATGAAAAGAGAAAGAAATTATTAGAAACTCAACAAAAGAAAACCCCTACTAAGGATTCGAATGAGAATTCAGATGTTGGTGATGACAAGGATGTAATGGATTCACTCTTGGAGAAATTAAAGGCAGCAGGACCTACCAAGGGTGAACCATCTTCAGCCAGAAAGAGAGCCCTTATGAGAAAACATTTATTGGAAAGCTCCAAGAAGAGTATCCCTGAAATATCCACCGATTACAACGATTCGCCTGATTCCCAGGATGAATTGGCATCACCAACTCCACGTAATGTTGCGTCAGATATACCCAAGGACAAGACTCCAGAAATTGGCCATGAAATAGATGATGCAGACAGATCATTAGATAATTCCGCTGATCCAATTGGTGGTGATGAAACTCCAGAGGAAACAGAACAAGATAAAGATATTGGAAATCGGGCCAGAAACTTATTACAAGAGTTAAGAGGAGTCAATGATAACGGCAGTCAAGGATCCCTTCCGGCAGCTCTGAGGTATAGACAACTGAGATTAAGAAGAAGAGGTACAAGTGAAGATACTCAAATGGACTCAAAGGAAGAAGTTAAAGGAGAAGAAGGTAAAGGAGATTCTATTGAAGAGGAGGAGTCCGGGTAGAAATTTGCATAGTTTAGCATTATATATACATATCTATTACAAGTTGTAGTGTCCTATAGATCACAATGAATTATATGAGTAACACTTACTGGAAACCTCATTTAAATCATAATCAATTAACCCTACTTTATTAGCTTCGTTTCTAAAGTATGGTTTATTAATAGCTTTTAATCCCTTACCAGTAACCTTACCCGAGAATGTGACGTCCCATCTATCGGTAGAAAATTCCATTTCGCCGGCGAGGTTTGGTTTCATGGGTAAATGTTTCTTCAATTCATTATATTCCAAAGTATCTGAATTGACAGGTTTGAAAAGAAGAACTTCCCCATCTACACTCACCGTCAAAATCCCACCATCGCTGTTCTTAAGAGCATTTGTATTGGAACTCATATCCCCTAGCCAGAATGAATCGAAATTGGCTTTGAAAACTCTAGGAACCCCCACTGTTTTGAACCTGGCACTGGCAATTAGATTGGTGGCCTCACGAGTCATGATGGTAATATTGGAATGAACTTTATCTGCTATCACAATCTTTGGGTTTAGCACCGCATGATTGGTGATGAGTTTAGAAGATAAATCACTAGCCACTAGTTGTAAATTCCCTTTGTTACTGTAACTATCAACCTTATACTCAAACTGATACACCGAATCAAGCTTTGTACTTATACTGACAAATTGCGAGTCAGTTATGGTGATAGAGGTTATTTCACTTGGAACAGTTAGAATATTAGCTACTGGTCTGAGTCGTTTCTCTTCAGTATGATACTCGGTGGAATAGATGCTTTTACCACTGGAAAAAAGTATGGTTCCTTGGACTTGTTCAATTGAGGTTATAGGCTCCTTATGGCTGAAAGAATGCAAATTGGTAACTTTTACGGTAGGTTTATAATCTTTCAGGGTCACTTTGGATATGTCAAGGATTTTAATTGACCCGGTATTAGATGAATTGGAACATCCAACTAAGAGTTTTTTGGATCTTCCTAAAGAATCAAGTGACCATATACTGGCACACATGGGATATTCATCAGCATCAAATATGGAACTGCCACTGTCATATTTCTTATTCTTATTGTTAAACTCAGTATGAGGCATTAACTTATATGTCTTCCTATCAACATATCTTAGTCTAGCCGTAGGGTCTTTGGAATTAGATAAAACCGCAAACACAGTGGTATGTGGTAAATAGATGAATTTTTTAGCGGATTCTCCAACCGTGATTTGTCTAACACTTGGAGTTTTGAATTTCGTAACACTAGCTAATGATAACCCTTCATCTCTAACCAATAAGATTGATATTTCCATTCCAGTATCGTCAGTTGAATTTTGAACAGGAAGAATTGATTTGATAGGTTTATCATTTTTTTCTTCCAATAATATGGGCTCCGGTACACCAGGACCATGAAAGTTAATGAGCCACATAGACTTACAAGTAACGAAAACCAATTCAGAATTAGCACTGGAGTGGCTATGAAGGGTTACGTCTGTATCACTTACCTTGAAATATTTATCAAATTCTAGGGTGCTGTTTTCATTGAATTTGAAGTGGAAAATATACCCATCTTTGGTACCCAAAAGCAAAGTGTCATTGGTTGTGACAAAATCATTAGGTACAAAGAAATGGGGATCAATACTATGATCTTCTTCTTCATAGTGATCCTTGAGTACCGTTTCCTGGAGATTGGTTATGGTGTTATCTTCATTAAATGTTAGGATTTGAAAACTGCCATCAAAGCTGCCTATTACTAGATAAGTAACCCCATTTCTGGAGAGAAACCTGGCAAACGATATTTGATAATCAACTTGTTTGCTGGCCAACAACTGAAGCGGTTCGGTTTCATCTATATCCATTGCAGAGTTTATCGAAACACCAGCACCAGTAATTTCATCACTTATGGTTATCAATTTAATGGTACACAATTCACTGGAACTCTCTTGGGTGATAAGTAAAACCATATTGCCTAATATATCACCAAATAATATGACATCGTCTTCAAACACCTTTGAAGCAATTATGCTTTCAAATGTGGTTACCATGAGAGATTTAGGAGTGATCTGGACAGCCACATATTCTGAGATCATTTTAATGGCAACTGTAGGAGCGTCATAAATAATAGCAGCTTCATCCACGTGAATCAAATCTTCTTCTCCTTTGTCAGGTTGGTATTCTAAAAGCATGCTTTCAAATGGTAAGCTACAGAGAATGTAGTCATTGCCATGAATTTTCAACCACATCATTGATTCAACTTTTCGAAGACTCTGATACGGTTCACTTCCTCTTGACATCAAATAGCCATTTCTCAATTGACTTAATCTTGAACGCTTTCCTGATCCAGTGATACACCAAAGCTCTTTTTTGGAATTCTGGTAAGTACTTTTTGATTTGAAAGAATCAATGATCTGTACATCCAACATAGGAGCCCAGTTTTTGTAATTCTTCATTAACAACGACAGACTGTAAGGTATTGGTTTTTCAGAAGGGTCAGGAAGAAGTTCATCAATAAAGAGTTTCCGGTTCAAGCCACTACTACTTCCATAAGTTAGCTCGTATCCATTGTCGACCTCTTCCAATGCAAATAATGAAATAGGATCTGAGATTCTTATTATGGGTTTGACTGAGATCACGCTACTGTTTCCGATCATTATGGAATATATAGTCCCATTTTCAGCTGAGATCAAGATTTCGTCGGTATTTTCGTCATAATCACTACTAATACAAGTCTCAGGACAATAGTAATTTGTAGGGAATCCAATGTCCAATTTGTGTCTTCTAAAGTTATACTCAGCAGAAGTTATATCATGAACCGTAACAATGATCAATTCATCAGGAGCTACAAATAAAAAGCTTCCGTTATTAATCAATGAAATTATAAACACCGGTAATGGGAAAGAACTATTCAAAGGTAACGTAGACTTGGTCAAACTTTCAAACACAGGTTCAGAAGTGGTCCAGCCGTACAAATTAAGTTCAAGTCTTGAAGTTGCAGTGAACACCATGGTTAAAAATATAACGTGATTATCAAGGATACTACCCTTTATCGGCTGAGCAAAACACGAATGAAGAATGGTTCCATTCAACGGTACTGTGAAATGAGGTTGAAATAACATCCCGGCTTCACTATAACTACAGTTATATATCCTGAAACCATTGGAAGATGAACTTGATACTACCGATAAACCAGAAGCGTGTGCTGATAAAGAAAACCCGGTAGAGTTTGATGTGGGAGCCAGTAAGTGACCAGAAGTGTCCCACCATTGGACTACAAAAGGCTTGTAGACCATACAACTATTTTTGGTATCAAAATCTTCAGCATAATCACCATCAGTGAAATTATAAGGCACGTAGAACATTCGTATAAGCAATAGGTATCCACTCTTTAAAGATACAAATAAAGAATCTTCACTCTGAATATTACCACTTTTAACTCCTTTTACCATACAAGAAGATCTCACAGAGCTATTGAATGGAAACTGGAGGCCATTTACAAGTAAAGATGAATTTCTTACAATCACTTGAATGGTCTTAAGCTTGTCAGAATTGGAACGAGGATTGATTCCTTGAGAAGGTTTCTGAGGCGACCTGTCATCTTCATCCATGTCCAATAAGAACTCGTCATCACTGAAAACGCCAAATTGAGAATCTTCTTCTTGAAGAGCTATATACTGATCTGAGTCGTCTTGAAGAGACGAATTTCGAAGGGTTCGTATTTTCTTGTGGATGGCAACATTGAATTGAGGAAAGATGCTCTTGAATAATGGAGAATGTAAAAGGGTTTCTTTGGAATATAATTCACAATTGTCTGGGGCTTGTTCTTCTGAACCTCCTAGTTCAAGATTGATATATTCTGGTTCATCCATGGTTTTTGGAAGGATGAAAGTATGAAAATTGGATTTGGAACAGAGAAAATTCTATCTAGAAACGTTCAAAGTTACAATCCAATAACAGTGGTACCACCGGTGCAATATCCAAAGAAGTGTCTCTTGACTTTTCACTATATCTGATAAGCGATCCTCATATTTCCAGTCGCGCTATTTTGGTTTGTACGCAAAATCAATTGTTGCAAAAAACTCTAGATAACACAAGAAGAACAGATGAAGCTAAGAACTTACAATAGGAACAGTATATTGGCGATAATTGCCATCTCTGGGTTTCTTATTGGATCTGAAGTGTCTTCATTGAGTGCTTTTTTGGCTACCACAAATTTCCATGACTATTTTGGTGATTTGAGTAAAAGAGAACAGGCCATATTGGCTGCAAGTCATTCGATAGGAGCTGTTTGTATGTATTTCATAGTATAATCCTTTATTTAAGTTACTAACAGTTTGGTTTAGTGGGATGTGTTATGTGTGGGAGTTTTTGCGATCTGTTTGGCTGTGTATTGAGTCTTCAGCTATCTAATGTTTTATGGATTGGAGGAACAGTAGTAGCAGTATTTCTGGAGTATATTATTGTCTTGATTTTAGGACGTTTATTGAAAGGAATCTCAGTAGGGTTTATTTCTTGTTTAATTCCGGTTTACATTTTTGAATTGTTTCCCCCAAACAAAAAAGGTTCTTCCATTTCTGTATTTCACCTTAGTTCTACTTTAGGTACTGTAGTGATATATTTTATAGGACATATTCTCAAGGATCAATTGGAAGGGTTTTATTCTTTCAAAGCCACTTGGGGATTAGAAGCTGCACCAGCGGTGTTGTTGATGCTTTTAGGTATTCTGCTTCCAGAATCTCCTAAATGGTTGGCTTCTCAATCTAAATGGGTCGAAGCAGCCAAAACTCTTGAAAGAGTTAGAACTGTGAAAAAGAATAGAACTTCAAAGACTGATGAACAATACGTAACTAGAGTTTACACAGCTGGTAAAAAAATCAAGTATTGTCATTACTCTAACTTATTCGGCAAACATTACTGGAGAAGTACTTGTGTGGGGATACTTCTTCATTTATTCATTCAGTTAACCTGTGTAAGCACTTTGATGTATTTCTTTACTTATATATGTGCAATGTGTGGATTACAGGATAATATGAGAATTATGGCCGTTTCATCCCAATATATCATCCTAGGAATTTTAACCTTAATTCCCGTGATGTCACTAGATAAAGCAAGAAGGGTCGATTTTTTAACCTATGGGATTTTAGTTCTTGGGTTTATTTTTGGAGGGATATTTACCGTGATGTACTGTTTTGCTGAATCCACAGACCAATCGGTGATGTTTTCTCCATTTGATTGGAAGCTTCTGAGAGAACCTGCTTCGGCCGTGTTGGCATTATTCTTATTTTTAATATCAGTCTATGCTTCATCAATTACCTCTGTTAGTTGGTTATACACAAGTGAAATATTTCCAGATGAAGCCAGGGCAAAAGGGACTGCCATTTGTATGTGTGTTTCGTCAATTGTGAATGCAACAACCACATTATGCTTGCCACTTTTATTCGAGCTCGTGAAGTTCTGGTTGTTTATCCCATTGGCAGTTTTTTGTATCACCGGAGCATTTGTTTTCCTGACCTTTCCTGAAACCAAAGCCATTTCAGATGATATATTTATATCTGGAATGGAAATGCAGAATGCTGAGCAAGATTTGCAGCCAGATCAAGTACTGGTTGTCGATGCAGTAAAAGAAAAAGAGATGATTCAGGAGGCTGAAACTGAAGCTGAAATGGAGACTCCAGAAAATACTCCAACAGGAGTAGCAGACGACTTTACAAGAATCCAAGCTAAACCAAAGAAATTAAAAGTTAATGAAAAGACAAAACATAGATTTGACAAAGCATTATATGAAGAGATTAAGACCAGTTCTACTAGTTCGAGCAGTCGGGCTGGTGATTGGTCAGCGTTAGAGAAACCATCTACTTCCTTAACTACAATGGAAAAATCCAGTCCATTAAGAAGTTCCGACTCTGAAATGGGGAATTCGGCTACTGTAGATGATGTTTTAAAGATGTATAGTGCTTCTGACGAAACTACTGCTACTGAGTCGGTCAATAAACTTACAACTGCCACCTCAGATAACGTTTCATTATCAGAAGAGTCATACTTTTCAGACGACTGGAATCAAAATCAAATTGACATCAATCGTAATTCTTTACCAAGAGGATTCAATCGGCCAGTCCATCAATCACACGATCTAGAGTCTAATAACAGTGATAAGTCGACCACCCATCTCGTTGGCAGAAAAGAAATCCAACCCACCTCATTCTTACAGTTCGACACCTTAAGAGTAGCCCTGAGGAACCTTTATAGAGAGTCAAAGCCTACAAATCCCATAAAGAAGTCCAAAAATATGTTACGCAGTACATAATTAATATATGATCCTCTACTCGCGATTTCAAAAACATTTATCTAACTGAGTGTAACAATGCCACAAGGATACAGCGATATAACAGGCAATGATGCCGAGGTATGTTCACGAGAACTAGCTATCTGAAAGCTTTTAACCAATGAATCCCATAGACTATTATACTAACATTTTAGACCTCGTTAATTGACCAGGATTTAATTGAGAATGATGTTCCTTCTCACGGGGTTTCGGGAACCATGGACAACCAAACGCCTGTAGTAAAACCACAAGTGCCAATTGAGCCAGGCAAAACTCATATGTTCCAAATCAACTTCTATAGAACTTATTTTGACTTGAACACAGAAGACTTTTTTATTAAAATCAAAAACGCTTTGAATCCATTGAACAGAGCATCTTCACTGGTTGAAACTGAGGATTCCGATGATGATGCCACAGAATTATATGGATTTATATGGATCACTGGAACCTTAATATTCTTGATGTTTGTAAGTTCTACTGGATCTAATATGTTATCACATTGGTTACATTCAACCGACGACAAAAAGGGGAAATACGAATACAATTTTGATCTTCTTACAATTTCTATCAGTTTGTTTTATGGATATAATCTTTTGGTACCGTTTGCATTATATGCTGCTACCTCCTGGTTATTGAAGTTTCCTCATAGACTTTCCTTAACAAAATTAATTTCTATTTATGGATATACTAATATTTTGTGGGTGCCTATCACTGTTATCAACTTTTTAATTGTGTTATTGATTAACAACGACAGCCATCATACAATTTTAAATATTCTTGAGTGGATTATTGTTATTCTTAGTGGATCCATTACGGGATTAAGTAATTTGAGTAAGATAAGTCCAGTTCTTCAAAAAAATGCATTGTTAGTTCATGAAAATGACCCAGATCAATCTAAAAAATTACACTTGTCGTTGATGATTCTACTTGGAATTGCTCATTTGATATTCACTATCATTGTAAAGATCAGTTTCTTTGGAATTTCTGTATAATCTACTAAATAAACATATTAAATGTACCAGCAGACCCATTCACTAAACAGACTAAACAGAGGCCAGTTGCAAAATCCCGTAGTGCCCTAACCACCCTTCCCAAATATATGAGAACGGATGTTGATGAGAAAAAATTTTCTATATATACTTAACTATTAAGAGAAGTTCATTATTCTAGTTAGATAAAAGGTATGTCTACACGCAATGAAGTTGTTCGAAGATGTTCGATTGCCGGCAAAATAAGCAACAGCTCCACTGGTCTTATTTTCTGTAATTGAATTGTCGAAATTTCTGAGTTCTAATTGCTATGATTATTTGCACCTACCAATTGTTCCAACTGAATTATCCGGGTTGACAAATGCATTATCGTTAAGTTTCAGCCTTGTATGAGCTTTAGAAATCAGAAATGACACGAACAAACTATAATTCCTAGTTTTTTTTGTCCAAGTTTACTAACATGTTAAAGGTATGTTTTTTTCTTAGAATTGAATCAAAGGGCTTTTTCTTATGATTAAACTTGTCGACCGGGCGGACATATATACCTTGTTCATCCCTTCTTTGTACAATTAGGGAAGGAGTCGCAGTTCTGTGTACAAATTATGAATTGTTGATGGACAAGAGGTGATGACTGTCGTTTGATGAAAGGAAGTACCTTTTTTGATTATTCTTGTAAAGTTGTAATACTAACAAGTTGTGATTTCAGGTTTTATCTAAAATTTGTATAATGGTTTTCTCTTTTGTGCTAAAACATGTCACCTGTTTTGGTTCAGAACTAGAAGTTTGATTTTCAATGATGATCTTTTTATATTCACACTGTACGAGGGGTGTAAACCTCACTGACTACACAAATAAAAAAACTGATTTAATGAATCTGATGACAATCTTCTTCTAGTGCTCTGAACCAAGCTGTGAGTGTCTCCTCTCATGTATTTCTTACACAACCATTGCCATTGTAGTATCATTGCCATTGTAATGGCCATTAGTACTATTTACTTGACCATTGACCATGCCTCTAGTGCTCGATCATCACCAGAGATGAGATGCGATTTTATATAGTGCGACACAAATTGTTAGTGAATTCTCAGCATTGGCCCATTATTCAAGCGTTCCTTAGCATTGAACACAACTCCAGGTTGTTGTTTCCCTGAACATATATATCATGATGCTTCGAAGTGCTCTTAGGAGCCGACTACTATCACGTTCGAAAACCGAAGTGAAATGGAATCTCATACTTTTTAATCAAAGACTACTAACAAAGAGCCTCTGGTCAGGCATATTCCATAAAAGATTCATCAATACCCGCCATAGTAGTAGTACCACGCCAATATTCAAACGGAGGAAGAGGCTGAGCAAGTTCGAGGTGTTTAATTATTATGATGAAGCTGAAAAACTACTCCATAATGACAGTCTCAAAGCACGGTTACTCCAGACGATTCAAACATCTTCATTGACTTCAGAACAAGTGGTCGACATTGATAACATATTCAGCAGTCTTTTGGATATGATTTCCTCAAACCAAGATACCGATGCCCTTTACTTAGCGGCCAATATATGGGAGGAAGTTCTTTTAAACAATCCAGACAATGCCAGTCTTGAGAATCTTCAGCAGTTACTTCTTTCAAAGCGAACGATTTTTGTGCATATATTAATTAACCAGAAGTACTATAAACCATACAAGACGTTGATGTCGCCATTATTCGAGAAGAACCATATAAAAGTCCAATGGTGTGACGTAATGGCAGATACTATACAATTTGAAGAAAGTCGACAAGGACAAATCATATTTAATGATAAAAGAATTATCCAATTTCTCGAGAACAAACAAACTCCCATTAGTCAGAAGAGACTTCTACTTGCCAATTTCCTAAGAAAAGGTTTATTGGGGTCAAAATCGGGTGAACGAGATATTTTATTGCATTTCTTCAAGTACTTGGAATTATTTGAAGATAGACATTGTCTTTTGGACGGGGCCGAACATTCTGCTTATACTTCTCCATTATTATTACTTGTTGACGACCATTATGGTACAAAAGTGCCAATATCTACCATAGAAGAAATCTTCGAAGAACTCTTCCTCAATAAAAAGTTCTTTTATAATTTTCTCACCACGCTACTAAAGGTTACTCATCAAAGATCACCTTCTGAGACTTGTATGGTTTGGGATTTCAAATTATCTAGGCATAATAGAAATGGCGATGTTCTAGCATATAAGGACTTGACATATATGCTATCAGCATTATCGAACTTGAAAAAGTATAATGAAGCATTTGAACTCAGTGAATCATTTCCTGAATTATACCACGAAGATCAGTTATCTGTATTATTGAAAAATAGTGAACGTCTGAAGAATTGGAGTATGTTGAAGAGTCAATTCGAAGCCATGTATGGAAAAGGACATCTTCCTTATGCCATTCATTATTCTATTGTCATGGATGCTTTGGCAAACCTTGGAGCTAAATCTGATGTCGATAGACTTTTCAACCAATTGAAACAAAGAAAACTTCAACCCACTCCCAGCTTATATGCCTCAATGATTAAGGTAAGAGTTTTGCAAAATGAATTTGATGAAGCCAAAGAGATTTTTTCAAGATTTTTGGCAGATGATGCCATAACAAAAGACCAAGACATGACAACAGCTCAAGTATACAGTTTGTTATTTGATATCCATTTAGCCTCTATTGATAAACAAGATGTGTTGGATTTCTTACACCAAACCATTGAGATACAAAGAGCAAAGAATCTCCAACTCCTTGACTGGAAAACTATGTGCAAAGTAATAAAGTATTTTGAAAGGTGCTATGGGTTTAAAGAGATTTTACAAATCAAGTCTATTTGTGAAGAGTTTGATCTTATGAATGAAGAGATTTATTGTAGTTTGATTCATGCTTTTACGAGATTTGAGAAGTTTAAGATGGCAGAGACTTTAGTCTATGAGGCCCATCATATTTCCCGTTTACCATTGAAAAATTCCATGATTTTGAGAGAACAATTAAGAAATTACAGAGAGTGGTATACCAAAAGTGACAGTATAAGTAAGAAACGTTATATTGCCATGAAAACAGATATAATAACGGAAAGAGTTAGGGATAATGAAGTCACTCCAAAGGGAATTCAAATATTATATTCTGAGGTTATAGAATTCTATTTATCTCGGAATCAATTGGGGCTTGCCAGAAAATATTTCGAAAGGTTATCAAAAGAGGGAATTGTAACCGAGAGAGTTTATTTGCCATTTCTTCGCCATTATTCCAAGAGTCAACGGACTAGTGACCATGAATTGGGGTTGGCTTTGTACCGGGAAATGGTAGGAAACAATGTTAATATTAGCATTCAAACATATGTTCATATCATGAGATCAGTTGTATTTCTTGATAAGCAGAATCAGAATGATTATGGGACCTGTGATAGATTAATTGAATCGATCTTTGAGATGTGTGGATTAACAATTCCAAATAAACCATCATTTAATACTTCTACTAATAACAAGGATATAAATATCCGCAAAGACGCCATTTATATCTGTCAAATTGTTTCGACGTATATCATCAACAAGCCTAGTAGTCAAATTGAAAAAGCCGATTTTGTGGTGGAGTTTTTGACTCAACTTCGAACAAAACTTGATCATCAAATGGAAATTCTTTTAAGAATGACAATATACCGAGAAATGGGACGGTTATATAAAAGATTGAACAATTTACAAATGGCCAAATCCTTAATTTTAAACGGGTTAAATGAAATGGACGATTTAGTGAACAATTATATCGATAATTATCCTTTGCCTTATGATTATAAATTTGAAATTCCTATTCCTGGAAGCTTAGAATCCACTTATAGAAGTTTACTGGAAATGCATTTTGAGATTTTAACTCAGACTAGAAGTTCTGCCATAGACTATTTAAATCTTTACCAAAAATGTGAGAACCAAAATATCAAATTGAATGGAACCACTTATAATCATATCATATCTCAATTGATAACTCTTGAAGGGTTCAAAGGACTAGAACCAATACTCTCAATTATTGAAGAGCATTTGGCAGATGGAAACTACAACGAATTAGGCTTAATGAAACGGTTTAAGTATCTTTATAACCTATTTCTTCTTGAGAGATCTAAAAGAGTCCTGGAATCCAGTTTGTTACTGACTTATAAAATCTATAACGACTTTTATAACGTTCAGAATATCTCCCAGCTTAAAAGAGACATGCCTTCTAACATTGATATCAGATCCACAATGGAAAATACTTTAACAGATCTTTTACGCAGATACCCTCGAGTTGGGAATTGGGATTTAGATTATGTATTTGATAAACCAGAAATTTTTTTCTCTCCAGAAAAGAGACTATCCACTGTGAACAAATTATTCCCCAATGTCTGTGACAATTTATACCATTATATCATGAAATATTGTGATGGGAATAGTGAACGATTATTCAAATACATGGACCAATATCCCAACGCTGTGGAATTGATACTATTGAACCAATCAGGGAAATTAAGATTAAAGATATTTAGAAGTCAAATATCTAAAATTATTGAACCACCTTCAGATTCATTTGAAGATTTTGATAAAAGACGTATAAGGACCTTAAAAGCATTACATAAGCTTTTCAGACCCTTGCATCAAACAGCATAGACCCTAACTAAAAATAGAACTAAAATACCTGTAAATATTCTATATTTTAGACATATGTATATACAGACATAGAGCATGAATAATATATTTATATTAATTAAATGATCTTAAGCTCGTGATTCCTTTTTCTTTACTTCAGCAAACGTGAATGGTTCAGATGCCACTGTACTCCCAAAGATTAAAGGACCTACATGAGGTTGAATATTCCATTCTAAAGAAAGTATGGCTTCTCTCGATCTGAAAGAATCCTCTACATCCCAAACAGAATATTTGGCTCTTTCATTATTTAACTTTATCACAGCATCTTCCTTGGAAGTGATAATTTTATCCCAATAAGTGACTTTATTGGATGAACCTGAACTTTTACCAGGGTATTCAGCTGTTAAATATACAAATACTTGTTTAGTATTCCAGTTAAATAATGGAGTCAAGTCACTGGTGAGGTCAAACTTTATAAGCGAGTTTTCTTTTGGCTTCCCCCCTTTAGATCCATAATGATATGATCCTTTCATCAGAGCTTGGGCTTTGATATTGTCTATGGAAGTAGTATCTAAAGACCAGGCATTTATCCCATACAATTGTATGAAAGAAGATATTATAATCAATACGGATACAACGATGGAGCAGGTCAACACATGGTTAGAGACTCCTTGAGCCCGAGTCATTATATTAAACATGGCTGGTTCTTTGGCGGCAATTGGTGGTTGGAATATTCGTGTCAAGAAGTAGAAATTGGTGAAAGACCGCGAGTCTTATTGAAGAGATCAAAAAAAAAAAACAAGTGATTCTGCCCAGGCTCGAACTGGGGACCTTTTGCGTGTTAGGCAAACGTTATGACCAACTAAACCACAGAACCATTTTTATAAGAGATTTCGTAGGTTTGCATAGGTCGTATGGGAGTGACTTACATCCCCGATTTTCTCGAGCAATAGGGGATTTAAAAGGATATAATTGGTATTGATGAATTGCTGAAAATTTGGGCTTTCAAAATATCAAATAAAATCACCACTTTGTCTAGTAAAAATAAAAGTTGGTTCAGGGCTTGGAAATACCTCTCAAATGACTCCAACAGGCCCTTAAAACCCAACTTTCGACCAGCAACAAAAAACAACCAAACATAACCAATTTTAACAGAATTGAATACAACCTACCAGTATCTTATCCAATACTGACCATCGACATCTACCAAGACATATCCTTGCAAACACCTTCTCCATACTAAGTAAACTGATAGTCGCACGCTGAAAAATCTCACTCGCTCTCGACCAACCAAGTTCATAGAAATCAGAAGCATATCGGACTCCAGCTTCAAAACTATATCACTATATACAAGTAAGTAAGAACACGATCCCAAGGGAATAGGGGACTCTAGGATCATATACCGGGTCGACATTTGTGGCAATTCTATATTGGGTATCAAAAACGGTGATACTCAGATTATGGGATTTTGCGTGTTGTTGGACTTGAAAATCTAAATAACCAAGTTGATTCATTTATTATTCGATTAAACAGAATACTAACAAGATATAGCAATGGCTACTGAACAAAAATTGTTATCACCATCACAAAACTTATTGAACGATAAAGTATGTACTAAAATATTCGAGACGTGAAAAAAACAAATCATGGAATAAATACTAACAAAATTCTAGTGGGACGTGGTATTATCCAATGCCCTTATTAAGACCGGATTAGGTTTCGGAGGAGGTGTGTTAGCTTCTATTGTTTTCTTTAGAAGAAGAGCTTTCCCAGTTTGGGTAGGTGTTGGATTTGGATTTGGTAGAGCTTATGCTGAAGGAGACGCTATTTTCAGAGGTAACTATGGAGTAAGAACCGTTAAAGCTTAGATTCATACTAATTTCATGTCCATCATATATTTATTCTTAGAATAAAAGAAAAGACTCATTAAATAGTCAATAATACATTAGAGAAAATGATCTGGAACTCCCAGAAACTCTCCAGGGAACTCTCACAGGGAACTCTCCCAGAAACTCTAACCAGTAGTACTACCAGGCGACCCACATTGTACCAACACCTGCTACTAGATCTACTGTCATTCGTCCAACACGCAATTAGTTCCATACAATTTGAGTGACAAGCCCTTCGGCCTTGTCTATGTAGCCTTGTCTATGTGCGAAAGAATCTAGATATTGTACCCATGTCAGACATCGACCAAATTATCAATGGCGACATTGATCTATATAAATATCTAGAGATCTCTCCAGATGCCAACTCCAGCACCATACGGCGGAAATATCGTCAAAAAGCCCTTTTGTACCACCCCGATAAGAACCCAGACCCTGAAGCCGGGAGTAAATTCCATCTATTATCATTAATCTATGAAGTATTAACTAATAATGAATTGAGAACCACCTACGATAACATACGAAACCATAAACAACAAAAGCAACAAAGGCTGGCAGAACTCGACGAGCAGACCAAACGGTTCAAAGATCAATTGATTTCTGCTGAAAACCGGTCCAAACGACATCAATCTTTTAATGAATTGAATAAGGAACAAGAACTAGAACGATTGAAGAGTCAAGGGTTAAAGAAACGGAAAGAATTGGAACAGAGGGCCCATGGTATTCCCGACACAAGCCTGATTTATAAATCATATAAAGATATTCCTGTGGCCCAGTATGTGAATCTTTTGGATGAATTCCCTGAGTCTAATAAGGTAGTAGTCAAATGGAAACATAGACCTGAGTTGGGAGATTTGTTTAATATGGACATTTTAAAAGATATTATGACGGTGTTTGGACCTGTGATAAATATTCAGGAAATTCCAAACCCAGAAGATAAATATAGAGCCGCTTTGGTGGAGTTTCAGAATTATGAAAATGTGGATCGAGCCATAAATCATAATTATAAGAAATCCGCTAGTTTATGGGATGGAACTGCTTATAGAAAATTGGCCAGTTTATTAAGAGAATGTAAGAAGAGAGATGATTTCGAAAGTCATGTGAGTGATGAAGATTTGGAGGTTTTAAGTTCATTCCAAAGAGAAAAGGGACTTGACCAAACATTATTAACTGATAATGCCAGAGTTAACAAGTTCATTGTAAGCTTGGCCACCCAGGATTTACAAAAGTGACGAGATGTTCAATCCGTATCTGACCCAATAAAGGTTGTTCTATTATTAAGACTTTTGAAGATTGGTTGATATATGACTAGTCTCCGTTGATATACTAGAAAGTATATTTCCGAATAACCTGTCAAAGGAAGTTCTATGTAAATTAAATGTATATTACGTTATTTGAATGCTTAATCGTCTCTCCAGCTCACAAACACTTCATCGGTTCTAAATCTTTGAGTACAAACCGTATCATTTAATTGATTAGTTTGTCCCATTCTATAACTTAAAAGCCCTGCGTGAGCAATCATGATCCCATTATCAATGCAAAACCGTTCATCAGTGGCATGTATAGACCCATTCCGTTCTTCCACCATTAATTCCATCATTTCTTGTAATCTTTCATTGGACCCAACTCCTCCCACAATTAATACTTGATTACTTTGAACATGGGCCATAGCTCTTTCAGTGATTTCAACCAACATAGAGAACAAACATTCTTGTAAAGAAAAACATAAATCTTCAGGAGTGATAACTTCACCAGTTTCTTCATCGATCAATTTTTTATTTTTTTTAGGAGTCTTTGAGAATAAATCTTTGGCAATTTCATCTATATAAGCCAATATTCCTGACATAGATAAATCCATTCCTTTTACAGTATACGGTAAAGTGACTAAATGTTTCCCCTTCTTAGCCATTTGTTCAATGTTATACCCTGGAGCTGGATCATTAGATATCTTCAAAGTTCTAGCAAATCGATCCAAGCAATTCCCAATAGCTATATCCAAAGTCTCACCAAAAATTCTATATCGTTGTCTAGAATATGCTATAACTTGAGTGTTCCCACCACTCACATATAAAACCACAGGATTTTGGGCTCCAGTGATTTCTCTTCCCATTTCTATATGTCCCACACAATGATTTACTCCTACTAAAGGTAAATTCCATAATTGTGATAAAGTTCTAGCAGCTATAACCACACTTTGTAAAGGGGCCCCCATTCCTGGACCTTGAGTAAAACAAATACAATCCAAATCCGAACCTTTGACTCCAGCATCAATAAGAGCTCTTTTAATGATTCTAACTGCCCAATTACGGTGATGACGGGCAGTATCTCTTGGTAAGAACCCTTCACCTGGGGGAGTTATATAAGTGTCTCTTACATTCGATAAGATTTCGGCTCGATTTTGTAATGATAACTGGCCGGTGTTATGTTTTATAACCCCGACACCTAGTTTATTGGCAGACCCTTCGAGGCCTAAGGCTAGGTAATGGTTCTTACCTGGTTTAATATATTGGTCCAAGTCAACTGTCATCTCAAATATGGACAAGAGCTTAATAGTCCACTGTCAATACACTAACAAACTAGACACTAACAAACTAATGCCACTAGCTACTATCTAGAGTTATCAAGAACAATGGACTTCTCAGTTCACAATCTCAATCTCAGTCAAATCTCAGTCTCAATCTCAGCTCTGGAGATGAGGAATTCGCGATCTCAAATAAAAACAATAACAGTAACGAGTAAAGTACGACCAGCGGTAACAGCTACAACGACACCAACGACACGAACGGTACAAGAAGACGGTAACGGTTACACCAAATCACACTATGTCCTCATTGAACTACTTTCTCGAAAGAATTGAGCAACTGAGCCAGTCTATACAAGACCTTAAGTTTGACGCCCCAGGCATTTTCACAAACGCCATAATCAAAAAACCATCTATCATACAATTATTAAAAGATGCCAATTATAACGAACAGCTTTTGTATCGAATCAAGACCAAAGAATCCTCGAACCATTCTGGGACCAGTGATAAAGTCAAACAATCCCAGGTAAATTTAGAGTCTGAGCGGGTGGATGGGAAGTCTTATTACATAGATCCCGATTTACAAACAACTAATGAGGAGGAGGAGATGATGGAACCAGCAGTTAAGATTCCTAAGTTAACTAAGGGCGTGAAAAGAAAGTCTGACACAGAAATAAATAGTTCCCCTACTAAAGTCAGTAAGAAAATAGATTCTATTACTGATATGAATGAGATTTATCGGATGTTAATTAATACCATGAATAAAATTCCTAATATTGAAGACGACGTGGAGTTTATTAATGAAGTTTCCAATCTAAAACAAACCCATGACGGGTTAGTAGAAGAGATAGACGGTTTGGAACAAATGGTGGAAGAACAAAAGAGACACTTACGAAGTAGTAATATTGATTATCGAAGTTCTGAATTGGATTTAGATCTGACTGAGCAAGAAGTAGATATTGATCAACTTATCAGACAAGAAGAGCAAGAATTGGAGGAACTAGAGAACCAGTTAAGAAATTAACATGTACTAACATGTACTAACATGTACTAACGAATAAACGAACATACTAGACAAGTAGAGAAGCAAATATCACTATTGGTGCCTAGGTCCTAGGGCGGGCTCTAAAATCTACACGAATATTAATTAAGATGTATATTATACAAGATAATTAGATTAGTTAATAGAGGTTAAGATATCAGAATCACCGGCATCTAAGATAGCTAAGGTACCGACACTGAATAATTTACCACAAACGGTACCTAATTCATTGTTACCACCTTGGAAGTAGTAAACTTGAGTCTTAGATAACATGGCGTAATATTCTAATTCTGATTTTCTCAAAACTGGAGTGTTACCAGCAACCACAATTAATTTGGCTTTACCAGTTCTTAAAGATTTAACAACTGATTTATACCCTAAGGTATATTTACCAGATTTAATAACTAAACCTAATTTGGCGTTGATGTTTTCTTGATTTTTAGCTTTTGGGGCCTGTAAGAATGTTAGTATGGTGTACTAGACACAAAAAGAATAGGATCTTTGGGATTGTTGAAATATATCTGAAAAAAGACTTTTCAACAGTGAAATCTCTAACAACATCAACCACTGTGGTCTTACGGGGACCACTGGGACCACTGGGGAGTAGTTCCATACTGGCTATGTTCTTAGGACATCACGGATCCATAGAAATGTATACTGACCATCTCTGTGTATTTTCACTCCGGTCTTGAATGTAGATAAAGAAAGAAATTAAAAGTGAAAATTTTTTGTCTCATCTCTCGCACCAACTGAGCGCTCCAGAACCTGGATTTTGGTACTGACCCTCCCTGACCATTTGCGCCGCATGTGGTACCAAGTTCGCACCAACTTGGCCCCATACTCACCCAGAAAAGTCGCGGACAAAAACAGTCACTCTGTGCACCTGACCAGTCGTGCTTGACAAGTTGCCAAACTGTGCGGTCCTCACTGTGGAAAATGAAAAAAAAATTGTAAAAAACTTTCCAGTAGTAATTACATTAAGCAAAGAGTATGTTAATAATACCATGATACAGAAGTAGATAAAGATACAGACATCCACATTTATGATACTATGAGTATCCCAGAGCATCCTATTCCTCATCCAGACCATTGTTACCCCCTTCCATAGTGGTGGTAGTATTGTTTTTTCAACGTTAAATATCCCATATTTAAGACATCCAGTCAGCAACCACACACCTATAAGTCATTGGAAAGTATCCGTTTTTCAGCCACCAAGCTGTCCATGGGCTGGTCCCGTCTTTCCAACGTAAAAATCAGATAAAAAATACCAATATCAAAGTGTCTAATCTACATTTGTAGTCTTTTCAGAATTCTATACTAACAAATTCTAGTGAAAGTTGAAGTTGATTCATTTTCAGGTTCCAAAATCTACCCAGGTAGAGGTACTTTATTCGTCAGAGGTGACTCTAAAGTATTCAGATTCCATTCCTCTAAATCCGCTTCTTTATTCCAACAAAGAAAGAACCCAAGAAGAATTGCCTGGACTGTTTTATACAGAAGACAACACAAAAAGGGGATCTCTGAAGAAACTTCCAAGAGAAGAAGCAGAAAAACCGTTAAACAACAAAGAGGTATTGTTGGTGCTCCATTAGAATTAATTAAACAAAGAAGAGCTCAAAAACCAGCTGACAGAAAAATCGCCAGAGATGAAAAATTAGCTAAAGACAAAGAAGCTAAAAAAGTTGCTAAAGCTGCTAGAAAAGCTGAAAAAGCTAAATCTGCTGCTTCTGGTGCTCAATCTAAAGTTTCTAAACAACAACAAAAGGGAGCTTTCCAAAAAGTCCATGCTACTTCTCGTTAAGGATTATAAATATTTTTAATTAAAGTTTGTAATTAATAAATATCTGTACACTTTTATTTAATCATATATTCTCCAATAACATAATTGGTTGAGCCGATTTTACTCTGAACAATCTTTATGTCTCCATTATTGTTGTATCCAAAATAAAATGTTTCAGTGGTATGATAATAAATAAGTCTAGTTTGTCTGGTATTTTTATCATGAATTGTTAAGATGGCTCCCATATAAATAGTATCTTTGGAGGTATTTAACAAATACTTGTCAGCTTCCAGTTTGATTATATGGTGGAAATTTTCGATGTCCATGTGACCTTGAATCCAATTGTTAATGATATAGTTTGCCATATTTAACATGATAAGATCTTCTCCAGTTCCACTGCACATACAATTTATATCTTCAGTATTTGTAAACCTATACCCCAACCCAGCACCAATGATCCCGGCACACCCTATTCGGCCTGGTAATTTCAAAAAGTTACCACCTGATGAAGCTGCTATTGTAGTTGTTTGGGTTTGTGTGTTTCTATGGATCATTCCAATAGTGTCCTGAACTTCAATGTCTTCTGCCTCTTCTTCTATCTCGGTATCCTCAACATCTGTAAGGAACCCTCTTTGAAATAAGTCGAATAGCTCCCGCTGTCGAGTAGGAATCGCCACTTCTGGGGCCAGGTCTCCCTCCGGGCCCTCCAATCCCAACCGGGCCTCGACCTGTGACCTACAGTCATAATCAATTACATTTGGTCTTACCAACCCGAGCTTTCCTAAATCGCGTTGGTACAATAATTGAATATTATTATACAACTTGATAGACTCTTGGAGGGGAAAGTTATGGACGACATTATGACAACTGAAATACTTCACCACTTTGTCGTTTGTATACTGAACAAAACTCACGTCATTGGTCGGTTCTCCAACGATATTCAAACAGGAACCATATCCACTATTGATTCTGGAATACCCATCTAGGATTTTGCTGCAATTGTGAATGGCTATCATTCCATCCGGGTTTGTGGCCAAAAGACTTCGCCTTATGGTTCTTTTGTATTGGCTATCGAGGGATTGGGAGTGTTTGCCTGCTCCAATATGGACCACAAGCAATGACATCGTACATTTGTTACAGATAAGATATTTAATATATCCAGAATCTCGCACCTTAATAGTGAGAGTGATGCTGCAAAATATTTATATATTTGAAAGGTCTATAAATTAGGCAGTCTTGGACTTCCCGTTTTGATTCAATTTATATATCCCCAGTATGTATGCAATTCTTGTGACCACCAAATCAATGGCCATGCCTATAGAGTCTCTAGCCAAATCGATTTTAGAGCCATCGATTTCTTGCCAATTGACGGGGATTTCTTTCATGGGAATCGATTGTAAGGAAGCAATCAATAAGATTTCCACATCAAATATCCATCTTTCAGTATGCA
Organism: Yamadazyma atlantica; assembly: GCA_030561325.1. Taxonomy (NCBI): domain Eukaryota; kingdom Fungi; phylum Ascomycota; class Pichiomycetes; order Serinales; family Debaryomycetaceae; genus Yamadazyma; species Yamadazyma atlantica. The sequence goes on from JAKTXA010000001.1 coordinate 84,952, forward strand.
TATGAGGAAAGATTGATTTGGCAGCATCAAAAGTAAACATTTTAAACCCACATTGAGTATCTTGGATTTGTCTAATCCCAAATATAAATACCAATGTATGTAATCCATACATTAAAAAGTTTCTGATAAATGATCTTTTGACAACCGCATCAGTGTTTACCATATGAGATCTGGATCCAATGGCAATTCCTTGTTTGTTCTCACCTAATCCTTTCAAATATTCAAGTAATTTACCTGAATCAGAGAATTTGGTGGCTCCATCAGCATCTGCGAATAAGATATATTTCCCTGAGGCATGTAATATCCCTTGAGTCACAGCCCCACCTTTGCCTCGATTTTTTTCAAATTGTATGACTTTAAGAACATGGGGTTTCAAATCATATTTATCCGCCAAATCAATGGCATATTCACTGGTTCCATCACTAGACTTATCGTCTACAATAATAATCTCATATTCATACCGGTGATGGTTCATCAAATACTCCAAACAGTCTTCCATCATAACCCCTAACCGTTTGGTTTCATTGTAGCAGGGAATCACCACACTAATCTCTATTCCTTTCTCTTTATATTGTGACGTAGGATCCATGGTATCTGGTAAGGTGTAAACCTTCTTTTCATAATCATTTGTTCGATACTTCAATTCACTGGCTACTGGTCGTCTAGGAGAATGGGAAAATAAATATACTCCCAAATACACCGCAAGTATTCCTCCCACCAAGACTCCTGCTAATGCATTGCCATAGTTCATTGTGGTTCTAAACTGTATTGGATTGGATTATATTTAGATTGGAGTATTTATTTTTCAGGCCACGAATCGTCGAGCCGCGTATTAAGGTACACCTCAGCGTGTTGCAAGAAGACAGTGTATTGTATTACATAGTATATTTATAGTACAGTTCTAGTATATAGAAAGTTCTAGTGAGGTCACTTGGCCAACTTGGTGATTCTGTTGTTCAAACATCTCCCGTTATTTATGAAAATCTCTACCAATTCCTCAAATCGAATGGAATTGGTCCCGTTTTTAAACTGATCAAACCCATTGAATAACTCCAACACATCAATTTCCAATTCCACTTCGAAACTCTTTTCGTTTTCAAGCACTTTCTTCCCCGTGGTGGTATTTTTCAGTTCTCTAGGAGTGGTAACATTAGTTAAATCAAAAGTAGTAACCGTAGGTCTATGGTTAAAAGTATTTCTCTTTTTCATTCTGGTATACGATGGTTTGGTTTTTTTCATAATATGTTCAATATCTTCACTAGGAACCGGGTTTTCAAGGGATAATGATAATCGCAAGTCATACATAGACGAAGGATTGTGTATATACAAATCAGACATTCTTTGCTTATTGATGGCAGTATATCTAGGAGGGTTTAAAGCATTATCTTTGGAGATTCTTATATCTTTTGGTTGTTCATTCCGGTTTCTCACATGATAAATTGAATCGGTCACATCGGATTCTAAAGTATTGAATTTTCTTCGAGGTTTTTGGGGGTGGTTTTTCAAATCTTCTTGATAAATTCTTTCTAATTCATCGAAATATTTCATGGCGTCAGCGAACCCCACTTCATGAATCCCAGAATCAAAATAAATATTTGATACATCCGTATAAATACATTCAGTTGACACCAGAATATTAATTCGATTATTCAGTCTTTTATCCATTATCGTCCCAAATTTCAATTCCAATTCAATATGTTTTCTGTTTTCTTCAGTAACTTCAACGAAATTGGCATATATCCACTCAGCAATTCTTCTGGTAATACTAGGTGGAGGTATTACTCCAGTTATAGAACATTCTAAATCTACACTTGAAGTAGAGGTAGTATTAAATATCGATTTATCAGAAATCGAACTCACATGACTCTCGTTAGGGTCTGGACTTACTTCAGGTCCTACGGCATTCCCATTCCCATTTCTTTTATTCCCGGGTATATATTCTTGTGCCCATATAGGAGGAGTTTCATACCGTTTAGGTTTGGAGTTTTGTTTCAATTTATTTAATTTCGTCATTTCATCCTCTTCTTTAACGGGACCATTGCTAGTAGCTGGTTTAGGTTCTTCTTTCTTTGGAAATTGGGGTTCTGGTTGTTTGGGAGTTTCTACTATTGGTTCAGCCTTTGGAAACACCGGTTCGGGCGTTGGTTCTGTTTTCTCATCATTTAACAAATTCACAATAGAATTTCTTTGAGATGACTTTTGAATATTGGCAATAGTTGGACTGGGCCTTGTCTCTTTGGCCTCAGTGTCACTTGGTGGCGTTTCATCGTTTAATATGGACCCCACATTCATTGTAACGTCAAAACTTCAATCTAAAGATTTTGCAAAACACTGAGATACTGAGATTATTTCTGCGCGAAAGCCATAGTAGTTACACTAACTAATAGAACACTAACTAGTAGAAGAAATGTTTATTATATAACTATACGATTAAATAGAAGCAAGGTTCTTATCCAATCTGACCTTAACAGCATCAATGAATTCTTCGGTGGTAACATAAGAAGATCTCTCAGTCTTACCTTGAGCCAAAGCTAAATCTTTGGTCATAATGCTATCAACACCAACGGTATCAATGACGGCTTTTTCTAAAGCTTCACCAAAAGTAGACACATCTGGAGTATCATCTAATTTTCCTCTTTGGATAAGACCTCTGGTCCAAGCAAAGATAGAAGCAATAGAATTGGTAGAGGTTTCTTTCCCTTGTTGATGTTGTCTATAATGTCTAGTAACAGTTCCATGAGCAGCTTCACTTTCAAAAGCTTTACCATCTGGAGTCATTAACACAGAGGTCATTAACCCTAAGGATCCAAATCCTTGAGCGACAATATCACTTTGAACATCCCCATCATAATTCTTCATGGCAATAACGTAACCCCCTTTGGATTTTAACATTTGAGCTACCATATCATCAATTAATCTATGTTCAAACCAAATTCCATTTTTTTCAAATTCAGCTCTATACTTACTTTCATATAAAGCTTCGAAAATATCTTTGAATCTACCATCGTATCTTTTAAGAATAGTGTTTTTGGTGGTAGAAAATAAATTCAATTTTCTTTCTAAAGCAAATTTAAAAGATGATTCAGCAAAATCAGTAATGGATTTATCAGTGTTATACATGGTCATAGCTACTCCTTTACCATCATATTCATAAACTTGATGAACTTGAGGTGCACTACCATCGGCTGGTTTAAATACCAATTCCAAAGTTCCTGGTTGTTGAACTAAAATATCAGTAGCTTTATATTGATCCCCAAAAGCGTGTCTACCAATGATAATTGGTTTTTCCCATTGAGGAACAATTCTGGGGATGTTATCAATAACAATAGGTTCTCTAAACACAGTCCCCCCTAAAACATTTCTTAAAGTTCCATTAGGGGATAACCACATTTTTTTCAAGCCAAATTCAGCTACTCTAGCTTCATCTGGAGTAATAGTAGCACATTTAACCCCAACCCCATATTTTAAAATAGCTTCACCAGCATCATGAGTAACTTTATCATCAGTTTGATCTCTATACTCAATACCTAAATCATAATATTTCAAATCAACATCCAAATATGGCAAGATCAATTTATCTTTAATAAATTGCCAAATAATTCTTGTCATTTCATCCCCATCCATTTCCACGATGGGATTCTTAACCGTAATCTTATCAACCATGTTTGCTATCGTGTGACGTAACTGTAAATCAATCAGGTACAATAATAATTAAAAAATCTGGACGTATGGAAACCCACTTTCTCGATTTTTACTATTAGTTTTCCTTCCATTTCCATTGGCTATCCTATGATATTTATACTTTCTCATTCTACCCGAGCCGTCTGCGAAACCTGGGGATTTCTCCGGGGTGCGTATGGAGGGTTCCGGGTGCCTGGGGGGTCGGTTCTATTGTTAGGGTTAATGTTGACCCGTGATTTAAGTTTGACGGGTGTGATGTGGGGACTTGTGTGGCTTCTATAAAAGCCATACATTTCTTCGTTATAGAGTTTATGGTTTCGGGGACTCTGACTTCTTTGGGATTGAAATATTCCCTTTCTCACTGCAAACCACTTCAAAAGTACCTCGGAATTTCTAGCGATTGTTATGTTACAATTCATTTGACTCTTAACTAGACTGGCCTCTTTGGAGGTCGTCCCTTTTGGGACAGTCCTTTTTGAGAGTAGTACACTGAAACGCGTCTGATTATCCTGTGTCGGTGATTAGAACAAATTTCAATAATACTGTCCTTGGGTTTGTACCTGTCTTCTGCTTTAGGTTTGGTTATTCGGCCATCTCCTTGAAATTCATCTGTTTAATTCATCTGTTCCATCGGAATTATTTGGGTGGTGTTATTTGGTCGTGTGTCAACCGTCGCGCTTCAACGCCTAACTGTCTGGGCGCGCTACCGCATTGTTCCTTCACAAATCTCCGATATGGTGTAACGGCTAGCACGGTTGTCTTTCACACAGCAGACCCGGGTTCGACTCCCGGTATCGGAACGTTCTTTTTTTTAATTTTCATCTAAAAGGTTTGGCATCAAAATGGGGTTCAGTTTGGTGATTGGTCTAGTCAATGTCTAGTATGTGTTTTCGGATTGCTACCCCATGCTAGAACCAATCACAATCGCGTGTCTAGGGTCCATTTTTAGGCAAATTTTAAAGTTAGGTTTAAGTTAAAGTTAGGAACGAGGGTTATTATTAGACATACGGGAGAGGAGATGAAACACGCAGAAAGTGGAAAAGGGTAAGATCGACATTCCAATGACTTGGGTCGCTACAACGGTTACAGAAATGTCATTTTAAAACGCAAAATGTGCATGGAGTACTATTAAAGTTTTGGTAATTTAGGAAGTTTTTGCCTGAAGCCATGCAACGCTAAACCTCTAAAAAATTTTCAGTCCTACAAGTTTTTAAGGGAGGAGCTAATTGAAAAGTTACCAGGATCACCTAACAACCTCAACCTAAGGGAGGTTAATAATAACTGATAAGTATACTTCCGTCAAGCGATAAACTAAAGAACAAATCAGTATCAATAGGTGGATCTTATTATTATTTAAGCTACAATAAAATCGACAATATGGTTGGAAACACAAATTAAATCTCGATGGCTCAAACAACTGTTTTAGTACCATCAAACTATTATGCAGTGGTTTTCACCTCCTGTTGTTGCATGAAACACAATAGACTGCAGTTGGATCACAAAACCGTAACAATAAGAAAAAAAGGAGTCGACTCCTATTGGCGAACTAAAAAAAACCTCCGTTTTGACGGTGTCGTGCTGAGGCTATTAGTTTCAGGCGAAAACTTAAAGTGAAAAAAGTTAATTACACGATTTATTTCAATGTGTTATAGGATAAACTCGGAGAAAGGGGTGGTTTATCCATTCCAGTGGAGTATTAAACCTAGCTTCAACTCATTGACTAAAAGTTTCATTAGTGGTAAAAAATAATCTCCTGGCCGGGGTTATCTAAGGTACGGCACTTGAAAAAAAAATTGACGATACAGGAATTGATTCCCATAATTGACGGTGAGAAACCAACCGTTGGGCCAATTGTCAAACGGCTTATCCAATGATATCACACACAAAGGGGGGTTATATACTGTTAACAATACTGCCTACCATTTGTTAACAATGTTAACAATAAGATATGCACCACAATGCACGCCAACGGTCCTCACTTTATGTTATCCCATTGTGTCTTAAGTGCTGTGCCTTACCACTACTGGCTTTTGTAACTACTAACTCCTTTTCGTAACCCCAATTAGGATAAATATTTCCCTCATTGGTTTTTATCTCTACTATAACTTTGAGAACTCAGTTTGGCGTCACGGTAAAGGTTATGAGTTCGAGTCTAATTATATTGCGTTCTAACGGTAATGTCCCACCAAAATCTAAAAGGTTATTTAATTGATTAAAAAAAAAAAAAAAAACTTTAGATAATCATGCAACACGGATTAAAGCAGCCTCTCGAGTTTACGTCAGCCAGTTCCACCAATTTATAAAAAGGTTCCAATTCCCTAGACGAATTACATATGCTGTTAGTGGAGTGTTAGGTTTTGACCTTTGAACAATTGGATCTTTGAAATCAATCTGAAATGTCAGGTTACTTGTTTTTGGCAGCCACTAATGGGGCCACCGCTTATTCTTTAAACAAACAGGCTCAAGCTAAAAAGAGAAGTCAAAGACTTGATGATGCACGGTCTATTTCCAACAGGTCTAGTCTGTCTAGTAGATCATCTATGAGTTCTAGTCGGGCCAGTATTCATAGTTCCAAAAAGCCTCATCAGCCTCGCACCAAAAAAAAATTCGATATGAATACCAGTACTTATGTTACAGTGGTAGAATCTCCTTATGAAAGAAGATTACAGAAATATGAACAAAAATATTACAAGTTGTACAAAGAATGTCAAAACCATCAACAAAATGAATTCTTAAGTAGATATCGTCTTGGGGATGGGGAATTGTTATTCACAGAAGACAATTTGAATATATTGAGATACACTTTTTTTAAACAAATCACCAATGATTATGAAAAAATATCAGAAGATATGAGTCGCAAACAAAATGGTCAGTACAAATTGAAATATATGAGACGGTTACTGGAAATTAAACAAAGACAAAAATCTAGCATTCGCGGGCTACCATCCTTATCAGCAGAGAATTTGCTTGATGACAATAGTGGAGATACCGTAGATGAGAGTGAAGAGTTAGATGAAAGTGATGATGAGTCTCCCAAAGAAAGTTATCCAGGAACAGAAGAATATACTTATAAGCCTAATTTGATGATAAATCTTAAGCCTACCCTTAGCATCAAAGATTTAATCAAATCAAATCAACTTTGGAATGATGTGTATCAAGATTTGAAATTCAATTTAATGGAATTCAGTCGGAATGTCAATTATTTCGAATTACTTCCTAATTTAAATCAATTGGTGACGTTTTATAAAGAAGCCATTGAATATTTCTTGATGAACATTGAATGTTTATCATGTAATTTAAATGATTTAAGTGAAGAAGAATATGAAGATTTAATCACTTGTAAATTCCATTATTTGAAAGATTTCTGTTATGAATGGTTTAAAATTATGAGTAATACTCATTTCAAATTATTTAATGATCAATCTGTTCTTAACTCGAACATTAATATGTATCATGATAATAATTTCACCACTCATAAACAATTACTTAAAAGAATTATCGATACAATTATGGAAAACTTACGGAATTCAATCCCTGAAGCTAATAAACTTAATGATGTATTAACCCTTTGGGAAGGGTTTTTCAATTTTATTGTTTTTGAAATGATTGTGAAAAATTATAATACCCATAACTTAAATGAATTAAGTGTAACGGATCATTTACCTGAACCTAACTTAGATGGAGCCGGCTCCTTAAGATCTTTCAATTCGGCTTCTAATCAATCATTGGATCATTCTATGACTACTTATGGAACCTCGGACCATAGTTTTGATGATCCTTTGAATCGACCAAAATCAATGTCAAGTTTTAATGATGATGTTCATGATTTATCAAGAAGAACCAGAAACTTGACAATTAATACCAAACCAAACTTATCACCAATCTGTAGAATAGATGAAGAAAGTGCCACTGATGAAATTGAGTTTAATTACAAACGGTCAGGATTTGTAATTGAACCTCCAACTCCTTTGTTCCCAGAACATGATTTAACTACTCCAACTTCAACCACTTTCTCCACGTTTTCAGATTCTGATACAAAACTGTACACTAGTAAACGGCTGATTTTTTCTAAATTTAGAAAGAATAAGCATTAGGATATAAATAAATGGGATTTCATTTTGGGATTTATTGTAGATATTTTTATTAACTCTATATACATACGCGTTCTATTGATCATGATTGTCTTCTGAAAGTATCAAAGAATTGACTAGCTAGAGGTCTAACCGGAGTCTCTGCTCTAATCTCATTATCGGGATTATTTCTAATATCATCAATGATTTCTTCTCTATCATTATCATTATTATCATCCATACCTTCTTGATCTTGATCAGGTTCTTCTTCCACCATTTGATTGACGGTTTGATATCCTCTCCTTGTCCCATAATTAAACCCAACTCCATAACTCGAAACCCTTCTACCAATAGAAGTAATTAATTTCTTTGAAGAACTAATAGGGCTCACGAAAAACTTAAATATAATAGGAGGTAGCAACCAGTGTTTTGCTCCAGGGAGTAAGTCTTGAGTGTAAAGTTTCCCTATCAAAATTCCTATTAAACAAGGAATAATGGATTTAAACCCATGATTAAACAATAGAAGGGTATATATAATATGGATTTGAAAATGGTCGGTAAGGATCAATTCTTTACTATTACTATGTGATTCTGGCAGTTGTTCTGGCAGTTGTTCTGATTGCCGCATTGGATTTGATAGGAGGATTTTAAACTGATAAGAAATTGGAATCACTTTCCCAAAGCAAATATATAACGAAGACAAAATCCCTAATGGTCCGGGAGTAATTGTATTCAAAATTGTCTTGAAATAACTGTATGATTTTATCTTTAAAACTGCCAATATAGTGTAATCAATAAAATTAATTAACAATTGGCCTAGACTCATGACCATGAATGTTATGACTAAATTGTACAATGCTAACACAAGAATCAAAGATAAATACTTATTGGACCCGTAGAATCTTTCTAAAGTCTTAAAATGGAACCATAGTAATATCGTCAACATATAATCAGACTCATTACTCACAGAAACCTGATAACTAATGACACGCCAATATTGATTATATTCAAGTATGTAAGGATCTATCGATAATTGAAAGTAGTGCTTGATCTGGAAGATGGAAATCAGCACTGCCAACACCGTTGCAATCAAACAAATGTTTTTGGTCACGGGGGTGTTGACAAACCCCTTAATAGGAGTTAATTGTGTCATGATACATAGAGATTATATTATTAGGTTAGGTATTAAATGCGCGCTAGGGAGTGGTTAGCCAGAGCCTAGGGAGACAATGGGCTTAATTTGAGTTTACTGGTGCTAGTCTCGGCCTGCCTCGGCCTAGCCACTTATTTTCCAACTGGTAGCCACTCTCCAGCTAATAGTGAGAACCTTGTGGTCGATTTGTGACTGCCTATCCACACACGACTCTTTCATTGTCTGCGCACTACTCTTCCCTCAGCAGCTCTCGCACCGACTCCAGTAATAGAGAAAAAGATTTTTCACTTGAAATTTTTTTCTTCTTATCATCATCAAACATGGGTAGAGATCATACTTCTAAACAACACGAGCGTTCTGGTCACAGAACTGCCCCAAAATCTGACAATGTCTACTTGAAATTGTTAGTCAAGTTATACTCGTTCTTAGCTCGTATGTATATTTGAATTCTAGAGGTTTGACCTTGACTTGGAAGATTAACATCAACACATTATTATTTTATCCAACCACTTCGTCTAGGAAACTGAAGTTGAAACTAATGCCTCCATCATTGGGCTAAAGGTTTGGTTTTTACTTTCACCTTACTATTGCTTTCCATAGCAAGAAAAAAATTTTCAGGAAGTTTCCATGAAACCTTATGAGTACGGAACAAACAGTCTAGAGTCTTTATTAATTGTCAGCCAGTGAACATACTGGCAAAGTACACAAAAAGGACTCTTTGACCAGTTCCAAGTACCATAGTTAAAGAAGAGCTAGAACCAAGAACGTGTTCTTAGCAGCTTCTGCGAGTGCCGTTCCAATTAGATTCTTATACTAGGATGGGTTTCCCCTCCTCCGAGGTTTTTGTTTTACCATTTTAGTAGAAGTCATTTGATTGGAACAAGTTGTGCGTCTTCTGAGCAGATAGTCAACGGGAAATAATATCTCTAAATACTAACATTAATTTAGGTCGTACTGATGCTTCTTTCAACAAAGTTATCTTGAGACAATTATTCTTGTCTAAGATTAACAGACCACCAGTTTCTGTTTCTAGAATCACCAATGCTTTAAAACAAAAAGGTGCTGCTGACAAAACCGTTGTTGTTGTTGGTACCATCACTGATGACAAAAGATTACAAGAAATGCCAAAAGCTACTGTTGCTGCTTTAAGATTTACTGCTGGTGCCAAAGCTGCCATCTTAAAAGCTGGTGGTGAAGCCATCACTTTAGATCAATTAGCTATGAGAGCTCCAAAAGGTCAAAACACTATAATCTTGAGAGGTCCAAGATCTCACAGAGAAGCTGTTAGACACTTTGGTTTCGGTCCTCACAAACATAAGGCTCCAAGAATCTTACAAAAGGGTAGAAAATTCGAAAGAGCTAGAGGTAGAAGAAACTCTAGAGGTTTCAAAGTCTAAGTTAATTAGTTATATAGTCACTTTTAATTTACATCTTGTAAAATATATACTTATGTTATATCAATTGTTAGTGCGCTGTAGTTTTAGCCCTAGTTCTGGTTCTAGTAGATAGTAAATGGTACAATTTTTATTTCCCTGACCGTCTGGTTCTGGTTTTTGAGCTGTATATATGTACTTAAATATATAAAGTAAACTCCTATCTAGTCAGTTTTATCGTAGAGCCATCCTTGATGCAAATGTAGCAGTTATAATATATCTCTTGAGTACACTGTAACCCAACCCTTTTTTCGCTCACGTGCCTCAGTGACTGCCGTGCGACTGCCGCAGAGATGAAAAAAAATTTAAAATTACACAAAACCTTCTCGCGGTGTTGAAGGCCTCAAGACTGAAAAAAAAAAAAATTAACTATACTATAGAAATCACATTACAAGATGGCCGGTGTATCAGTTAGGTACGTACATTTCAAAGACAGAGAGCATATACAACATGGAATAGAATACTGTATGTCACAATATCACAAGTAATATCCTGAAATCCCAAATGATTAAAACAACATGAATACAAGAACCTTCGAGTAAGACATCACCAGTGAAAAATTTTGGAATCAACAAAATAGAAGACAAAAGAATTATTAAAACGTACAGTGAATCGATTTAAGTACGGAATGGTCGTTTTAGATTATCATATTGTTTATTGGGTGATTCAAGTGCTTTAGGGCCACACCTATGAAAAGTATGATTTTGTTAAAAATGACATGGCCTGAAGCCAAACAATATCCTATCAAATCTATTATTCAAAGTGACTATCCCAAAGTCAAAGACCACATGTGACATACCATATTTTCTATCCCAATCTCTCTTCTTTTTTTCATCATTTCCTGTAAACAATATACTAACGTTAATTTAGAGACGTTCCAGCTCAAGAATTTATTAATGCTTATGCTCAATTTTTACAACGTCAAGGTAAATTAGAAGTGCCTGGTTACGTTGACATTGTCAAAACTTCTGCCGGTAACGAATTACCACCTCAAGAAGCTGAAACTTGGTTCTACAAAAGATCTGCTTCTATTGCCAGACACATCTACTTGAGAAAACAAGTTGGTGTCGGTAAATTGAACAAATTATACGGGGGTGCCGTCAACAGAGGATTCAGACCTCACAAACACGTTGATGCTTCTGGTTCTATTAACAGAAGAGCTTTACAATCTTTAGAAAAAATCGGTGTGTTAGAAATCTCTCCAAAAGGTGGAAGAAGAATCTCTGAAAATGGTCAAAGAGATTTGGATCGTATTGCTGCTCAAACCTTAGAAGAAGATGATGAATAAATTATATAATTCCATTTCATTTTAATAACTAACCTTTAAAAACCCTTTTTTTATCTCAATATAAAAAGCATTGTAAATTATAATGTTGATTTGTATGTAGTCTAAATACATAATTCTAGTAACATTTCTAATAATATTATTACAATATTTCATTAATTCGTTTACTGATTAATTTCCCCTCGTTGGTCATAATATAATCATTAATATTATCAGGAATATCAATCCAGGAATATGGAATCTCATCGGGTAAATCATTGATCCATTGTCTATAAATCCCTGTAGTAATTCCATCTGGTTTTGATAGTTGTTCCTTTGTGGTTTGAGTTCTTTGGTTTAACACCAAATTGAAATTGGTTTCAAAAGATTGAATATTAAACAAATATTCGGCAAAATTTGCTAAGTATTTCAAGTCTTGTGACAGTTCCATTTTGGCTCCATAGATAACATTTCCAATGATGTAACTGATTTTATCAAATGGAATATTTGTAGGAGAAATATTGGTTCCAGTCTTAATAAGTGGTACTAAAATATTATCAATAGTTTTGAATGCGGCTGCAAAATCAGAATCATTTATATCATAAATCTTACTGAATGATTTTGGAACATATTTCAATCTGGTGACAATAATAGTATGATACCAGGTCAATAAGAAATAGATATATCGATATTCGGGAGGTCTTGATTCCAATTTGGTGCCATCATAGTACTCAAATGTTTCTAATAATAACCGTTTGAAATTGGTTTCCAATTCAAATACCATCACTTGACATGCATTTATTAATGGAATAGGAATCATCTTGGAGGTCAAATTGCAAGTCATAAATAATTTGAAATTCTCATGACAATTTCCTTCAATGGTCTCTATGATTTGCTGAAGGTTATTTAACCAATCAGGTGACATTTGAATATTTTGAATCAATAAACACCCACCTTTTGAAGATACACTCTGGATATCTCTTTTGGCCATTTCTATTCCTTCTTTCGATCCTAATGATACAATATGTAATGGCTGTTGTTTTACTTGAGACAATTGTTCAACCTTGAAGGATGGGTCGTACCCATCTATAGATGTTAACAAGAGTGGTCTGGAGTCCACTTTTTCACTGATAAATATTTCCAAGTCATCATACTTAGAACTAAAGTGACCAAGCCCGGAGTATAAGAATGATCCTAAATCACCAAGAGCTTCAAAAAGAGCTTCTGGGTGTTTGTCATATTTCTTAACAGCTTGTAGAACATTTGTAAGAATTGAGATAGTTTCGTTATCAGAATTCCCTGCTAGTATTTCATCAACATCCCCTTTAGCGTCTACCAAGAGATCTTTAAGTAATAAAGGCAACTCTTGGTCTGATCTACCAGTGTCTACCGAGTTGATAATCCCTTTCATGAACTGCCCGAAATGAGTCCCCACTTCCTTATTATAATACAGGTAAGTTAACAACGTAGCAAATATGATTTTATCAGTTCTTGTCAAAGAGGGGGAAATAATTGCAAAAACTTGCTTGTAGAATCCTTTGACCAATTGGTTCTTTCCACCATATTCATTAGTATCAGATGATTGGGACATATTCCTCAATGTTTGATGGAATATTCCCGTGAATGTTTCTAATGAAAAGGAATAAAAGTAATTCAATTGGTTTAATCTCTTCAAAATATCAAAAATCAGTGACGAGTGTTCCGCCAACTCAAAAAACTTGTTTCTAGTGAAGTCAATGTCTTCCAATACCTGCTGGGATTCTTCAATCTGACTGTCAATAGACTTAGACTCTTCTTTCAACTTTTCAAGGTATTCGATAACTTTCTCATCATCCAAAATACTTCCAGATACCTGCGATAAGGAATTCAATAAATTAACTTCCAAGACGTTTAACTTCTCTTTATATTGGGATTGTAATATCATCAACTTGGTCCGTTTTTGCTCAAGCTCAGGATTGGTTGCTTTCAAAGCCAAATTCAAGATTTGAGATTCAAGATTTTTACTAGTAATGGTAAAGTTAACGGTAGCGACTCTAGCTTCAACAAAAGCAGGAATCTTTATCAAAGGATCTCGAGTGTACATGACCAATTTGAAGTTGGAATCATAGTCAATAAGCTGATCTCTTATATTGATCATCAGTCTTCCTCCATTGCGGTGGATCTCTCCTCTGAGAACAGAGTCTAAAATAGGATTGTAGTATTCTGAATCTTTTATTAACAAAATACCACCAAATCTGATGGCATTTTCCAAGTCTTTAATAAAAGAATCACTTAGGAAGCTGGTAATCAAGAATTTGTCACCAATAACTTTACTCAACAGGTCTAGTATTTGAGATGAAGGATCAATGATCAAAGGAGTCTTGGAGTCTTTGATAATAATGATATTTTCTATTGACAAATCATCAAGGGTCTTATCACTCTTACTATCACCATCTTCTAAGTATTGAGCCTGAGACGGAAACAAATTTAGCATAGAAATGGCATTATCGAAGCCTATTCCAGCTTCCGTCAACTTGTGTTTCCATTTGTTCATCAATGACCCTCGATCTCTTTGATCGAACATCCCACAATAAACCAAAAACGCTGAAGCCAATATGGAATTCCCAATTACTCTTTCATTCTGTCTATTGAATTCAATGGTGCTATTCTTCCATCTATCCTTTTCGGCGTTCAAGTTTTGTAATAATTTAACACTTTTACTCACTTTTGATTCCACAGACTCCATCTCCATCTTTATACTCTCTGTTTCTCTGATCAAAGAACTATAATTGGTCTTATAAGACTCAATACTTTCTTGAAGTTCTTTAACCATAGCTTCAAGTGCTTTAAGTTGAGCTTTGGTCTTTTTGGCTCCTGATTCCAAAATCTTTACTTCATCCTTAAGTGGCCCTACTTTATCCAATGCAGTAGAATATACTATCTGAGCCCTAACCCATTGGACCAAAGGACCACATGCTTTACTGGCTCTATTAACATTTTCAAAATTGTAATCTGGTCTGGACAAGTATACCTCTTGCATGTACTGTTTGATCTCAGCTGTCAATGATTCCTCATTGCTATAATTCACAATATTAGGAATAAAGTCATCCCTTCTAATAGCCAATTGAACATCCCTCCAAGTCGTCACTTCATATCCAATCAAGATACACACAGATTCCATGGTCATCTTAACGGCTGCTGGTGGGTTTGCCATACTTCTAATTTCACTCAAATGTTGCTTCTTGATGTTTTGAACTTCTTTTTTGGCTTCTAATATAGCCGGTTCCGCTTCAGCTAAGTCTGCCATTACAGAAGTTCTCCGGTGGTCGATTTCTTTCTCTTGTTTATTCAACTCTTCTTGGGCAGTGATTGAGAATTCTTGCTTTCTTTCTGCTTCGTTTTGTTCCGAAAGCATTGCATTAAGCATTGTTCTGGCCTCGCTATCCTTTTGAGTCAAATGTTTCTGTTTACCAGAAAGTTCCTCTCGCAATTGAGCCACTTGTAACACGGTCTCTCTCAATGTGTTAAGACCATTAGTAAAATGACGTTGGGATTCTTCCATTTCAAATTGCTTTGCCGTAAACACTTGGGCAAAATTAGTTATAAAGGAAGTGAATTTACCGGGATATTGATTCGAATGTAATCCTTTAACAGAACTATGAATGAATATGAATATATCAATTAACATCTCCCTGAGGTTAGTGATGCTCTTTGGAATAGTCCCCACATAAGTGGCAGGTAGCTCGAAATTACTGGCATCAACAGGAACTTCCTCTATTCTCTTACTACCAATCTCATATAATGACTTAAGAGACCAATCTCCCATATAACTTAAAACACATCTATTGAACAAAGCAGGTGACGAAACAACTTGTAAACGCTTTGAATTGCTCAATTCAGTTATAGTGAAAAAGACATGTAAGTTCACAGATATCTGTTGTGAGAACCATTGGTATAGTTCATCATTTGAGTCAAGTAACAACCCTTGATTTTGAGATTCCTCGAGACATATGTTCATCAAAGATTTATAATCATCATCCTCAAATAACCCAGGAATTTCAGAATTAGCCAATAAAGTATTCATCCGTTCAATAAAAGATGTTTCAATTATACTTGACTCGTCAATTATGAAACAAATTTGTTCCCCACGGCAACATCTAATCAATATTTCCCTTAAATTCTTATCAAAATCTTTTATGGTATAATTTGAATAGACATTTAATTGAATGGTTTTTAACCCATTCATCCACGCTACGAACTTGGTTAATGTCGTTTTACCACTCGTAGATGGTCCAACCAAAATCATATGACCTTGTGGTTGTCTTAACACCCTGTCAATTCTAAGTGAATGCACAAGCAAATCTTCATACAAAACTAGATCAACATCTATTTCCTCTTCACTAAAAGTTGAAAGTCGATGACTTATAAATTTCTGTAATTGATCTTTATCCACAGATTCATATTTCAGACTCAACCAATCGGAAAAGAGAACTGGTTCTTTCATGATAAACTCAAGATTACTAAATGGGAATGACTCCGTGATCACCTGACTAAAAAGCTGCAATGTCCATGTTCTTTCATCTTCGGAAACTAATCGATCATAGAATAATCGAAGACCTTCGTGAAAGAATAATCTAATGAATGCCTGAAGGTCCAGATAAGTTGTGGACTTCAAAGCTTCTAATAACCCTCTTGACCATCTTGTTAACTCACGAGGAGAATACACATAATGAGCTTGAATGGAAGAACTTAAATGATTCTTAGTTTTAGTGTAGACTTCTATCATAGCTTTGGTAATAGCCTTTGTGTATCCTCTAAGATCTGGTGCACATTTCATAACTGCCGAGTTGAATGTTTCATAGATTTGTTCCAATGACGTTTGGCCCGGATAATCTACCATTAACAAAGTAACATGCCTTAAGAACCGTTCACTAAGCTTTTGACGACCAGGATCTTTGGGTGAATTACAGGCTCCAACAAATTGGATGTTGGCGATTTTAACCCATTGCATTCCTTTGGAATCCCAAAACCCTTGATGTTCAATCATTTGTCTCATTAATGAAATAACTCTTTGGCACCCATACTTGTCAGTACCCGGCAAATTAATTTCATCACAGAATACAACTACCCATTTTCCAGATATCTTTGGGGTGAATATCAAACCTTTCGATGTTCTTTGGTATTGACAATGTTGGTTTAAAGACTTCATCAAATCTTCTGGTGAGGATTCCTTGGAGAAATTCAACTGTAAAACATCCAAGCCAGGCGTCTTTTTCAATACTTCTAAGAAAGTCATAGTTTTACCAGACCCGGGTGGACCACAAAGTAACAAAGTCTTATGATCATTCAACACTGAGTAGATTAAACTCTCGTGTCTAACTGTATCTGTAGTGGGTACTACCGTACTAGATTCAGCCACCTTATGTGGCTCCAATTCATTGAATCCTACTTTGGACCTCCATTCTACCCATTCTCCATCTGGAACACTGATATCATAATCAATCACATTTTCTGAAATATCCGTCAAGTTTTTAAAACAAGCGAATTTACAGATAATAGTTCCAAATTTGATACGGTCATCCAATGAAGTATCACCTGAAAAAGACCAGATAGTTGATAACAAGATTGATTTTGTCAAAAACGGTTTGAACTCAGTAACAGAGGTCTTGTTATCAAGACAGAAGGATAATAATTTCCGACAATAGGACCTGAATATTCCCATAAATGAAGCAATATATCTATGGAAGTTAAAATCCATAATATGATCAAATGATTTTGATTCGTGGATTAACAACGCTAAAATCTCTTCATTGATAACAGACTTTATGTGTTTGACAATCTCTTCTTGTTCTCTCATGATCTTTGATTGTTCTAAGTCTGACTCTACAGAGACTGATAGTTCTTGGTTAATTTTGAATAAGTGATTCTCATAGATAGAGTACTCATCAACAATATCCTTCTCAAACCAAATCATTCCACATCTACTAATTGTCGCTAAAGTGGTGGATCTCAAATTGTCGGTTTCAAAGATAATCCTCATATTAGGAGGCAATTCGAGTCGTTCACCATTGGGCAAAGTCAAGAGTTTATTATCATCAAGCACACTGTTAAGGTTTTCAGCCCACTCGGGATCAATATCCCCATCGAAAATAACCCATGATTCTTTGTTCATTTCTCCTCTCAAGTTAGATTTAATCTTCCTTAAGATACTGGTTAAGATCCCGTCACTCCATTCTCTTGTTACTGGGTCTAGATGCCCATAAAGATTATCTTTATCTAACACTTTGGCATCAATTACGTAGTTAACATGTTCCTTTGAATAAAGCGTTTCTAAAGTTTCCAGTAACAAATTCCAACAGGTGGTCTTACCAGAGCCCGAGTCTCCAACCAATATAATCCCGTGATGGTTATTTTGGATCTGTTGTAATTGCAACACTTTTTGTACTGAAGAGGTACCCATTTTGAGACCCTTTTGGTGGCCATTGTCCTTAATGGCTTGAACCAAATCTTTGTTACCAAAGTCATCCACAACCACCCCCGGGAAGTGTTTATCAACCAATGACATGAAAATAGTTTCATCATCCCTTATAAGTTTCGGCAATATACTCTCCTGAATACTTCTTAAAATAATCAGGTTCTCAGTGATCTCATGATTAGATGCAGCAGCAGATCGCTTCAATTTACCACTCGTATTCAATACACTCTTGAGAGCTCGAAGACCAAAGTCATAATGGTTCTGGTTCGAAGTAAGAGATTCTAATTCATCAAAAAATGGAACAATAACCCTTGCAAGCTCTTTACTACCCTCGAATCCCTGTGATGCCAATAAAACATCAATAATAATCTCCTTATCAGGTTTCTCCATAGAACAGCTACGGAAAAGCTTTTTGAGATTTTCAGGTAACTCATTTCTACCCACATATCCAGGATTCATAGTCACAAACAACCCAGTTTCTGGATGTACATGAAATCGTTTCCCAGATAATTCAATGGTAGTTTCTTGGGATTTCAACCCAACCTCAATGCTCTCAATCTGAGACGAAACAGCAGATAATAATTGTTCATCCAATCTATTGAATTCATCAAAGCAACCCCAACATCCAACTTTACAGAGCCCAAGGAAGATTCTGCTCATTGATTGATAGTCAAAGGATTCATCACAACAGAACACACTAACCATCTTACCTAAACTGTCACCTAATGATTTGATGGTCTCTGTTTTACCTGTACCAGCAGGACCAAATGGAGACCCTCCAAGTCTTTGACCCAATGCTTGTGTCATAGTTAAGTAGGCCCTGTTAACAAGCGGTGTGTGAACTAATTTCTCTGGTACACCTAAGTATTCAAGCCCATAGTTAAAGACATAGCCAAAGTGCTTAACCTTCAAACATGCTAATGGATCTGGAGAGTTTGAGTCGTAATAGTATAAAAGCTCGCTCGCAAGAACTGTAGGAGTATCCATAGCATTTTCTTCGAGTTGTAAAGATACGTCGTATTGATGGAGCAATTCAATTAATAGGTTTTCAATCTTCTTCCTTTTGAGGTTCTGGGATGTTGCAGCCAAGTTACTCAAAATAGTGATAAAATCTCTTATATTCGAAGACAGGATGCTTTGTTGTTCACACAATCTGGTGAATGAGATTTGACAGCATAATATAATAACTTGGCTAGGAACTTGTTCAATGAAGTCATTGATTGACTCGGTAGCTGGGTTGTCATAAATGGTCTGAAAAGCATTGAGATTACTCTTAACCAAATGAGAAATTGTTAATTTGATCTCCAATTCAAACTTTCTTAACCACTCCACAAGTGCTGGAAATTTTATTAGTGATACCGGTTCAGAAAGTGGTAACGTCTCTCCTTGAGGACTTGAAATAGACGTAAGGGACGACGTTTCTTTATCAAAAGTGACTGCAGCTACTCCTGAAAAAAGTTTACTGATATGAGCATTAACTTTTGTGAAGTCCAGACCACTTCCAATTAATTCTAAGAGATCCTCGTTACCAACAAAATAGAATCTTGGGAAAACGTCCCTTTGTTTCTCTAAGAATTCCGATAAAGATCTTCTTAATTTTGAGAAACTTTCAAGCAACTTTTCAAACGATATCTCGATATCAGCAATTAAAAATATATCTATTGCCAAATCAACTTTATAAATTTTTTTCATTAAATCCAAAAACTCGTAGGTCAAATTGTTGAATCTTGCTGATTCTACTGGTAGAATATTACTAATATTATTCTTTGACCCAAACATTCCTTCAAGGTAAACCCATTGTCTTTGAACCTCAATCCATACATCCAATATTAAGTAAAATGAATTCAACTTGCTTTCCATTTGGGATACGTCTTGTTCAAAAGCACCAAAGCTTGAAGAGTTTCTCATACTTGTCAATTCACTTAAATCTTGATTACAGTTCTCGAACAAGTTATCCCAAGACCGAACTAATTTTATTTTGGTGTTATAGTTGAAAAATTCAAGGGCCATCAGGGCCCATTTATCCTTTATTTTAGTGATATTCTCCTCTAAAGTCCGCTCGTTATTGGCCTGGATGGCTACAGTCTTAATTGCCTGTTCATGGAGTGGTAAATTCAAATCCCATATATCACGCAACGTGAACAACAGGTAATCTTTTCCTTGGTAACCAATTGATCCCAACAACTTTTTCCAATGACGGTCTTTAATGTTTTCATTCTTCAAGTCAACGAGATATTTTTGTTGTTTCATAAGTGATTTGGCTGTTTGCTGAATATCATCAAAGGCCGAATATTGTCTAATTTTGATGGGTAAAGACCGGCAATTCTCTAATAAATTCTCCAATTTGGATCTGATGTCTCTTGGTTTGACTTCTGACCACCTAAGCTTTCGAAGACTTTCGATTTGCTCATGTAAGGCATTGATTGAAGACCATACTTGTTTGAAATCTGCAATTTCAGTGTTAATGTCCTTAAGAATGTCGAGATTGATATCTGGTAACTCAATTTTCAAGAATTCTGAAATGGTGACAAGATCTTTCTTTGTCTTTAGATATTCAGTACAATTCTTAGAAAAATTGTTCAACAAATTCAAAACCATTACCGGGTTCATTTCTCCTGAAATTGGCCTTTTGATAAACCAGTCATCCTTGAACTTTACCGTGTTCTCTCCTAGCTCCATTGCCAAGCTGATCATTCTGGCCTTTATGAGATCCAAATTCTCATCGATTATATGTTGTTTCTTATCAACTATAGAGGTAATAGCGGAAATTTTGTTTTCAATTTGTTCCACATATGTCCAACCACTAGGGAATTTGAAATTAAACCTTTGGAACACTTTGGAACTATCTAAGAGTAATTGAAAATATTGTTTCCATTCCCCGTCTAAGTTTGCTCTTGTTTGAATATAAGTGATTAGGTTAGCAATGAAATTCGTAGACTCCAATGTATTGAAGCTGAGTTCTTTAGAATTATTTGAAACCACCCGGTCGAAATCATTGATCGATTCCTGAAACTTGTCACCAAAAGCACTGATAAGTTGTCTTTGAAAATTATCGAATTTCATACCAACTCTTGCTTGTACCTGTCCTAAACTTATACTACAGTTCCCGATAGTTTCACTGCTATTCTCAAAAATTGCCCTTAGAGATAACACTTTATTGAGTGAGTCAAACCATCCCTGTAATGAGTCTTCGCTGGTAAACTTGGTTCTATCTTCGGAATACTGGAGGTTTAAATTTATCAAGGCGTCTACCGTACACCATTGAGAAAAGTAAGTCTGGACTTTATTAACCAAACTATCGATCTCTGATAACGCTCTAACAATGGAAGTTGATATGGCTTCGTTGTTGATAGTAAACCTTTCGTCATGAAAGAGAACTAAGGTTTCCACGGTTAAAATGGTTTCATTTACTTGAGAGACCAATTTGACTTTAGTATCATCCAAGGACGGTTCCATAACAATCGATTGATCCTTAGAAGCTATAATAACTTCGATAGTAGAATGGTCAGGTGTTTCATTCTCTTCAGTAACTTGTTCCATATTTTTTCTTGCAAGATGATTTGATAAACGGACTATCGAGTCTTCACACCGAGAGCAAAGAATTTCTTTGACGTCTTTATTTATCAGCTTCGTCAAGTCATCTAGATTCTCATATATATATATCTCGTTAACTCCTTGAGTCAATCTATCAATAATGAGTTCAAAATCAGCATATTTGAATTCACAATGTTTTAATTTATAGTAGATATCATTGTCAAGAAATTTATTCAACTTCACAAGGGTATTCAATTTTTGATCCATTCGATTCACGGCTGATTGGAATTCTAAGACGGTATTTAATGCCTGAACTTCCAACATGTTGCTTTCATGCTCAATACCTTGTAAATCGATTGCTTGTGAAACGTCCTCCCAATTTGTACCTTTCAATGATATGAATAATTTTTCTATGATCTGCTTATCACTTTCAATAAGAAACTCGAAGTTCTTCCCATGGCCGTGTTTCATAGTATGATTGAGTATTCTTTTAACAGACTTTAAGGACTCATCCAAGTCGCTGATTACAGGTAACAACTTGTCAATTCTCTGAAACTGTAATAAGATACTTACTGGGACTCTGAATCCCATATTCGATAGTTGTAATAGGGTATCCTTGTAGTAGAAGAATTTCCAGTTTAAGTTTAATATAATGTCTTCTTCTTGGTTGTTCATGAGAACCCTTAATACAGATCCTTTGATCTCTATCTTGTTTGAATTTGTATAATTAGATAATTCTTCCAAAAACTCATTGAAAATGGTCTGAGAGTCTAATTTACTTAAAACACCGGACATCTGATCTTTCAATCTATTCCCGATGGAATATTTATACCATTCGTTACCCACTAATGACGATAAGTTTTTTTCGTAAAACTGGAATTTATCTTTTAAACTTAAGGCTCTTAATATCGATGCAATTATTTCTTCGTTGTCCCCAGAGCTGGAATCATATGATTGAACGTGGTCTGTTAAGATCAGGACAACTTTCAGAGAATTCTTGGAATAAAACTGAATAATGCTATTGATTTCCAATCTTGCTGATTCAAGGATTTTCATACGAAGATCTTCCTTCATTAGTTTCAGAATATTAAATGTCTCATCACTAGTAAGATATTTGTATTTCTCTGCCACTGCCACATATTCGTTCATTTGATTACAGTCTTCAAACAATCCATTCAATTTCGAACTTATTAAACCTTGAATATTGGTATAAACAGATGAATATAACTTTTCGGTACTTGACCAATTGAAGATCCCATGTTTTGAAAAATCAAACGGATTTAAGATCGTGAGTCTATTGTACTCTGTAGTCAATTTAGTTTCCTCGTCCACATTTTTCAAGAAATTCCTGATAATGAAAAGTAAACTTTCATGCTGAAGTCTGAACTCCTTTAACGAATCCCATTTCTCCTTGAGTTGTTCAATTGACGCTTGATTGATTCTTACAATGATAAATTTTTCATGCCGTTTTCTCAATAATTCTCTGATCAAGTTTATCATATATTTGACATTAAGGTCCACTGTATCGAAAAGGGTTTCGATATGAGTACCATATAAATTCATGAATTCATTTAAATCCAAGGTCAATAAATCAAAGCTACTGAACAATTCGGAGGCTTTCGTCACTATATCTTTTAATGCCAACTCTATTAGTATTAAGGCCTTTTCCAAGGGGAAATTATTGACATTTCTTAGCCGTTTCAAATGGTTAAATATACTTGAGATCAGGGAATTTAATTTGGTTAGGCATTCTGGATCTTTTGAGTTTATTCCAACCAAATCACTTATGGGTAAATCCTTCAATAAGGCAAGGTTGACCTTGCACTCCAAACTTCGATCAGCAAGATTGGTGTCATTATTGAAACTAAGAGTCACATGGAATCTTTTGGCTCTGTTAAGTAAATTTATGGAGTTTTTAACTTCTAAAGCATTCAATTGACTTTGAATTGAAGTAATGGAAATGTCAAGAGAATTCCAAAATTGGATCTCATCGGCAATTGAAGCCTGGGATTGTAAGTCACTAGTCAAACTAGTCACTGATTGGATCTGTTTAATCCATCCATTCACCATAGCAGTGATTTCATTTAGTAAATTGGAGTCGATAAGAGTTGCCTCATCAAAATTATCATGTTCTTGTTGTAAACCTTTGATGAAAGGATGAACTGAAACCAAGAGATCAGGTACTTGGATCTTCTCTTGTAGATTCTGTAAAGAAGAAGACAACTCATTGAACTTCTTTCTGGTGATATTTATAAATGAATCGGAGTCGTATCTACTTCGAAGACTTATGGTATCAAATATTGGTATTAATCCAAAGCTAATAATCGATCTCAACTTATCAAAGATATCATTATCTTCTGTACTTTCAAATGGTAAAATCAAGATGTCCACCTGGTTTGGAGTTCTAATCTGGCCCTTTTCTTTGATGACAATGGCTATTCGGGATACTTCATGCTTGGTAAACACAGAATCTATATCTGGTGTAATGTGTATACCCGCACCAGTTACACACACTGCTAAAGAATCAGGTAAATAGTTCTGGATGAATTGATTCAAGATCTTATCATCGTATGCTTGCGGTGTATCCAGCTCGACATCAATGGCTCCGTGGATATGCTGTAGCAAATCCTCTAGATGTATCAAATCCATGGAAATATAGTAAAATGTCTGCTGTTTGATCTGTTGATTATAGAAGTTAGTAAACAATGCGTATTCTGATACACGCTTTTAGTGCTGATGAAGAGCTGAGACACAGGCAAATTAATAATATAGTATGTGTGGTATGAGGGTATATGAATGTATGTGAATAAAGAGTATAGGATCTGTTGCTTATGTACGAAATAGTAGTATCTTCCAATCCCCGATTTCAACAACACTACACTTCTATCAAATTGTCTTGGTGTTCTTTTTGACATATTCACGTGACCCGTCGCTTCTTTTCTTTGAGACTCAAATTTTTCAGCTCCATCCACCAAGTCATTAACATTATCTTCAGTCATAAGTCATGGCGTCAAATAATAGTATGCAACCTCCGGTTTTGGCCGTCCCGGGTGATAATGGAGATCAACAACAACAAATGCAACAGCAAATGTACACTGGACAGTTACAACGTAAACAAGCTCCCGAGGGAAGTGCCGAATGGTATTTCGATCAAGCCACTAATTGGATGGGTGATCATCCTTGGGTAACTGGTTTAGGGGTTTTCGGGGCCGCTTATGTTGCCGCCGGTTTATTCAAATCTAAACAACCTGGTCTTAATGGTAAGAGTTTCATTAAAGGTGGGTTTGGTGCTAAAATGTCTGCCAAAGAAGCTTTACAGATTTTAAATTTAAAAGAATCAACCTTATCTCAAGCTAAATTAAAAGAACAACATAGAAGATTAATGTTGGCTAATCACCCTGATAAAGGTGGTTCTCCATTCTTGGCCACCAAAGTAAATGAAGCTAAAGATTTCTTGGAAAAAAGAGGTGGAATGAAGAAGAAGTAATTTGGGTAACGTTAAATCATGACCCCAGCATATGTGTACAAAGGATGAAAATCGAATTTTTGTAAATTATTTATGTATCTGTAAATAGAGTCTAGTGGTTAAATAAACACAGAGTTATAGATCAATCAAACTCTAAAACATATTTTTATTATCTAAATCTAAACACCAAATTCTATTTTGACGGCTTTACCGAATTTTTCAATACCAACAATCAAATCATCTAATGGAACAGCAGCGTAAGTACCTCTGAAGAAGATCATATTTTTAGTTTCTGGGTTTGTTGGAGTTTCAGTTTGAGGAGGAACTGAGTTACCTTCAGCCTTGAACCATGATCCTGGAATCATCAATGAACCTTGTTTTAAGGCTTGTTCGTAAATGGCATTTTCAACTTGTAATGGATCTGATTCGTATTCAGCAAACTTTGGATGTTTTGAAGCATCAAAGTAAACAGTAAAGAACATACCTGCCACTGGTGGGAGAAAAGTAGTGAGATCCAAAGGTAAGTAATCATAAACGGCATCAATGGCAACATCTCTTTTATGAGTATACTCTTGTCTAATTTTCATTAACCATTCGAGGTAACCTTCTTGACCCCATTTTTGTAAAATTCCGTTGGTTAAACTTTGAGTTAACCCAGCTGGATTTTGAATAGTAACTTCATGAAGTCTTAAAACTCTTTCCATTAAAGGAGCTTGACCAATAATCCAACCGAATCTAATACCTGGGGCTAAAACTTTGGAAAAGGAATCTAATCTAACAACTCTTCCTTCAACATCCATAGAGATAAATGAAGGAACCAAAGCAGAAATGAATTCATCAAAGTTATGAACCACTTTCCCGCTTCTAGATGGTTTATCAGTAGTATAAGTTTCCATTTGTAAGAAGAAATAAGGTTCATCTTCAACAATTACAAAATCATGCTTACAAGCAAGTTCATAAATAGCTTTTCTTCTTTCAGCACTTAAACAAGACCCAGTAGGATTTTGACCAGTAGGAATAGTATATAATAATTTAGGTTTTGGACCAACCCATTGATCTAATAAAGCTTCCAATTTATCAGGTAAAATCCCTTCGGTATCCATAGGAACTGGGAAAGTGTTAAGTCCCAACCCATTACAGGTTTCCAAAGCAGAACTGAAACTGTGTTCTTCAACCAAAATCGTATCACCTCTTCCGGTTAAAGTTCTCAAGATAGAATCCCAAGATTCAGTGTTACCAACAGTGGCAACAGCATCCCAATTTTTGTAAGGGATTTTATGAATCATTTCAGTGTGATCCTTGACGAAGTTCATGATGGCATCATGACCTTGAGTGTACCCATATTGTAAAGATTTAGCCAATTCGATTTGGTTTTCGTCTCCTTTAGCCTTGGTAATTTCAATTTCTACAAAATCTTCTGGCTTGACATTAGCACCAATTCCATTTGGGAAAGGTGCTCCTGGGATTTGAGCCTTAACGGTTTCAATAGGGAAATATTCAGCCAATGGTAACCCACCACCAAGGAAAGTCATTCCGGGTTTTCCATAGTAGATAAAAGCTTCTTTTAACTTGGAAGCTTTTCTTGATTTGGCTTCTGCCGAATATAAATGGGATAAATCTTTTGCTTCAGGGGCGGACATTGTTGGAATTTCTAATCTATAACTTATTGGTGAAAAATATCGGTTCTTTTTTCTATGACACAAGGATATTTCACTCGGCTTATATAGACACGATATATATTTGTCAGAATTGATTGACTCATTGATAACGCACAGAAAGCCGCACTGAAAGCGGAATTGTTCCAGGCATAAGCCGAAATCAATTTATTTTCTACCCCAGGTTAATTGGTGACTTGTATATTAGTGTACAGAGTAAGAAATGTATAAAGTGTAAAGTACGTGGTGGTGAAGGTATTAGTTCCCAAAAAACAAAGAAGAAATGAATTCGATTTATGTAAAAATACCCTTGTAAATAGGGTGGTGGGCATGCAATGGTGGGCAAGTACTACCACTTCCAACCGGCTATAGTATAGTCAATTTGCTCATCGTCTTGTTTTTTAATATGATTTTGAAGTGGATTGACTGTCGTGATTTATGAATTTGCGTTGTATTTGTATTTGTGGGGAAATGTATTTGTGAGGAATGTTAACGTAACTGCAGAAATGCGTCCAATAATACTGACGAAGGAGGTTCATCAGTTTTATTTTTTTCAAATACATTCCAAAATCTTAAAGTCTCATCTCCAGCTCCAGTAACTATAGTCTCACCATCCGGTGATAACGAAAGGTATAATACTCTATAGGTGTGACCGGTTAATTGAGCAATTTGTTGCATAGTAGGATATTTCCAGACAATGATTTGATTTCTGGAATATCCATGAGTTGAAACAATTTCATTGGAATTTTTAGACCAAACTAAGTTACAAACTTGTGACCCTGTATTAACGTCATTTAATAAATTCCCAGTTATAGTATTCCAAGTTTTAATAGTTTTATCAGCAGTACCTCCACCAGAAGCTAATATACCTCTTTGATGGGGAGACCAAGCGATAGCTTTAATGGCAGCAGTATGATCATTAAATTCATGTAATGGTTTTGTATTTAATGCGTCCCATATGAATAACTTATTATCATTACCACCACTAGCCAATTTATTTTCTTCAACATTCCATTTAAGTCCACATACTTCTTGTTTATGAGTTTCGAACTTATTAATATAATGACTTTCGACTCGAACATCTCGATTAAGAATCGACCGATCTCTAGAACCACTTGATAAAATATGTTCATTCCAAGCCAATGAACTAACTCTTAAACTATGACCAGACATAATTCTGACACATTTCATTTTCGTGGCATCCCAAATCTCAACTATACCTTTAGAAGTCCCTAATGCTAAATGAGTACCGGACCCAATCCAATTAAGACTAGTGACTTTTTCTTTATTATTAAGTTGACATAATCGATCGACTGATTGAGTGCTTCCATCCCAAAGATAGACACTATCGCCTAATCCTACTGCCAAAATATCTTGTTGACCCCAATCAACTAAATTGAGATAAAAATCATCAGATAATTCCGGGGCATCCAACACTCTATATGGAACTTTAGATATATTTCTGGGTTTCTTTTGAGGGGATAATAATAATTTTTGAGATTCTTGTCTAACTGGTGACAAGGAATAAATTTCATTTTGAATATCTCTTGAAATAGGACGTCCTTTATTTGGGGATTGATAAGTGAATAAATTAGTTTTCCGTCTGGGAGTACTGGTGATATTATTATCTGGATCCATTGAACTTGAAGGATCATTATTTAAATCGTCTGTACTATTATTATTATTAGGATGAGATGAATCACCACCCATAGGTTGATTTAAAGTATGAGATGATGTGGATCTGGGGGGAGTGGTTCTGCCACTTGTAGGTATCGATGTAGGTATGGAGTCAGATGATCGACTTAACATAGGATTATTCAATATGTTATTATTAGAAAAGTTCCCGGTACTATTAGGTCTAGATTTAGATAAGTTCCCTTGAGATTTAGAACTAGCCAAATTGGATGATACCATTGGAACATTATCACCAAATAATTCATTTTTTAACACAGTAGAAAATGTCCGGTTGGCTTCTTCTTCCTTTTGAATTTCAATTTCATTATCAATTCTATCTGATCGGTTCCGTAAATCTGGTACAATCTCTTTATTGTTTAAACTAAACGCTGTTTGTAAGTCTACCCCCGTTCGGTTTGGAATATATCGATCACTAAAGATAGACTTTTGATTTCTTCGCCTTGGAGAGCTAGAAGGCAATGGATTACCTTCTCGAGCCCCTGGTGGGTCTACTGTCCTGGTGGACCTTGAAGGGGAGCTGGGAGTTTGAAATATATCTCTTCTATCCATGCTAAAGCTCCAATTGAATTATAGATACCAATTAGAAATGATTTCGAACTAATTAAACAAACAAAGATAAAAAAATTAGACCAAAACTATTCAAATGCGATTGGGACACAGGGCCGTCCAATAAGCAAGCTAATGGTAAAAATAAATTCCTAACAAGGTATTTATATGGGAATTAAATGTGGTATCTTCTCCCTTACTTTGTGGATCTTGCTTTTTCGCTCAACGTCTCACCCTTTTCGCACTTAATTTTCAGTTGGCAACTGTTCACAAACTAGCGGGCCACTTGCCACAACTTTTGGTCCATTGTTTGGCCCTATTGTTCGCACCAGCTTGGTCCTAATTAATATTATATCGAGTAGTTATATAACCCGTTATGTAGCGATTATATGGACTTATATAGTAGGAGAGATGGTATACGACATTTTGGGGAGTAATATAGAATGATTTGATATGTAATGTAGATAGTTATTGTAAATTGTTTGACTGTGTTGATAAAATTACTATTACTAATACTAGGTGAGCACTTTTCGTGATTTTTGCAACAATTTTCACTTTGCCAATATTATTTATAAAGCACCTCTCACACCTTCAAAAACATCGTAAAAATCACCAAAAAATCACGGGATGCTAATCACAGTCAGATATACCCACCAACCTCTTCAGAGCTTCTTCTTCCTTTACTTTACCCAATATATGCCTCTTCTCCCTAACTCCCCTAATACTAGATCTCCCGCGCACCATTAACCAATGAGCGTTCGTTCAATGGTTTTTACGCATTCTATGAGCATTGAGAAAAAATTTATATACTAGTGTTATAATAAATAGTGACGTACTCACACTTCAACTCATCCATATATTCAGAAGATGTATCGTTATTTAACCAGAACCCCGGCCTTCAGACCAGCCACCTTCAGAGGGTTAACCGGAGCTACCCCTGTTCCAAAAAGAACTTATTCCATTATATCTGTTCACAGAGATTCTGAAGCCGATAATCAAAATATGCCATTTGAATTCAGTGCTGAAAACTTGAAAAGAGCCGAAGAAGTAATCTCCAAATACCCTCCTCAATATAAAAAGGCCGCCGTTATGCCATTGTTGGACTTGGGTCAACGTCAACATGGATTTACTTCTATTTCCGTTATGAATTACGTCGCCAAATTATTGGATATGCCTCCTATGAGAGTCTATGAAGTTGCTACTTTTTATACCATGTACAATAGAAAACCAGTGGGTAAATATAACATTCAAGTTTGTACAACTACTCCTTGTCAATTATGTGGATCTGATGAAATCATGGAAGCTATTCATAATCATTTGAAAATCAATCCTGGTGAAACTACCGAAGATAATTTGTTCACCTTACAAGAAGTCGAATGTTTAGGAGCTTGTGTTAATGGTCCTATGTTGGCAGTTAATGATGATTATTATGAAGATTTAACTGGTGCTAAAACTGTGGATATATTAAAACAATTGAAATCTGGTAAAGAAGTCAATTATGGTCCTGTTTCTGGTAGAGAATCTTGTGAACCATTAAGTGGTCCTAAGGTCTTATTGGGCGATAAGCCAACTGATATGAGAAAATTCACCAGATCGGACTTGTAAACCCCTTTCCCATCCATAATAACATCCTAAATCAAAATATCACCAACAACGTTACGATGACAATAGATATAGACCCAACCTTCCCAACCCATTCCCTAGACTCTGTCTAGTTGCATACTCTTTATAAAATATATAATCAATCTGTTATTACTTTTCCGTAGATTCTTTTAAGAATACTGATATTATATGAGTGTTAGTAGGATTATGAAGATTTCAGGAGATCCTGGACCTGAATTTAGTAATAACACCCCTTTAACTATGTTGCAACCCTACTTAAATCACATTCCAACTCTTACTTAATACTATTGTAGGACATTTTCCACTATTCTCTGTTCTCCAGGTTATCTCACTACTGCCACTATTTAGTCATTCACCACCGCGCTCAAAACCAGATTTCATCATCGCTGGTGATTCTTACTCACACTTGACAAAGGAATTTTCAGTTTTATATAGCAAGAGCAAAATTTTTTAAACAAGTACCCAAGTTTGGAACAAATTTACTATTAGGTTATACACTGTAAATACTACAGAAATAACCTTATCAGAATAAGACCAACTTTAACTTTGGCGAACCAAAAACCACTTTAAGGGATACCTGCTTGCTAAACAAGATACCGAAAATGGCACCAAAGAAGAACTATAACTTAGAAACTGAATTGGTATTCACCAAGAGTGATGACCAATATAATGCTTCGGTGGCTCCATTATACCAATCAGCTACCTTCAAGCAACCTTCCTTAGATAATATGGGGGAATATGATTATACTAGATCGGGGAACCCCACTAGAACTTATTTACAAAACCATATTGCTAGAATCATGAGAGCAGACCATGCCTTTGCTGTAACTAGTGGGATGGGATGTTTAGATGTTATCACCAGATTGTTAAGTCCAGGAGACGAAGTTATAGCCGGTGATGATTTATATGGAGGTACCCATAGATTATTGACATATTTAAATAAAAAGGGAGATTTGAAAGTATTCCATCATGATACTACTAATACTGAATTAATTAAATCTAAAATCTCCAAAAATACAAAAATGATCTTCTTAGAAAGTCCAACAAATCCATTAATTAAAGTTTGTGATGTTAAAGAGATCTCCAAAGCTGCCCATGAAATCAACCCCGAAATAGTGGTGGTATTTGACAATACTATGATGTCACCTATTTTAATGACTCCATTAGATTTAGGGGTTGATATTCAATATGAATCTGCCACCAAATATCTTAATGGTCACCATGATATTATGGCTGGGGTAATAGCCACCAGAAATCCAACTCTTGCTGAAAGAGTATATTATGTCATAAATTCTACTGGATGTGGATTATCACCATTTGATTCTTGGTTACTATGTCGGGGACTTAAAACCTTAGCTATTAGAGTGGAAAGACAACAACAAAATTGTCAAAGAATTGCCGAATTTTTAAATAATATTGGGTTCAAAGTTAGATATCCTGGATTGAAAAATCATCCTCAATCTCAATTACATAATTCCATGTGTAGAGGATCAGGGGCCGTATTAAGTTTTGAAACTGGAAACATCAAGACTTCAGAAAAGATTGTGGAAAATACTGATATCTTTGGAATTGCTGTATCATTTGGATGTGTTAATTCATTAATTTCCATGCCTTGTAAAATGTCCCATGCTTCTATTGATGCTAAAACTAGAGAAGAAAGAGATTTCCCAGAAGATTTGATCCGGTTATGTATAGGGATTGAAAATTGTGATGACTTAATTGATGATTTAACTAAAGCTCTTTTAAAAGCTGGGGCTGTTAAAATTAACAGTAGAGATGAATTATTTAATGCTGTTAGTGTCCAATCCAAACTCTAGAATGGGTTTAGAGGACGACCCCCACTTCATTTCTTCTTTTTACAGATTATATAAATCAATATAAAACTATTTTAACTCTCAGTCAGCTGCTAGCCAGTCACCACTGATCACAGTCTAGCCACTAGCCAACCACTAGCCAACCACTAGTCTGCCCCTAGATTTGTTTCTTGCACTCCAGGATCAAGTTTTGATGACGGCGCGAACGCGGTTTTCCTCAATCGCGTTATTTTAATTTATTTTGCTTCTCACAATAATAAAGCTAGATCACTTATGACTCAAGATTCAATGATGGATTTAGAGGTATTGCCTAAGGTCTATTCCGTTGCGGAAAGAGAAAAGTACCTTACTACCCCATTTGTTGTCCAAGTGATTAATTTGAGACATTATGATGAAAAAACCAGAGTCATCTTATATGATGGGAAATATAACATGCACGGGTTATTAGATAAATCCCTTGTCAACAAATTGGAATCTCAAGGGTTTCAGAAATCTTGTCTTCTTAAGATTTTGAAACATTCTTGTTTTGACAATGAAAAGTTCTATACTATGATTCATGAAGCTGAAGTTGCAAGCGCTAAGTATGACACTGAAGCTCATGAAACAATCAAGATTGCTGAATATTTCAGTCAACATCCAGAACAAAATTACTTCAAGAATGGTCCTGGTGCCAAAGAAGGAACCTCTGCCACCAGTGCTGCTCCTGCCCCCACCAGTGACAATTATCAACGTCCAAACGCTAGTGCCAATGCTGGGAAACCCGGTAGACCAGTTAATGCAATTGAAATGTTATCTCCTTATCAAAACTCTTGGACCATCAAGGCCAGAGTTTCCTATAAAGGGGACCTTAGAACTTGGCAGAATGCCAGAGGTCAAGGGAAATTATTCAATGTTAATTTCTTGGATGAATCTGATGAAATCAGAGCTACTGCCTTTAATGAAGTGGCTGAAAGGATGTATGAAACTTTACAAGAAGGTAAGGTTTATTATGTCAGTAAAGCCAGAGTTAATGCCGCCAAACCTCAATTCTCTCGTTTAAGTCATCCTTATGAGTTGTCTTTAGATAGAGATACCATGATCGAAGAATGTTTTGACAATACTGATAATGTTCCAAAATTGAACTTTAATTTTACCAAATTAAGTCAAGTTCAAAAAGCTGAACCTAATACTGTGATTGACGTCATAGGGGTTTTACGTGAAGTTAAGCCAGCTTTCCAAATCACCGCCAAATCAACTGGGAAACCATTTGATAGAAGGGATATAGCTATTGTGGATGATTCTAATTTCTCTATTACTGTTGGGTTATGGAATGCTACTGCATTAGATTTCAATGTTAGTGAAGGTACTGTTCTTGCTTTTAAAGGTTGTAAAGTTCAAGATTTTGGTGGAAGAAGTTTGACATTAACTCAAGCCGGATCAATAATGCCAAATCCTGATGCCCCAGAAGCTTATCAATTAAAAGGTTGGTATGATAATCAAGGAATGAATGAAACTTTCCAAACTTTGAAAGTTGAAGGTGGAAATTCCACCAATTATATTAAGAACAGAAAGACCATTTTGCAAGCTCAAGAGGAAAATTTGGGAGTTCATGAACAACCTGATTTCTTCAATATTAAAGCAACTGTTAACTTCTTTAAGACTGATACTTTCAGTTATCCAGCTTGTACCAATGAACTAAAAAATTCTCAATTTAATAATCCTACCACTTGTAATAGAAAGATCATCGATCAAAATGATGGAACTTGGAGATGTGAAAGATGTGATATAAATTACAATGAACCTTATTACAGATATATACTTAATTGTTCTGTTATGGATGCCACTGGTCAATTGTGGACCACCTTGTTTGATTCAGATGCCACCAAGTTATTTGAAGTTCCAGCTGGGGAATTATTGAGATTAAAAGAAGAAAATGAAGCTGACTTTAAAGCTATTATCGATAAGGTCACTATGCAAGAATATAACTTCAGAATTAAAGCAAGACAAGATAGTTTTAATGATACCACCAGAATTAGATATCAAACTCTGAATATCTTCAATGTGGACTTTGCTGCTGAATGTGAATATTTGACCAACGAATTAGATGCTTTATTGTAAGCACCTTTAAATTTACTTTGTAATATTGAATGCCCTGTTATGTAATTTCCAGGCGCCGTGTGATATTAAAACTTGGATGATTTGCTATCTACTCTATATATATACCTCTTTCTTTGTAGTTGTTTTAATGAAATATAAGGGTTTTAAAATATAAGTCACTAGAAACTTTGAGTATTAAACTCAATCAAACCATTTGCCTTTAACCAAAAGTTTTTCAAAATGTCATTTGCTACTCTTTGACCTCTAGTTATCATTAATTGATTAACAAATAATTTTTTATCTTCATCATTGAGCTTGAAAGAAGAAGGCATAGTCAGCAAACTACCAACCAACCAATTCTTGAAGAATATTTGAAACTTTGATATCAAGTTTCGGAAAATTGGGAAATAGTTATCCAATAATGAACGGGAACTATTCAAAAACGATTCAAGTAATTTGCTTGTTAAGATAGATCCCAAATCTTCATTGGTTAATAAATTCTTTATGGTCTCATGATCTGAAGCATTACCCTTTTTCAATGAAATTAGAGAAATCCAAAATTTCAGAACTGACCTGATTATAATTGATTCTTTGGCTAACAAATTATCAATCATAAATGACAAAATAGAATTAAAGTTATTCAAATTGATCAATAAAGATGGCCTTTTATCTAGAATACTCGTGAAGGCATCAATGCAAGATTGGATCATATCTGGATCAGTTATAAGACTATTTAAGTTATTAAGGAATAACTTGTTGATCACTTCTTCAATGGTTGATTGATCCAACAGTACGTAATTAGTGATGACTACCGTTTCAAATAGTTTAAAAATATGGTAAACTGAATTAGCATCACAGTTATTAATCTTCAATGTCAAATAATTGAAAATGATATTTAAGTCAAACTTAAAAGGACTATTAATAGGTTCATTCAAACCAGACTTTAATATTTGACAGCACAACTCTGTCACGGTGGATTTGTTTATAAGAGGTTGATAAGATATAGAAAACTTTTCAACAATCGATAAAAGAATTGATTTTATCCCCAAATGGTCTTCTTGCCAATATTGATCAATTATTCTTGTTTGAGTTTCATCATATATATCTTCAACCTCTTCAGGTATTACACAACCTTTACCAATTTCATTGACACATGATAACAAAGATACCAAATAGTCTTCAGTAGTTTCATCTGGTGACTGAACCGATTGCATTATCTCTGAAGATTTAGAATCGATGATTTGTAAGACTTCTATTAACGTGTTTCCAAACCTATCAGGATTATGGCTGATTTCTGTCTGAGCTATGGAAGTGTAAGAATTAGCCATTCTTTGCCTAATCACATCATCAAATCCGATATTCTGAAGCATTTCCAATAATAAAATTTTCAAGTTTGGTAAGAAGCCCACTAAATTTGATCTGCATTCCTGACAGATATTAAGAATAGTTTTAGAAGCTATCAAAGACAATTTAGAATCATTTTTCAAAATAATGGAAAATAAAATATCAAATATATCTCCCAAATACTTGGGACCATTAGTACTTTTAAAGTAAAATTCGATCGATGAAATGTACCTTATAAAACTAGAAATGACAAAGGAATAATGTGGAAAAGATTGATCGATGGATGAAAAACTTCTTAATACCCCACCATCCAAGATTTGGTCCACGTATGATAATAGTAAGTCACTTTGACTCTGATAGAAAGTGGAGTCATCATTGATTTTATAAAGCACAAAAACTGTAGCCTCAAGAGAAAAAAGCAGATTTATATCACCATCGATAAAACCTTTGATATGATTATTAGCTTGCTTGGTCAAGTCATCATAGAATGGAAGTTTAAGTAATGAATATAATGCAGAAAAAAGGTCACCAACATCTGACCGAAACTTGAAGAAATCGACACTCAAAGAATTATGATCAATTGAAAACTTAATCTTATGCAAATAAATCTCACAAACTGAGTTACAAATATTATTTCTAACCTGATAGAATAATGCTTCATCAGGTGAATCTTTCAATAAATTAATGAAGGTATCTTCATCATCTATAAACGTATTGAAAAATTCATCCCAGAAGTTTAGTAATTGTTCACTAATTTTCTCATTGATAACAGGAATTCCCGGATAATTAGATAACTTCAAGAAGGTATTTAAAATATGGGAGATATTGGGTTGTAACAAGTTCTTAGATACTCGTAAAAGATCATTCAGAACAAATGTAACCAATAGGTTAATGAAATTTGCCGATTCATCCTCATATTGTTCATGTATATCGAAATTGAATATTATATTTTCCACAAAGAATGTTCCAAAATTGGTCTCACCAAATAATAGAGATTCTAATTCAGGTTTATAAGGATGTATCATTTGAGGATTAGTTTCCAAAGTCTCCGTCAAAGTGGAGATGGATTTGTTAACCAATTCCATAGTTTCATCTTCAAGGCCCTGTCTAGTTAGAGAAAACGTTTTAAATAAAAACGCCATCAATGCATCAGGACGAGGGTACCGAACCTTGGATTGGGTTTCAGCCATGGACGTATAAATGATCCAAGAATTTAAACAATTTAAAGCTTCAATATGAATTGAATAGGGAATGGTATTCACGGAGTTCAAATATTGAAAAATTCTAGTCACAATTGGAAATATGTTATCGTATACCACTTGATGAATTCCAGTGATCTTCTCGCGTTTGACCATATCTTCTACTAATATAGCACAGAAATTCAACAAGATAATAAACGAGGGTTCATCTAGGGTTGTGATGTCAATGGGCAAACCGTTCAAGGTTGAATGTCCACTAGTTAGTTGTTTCAATAAGGCTCCCACGGGATCAGGAAATGCGGTGTAATTATACAAGAAAATCAATGCTAAATTGGAAAGTAATTTCTTCAAGATCATTGGAGGTAGTTGCGGTTGATTTATATAGGATAATATTTGTCCTATTAGTTCATATAGCACAGTATCATTTGGTGCATCTGGATCATCATTCCCGTCATTAAAAGTTCCTCGACTAGTTATAACTACCGTATAAGTAAGTGCTCCAAAGAATTTACAATTGACAGAATCCATTTCCATTAAGGCTTTAGCCAACTGTCCATTATCGGCCTTTTGATATCTTTGGAGTTGTTGTTGAAGGAGATTTATTTCATTTGGATCTCGACTATTATATAGCCGTTCTATGCTTTCCACTACTTGTGAAAGATTGTCCATTGTAACAGTTAATCCATTTAAAGGTTTATCACTACTGTACTCATGTAAAGCGCGAGAAAATCTTTTCTACTAGGCCCTTTGGGTGCAAATCACCAGCAAAGGGAAGAGCATCGATTTTTCGAGTTTTTAATGGAAATAAAGATTTTAACACACAACTGTGGGCACTATATAAATCAGACTATATCTAACTACACTCTCTTAAACAAACATATATATCTACTCATCCATACCCCTGGTATTGGTTATGTCTACCTCTATTCTCCGAAGGCTGGATAAAGCTGGAGAAAAATGCGACTTTTTCTGGTTGCACTATAGTGAGCTGATAAAAACTTTGCGGTTTTTTTAGTCTTTATTACTTGTACCAATATCATGAGTAGAGTATCAAGAGTATCCAGAGCTCAGTGTAACAACTGTACATGCTCCCCAGGCTTATTGTCTCGGACCAACAAGAGAAGTTCTCTTATGGCCCGTCAAATCCATTTAAAAAGAGCTGGAAGTAATAGTGGCAGCAGAAGCAATAGTAGAAAAGGGTCTGTGTTCAGTATCGATACCTCTGCTTTATGTGCTCCTGATGCTAAGGAAGTGAATACTTCTAAAAGATTGGAAGCTTTGAGGCACCAAATGGAAGAACACAATTTGGGGGTTTATATTATACCTAGTGAAGATGAACATCAATCTGAATACGTTTCACTTCTTGACCAAAAGAGAAGTTTTATTTCTGGATTCCAAGGTAGTGCCGGAGTGGCAGTTATTACCAGAGATGTCACTTGTATGAATACCACTCCTGAAGGTTTGGCCACTTTATCTACTGATGCTAGATACTTTAACCAAGCATTAAGTGAATTAGATTTTAATTGGAGTTTATTACGTCAAGGGGCTGTAAATGAACCTACTTGGGAAGAATGGACGGTTGATCAAGCTATAAGATTATCTTTGGATTCAGGAACTAAAATCAACATTGGTGTGGATCCCAAATTGATTTCTTATCAACAATATCTGAAAATTAATGATTTGATTAATACCAAATTAGTAAAGAATAATAAGGCAGAAGTTGAATTTGTGGGGGTTAAAGAAAATTTGGTGTTGAATATATGGGAAAAATTTGAACCATTACCTGCAAAACCTACCGATAAAATTAAACAATTAGATTTGAAATTTGCCGGTCAAGATATTTCTAGTAAACTCAAAGAAGTTTTAAAAATAATAGATGCTAATAATGGAGATGCCTTGGTGGTGAGTTCATTGGATGAAATTGCTTGGGTATTGAACTTAAGAGGTAATGATATTCCTTATAATCCATTATTTTACAGTTATTTGATTGTTAATGCCAATAAAGAGGTGATTTTATTTACTGATAGTTCCAGATTTGATGATAATGTTTCTGAATATTTGACCAGCAACAATATTACTGTATTAGATTATCAATCATTCTGGAGTCATATTTTTAATTTATCAAAAGATTTCAATTTAGTGGATAAAAGATTATTAATTACTAAAAATGCATCCTGGGAAATTGTATTAAATTTGAAATCTTCATTCACTCAATTATCAAGATCTCCTATTGAAGATTTGAAATCAGTTAAGAATGATACTGAAATTGAAGGGGCCCGGTCAGCAGGTATAAAAGATGGAAGAGCTTTAATTAAGTTTTTCGCCTGGCTAGAAAATCAATTATTGAAAGATGGGGAATTAGTGGATGAAATTCAAGCTGATAATAAATTAACTGAATTTAGAAAAGAAGAAGAAAATTTTGAAGGATTATCATTTAGTACCATCAGTGCATCTGGTGCCAATGCTGCCATTATTCACTATAGCCCTAGTTCTAATAATTATTCTCAAATTAATCCAGATGAAGTTTATTTGAACGATTCAGGGTCTCATTTCTCAGAAGGGACAACTGATATCACCAGAACTATTCATTTAGGGAAACCTAAACCACTTGAAGTGAGAAATTATACCTTAGTATTAAAAGGGTTAGTAAGTCTATCGAATTTAAAATTTCCTGAAAATACTTTAGGATCTTATTTAGATTCAATTGCTAGACAACATTTATGGAAATATAACTTAGATTATGGCCATGGAACTTCCCATGGAATTGGATCATTTTTGAATGTTCATGAAGGACCAATGAGTATTGGATTAAGACCTACCGCTGCATCAACATTTATTAAACCTGGTAACATAATATCCAATGAACCAGGGTATTATGAAGATGGAGAGTATGGGATTAGAATTGAAAATGATATGGTGGTTAAACAAACTAATACTAGCTACAATGGTAAGAAGTTTTTACAATTTGAAACCGTGACTAAAGTACCTTTCTGTAAGAAATTAATTGATTCAAGTCTTTTAACTAGTGATGAGAAGACTTGGATTAACAAATATCATAGTCAAATCTGGGACGAGTTATCCCCTTCTTTCACCAAAAATTCCCTTGAATATAATTGGTTGTGCAGAGAAACTCGTAGTATATAATTATAAATAATTGTATATGTGCCTTGAATATACCAAATATGAGCCTATTAGCCCTAAACCTATTAAGTAAAGGCTCTTAGTAATGTGAGCCCCATTCGACGTGTACATACCAACAAAAAACCACCAATCATATTGTAGTAATCTGTGCTGACACAGTTAAGGTGC
Source organism: Yamadazyma atlantica (assembly GCA_030561325.1). Taxonomy (NCBI): domain Eukaryota; kingdom Fungi; phylum Ascomycota; class Pichiomycetes; order Serinales; family Debaryomycetaceae; genus Yamadazyma; species Yamadazyma atlantica. Next base: position 125,268 of record JAKTXA010000001.1, read on the forward strand.
GAAGTCGTGGCCCAAACAAGGTATCACGGTAAAGCAAATAACTGGAACAAAAAATTTGTAATCCATATATATATTTATTAAATCAGATCCAAGTAACATCTTTATTGATAATACTAGATTGAAGGAACATTAGATACTTCAATATGATGATTCGTAATACAAGAATACCTACGAGCAGTGGATTGAACATCGTTCGATTCTTATCCCATGAATCAGACAAGGGGAGTAAACGGTTTATACAAACCCTTCCCATTACTAAGAAAAAATCTTCAGATTTTTATTCTAGTTTAAACTATGAAATGAATTCTGTCAAGACAAAGAACTCTAAGGATACTACCAATTCCTTACAAAGTTCTAAATGGACGTCATACAAACTTGGAGGAGATTCTAAACTTGGGGGTAATTCTACTGCCACTCCTTTAAGAAGATCTAGAGCTTCAAGATTTAAAAGTAAAAACCCAAATCCTAGTAATGAAATGAATGAAATGCATACCCAACCAGCTGAATACACCGTCATTCCTGATTCAGATATTAAAAAATCAGAAAGTCAAGAAACTAAATCTGACATTAGATCGGATAAAGTTGAACCAGAAGTAACAGCAAAAGATACGATATCCCCTAAAGTTAATGAAGAAAAACCTAAGAAGAAGAGAAGACCATTGAAACCTAGAAAAGCCATTATATCATTATCTGCCAATGCCATTGAACATTTGAAAGGATTATTGGATAAACCAGATGGGAAATATATTAGAGTTGGGGTTCAAAATAGAGGATGTTCCGGATTAACTTATCATTTAGAATATGTTGATAAAGCCGGTAAGTTTGATGAATTGGTTGAACAAGATGGAGTTAAAGTATTCATTGATTCCAAGGCTCTTTTCTCCATTGTGGGGTCAGAAATGGATTGGTTAGATGATAAATTATCTTCTAGATTCATTTTCAAGAACCCAAATTCAAAGGGGACTTGCGGTTGTGGTGAATCTTTCATGGTGTAAACATGTTCAAAGTAATGTCCATTTGAACATGTGCTGGTTGCCAGACTTACACTTTTTGCATAGCATCTACAGTTTATGATATAGAGTAATGATTATATAGAGTAATTTATGATTACAATAACTAGTCTTGTAGTTTCATTCTTGTAGTACCACTATCTTCAATTGACGTTGAAAGAGAGATATGTTAGTAGAGGTCATGCTGAATATGCTGCAAATGTTGCAAATGGTATCCCCGATACTCGGTTCCGGGAAATAATGGCCTGCACACTACCAAAAAACTTGCACACGTTTGGTCACATGACCTAGCTAATTGTATACGGGTGCAAAAACAATAGCTGCAAATTTGTGGACCAACACTCATATATTAAAAGATCTTTTATAAAATTTACAAAAAACAGACAGCCTCATTTGTGTTTGTTGAAAGATTTATTAAGAATTTTAAATTAAAGTCATGAAGTTAGATAAAGTATTACCTTTGGCATTGGTACCAGCAGTGGTATTAGCTGATAAAGCCCCTAAAGTTAAGAAGAATCCAGCAGATGTTATTGCCATTGCTGATTTCCCTGCTGGTGGGGACAAAACTGTGAAAGGAAATGTTGTCTTTACCGCCAAAGAAGGGAAATATGTCAACGTTCATCTTGATATGACTGGATTACCTAAATCTGGTGGACCTTTTGTCTATCATATTCATGAATTCCCCATTCCTGAAAATGGGAATTGTGAAGCTGCTGGTGAACACTTTAACCCTTACAAAGCCCCAGCTGATTGTGATTCACAAAAGAAAGATGACTATTGCCAAGTAGGAGATCTTTCTGGTAAACATGGATGGATCAATACTACTTGTTTTGAAACCAAATATGATGACCCATTTTTATCTCTTAATTCCAAATCAAAATCAAATATCATTGGTAAGTCTATTGTGTTCCATTATGCTAATTTAGAAAAATTTGCTTGTGCTAATATTGTTCAAGCTGATGATTCCAGAATCAATAGCTTGGATCAAGAATATACTAGTAATGGTAATGAAGATTTGAATGAGTTAAAACAATTTATTGCTAATGATTACCAATTCCAAGAATTGGAAGTTTATGAAGCAGATGATGCTCAAGATGCTGAATATGATTTGAAACAAAGAGATTTGGAACAATCCTTCCCTTTGAGTCATAATCACACTGATGATGATGATTGTGGTAAATCAAATTATACCAATGCTACCACAAACGGAATTAATTCCGAATGTGAAAACGAAGGTAATAATTTGCTTTTCAGTGGGTTAACTGTTGGTATGGGTGTGTTGGCCGGCTTGTTAATCTAAGGCAATCTCTAGGTGTATTTATACCCATATTTGTGTTCTGCTGGGTATAAATGTTTTTTCTCTCTGCTGATATCTCTATTATATGTTTTATTTTCTCTCATTAAATCTTTATCTCTATATGTATTCAATACATTTTTTGCTACAATTGCACACGCCATATAAAATAGAATTCATAGACTCTATGCTCTCTTATACTTTCCCGTTTGAGATTATATGTCCTATTTTGGTTCCTATTTATATGTTCCTATTTATTGTTATATAGCATAGTTTATTTGATCTTTCTACATTCAAAGTATGTGGCATCAATATCTTCAGGCAAAGAACAGAAGTATTCCAACTTTTGCATTTGTTTGAATAATTCAATTGAATTATATTGTAACTTTAAGCAAGTCTTCCCGCCAGATTCATCATTGGTACAAATAATACTCTGTTTGACGTCCTTTTCTCCGTCAATAATGAACATATTATTAGGTCTTTTATCAACAAATTCATCCACAGCTTTATTAGCTTCTTCTGGTGTTTGATTACCATGATCTTTTAATTTCAAGTCATTCGCATTGGTGATTTGCCCCAAAGTATGAGAAATATCCGATTCATTACCACCAATTGGAGCAAGTCCTATTGGTTGATGAGACTTTTGTTCTACTGGGACCCCTGGATTTGCCCCTGATCCAACCTGAGGATTCTGACTCTTGGATCCTGATGTAAATGGTAACCACCCCATAGCAATAGATTAAGTATGATGGTTTTTTCAGTAGTCGCAATTTTCTCACTTTAAGCTGCTACATTGGAACTGCGCTACTTGCTGCAAAAATTCATACTAACAATCTATGGTGGATGCTAAATATCTATTGGGTATATACAAGGAGGATCTATAAACATAAATTATACATTTCATTTAATATCATCAAATTAAGTTCGTAATCCCGGAAACCAATATAGGAAGGATTAGGCAATATGCGATTTAACTCCTTCTTGGTGGGAGATGCTGGAAGTTGGTCATACTGACGTTTGATTTCAACGTACCAATTATACTTATAGTCATATTTGATATCGTTTGGTTTTTGGTGATGCATTTCTAGGATTGTTCTAACCATTTGTCGTTCCATACGTTCAGGTGTCTTCAAATCTTGATAGAAATGAACTGGTTTTTCTGATATGTTTTCAGGCAAGATGACAGTAGAATTATGAGCGAAATCCAAGGTATTGAGTAAACGAATCCATATTCCATCGGATCCCAACTCATCTTCAGACTTCTCTAACACCTTTTCTCGCCTTAACCCAAAGTCTTCTCTACTGAATCTCCATTTGATTAATTCTTGATATCGTAAAGTATGCTGGAAATTGTTATCTATAATATGTCGAAGACGATAAAACCTCTTATATAAAGCGAGGAGCCTTGTTCTGTCGGTTTTTAATGTTTTGAGGTATTGTAGATCGATGGAACTATTGACAGTTTTCGTAAGAAGCAACTTTGTCCCAGTGTAAATGTGGCTGGTTGACTTCATCTTCTTGTCATATTGTGATGGATTCTAAAAATGTTTTGAGAAATACAAAGCGCGATTCTAATTTTCTCTGGTGATTCAGTTTTTAACAGCCATTTGTTTACACAATGTCATTGTCTGTTATCAAGGGGGAAACCTGGGGCTCAGTTGAGTGCAAGGAAGACATAGAAAACAATAATTCATCTTTGACAGTTCCCCATGACGAATTCAAGGTAATTATATACAGTATAATGGCCCATGTAAAACTGGACTATAGATATCTCTCTCAGCTGCAGACACTAACAATCAGCTTTTAATCTCTATTCATGTGAATGATTGTGAACTTGGGACACAGGTTCCAGTTTTTTATGAGAAATTGGGCCAGATTATTTGTGAGAGTAAGATTTGGAGCCAACTAGGATACATTACTCATCTAGAAACAGCCAAAGCTATAGAATTACGATTAGAGTGCCAGACGACACTTTCAATTGCCAATGAACTTGGAACGGCAAGATTTAATCGATTGAGACAAGTTGAGTGGAATATCAATTATCTGACACCGTCCAAGGCCCTTTTGATATCTGAATTTATTGAGATGCTTAACTATTTGATGCTGTCTACGTATTATGCGTTGCACATTCTATATCCATTGGTGTTTTCAGTCTCTGCCAGATATACAGTGGACTTAAACTATCCATTTATTAAAAGAAATGTTCTTGAAGTTATCAAAGCTCCATTTACTACGATAAAAGAAGAAGATCCCGAAAGTATAATCTTTAATTACATTTCTGTGTTGCAAAAAACAGCTGAAACTGAGCTCCTGATAATACTGGCCATGAGAGAGGTTAACAAAAAGCGCTTAATGTCAACCCAGAGCAAAGGAACTTCACCATCAACTGCTATAATGGATAACCTTAGAGAAGAATTGTTAGAGCCCTGGAACCTCTGTACCTTCAGGTTTATTGAACCGGACTCTTTGAAACCTCGAGGCAGTGTTTCTCCTTCAGACTCAGAATCTCAGGTTCAAAGTTTGCAACCAAGAGGTCGTGGCGCGCACCACAAACCTCTTTCCAAAATTGGGGAGGATGTAAATAGTGCACAATAAGGCTGCGACGCTTCATTATAAGTGATATATATATATATGGTAATTGAAGTTAGCTGGAAAAGGGTCCTTGGTTTATAGTTCATATTTTGTTAAGGTTCTTTAATATTAGCTTAAGACATCATGTCGTTCTTCCAAAACTTAAATACTCATAGTTTGAGAACTACTAGAGGATTCAAGTTGAAACAATCATCCCCAATCTCAAGTCCTCAGCCTATCTCCAGTTCAGCTTTCCCAAGCTCTCCCGGAAGATACCCACAGGATCAACAACCTTCACAGCAACAAATACCTCCAACTCCACTGAACCAACAGCCTTACCAAACCATTAACTTGCAAAATGATGGTAGTCAAAACGTTACTTCTCATAAAGATATCCGAAATTTTGCTGAGCAAACGTTAGGATCTCAAAATGCTTTATACCAAGCAGTGAAATTACCACAAGATGAAGATATGAATGAATGGTTGGCGATTCATGTGGTGGATTTCTACAATCAAATCAACATGTTATATGGGGCCATTACTGAATTTTGCTCTCCCCGGACTTGTCCAAGAATGATTGCAACTGAAGAATATGAATATCTATGGCAAGAAACTAACCCTACTGCTAATGGGCAATCCTCACCTAAAAGACCAGTGTCATTACCTGCTTGTGAATATATTGAAAACCTTATGAATTGGATCCAAGGATTCTTTGATAATGATAATATCTTCCCATCTAAAATGGGGGCTCCATTTCCTCAACAATTCCCTACATTAGTGAAAACCATTTTTAAAAGATTATTTAGAATCTATGCCCATATTTATTGCCATCATTTCCATGAAATAAGTGAATTAGGCTTACAATCTCATTTGAATACTAGTTTAAAGCATTATGTGTTATTTAGTAAAGAATTTGATTTACTTCAACAAAAAGATTATGGTCCATTAGAAGATTTGGTGGAAACGATATTACTGAGCTAAATTACAACAATTGGGTTTATGAACATGGGGTGGTGTAATTTTATAAATGTAGACATAAATATACAAGATGAAATTTTATATATATCATTAATGCAACGCCACTTCTGCCATCAAACAGAAATGATCAGATGGATATTGTCCTAAACGAGGTTGTCCCGAAGGTTCTTCACCCATTTCTTCACTTCTAGGTAACCGAAGTAATTTCAATAAGGTAATATTCTGATCTTTACTTACTTCTGGTATCAGGTCTATTTTATTAGAATAATCTTGATCAGTGTCCTTATTCCACTTAGTTATAACAAATATATAATCCAATAGCCCTCTCCAAGCATGGGCCCAGTTGGAGTACATTGGCTCATTTCTTTCATTATCAACTCCCGAATTCTTTGGATCCACTTTATTATACCCTACTGAGTATAAAGAGATTGCACGCATCTCTAATTCATTATGAAGCTTTTCCATTTTAGTTACCAATTCTAATTGTTCTTCGGTTGGATCGAACTCATCCGGTACTGGATCTCTAGGTTGATCCTTTCCGAATTTCTCTATATTCCCACCCTCTTCTTCACTTTCATCTTCATCAACAGGAACATCTTTGAGTCCTCTGTTTTTAGAGTATTGGAAAGATAAGGAGCAGCTTAAAACTATTTTCCCTCGAGAATTATACTTTACTGGTTTTGCAGTTATGGATAAATATGGACTATCAAATGGTTGGGAATTGAAGTCTCCGGCAAAGAAAGTATACCAATCGTTATCATTATGTTTCAATACATTCATGGTATGGATGAATTCTTGACATTTCTTAAGAATGATATAAGTTTGACGATTTCTTTCAAATGTTCCAAATGGGTGCCAGAAAAGATGAGTGGTTCCTATAATCAACCCATTTTTAGTAAGATTCTTATACTTAGATAATACTTGAGGCGTGAACTCAAAACATGCTAATAACCCCACATTTTGAGTTATAGTTCTCGCTGGTACATCACCAGATTCTTCCTTATCATATTCGATGAAACTCTGATGCTTAAACACAAACAAGCTTTCCTTATAGAAAATACAAACCCCGTGATTTTTAGAGCCCCCTCTATGGAATTTAGAATTGTAACCAAGTTTGGATAATTCAGATTTCCAGAATGAATTATATTGAATATAATCTAATTCTTGCAAACATAAAATATCTGCATCGTAGTGTTTCATTTCAGCCAACAATATCTGTGAACGGGTAGCCCATTTCAAGGCATTTCCACTTGTAGGAAACAATTTTCTTCGAATCAATGCTTGGGCTAGTACATTATAAGTCATAATTTTCACCTTGAAACTTTCTTCATTGGTATCTGAATTAATATTCACAAATTCCCGAGTTTTATATCGAAGTGCCTCAGGGATCTCAGCTTGTTCAGGATCAATTCCTTGGGCCAAAAGCTCTTGTCTTTTCTGTTCTTTTTTCAAGTTTCTCAATCGTCTTTGTTCTTCAATATACTCTGGAGTTAACTTTTTAGGGTCAATAGCTTTTTTATTCTGCTTTTTCTTCAGTTTCTTTCCATTTCCAGCACCAGTAGTAGCACCAGAACCAACATTACCATCCTTTGGTTCTATAGGTTCAGACGGTTTCCCGGGAGGTAACTGTGTGGGGTCTTGTTCCATACTTCTGGCTTTATAGTGAAGAGCAGTTTTGCAGCGCGACGTCTGAATTTTGCCAAAGATCATTAACTAACACGAGATTTAAAAGAATGACAATGAATTCAATTCCGCCGGTCTTCCAAGGATATATAGCGAAACTAGATACTGTACAGACCCAAGTGTTTAAGAAACTAGATGATATAATCGAAGCCAGTGATCCTCAAAAGATATCTGAAACGTCCATTGATGTAGTCAGAACTCAAATATCCAAAGAAGCTACCAATTTGATATTGAAATTTGAAGAATTGGTAACAATTCTCGAGATCCAGACCAAAGATTATCGCCAAGTAGAAGGTTTACCGATACTAGTCAGCGTCTATCGTTGCAAAGCACCTGAACTTAAGAAAGCTCTACGAGAAACTCAATTGAAGTCCTACAAACTCGAAGAAGAATTTATTCACAATCAACGAGTCGACAAGTTTGGTAAGGTACCTGAACGGGAGAAAACCATGGGTGAAATGAGAAATGAATTATTTGAAGGAAGACTGAAATCAGAAGAAAAGGAATTACAAGAAAAAAATGTAGAAGATCAAATAATGCAACAGAATAAGTCGATAACTGCTTCATTACAAAACACTAGACAATTGATGACTAGTTCGATTTTACAAACTGAATTGAATATTGATTCCATTGAGCAACAAACCCAAGATTTATCCACATTTGATAGTTTATTGTCGGACTTGGGGTCTACATTAAAGAAATCTAAAAACATTGTCAAGATTATTGAAAAACAAGATAGACAAGACAAAAATAGAATCTATTTGAGTATAGGGTTTCTATTGATTTGCTGTGCATGGGTGATCTGGAGAAGAATCTTAGGAGTACCGGTTAAAATCTTCTTATGGTCATTATTGAAGATATTCAGGATATTTGTGTGGTTTTTGCCCAAGTCTGAAACAGAACAAATGATACTTGAAAGTGCTGTAGCTTCTACTGGTATTATTGCTGCTACTGCCACGGGAATAATGGCCACCCAATCTTCAATATCCAAAGATCTCGAGTCTCTGGTATCTGAACCTTTGGTAGAGGTAAAAGGCGATGGCACCGTTAGCACCTGGGAAGAGATTATTCAATCTACTGGTTTGGTAAAAGACGAGCTTTAATATGATCATAAATTGTATATATTGACTTGTAAAATAGAATACACACATTTAAGGTTGCTCCACTTTCACAGAAGTTCCATTAGTTTTAGAACTTTCAATGGCAGCAGCTACAATGGCTAAATGATGGAAAGCTTGTCTTGGAGGAACAGCAATAAGGTTTTTATCATTGGCATGTAAAGCTTTAGCAAAGTTGATAAATTCTTGTTCGTAATTATCCACTTCATCGACCTCCAAAGTAGTGGATTCAGAGCTATTTTGACCCGAAGTCCCAGTTCTATAAGAAATAGTTGGTTTTGGGAAAGAAGGACCAAGATTAAATACCACAGATCCATTAGTACCATAGATAACAAATTCCAATTTCTTTTCACAAGCACCAAAGGCAGACCCATAAGTGAAAGTCCCAATAGCACCATCTTGTAATTTCATAGTAGAAAATAATACATCATCATCACCACTTTCTTTTCTAACTTGTTTAGTAAGACCAGAAATAGACTCTACATTTCCCAATACTTCTGTCAATAAAGTCAATTGATGAACCCCTCCATCACTTAAAAACCCTCCAATATGTTCAGGGTTTTGTCTCCAAGCCGTGTTTAAGTATTTGTTATTTTCATTCCAAGGACCAGTTGAAGTGTAACTGAAAGAAATCACATCCCCAATCTTTGGAAGCATTTCATCTTTAAGAATACTAATGGATTTCATAAAGGCCCAGTTTTCCAAAATCCCAATAGGAACATCGGAAGCTTCTGAGAGTTTGACAATTTGTTTAGCTTGTTCAAGATTAGCAGCCACTGGTTTCTCCAAAGCTAATGGTTTATTATACTTAACTGCTAACTCCACAGCTTGTAAATTGAATTGCACTGGTAATAAAGCATCGACAAAATCATTATTATCATCTTTAAAGGCTTCTTCAAGAGTATCATAGATTTTAGATGAATCAATGTTAGCTTTTTCAGCAAAAGTTTCAGCTTTGGATTTAGTTCTATTGTAACATGACACTGGTTTTAAGTATGGGATCTTATTGATGGTAGGTAAATGCGTATCGGTAGCAAAAATACCAGTTCCAACCACGGCAAATTTTAATTCACTCATTTTATTTAGATTCTATCAAAAGTATACTTTAAGTTATAAAAGTACTGGTGACTAAAGTTCTCCAAATCGACTTCTATATATAGTGGCTGAGATTAAGTACAGGAGTTGCTGAGGTGTCTATATTAAGCGGGAACGGAGATGCCTCCACCGATCTGTCAGCCGCACTAATGTCGGGCTCACCTGCCAGTATTTCGTAAACTTGTTAGCGTGGGGATATTAGTCGCACCAAATAACTTCAAAGCATTATGAGTTCTTCAGAAGCCCCAGACCAGGACCAATCTTTCACCACGGTTTCTGCTTCTCCTTCAGACCAGAAACCCATGGACCGCAGCGAGTCTGACTCTCCAGTACCGACGGCCGAGCCTGAGGTGGAAGATGACTATGACCCTGAAGCTGACTATGAGCCAGCGCCAAATGAGCATCGCCTGGAACCTTCCACCAAGGAAGACGAGGACGAGTACAACCCAGAAGCGTCTATAGCGGCCTATGATCCGGCAGGAAACCCTTCCAAGCTGGACCCTTCCAAGCTGGAACCACCTAAACTGGACGCTTTTAAACTGGAAGGCTCTAAACTGGAAGGCTCTAAGCTGAAACCTCCTCTACCAGCATCACTTCCTAAAATCCCCGCTGGATTACCGCCAAAACCACCGGTACGCCCGCCTCCCAGCGACGACCCCGGCAGTAGTTATAAGCCCAGACCTCACTCAAAATCCAATTCCACCAATGCCTTAGCCCAAGCATACGAAGAAATAATGGAGGCTGAAAGCAACAAAGATCCAAACTTCACGAATTTACCCCTCAGTGACCAGATGCCCATTATCATAAAACATTTGGGCCAAAGAAACTTCCGGCTAGTCACTGGAACCAGTTATTCTGATGTTGGCCCTATGAACTATGATCAAGTATATTCATATAACAAGCCGTATAAGAACTTAAAAGACCCTGTTCCTTTAATTCCAGTCAACGAGTTCTGCCGAAGACCTGACATCACGGCGCCTATGTCCAGCAACGAAGAATTTGCTTATGATGAGTTCATTAAACGAGAGTCTCAGTATATGGAAAGTCAGAATTGGGATGAGTTTCCTGATAAACTGAGATTATTTATTGGTAATTTACCAGCAAATACGATTTCTAAACAAGATTTATTCCGAATTTTCTTCCAGTATGGGGAAGTAATTCAAATTGCCATTAAGGCAGGGTATGGGTTTGCTCAATTCCGGACGGCTGAAGCATGTTATGATTGTATCAAAGGAGAATTAAATGTTCCATTACATAATAAAATCATGAGACTTGATGCTTCAAAGCCTCAAAAACTGAAAAAACCAGAGTATGGTAATAGTAGAGGTGGTAGAGAAAGAGGAGGAAATGATAATAAAAGACAACGAAGAAATGTTCCTGAATGTCAAATCTATACTACTGGGAAGTCATCGGTGTTTTTCGTTCGGAAAGTTAAGAAATGCATTCAAGATGCTCATATCACCAATGAAATCGAAGATGTAACTCATAGAGAGATTTCGGAGGTTATTGGAGAGGCGGCTTACAGTGGAGTTTTGGGGACTTGTGTTATAAAAGAACACAAATGTGATGTCCAGACCTTTGAAACCACTCCAGATGGTGGTATTAAGTTTGACGAATATTCTGACATCGAACCAGAAGTAGCTGCTGAGCTTTTACAAAAGGCCAAGGCCAATAAATATGGTGGCCAAATCCCGTATCAAGGGGACCAATATGATAACCAGTATAATAATTTTAATCAGGGTCCTTACAATAACTATTCAGGACAGGAAGGACCTGGACCTGGGGAATATGGGGGACCCGCTGGCAAGTATGGGGGATATGGAGCAGATAAGAGAAGAGATAATAGAGGAGGCAGAGGAAGATTCAATGACAGAAGCAGCTATATTCCTGGTGGTCAGAATGATTCTTATGGAAAAATGTATGGAAACCAAGATCCAAACATGTATGGGTCACCACAACCTCAGACTTTTTCTAATCCTGGGTACTCTCCAAACGTACCGAACCAACAAAACTTTGGCAATTATGGTTCATATGGAGGTCAGTATACCCCACAGGTTCCAAACCAGCTGCCACCAGTTGGTGATCAGTCGGGGTTGATCCAAACCTTACAAAGTATGGACCCTGCTTCGATGCAAAATATGATTTCTCTTTTGCAACAGCAGCAACAACCTCAGTCCCAATTCCAACCCCAACCTCAAGGTCACCAACCTCAAGGATACCAACCTCAAGGTCACCAGGGACCCCAAGGAGGACAAGGAGGTTATGGCCAAAAAGGTTACCACGGAAAAGGTAACCAGGGCCAAAAAGGCTACCAAGGCCTAGGAGGAAGAGATAGAAATAGAAGAGGTAACAACCAAAACCAACCAATAGATTATGGTTCAGGCGGTTCTAGTGGCCCTTCTAACCCCCCTGGACCCAATAGCCAAGTGAGCTCATTATTATCGCAACTTCAAGCCCACAACAACACCCAAGCCCAAAATAATCAAGCCCAAAATAATAACCAACCCCAACAATCCCAAGACTCTTCATCAACGCAATCGCTAATGGATACATTGGCGAGATTAAGTAGAAAATAAGCCCATGTTTAAGCCATGACCAGTCAATTCTTCATTAACCTAACTAAATACTTAATCGACTATATCAGTGGTATCTTTATCATTATATACAACGCTTGTATCAGCCTCTAACTCCTCATTCTCACCTATTTCTTCAATTTCTTGGTTTTGATATTGCTTCTGAAGCTCTTGGAAGTCATTTTCATTTTCTAGAACCCCACTAATTCCTATTACTCCACATCTATTAATAACCTCAAGGATTTCTTCGGCTTGTTCAATCTTATAACTAGCAAATACCTTATTAACTTCCTCAAGTGATTGAGTTTTAACTGCTTGTTGCATTTCTGGAGGAATTTCCGTGGTGAAAATTTTATATTCTTCAGTACCTTCTGGAGGAATAGACACAGATAATTGAGTATCTTCATCAAGAGCTCTTAATTGAATCAATGCTTCACCTTCTTCTTCACCTGCTCCTGAAGCATGTTCTTGTTTAATAATCTCACATCTTTTCACAATATGATTAAAAGTATTATCAACATCTTGTAAAAACCCATTTCTAACTGGGTAAGCAGGGTCACTAAGTTTCCCCATAAATAATTTAATGGCTTTAATTCGAGAATCTCTATTAGGATTAACTCCTGCTAATTGACCAATGTATTGTAAGATAAGAGATTGATGAATAATTTGTTTGGTAGTAGAAGTATTACCTTCCAATTGATAATCAAATGCTGTCATTATCAACGCATCTTTTTGTTGTTCAGTACAAATCCAAGAATGTTTAATTAAATATTCGGTACTGGCTTTATAATCCGTCATGGAAATTTTAGAAAATTCAGCAGTTTCAGGAGTCACTTCTAATTCATCTAAAGCATCTCTTTCTGCTTGTTCTTGAACACTAGGAGAATTTAAAGTCTCAATAGAAGTCACAGAAGATGTTTCTTTCTTTTTGGCTTCAGCTTTGGCTTTAGCTTCAGCTTCTTTAGCTTCAGCGATTTTAGCTTCTTCTTCCTTTTCTTTATTCAAAAATGATTTATCAAACCCAGTATGATAATCATCACTACTAATCAATAAAGATTTTTGGTATAATAACTCATCCATCTTTATGGTTTGTTTAGATAAAATATCATCGATTTTAGCTCTATGATCTTTCATATAATCTATTAATTTGGAGGCATCAGTAGCAGCATCCGGATGATCTTCTTTGATTTGAATTAACAAATCTTCAATCATTTCATTATAAGGAGGAGTATTTTCAATTTCAGCAGCATCAAATTGTAAGTCCTTTAACCCTTTACGTAAAGAATCACCCTTTTTCTTAATCAACGCGTCATAATCAAATCTTTCGGACTTATCAAACTTTGCATCCAATGTCTTCATAACCTGAGTGTTATCTTGAAATGCTGAAACGTTCAAGGTATCTAAAAGATAATCCACTCTTTCATTCAACTTGGCATACATAGTTAATTGAACCAAAATACTTTTGATCTCATGGTTTCTTTGTAATCTCTTTTCATGAATATCTCTTTGCTTCCATTTGATGAAGGAGTTTTTATCGACATTCGGATGGACTTCGACATCCGAGTCATCAGACAATTCAAGCTTATCCCACTTGGAGTAATCAATAGGCATTTGTTACGCTGTTCAGCCTTGTTCTATAATGTAGTATATATATATATATATGTGTGTAAGTGAATCGCTTGAGAGTATTGAGTGAGTATTCTGGAATCTTCTCATCGTGTTTTAACCAATTGTGCATTTTATATAAGGACTAGATAAGATATACACTATAAGGAATTGGTTTACATACCAGGTCTTAAACCAGTAAAGAAAGCCAAACCATAACCAGTGGTGGAAAAAGTAATGGTAGTACCATTTTTAAAGTAAAATACATCACCAGGAGAAACATTGACCTTATAACCAGTTTCATCAGTAATAGTATATTCCCCTTCAACTTCCAAGAATACTTTCATTTCATCGTAATCATAAGTATAAACTAATGGTTCACCACTCTCTTGTCTATAAAATCCACATGACATAGTCTTATCTTTTTCGTTCTCAGACACAAAAATATCCCCTAAAAATGAGTTGTTTCCTGGGGAAGGAAGGGTAGGTGGCTTAACAGCTTTACCTTCAACAGCTGGTTTATATTTCATAGGCATTTTTACAGGAAGTTATTTATAAGCAAGTAATAAGAAGAGTCAATTGACAATTGTTAATAATTTTTTCCTTTTATTCGGTATTCTCTATCCAATTTATAGTTTTCCATTATCACTCTTAGATATATTACCCTTAGATGATATCCTCAAATCATTACCTAAAACAGAAAAGATATCCCGATAGGAGATCGGTCCAATTAAGTTTACATTATTTTTAACGGCTCATATATGTAGGTTTGACAATTACTCCAGTACATACTTTACAATTAAGCTTTATCCGCTAATGAATTTCGATAAGGTAACTGCTATTAGTAGGGGTCTAAAACGAAATTTGTCGTAATTCCTGCTGGTTATCATTTAGCGGCTTAATTATGAAACGACAAGCGGATAAATTATATTTGAACAATTTCACCTTGTCACTTTAGTTAATTATCTAACATTACTAACCTTGTTTGTATACCCCTTCAGGAATAAAGGCTATAAGGCTGATAGAAGTCTTGGTTTATCTATGAAAGGGGAGGAATAAAAAAAAAGCCCGACGCGGGACTCGAACCCGCAACCTTTTGATAACCTTTAAATGCAATTTAAAAGTCAAACGCTCTAGCCGGTTGAGCTAGCCAGGCAATTATGCCATAAAATAGTGCCATGTTCAATATCAGTCGCAAAAACAACCGCGCAAGTCACGTGATCAACTTTTTATAAAGGGTTTTCCTACCCCAGGACACAATTAGAGGACATCAGCCCTTTCTGGAAGTACAATTCCTGACATCAAGAGCTTAATATAGTGTATTTAACTAGCAAGATGGATCCAAAAAATTTTGTGACACCATTTTTAACTATTCGAATATCTGAGGGACTTGCTGGAAACCTTTTACCTATATTAAGGAACTTACAACACAAAACGCTCAAAAAACTCGGCATAAGAGACATATGTAATGGCTCCGATGACTGGTAATATCAAATGACTGATTATTTCTAAGAAAAACCATCAGTCACTACTCATGTCACTTTGTTGCACAGGCTCATGCACCGATGCACCGAAAAGTTTTCGGTGCACAGGCAGTTAGTCCGAGTTGTTAAGGGAGCGAGTAAGAACTTAACACCTCGCACTACCTTTTTTACATTTTGCTTTTAAAACTAGATGGCCATGCACTTTATTTATGGGGTTACTGGAAAGAGGCTGATTAATATGAATGTATAATACTTAGGAGAACATGGGAATGTACTTTAATAGCTCTAGAAACGTTCACAGGCGAAAATAAAAAATTCAGTTCAATATAGGGTGTATTACACGCAAAAATAAAGTGTTTGAGGCAACTTGTCCGAGTGGTTAAGGAGACAGACTTGAAATCTGTTGGGCTCTGCCCGCGCAGGTTCGAGTCCTGCAGTTGTCGTTATAACTTTTTTTTTTGCTTTTCTCGTCACTAGATAATCATTTATTATATTACATTCGTTCTATAAACTCGTCAAAGTCGGGGACATTTATATCATGTTTGTCCTGGCGAGAGGAAACTCTGGGGACGTCGGGCCCTGGAGGCTGGGAGTATTTATCTGACCGGGATATTAGGTAATTATTGACGGGATTATTGCCCAGGGCCAAGTTAATATCAGAAAAATTAGCATCATTAAATTCAAAGTTCAGGGGATCAACCATTACACTATTAAGAGGTTGTCTTTCTCCTAGTTCATTACTCAACACTTGTGCATCCGAGCCTCCAGGACTTATATCCTCAGAGAAAATATCTTCAGAATCATACTCTTCTTCAACCAATCTTCTTCTAGTTCTTTTTCTAGGTGGTTTCTTTTCAGCTTCTTGTTGTTCATATTCCCGATATTTGGCCAAATAAATCTTTAAAGTTTCTGAATAATTTTCAAAACCCAACGTAAACATTGACCATAATACATCTTCCCCATTAAGGGTTTTTCGTTTTTCTAGTTTACATCTATCCACTGCTTGACTGGTAACAAAAGATATAAACTCACTTACACACTCTTGAATACACACTTTAGACTCCTTAGACAACTTACCATGAGGTGGCAATGCCTTTTTCATCACTCTCCCCACTATAAATCATGTTGTTAGTATTCAAACAGACATACCAAATAAAAAAAAATATAACGTACCATTTGCAATCGGGAGAAATCGGTCTTGTTCTTTAATCTCATAATCACCATTATTCCAATTAGCATCAATAGATCCATTCATTTTCGATGATACTTTCCAGCAAATATTATACAGACACCACCTTATATGAGTTTCAGAAACTTAGAAGGTCGTCAAAGAGAAAAGTTACTTATAATAAGCGAGAACTTGGCCAAACCTGTCAATGTGTGAAAGCCTCTTAATTTGTATGCAACATTAATGCGAGATCGGAGAGATAAAATTTTACCGCAAAAAAAGAAAATGTCTAATGCTATACTATAAAACCCATTACACACACAGTTATTCTAAATTATCAATGCATTTTTGAACCAACTGGGCATAGATTACACAATCGGCACTTTCATCTTTCCAGTATTCATACACCAAAAGTGCATGTTTGAATGTGGACACAATGATATCTTTAGGTAATAAAGTATCTAAAATGTCAGCTAAATTACCAATTGATTGAATAAATGGATTCGAATCGAAAAGGGTTCTGAAATTAGGGTCCACTTTAACTCTTTCCAACATGTCTTGTAGTTTTTTGTATAAAAGGAACATATAAAAATTCCCTGTTAATAAATTTCTTAAATAATACCATTGTCCTGGATGTCTATGACCTGCTAATTTGGGGAGATTTAATTTAGGTGTAGCTCTCAAATGAACAAAAAATAGTCTGATCACTTGTTTCTTGGCCATATCCAATTGATTAATTTTGAAATATGAATCATCAGATTTCCCATCTTCATTACTGAAATATCGTGAGAAATCCTCATGAACATTGGATTTTTGATAATATAACGGAGCATCTAAAAGTTTCTCATAGTCCATTGCTACTTGATGATCTGATTGGGAGCTGACATCAAAGGAGCTACTACTACTGTTGGAATTAGCTTCATTTGCAGCTTGTTCTGCTTCAGCAAACACAGCCAAAGCACCTTCTAATAAATCCTGAATTGGGATTCTATCTTCTAGAATCAAATAGACAATAGGTCTGAAAAGGAGCATCTTTGAAGTCAAAATTCTGGTTTTAATATACATAATTGATTCTGATTTTGCTTGGATTAAAAGATCTTCATCAATTAAAAAGTCATCTAAATCTTGTGATAACAATTGATTAGAAAAGTCATTTGCTTTCCTCTTTTCATAGGACTTTGAAACAGACTGGAAAATTTGATAAATATCAACTTCTTTCAATACAAAGTTTCTAATGGAAGGACTTAATGAGTTGATGATCCCATTGTACTGATTAAGATATCGGATAAAAGAGACCCAAAACGTCTCGCGGAAGAACTGTGGTTGGTCCCAAAGTTTTGACTTGGTGGCTTCAACGGAATAAAATTCATTATAAAGATTATTATCAACCTTTCTTACTGCGATTTCAGTCAAAAAGAAGTACCAAGTATATTGATCATCAAACTTGGTAGCAATCTGAACACAATCTTCACTATGATTACCCGTACCGACTTCATTGATAACTGGATCTGGAATCGTAGGAAAGTTACAAGGTGGCTCCACCTCCGTTATCCCTGATTTGGGGACTTTAGGAGACATTTCTGCTCTTAATTCACATTCAAGTTTTAAACAGATCCAAAATAATCTTTCCATACGCCTTTGTTTTGCTTCGGTTTTATATACAATCTGGTCATTGACATCGCGTCGTTTCTCCAAATTATACATCATACTTTGACATGCCAAATTTATGTAACGATAAGCTTCTGCTGGTTTCATTATGTACAAGTTGAATTGACTTAAGAATAAGTTATAAAGCACTGAAGCTGTAGAGCCAGGTTTATGAAACCCTGGCCAAAAATCAACAATCATTTTGGCGTATGTGACAAAAGAAGATGCAATTGATAATCTTTCTTTTAAAGTAGACAGTGGGGTAAGACTTATACTTTCCTCTGTTAAGCAACTAGCTGAAAGATCACTTCTCTCCTCAATAGAAGTTTTATATTTGGCAAAATTGTCCAATTGAATAGAAGAAGAAATGACCCCCAATGCACTGATAATAGGGATTAAATAAAGCTTTTTACAAAGATGGGAATAAGCGTTTCTTCTGAAGAACACATCTTGAACCCCAGCAGTGGAAATTGCTTGTAAATAAAGATCACTAATAATTTTACCTTCTCTTTTGGTATGGAAATAATCTTCAGCCAATTTCATCAAAGAAAAGCCTGGAATCGTCTTATGTAAAAGCTTATACATCTCTATGCTTTCTAGAAAATTCAATACATCCACCACAGGGATTTTTGTATGACAATTAAGAAAGAAAGCATTAATTGATTGACCCAAAGAGTTACTTAAAACAGCCTCAATACTAGTAAAGTTTGCCAATTGATCATCACTACTACTCACCTGATAATTTCCAAAGTCTGTAGCACTGTAACAAGACATAAGTTTCCGTTGCATCCCACTATAGTCATCCAATAAATCCGTTACCTTGGAAGAAAAATAAGGCCATCTCATTATTGAAGTGAAGGACATATCCCAAATTCCTAAAGGTGGAGACAAAGATACAGTATTAGTGGAAGCTGGAGTAGAAGGCTTGTCAACATTTTCTGTACCCTGGCCTGCTTTAAGTATTTGCAAGTCCAGTAATATAGTATCAAGTTTCAGCAAAATATGAACGGCTGATGGGTCATAATTCATATCCTTTATTTGATCCTCATTATTATATTCACATTGGTAAATACCATTCTTGACACATGACCCACATCTAGGTCTAATATTGTCACATTTAACCTTTTTAACTCTGCAAGTATTACAAGCCGTTAAAGCCCGTTTTCTAGTTTGACTTTGTGATGCCATCTTTGAAGCCGCCGTTTTATGCTTCTTCTTCTGTGATTCATCTGTTGCTATATTACCCCCAGTTTCCCGAAGTGGGGAATTACTGGTGTTTGACAATGACGAGGGGGTCTGATTAGATAAGCCAATGGGCTGGGTCCCAATCATTCCTGGTAAATTAGTCGCTAACATATGAGTTCCCGAGGTATGAGGCGGAGGAGCAGTAGCAGAAGCACTAGCAGGGCCAGGATTAGGAGGACCATGTATTACTTGGCTACCAGGAGTTATAGGAGGTGGTATCATTTGATATCCTTGTGAGGGCATCATTTTAGGGTTTTGCTCCGCATACCCCATAATTCCTGATGGCCTTCGAGTCAGGGGGTCTTGGCTTTTCGGCTGGCCATAGTTATTGAACTCTTCAGGAGCTGAGTACATTGGTTGGTTATAGTAAGGTTGGCTAGGGTGATAATAAGGTGGATACGGGTAAACGTTAGTATTAGGAGGATATTGAGCACCGACTTGAGGATCTATTCGACCAAGTACCGGCAGGTCCTTAGGTGGAGGCGGTACTCTATCGTCCTCGTTGAACTTCCGCTTATCTTGGGACATCGAAGTGTATAATATGCCACTAGGGATTTTTTGACTCCCTGGAGTTTGTTTAGTGAAGACTAGGCCTGAAGCTTATTCTCACGCATTCTCGGGCAAAATGAGGTTCGAGAAATAAGATTAGCAGTAGAGTTATGAGCATTACAAGATCTTGACGTAAGAAAGCGAGGGAGGCGGGAGAGGCAGGGGCGGTGAGATATGATGTAGACAGACTAGGGGTTGACTAGGGGTTGACTAGAGGGTTAAATAGAGAGTTGACTAGAGGCTCGAGTGATCTTGACAGGTTATATTATACCGATAAATACAGAACTAAATAGATAGTATAACAAACAGCTCAACCAGGAGGCAATTGGGAAGCGTCCACAATGTCAGCAGCATCTACAGGGTCCTCTTCTTGGACACCATTATCCAATGGGGTTCTAGGTAATGCCATCATACCTGATCTAGCAAGTTCCAAAATCCCAAATGGGTGCAATAATTGAATAAATGAAGACACTCTGGATGGTTTGGCACACAATTCAACAATGACATTTCTATCGGAAATATCCACAATCTTACCCCCAAACTTTTCAGTAATGGTAGATATATGATCTAAATGAATGTGCTTTTGTCTCAAGGCTTCAGAAGGAGCCAAGTTATTTGGGTGGTAAGCAGACTCAGGAGCATCCAAATCAGGAATAGCTGATCCATCATTGGTATGTAGTTTATGACTAGCAATCAATTCTTGGAAATATTCCGGTCCTAAAATTGATACTCTAGCCAATAATAATTCTCTCTTAATAATCTCAGCATTACTATAATCCAACACAGCATAGATTGGAACCAAATCTTCGATTTGTCTTCTAGCTTGTTCAATGACCGCATCCTGACCAGCCAAAGTAATGGTCATTCTAGACAAATCTTTGACTTCGGTGTTACAAACAACCAAAGAATCAATGTTAAACCCTCTAGCAGCTAAAGTTCCTGAAACTGAACTTAATACCCCTGGTTCATTCTGCACCAAACAGTTGAGGACATGTTGTTTTCTAGGAGCCTTGGATGGCACTGGAGTTTCATACAAAATCGATGAAACAGCAGCATCTGCTGACCAGTTAGGGGTTTCTAAAGTAGGTAATGGTGGTCTTTTTTGATTACGATGTAATGTCTTATAAGCTAAAGCAGACGTAGAACTAGACACTTTGGTCCGAACACCCACTTTTTGAGCGGTGTTACGGATCATTTGGGATCCGAAAGTACTTGATAACATCACAAATGGGATTAGTAATGTAAAGCAAGTGTTGATGATTCTCCTTGAGTCTAACTATGATTCATTTTTTTTTCAGGTTGTCGAAATTCGCGACACCGTTTCCGGGCGACAGGAAACAGGCCCGGTGAATAATGGCTGCAAAAACAGTCGCAATCTATGATGAATGTGATATATGTCTAACTATAAGTCTATATATGGATTATCTAAGGAAACTGATCTTTTCGAAGACCAAAGTATCCATCGGGAGCCTTGGATATGTCCAACCAATTTAAAGGCGCATTATCACCTTCTACCCCATAATTCAGAACCTCATTACCCCACCAATTGATTTCGAGGGAATCGTATTTAACGGTGAAAAATATTAATAAGGCACTAAAAGCAACTCCCGCCGATAATGCACTGGTAAGAATATAATTATACTTCTCCCACCAAAGAAGATAGTTCTTTTTGATATAATACATGAAACCGTAAGATAAATATAATCCTCCCGTATAGTACAGAATATTGTAAGGAGCATACAAGAGGAATCCTCCAATAATAATGGTGGGATTGTAATACCGGGTAAGCTTTTTAGGACCATAGTGTTTGAACATTAAGCAAGGTATTACTAGTACAAACCCCAATAAGAAACACCATTTTAATACGGGATAAACCCCTCCAAACACTTTGGCTGGTCCTATAACCCCATATTGGACGGAGGAATAGAAAAATGTGTTGGCTCCAGGACAACTCAATTTGTTAGGTTGATGCTTTTCACAAATATCTTCTACATTTTCTAATTGCCAATTTGCAATCAATAATGCCATAACAATACTTAAACATGTTGACATCATCTGACCTTTGAATATAGCTCTTGGAGGAATTTTGGCATAATGGGCAAGTTTTTGGTCTGTAATATAATTGGCTGCTTGGTGGTCTATATTGGTCCCATAACTTTTTAAGGTTATTAATGCAAGTCCAGAATTAGGTATAGCATAACCAACTATTAATTCTACCAAAACATTCAACCCGAAAGTGAATCCCGTAACGGAAGCTATAGCAGTCAAGGGAATTAAAAACACAAAGTTTATAGCAATTGTGAATAGAATTCCCCATACAGGTGTTTCAGTAGGATATACTAACACACAAATAATTCCAGCTAAGGTGCTGACTAGTAATATAAGAGTAAACCACCAATCAGGAACCTCATCATACCGGGACATCATTTTACAATGAGGATCATCAATAAAATTACCATAAACGCTTTTTGTTTTTAGGGTGAATGAATCATATAAAGTTCTGCCCACATTCATGAAACTGGTTTTCATCGATTCCCATTCACTCAATATATGATAAAAGATTGCAAAGGGATACAAAGCAAAATAAGCTCCATATACCACTAAATTAGCAGCCGAAAAATAAGGAGGACCAATCTCTTTATACTTGTCGTTATCAAAATGATTTTTCTCATTCAAAATACTTTGAACCTTATAAACTTCTCCTTTATTATTAAAAAGCTCATTTGTATTGATAGGAAGGTAACCCGTCCATTTATTATTAGTATAATAAATAGTTAAAATCGTTAAGAACCCCAATAATGAACCCAAATATTGATTGACATAAGTATAGAATGGAATAGTCAAGCAGCCAGCTGCATCCAATATATTCCAATCAAAAGACGGGATTGGGTTTAACCCAAGACCAACATTCGAACCAGTGATATTAGCCAAGTGAAGCAGATTGGGGTTGAACCAGGTAGGCCAATTAAATGTCGATAAAGCTTTGAAGAAAAATGAAGGGATCCAATTGTAGAAAAAACTGAACATGAATACAATGAAAAAAAATGAATATCTAGAAATAGTCCAACCATAAATAGGTTGTCTATTCTCATCTTGATTAATCAAAGCCCTATTCAAAGCAATTGTTGGAAGAACAGTAGGCCATAAGGATTTCACAGGATAAATACACACCTTTCTCATGACACCAGCAAACCCAAACCCTAAGAATTGAGTAGAAAATACCAATAAAATTTGATACATCAAACCAACCCATTTCAAACCATAGAATTTATCCAACTTCATGACAAATATATTATAAATAGCGTAGGGAGTCCCACTAGAACACAGGTAAATAATTGACGTCAACATCATTTCCTTATAATTCCAAGGCCCTGGGTTCAAGTTAACTTCGTAACCAAGGAGTCTGACTTTTTTGTTAAGTGGAAAAGACCTCTCCCAAAGCTTCCCACTAGGTAATAAAAGTAATTGAATAGTGTGACCCCCAAGAGAAATGGAAGGCATTCTATGGACAAAGAAATTATTTACAATAGATCCAAGAAACGTCCAAAAAAGACCAATTACATAAACTCTGAAAGTATCAACAGGAAGATTAGGATCGTCAACTGGGTCTGTAATGGCTCTAATCTCAGGGTATGGAGAATGGTAAGCAATTAATGATGCTTCTAATCGTACTTGCAAGTTCCAGTCAATGATATTCAAATACTTTTTGTTTTTGAATTTGGAATAGTCAAGTGGTTCGTCTTCTTGGTCTTCATCCACGGGTTTCTTAACTTCCTGATCTGTTTGTTCAAGGTCCGGAGGAACATGACGGATCAATCGTTCTATTAATTGATAATCTTCCAATAAAAAGTTCACATCGCCTCTGTGGGTGACTAAAGCATCTCTCAAAATCGTTATAGCATCTTGAATCTCCAAATTCTCTACCTTATCTATCATAAAACTCGCGTTTGACGGTATAGCGATTTCGTCTATTGGAATCTTCAACTTGTAATTATCATCACTTATGATCCCCAATCGAAGCAACACAAACCTCAATTGATCATCTTTCAAGTCATAGACCCGTGGCTTTGTTGGAGACTGGGATTGGTGCTCATCAAAGTTGGAAAGCTCTATATATTCAGGTCCACTCATCTGATAGTTATACGTGGAGAATCGCGATTTCGATCTACGCAGATTTACTAGACAGCCAATAGTGACTCAATACAATATATATTTAAGTACTATATAGTTGAATCAATATGTATTTAAATACTATAGGTGAAGTCTTATAAATTAGAACCAAAGATCTTGACCAAATCATCAGGTTCAGTACTACTCTCAATCGAAGGATTGGCAATACCATTAACACTCACAGTAGGAGTCATGTGAACCCCCACGGTTCTTTGGTATCTAGTGAAATACTTTACATCATTAGTGACGCCATTCCCACTATTAGAGTATTCCTTTTCATTACTTACTTGTTTAATGACAAGATTACTCAAAACCTCTTCTTTAGTAAATGGAATCTCGGTGTCACTGGCTACCACATCATATAACTGGGCATAAATTTGGTTCCGGGAACTTTCAGAGTTAGCGTTATCATAGAATTTCTTGATGTTCTTAAACAAAGATTCAGATACGGACCAGAACAATTGAGCGTCACCTTTGTCTGACTCTCTGATTAATTTGGCTACAGATAAGGCAAACTCATGCATATACACGGAATTAGGGTGCCATGGTTGAATAACGTTCATAAACACAAACTGGAACTTTCCAGGGTATGTCTTTTCCACTTGTGGAATAACATTGGATTTAAATTTCAAAAATAGTTTGGCACTAAAGGGGCAATCATAATCCAAATATAAGTTGATCACATGAGGACTAACACCTTTGAAACTAGCAATGGATTGCAAGGCGTGAGTTGGAGCGTATTTGGGAGATATCATGATATTAATTCAAGTAAGATTTGTTCAAAAGAAGTTCAATTGTCTATTCAATTTTCACTTATTGAATTGCTAATTCAAATTAGTGTGCCTCACTTGCCTGATCAAAAAGGCTATTGCTAAAGAATGTCGCGGTGCTCGCGTCATTTGTCGTATTTTGCATCCAAATATTTAAAGTGTCAAACTTTCATTATTATGTATTATACAATCTTATAAATCATCTCCCGTATCGACGTCCACTCCGAGAGAGCATAGAGGTGTGTATTGGCCCCTCAAAATCACTAGTGGTCGAATCTGACTCGACCATTGCGATTCTCTGGTGCTGAGATTCTCTCATTGGTTCCTTGGTGTACCTCTGAGATTCAATTATTCCTTCCAGATCCATGTTATCATCATTGAGGATAGACGGGACGGTGACTCTTGAATCTTGCTTGGTTTCGGTGACCTGCGTCTCTTCATCGGAGCTATCGGATAAATCAATAATAGGCACTTGATCTTGTCCATCCGTTGGCCGGCGCGTGTCTTCAATATCAGAGTCTGACGAGAAATCATTAGGCACACTTTCGAATAAAGGCGGCGAGGGCTCGGGTGTAATCTCCTTATTATCTTGGGGATTATCTTCTGGAACCTCGCCTTGATTGGGTTCATCGTTGGTGCTGTTTTTCTTTGATGGTGAAAGGCTGCTGCTCCGTTGGTTATTGAAAAGCCTAATATCCTCAAGAATTTCACTCAATGAAGGATTACTTTCATCATCTTCAACAAATATACCATCTGATTCAACCTCATCATCTTCGGCAACTATTTGAGAAGAATCTTCATCAGATTCATCGATAGTTGGTATACCCTTAGCAGGTTGATTTTGTCCCCCTTGACTATTACCAGAGACTTTAGGTTCTAAACTTTTAGTAGTGGACCTGTTAAAAAATGGTAAATTCCTCGAGAATGGCTTGGAGACTTCCTGACTGTCATCGCTTGAACTAACTTCAAAATTGACCATGCTCTCAGAGGCTACCGCTTCTTTCCTCCCGTCATCGCTTGCACTAGTGTCTAGATTGACCACACTTTCAGGGACTTCTACCGATTGAATATTTTCCTCGGTTTCTGGCTCCTTAGTGTCCTGCTTTCTCCGTTTATTACGTCTTAACTTTCTCTCCTTTTTTCGTTGCTTCTTTTCACTTTTCCGTTCCTTACTTTCTTGTTTCTGTTGTCTAGCAAGGCTAGAATCAGAATCAATATATTCTCCATCCTCTTCTTCATCGTCAATGATAGCAGAATCCCGCCTCCGTTTTCTTTTACTTGTCTTTTTACGTTTTCGTGAAGCTGGCTTGTCCGTACTAGTTTTCTTTTTTGTCTTTGCCTTCTTTGGCTTAACAATACTGTCCTGAGACTCAATTAGATCATTGCTGCCATTAATACTATCACGGTAGCTATCTTGAATACTGTCACTTAAAATACTCTCGTTGTCAGAGCTGTCCACAATATAATCATCATCAAGATTCTTCTTGCTACCGTTTACTTTTTCGATAACTGGTTCTTCTATAACTGGCTCCTCAATGGAAGGCTCTTCGATCACATTTTGCTCTACCATAGACTCTTCTATCGGGGTGTCTTCTACCACAGGTTCTTCTATCATAGACTCTTCCACCACAGGCTGTTCCACCACAGGCTCTTCTACCATAGACACTTCCATTATATGATCTTCCACCACAGGCAGCTCTATCAGAGGCAGATCTACCGCAGGCTCATTATTAACCTCTTCATCAAATCCACTATCGTTGATTACCCTTCTCCTTGGAGATTTTGTTGGGACAGCTTCTCTCTCATTTCTGGTATCCTGAACCTCATCATCTTCAGAATCAGAGGGTAGCACTCTCACAGATCGTATTCTATCTCCTTCTCGAAGAACAGCATTCTTTTTATAGTTCTGAAGTTTTGCTTTCAATTGTCTGTCTTGGTTTTTCTTTCTTCGTTTCTGTCTTCTGGATCTCCGGGGCTTATTCTCTTGGTCTATAGTAGGATCATGATCGAGTATCACAATATCATCATCATCTTCATCTACCACAGAATTATTCAAAGATTGGTTAGTGGTATCTAGTAAACGTTTCAGCTGTCTGGTTGATCTGGTAGTACGGTGAATCTTGGGATCTGTTTGGGTAGCAGCCGTAGCTGAAGGGGGAGATTTTGGCAGTTGGTAGATCCTAGTTGGAGACTGTGGAGGTTGGCTGGATTTGGTAGGAGTTGATTCCTTGTTGGATCTTGAGAAAAATGGCAGGTACCATAGACGAGCCAAAGCAGGGGAATAATTCAGTGATTTCTGAAGCTGATCTGGACCATTGTTGGGGGCAGAGGCGGTACTGAAAAAGCTTTCCTGGTCCGAATCCGAAAGGGTCTCTAGTTCAGGAGTCTTGGGCAGTCGAGTGTTCTTGGAAGGGGTCTTGCTTGGAGACTTGTGGGGGGAAGCTGACATATTTCTTGAAGTTGTTAGATTGAAAGCAGATTGAGGCTTTTTAGGAACCTTCAATGTTACAAACATGCCCAGCTTAGTTTAGCTGTGTAGGATGTGAATTCAGGACAGATAGTTCTTGTCTGGTGTGATGTCTGGTGATTTATCGTTGAGTGATGAGTATCAAACAAACAAACAATTAGATAATGTAGAATTGTCAAAGATAACCAACTTTAAAGAATTTGTTGAACAGAACAGTTTGATCACCACAATATAATACAATTCCACTCTATAAAATCCAAAAGGACACTCTAAACGCGTGTTCACCGTTAAGGCCTTTAAATAACACCTGGGGTTCCAATCGATTCTACGCGGTGCTTACAATGTTGAATCGCGAAACTCTTTATCAATTCTTTTCACACTCTCTTTACATAACTCTATTTATAGAAAGCTTATTCTTGGATAAATCGAGAAGTTTCAAACCTTGGTTCGATAAGAATCGAGATAATTATCGTAGCTTGGTACTTGTCTTTTCATTGAGTAATCTTAAGAATGTTCTTTGTTCAGGGTATTAAAGTCAATAGAATCACTTTTGGTAGTGGAGGTCACAAATTTAAAGTTAAGTTCATTGGAATTTTCGATTGTATAATCATTTGATTTATTAACCAACTTTAAGATATGTTAACTGTTTTCTGGTGATATTTCTGGTGATATTTCTGATTAGACATTGTGCAAATATCTTAACAATTATAGAAGACGTTTCATCAGAGATCACTACGAGAAGAACCATATGTTAAACCAGGGTTAAAGGGTGCAACTCACTGGACAAAATTTCCAGTAGAGTAACAACAGACAACATTATTGATATAGTTTCCAAAGCACTCTGGAATGTAATGCGGTTCTCAACTCAAGCTTATACTTAGTGTATATTCTTTGTCATAACATTGCCTTTAGAAGAAGTAAGAATTTGGTTGCAAAAATCGCGAAAGGTAAATCCCATTCTTATGTAGGTCCTCTAATTGCTTGTCGACTTTATTAAATAATTCCTTTTCAAAACTGTTCCTGTTGATTTTACGGCTCAAAATACATTTCCCCCGACACTTCTTGAAGTCTATTATGTCTAATATTGTTACATCAACTTCTTGGTGTCTAATGAAACAGTTATTAAACTCTGGATTTTCCATCAACTTGCCAACCAATTCCCTTTCCGATTGGTAACACCTATCAACATATTCTTTTCTACTGTCTCTCCACCTATCGCTCCAGGCGTCAGTCGAAAAGACCTTCATAACAATTTCATCATTGGGGTCGATATCTTCTGTGATTACCGAACCAAGATTTTCAGCCTTCGTCAGAAATATTTGAAAAGAATCAGGTTTCGCTCGGATAGTTTTACTTTGATAATAAGTTATTGCAAGCTGAGTCACATG
Source organism: Yamadazyma atlantica (assembly GCA_030561325.1). Taxonomy (NCBI): domain Eukaryota; kingdom Fungi; phylum Ascomycota; class Pichiomycetes; order Serinales; family Debaryomycetaceae; genus Yamadazyma; species Yamadazyma atlantica. The sequence continues at coordinate 154,083 of JAKTXA010000001.1, forward strand.
ATTGTTTTCGGTTGGTTGATTAGAGACTTGATAACGGTAACTTTGATGAAGTATTCCCAAGTTTGACGAAGAGGGTGATTCCAAGTAACTTTTCAAATCTAAGCTATCAAACATCCTTTCATCTTCTTTTTCCTTGTCGAAAGCTTTCCCAAGAAAGGCAAAGAGAACTTGCAAGTAGGAGGGACGGGTGTCATAGATATCGATAACCCTGAAATTAATTGGAATCTTAGTTGACTCACTTTCTTTCTTTTTCATTATTTTGGCGAGTTCCTTTAAATCAATTTCCACCAAAATTGCCTTCTTCCAGTCACATAAAACGCCACGAGCACATTTTGCTTCCACTAAAGCAATTGTCAACTGTTTAAAAGCCATATTCAATTTTCCATTAATTTCTTGCTTTAGGAGGTCGCTATTGGTCCACATATCTTCGGTAATGAATGGAAATTGTTTTGAATCCACAACAAGAAAGTTGACATCTTCACCAACACCGACAACTTTACGAATAAACATACTGAAATCGGAGATAGTATCATTTGTTCGATAGCCACTTTTAACAGGAGCTTGTGGTTTAACTTTAATCGGCGTGCGTTTGGTAATTCTCAAGAGTTTAGCCAAGTGAATTATAATATGATAAGTCATTAAAGAGGATTCCAATTCATTCATATTCTTCTCAGGTTGAGGCATTTTGCTAAGCAACGAGGAAATTATATCAAGAACTTCTATATCGGGGCTTTCAAATGCAGTATTTATTTCTGCATTGTCACCAACTTCTTCAGGAATAAAGACTATTTCAATGTCTTTGCAAATCTTACTGATACTACCACTAAGTGGTACATAGTTAGAGTTGGCACTGACATTATTTACGGTGAGTAAGGGTAATTGAAGTGAAACCAGACAAACATCTAGTATTGAATGGTGATCATATTCATGAGTATAATCACTTAAGCGCTTGAGGATACGTTTAAACTCCTCTGGGGTTGCTTCAAAATCAAACAAACTCTTTGTAGAGTTGCGAAACTGCTCTATTTCTGAAAGTAAGGATTCTGGGTCTTTTATTTTCGACATGAAATAATCTAGAGGTTTGGCTTGGAGCCACTCTCTCCTGAGCTCCTCCTTTATTCTGATTTGTTTCAACTCGTCTTTCAAAACCTTAAGATAGGATTGTACTTGCTGATTTTTGTCTTCCAAAGTCTTGATGGTAGTCTCAGAAGTTTTCTGTCTTTTCCGCTGCTCCTCATTTAATTCGTTAATGGCGTTGTCAAAAGAATCATATTCATCAAGCTTTCTTCTACGCAGCTCTTTAATATCATCGCCCAGATTTTCTGGCCCCATTTGGGCTTGAAACATTTTGATTCTTTCATCATGTTCCTTTCTTGTGGCCTTCTCTTTATCTTCCAACTCCTTGATTTCTGCTTTGGCCCGTTCTTTCGCCAACGCAAAATGGTTTGTCGCGAGATTAAGGCAAAATTGTTCAACCAGTTCCATCATTTCAGCTAACGAAACATTCAGTTCTTCAGTTTGACGCGGTTGGTTACCTTGAGAGGTCTGTTGTGGTTCCTCAGTCTCAACGGGGTTTTGGGATTTGGTATGTCTTTGCGTGGCTACAGCTTTAAGCCGTTCCCTATTTTGATACCTTTTTTCTCTTGGTGTCATAACATCTGATGCTTCCATAATTTCTGAACTCATTTTAGCTATAAATATATGGCAATAAAAACAGGGAGGGATAAATTTTTGAAGATACCTTTGAGGAAAGTATATGCCAGTGGCTGCAAAAGAGTCGTGTGCAATACAATCTCCCGAGACACGCTGTATAATAGTCAGAACTTTTATTATAATACATACACGATTAATGCTCTATATAGTGCTCCCTTACCTGGTTGTATCGGCTCAATGAATATAGTATCTAGGCCAAGATACATAATTTACACTTGTCGTACAACACACTATGAAACTTGTCATCGTCAGTGACTTCAAACAGCTTCAATTGCAATTCTTGTGATTCACTGAAGTTATAATCACTCACGTTATTTTCGTCTTGGAAACCATCCAAGTCATTTTTCAAGAAAATCCGAATCAATTCTGGATCATAATTGACCGATTGGTCTTCGTTTAAATTCAACCGTTTGAACAATTTGGATTTCAAATCAGCTAACCTTAAGTTAGATGGCAACAATAATACGAATATGTCATCTCTATAGTAAAACTTGACCTTTATTTTAGTTCCTGATGATTGGGACCGAGTTGGAGGATTGGTTTGATCTTGATCCAAGGCAATTGGTTGTTGTTGTGATGGCGGCACTTGTGACTCTTGGCTATTATTTAGAAGATTCCCAGAAGACTGCGATAATCGACTATGTAAATTTGAATCAGAAGATGTAGGGGTACTGGATGATCTTCCTTGTTGATTATGGAAATTCGAATATTGGGACATCCGATCTTGTTGGTAATTAGATTTTTGACTTATTGGTTTCAGTTGTCTTTGTTTGAAAGAAGAATCGATAATTTCTTTATCAAACCCATTATCCAATACATCAAAAAGTCTTAAGACTTCTTCTGATCTGGAGACGTGTACTGGTAAACCAATTAAATTTCTTAAATAATAATCCAACTTTTCTCTTCTTAATTTGGAAATACTATCATTGACATTAATTAAAGGACCAGGAATAGATGGAATTATCCGTTTGGAATTTTCTATTTTACCTGCTTCATAAGGAAATAATTCCAATAATTTAACTTGTAAATCATAAAAATCCTGATAATATCTATAAAGGTATCTTATTTTCCCATTGTTCAATTTGGCAATAATCAAGTATTGATAACGACCATGATCTAATTGATATGAATCAACACTAGCTTCTACAATGGAAGTATTAGAAGAGCTTAAAGAAGATCTATTGGAATGAGAACTTTGACTATCTTTTTGGAAAAATTGAGTATTGGAAGAAATTGGTGGGGTTTGGTTAGAAATAGATCCCAAAGGAATGGTAGAAGCTTGATATCTGGCAGTTTGATCTTTCCATTGTTCAACAGAAGGAATCTTAAAGTTACTGATAATTTTGGTCAAATCAGTTTCTTCATTAGCAAGGTTACTATTAGGATTGATTAGATCAATAATCTTAACGTAACTTACTGGCACTAAACCAGGACCTCCAAGTCTATTGATAGGTTTAGCAATAAACCATTCAAAATCATGGTGTGCACAAATAATTAAATTTTCTCCTGGAGTTATATCTAACTCATCTTCTCTTTCGGCTTTAAAGCCATATAATACCACGGCATATAAAGTTTGACTAGAATTTCTTTGAGAACCAGAAGTTCTTTGACTAGTAGGACTATGAGTTCCCATACTTCCATTTTGTTCGTCGGTCTTTGGTCTAGATCTATTGAAAACTTCAAAATAACTCATAGGCACCATACCCTTAGCATTGCTCATAGGATTCGTGGCTTCGTACCAGCCATTTTGTTCATTATCATCTTGCTCATTGATAACATGAAAAAAATCCCCTTTGGAAAAGCTCAATTCATCAGGTCCTTGAGGCTGATAATCATAGATCGCCTTAATGACGATTCTAGGAGTCTGCAATACAGAGGGATTGTTATGCAAATTGGAGTTTGACGTGATCCGTGAAATCATATGCTTGGTGCTGGAGTCCGAAGAACTCGACAGTCTTTTGTTCCTTCTAAAGGATTTGATCATTTTCAAATCAGCTCACCTTTATGAGATTTGGGCACTGAAATAAACGGTTATGGTCTGATCACAAATGAAACAAAACACCACCTAGTGTGTGAAATCTCTTTGGTAAGTATGCTAGCTGTTAAATCCACCAACAAAACCTAAAACACTAAAAGAAAATCCCGGATTTATTGGTTGAATCCTCCTTGATCTATAAATATCGAGACTGTTTCAACTGGTGGAAGCGAGACTGCCTACGACCAACCAAAAAAAAAAAAAAAAAAAGGAGGTAGTGTATGGACAAAAGTGAAAAATTCACTAGTACCTTATTAGTCCTTAGAAGGGAGAGGTAGGGGCTGGTGAAACTGTATGGCGGGGCAATAGATCTGACCTGGTGATAGAGTTTTGACGTAGAAACAAAATTGCCAATAGAGAGATCTTGATAGCACTATCAGTACTTGAATTGAAAAGGAGAAACTATAGAGCAGTGAGAGTCTGAGACAGGCAGGAATGCAAAAGATAAATGCGTTACCTATTAGTGAAGAGGAAGCAGCGCAACCTAATACAAAAGGGCGCTTTGGGGGCACAACCATTGTACTTCGGGACGTGTTTCTGGTTCTTCATTCTTCTGCGATGGTTTCCAGGAGCTTCTACGTTCCTTGCAACCTCCTGTGGAGTATTCACCCCTGTGGCAGGACAGTAAAAAATACGCGTAGTGCGGCTGCCAAGTAAGAGTCTCGAATTGACGTGGTTACTACATTGGTTAAATTAGATGCAGATTGCAACCTATGTAATTATATAAATCAGTAGGTGAACTTGGAAGTATCATTGACCAATTGTTTCTGCGACAAGTGTGATAAATATTCATTCCACAATGAATCGTTACTCAAACATCCATAGTCTCCAATTAAAATCAACCCATATTTGGCTCTAGTAAGAGCCACATTTAGACGACGTTCATCGTTTAAAAACCCAATCTTGCGGTCGTCATTAGATCTGACACAAGAAAAAATAATAAAGTCTTTTTCACGTCCTTGGAAAGCATCGATCGATGCGATCATAATGTCGGAAACCGTATGAATGGTGATGGGTTTGGACTCATTATAGATATCATCCCGATCAACTTCCACCTTGATATCATCTTTTTCAGGATTGATCAAATCATTTTTTGAAAGAATATTTGAAATTAAATCCCTTTGTCCTCTATATGGAGTAATAATCCCGATTTTAGACTTTTCGATTTTCTTTTCATAAATCAATTTTATAAGAACCTCGACTATATTGGTGATTTCTCCTGGGTTATTATAGGTATATCCATTATCTTCTCTGGTTCTAATTTTCACTCTCTGCTCTTTAGCATTACCCTTGGTATCCCAGAATTGTATAGGCTTTTCAATCAGGTCAATGAATCTTTGAGATTCGGTGATCCCATCTTTCAATTTACCCTCATAAAACTTGTTTCTAGGGAATTCACTAATCATTGGATGCATTCTATATTGAGTATCCAACATATGAGGGGTTTTGTATGTTCCATTCAAAAGAACTCTTTCAAACAACGAGAGAGACAAATTAGGAACTTGAGTGAAACTACTCAATTGTTTTTGGTCTCCCACAAACACAAATTTATCTACTCCAGGCATCGACAATGGAATTAACGTGGTGGACTCTGAAGATTGAGTGGATTCATCCATAATAACCACTGGAAACTTTTTAACTGATTTTAATTGGTTTCCTCCTGCAACCACACTGGTGGTGAAAATCACTCTAGCTTGTGCTATTAAAAGATTGGATAATTCCACCTGTTTGCTTCTAAGTTTTTTATACTGATTGACACTTACGTCTGATGCAAAAGGGCTTCTTAATTTGAACATGGTTTCTTTTAACACATTCGGCAACATATCCATGATCTTAGTATGTAAGCAAATAGAATTTAAATCATGATTGGAATTATAATCAGATTCCTTTTCTGCTGAAACAATTCTCAATAATGATCTTCCATGACTTCCTAACAACTTTTCAGCAATATTATCAATGGCGATATTGGAGGCAGCAACAACCAAAATTGGATAGGTGTTGAAATTGTTCAACAATTGCAAAATAATTTCATGGATAGTAGAGGTTTTCCCTGTCCCTGGAGGCCCTTGTAATGCAGTGATGGAATTATTAAGTACGGATTGCAAGGCAACCTTTTGTGATTGATTGAATTTAGATTCATCAGAAAACTTAACATAATTATTGAAATCAATGTGTCTTATTGGTTCTTTACCTAATAACATCTTTTTGAATTTAGGATTGTCTATTCTTGACATAGCCAAAAATACTCTGGAAACAGGTACTGAAGCTGGCAAGATACTTAAGAATTTGATATTAACACTTACAGGTAAAGGCTGGAAGTTCCATGGGTATTGCTCTATGACCAATTCCAAAGTTTCATGCTTCAGACGCTTCTGTTGTTTAGCACTTTCAGCCAATATTACTCTCCCATACCATGGTATCTTTCCATTGAGCACCAAGAAAATGGCTTGGTCCACTGAAAATGGCACTTTTTTGAACTTTTGGATTTTCTTACTTAAAAACTTATCTTTAAATTCTTGTGTCATTGGTACCTCCACTTTATACATTTTGTTCTTCTTGTCATTATCAGCATACCAGGATAATACCACTTCATTAGCATCAATGAATTCACTTTGACTAGTTGAAATGCTTAGTTTCTCTTCTAAAAACAAGTTATAACTCATTTCTTTGAAGTATGAATCCAAAGAGTCGTACTGTAACTTAGGTTCTTTGGATGGCTCATAATCGATAATACCTTTAGGCAATGGTAAGTCTTTTGGTTCAACTTCATTTTTGTCTTTAGTATTTTTGGGTAAGGCCGATTTGGGTTCCTGATCTTTTTTAGTCGAACCTTGTTTGGAATCTTTTTTGATATCCTTTTTGGCGTCTCTCTTAGGACCTAATGCAACAGCGTTAGATCCAGTAGCCTTTCCATTACTACCTGGAGGGCCATTAGGCTTTCCGTTAGATTTTGGTGCTGGGCCCTTAGTTCCATTTCCACCCTGATTTTTGGTACTTTTATCGAATTTGGCACCCTTAGAGTTTTTATCTTTCCCTGACTTTCCAAGGTCCTTACCAGGTTTATCAGTTTTGGTGTGTTGATTAAGTTTCTCATTAACAGCCTTTGGAAGATCTGACTTGGTCAGTTTATTTGGCTTCGGTACTCCACTTGGAGTAGATTCTCTAGATTGTCTGGAGCTGTTTGGCAATGAGCTCTTAGGAGTATTGTTGTAGGATTGTTTTGCACTGTTGGATTTAGAAGACGAGGCAGAATTGTTCTTGGAACCAAATCTGGATCCGGCTTTAGACCCGGCCTGAGACCCTGGACTATGTTTCGGCGGTTTGGATCTTGAATCGGATTTCTGTGTTGGTTTCGTAGACTTTGTAGGGGCATCAGTTCCAACAGCTTTGATTGTAGAACCTGATCTGATCTGTTTTGATTCAGCTATTTTATTGAAGTAATGGTCTCTTCTTTCTTCAGCCTCTTTAGCCTGCGTAGGATTGAGTTCTTTCTTTCTTTTACCACCTTTCTGTAACTTTCTACCTCTGCTAACCTTTGGTTTAGTCTTAGGTGCTGCTTCTGTCAATCCCAATAATTCTGATAAGAAGAAATCGTCATTTTCACTGATAAATTTGACATTGGAATTCGATTCTTGAAATTGTGGTAAACAGTTTCTACAAACAATGTATTGTTGTTTGTTAGAATTTCCAACGAACAAACGATTATCAGCTCCACAAATATGACATTCTATATCTCTGAACTTATAGTATTGGTCTATTTTCTTGAAAAACGATCCATTAGATAAAGAATATTGAATGGAGGGCTTTTCTTGTTTGTTCAAACAGGTCTGACATAACAAAGTCATATCATTTAACCCGAACCGCAAGATTTGCAACTGATGAATATTGGTGTCATCACAATCTTCACACTCTATAATCTCGTCTAACTTGTCATACTTCACCAACTTGTGTCTAGTGCTGGATAAATGCTTGGAAATATCATCCGTGGAAAATGTTTCCTTACATGTGCAACAGGATATGGAAGACATTTTCAAGTTTAGCTTATTGGTGTTATATTTGGTGAAAAATTTTGAACTTTTAATTTCTACGCACTGAAAATATGTAGCAGATAAGAGATGAGATAAGAAGAATTGGAGAGGGTATAGGTAGGACAAACTAAACCCATTGGACTATATAAATGCTCATGGAAACTAAAAAAGTACAGTAGATACTAATTCCAGAGTTTAAGAGAAATTGAAAATTTTAGGATACTTGATTGTTACTCTAATAGGTAAAATTCACGAAAACCTGAAGCTGCGAAATTTGAATATAACAGTATCAAGTTAAAAAGAAGTCTTCAAAAAACCCAATAGTAGAAGTAGTTGTAGAAGAAGGAGTAGAACAAGGAGTAGAAGAAGGAGTAGAGTGTAAGTCGAAACTACATGCCTGGCCCACAGCTTTTCCAAACCCAGATCTGATATGATACCTGTGTTGTTGGGCCGCGAGTTTGATCGCTCTCTCATTATTTTTTACCATTTACGGGGATAGCTTATCAGAATACCCAATTGAGCGACTTCTATGCACAAAACTGCCTCATGTTTTAGTAATGAATCCTAAACCAAATTAAAAACAGGAGAGCTCATAATCAGCATACCAATAGAATCCTCTTAGCATGACCCAAATACCCCATCAATTCTCATTGTCTACTCTATGCTATCACTACATTCCCTCTCCAAACACGTCTGACCACACACGTCTGCCTACAAGTCCGCATAATAGAAAAGAACAAAAAACACGAAACCGATAATAATCACCACAACAATAGGAACACAAAATTTGGACCACCTTAATTTAATAAACAATCCATCGGTATTGTTTCCCAAACCATATCCTTTATATGGTATAGTAATAAATGCCTTTTTAAAACCTTACGCGGCTGGGCTGAAATTGAAACGCCCTTTTTGGCGAACGCGCGAGTTTTTGCTAAATCGAAAAATTTTCCCTAGTTTATTTAGTTCATTGATTTGTAGCTTTAAATAATTAGGTTTGTTTTCAACTAGTCAATTCTGTTTATACAGTGATACCCTACTAAAGCCTTCAAATAAATATTCAAATACCAGTGAATTCATTTACCAATAGTTCAAACCCCCGTCCGGCTCATATAATACAGACTAAACTACCTAGCTGATTTGATCTCGCGACATAATGTTTAAAACAAGTCAGCCTGTGGCGCCTAATAGCCATTTAAGTACCACCTCGTCCGTGTACTCCCAATATGACAGTGACTTGGGTTACAAAGCCAATCAAGGTGATATCATCGAAGAAGAAGAGGAAGAAATCGAGGGGAATTCTATTAGTTCTCAAGATCACGCCATTAATCCCCCAGATCGTAGCTTTTATGATCGATCTGATTCTTCTGGTAATGCTAATGGAATAGATAACAGTAACCCTAGTTTCACGTCTATCAACAAATCTTTATTGAAGACTTATAGTACTGATCTGTTCACGTCTTCTGATAATAGTCAAATGGTTACTAATCCTAATATTCCAGAAGCACAAGATGATGATGACGCTACTCCTAAACTACCTACTACCAACGCTTATAATGATGGTATTGATGAATCCACTCCAATATTAAAGGAAAATAATAAGTTTCCTAGTGCCAATAACTTGGATGTCAATTATTTCCCTCAACAAAGTTTAAATACCAAGTTCAAACGGTTATCAGCCACTTTACAAAGTTCCAATTTAAATGCTTCCAATGACTCCTATCAATTCATGAACAAATTCAATAACAACGTGAGGTCTAGTACTCATGAAAGTGCACGGGGTGACAATAGAACCAGCTTGTATTATAATAAAATCAATGAAGCAGTGCCACCTGAAGAAGCTGACTATGATGTGGCTGATAAAGATCAAGCAGCAAAATCTGAAAATGCTTCAGAAGTGAGTTCAGTCAGTAATAGGTCTAGTGTCATAAGTACCACTGAAGATAATGTGAAATATTCAGGTCAAAGCATGTCAGATGATGATATTCAATTTAATAGCCAAGCTAATACCTCTGGTTCATCCAAAACTTCCTACAACATTAATAATTATAAACCTGTGCCTTTGAAAGTGGTGAAAAACCAATCAGTTCCCTTAGGAATGGACGATATACCTGCCAGAGGTGATTTAATAGAAAAGGCAAAGAATGAAGCACTGAGACAACAAGAATCAGACGAGGACAATAAGACTACTGGATTGAATATAACTTACCCAGAGAGCTCAGCTGGTAATAGACTTGAACCAGCTCCTAGCTTTGACCAACCTAAACATGTCATAAATGTGGAAGCGGATGAAGATGATCTTTCTACATTATTTGTCCGAGCTTTACATCCTTTTGATTCTTCCACTTTACAATCTGAAGCTGATGCGTCCATTTGTTTAGCTTTTGATAAAGATGATTTGGCTGTGGTGCATACCATTGATGAATCTGGTTGGGGTGAAGTCACCTTAATCGAATCCTTACAGAGAGGTTGGGTTCCTATGAATTATTTCAAATTTGCTATTGGAGCAAATGAAAAAGATGCCGATGATTCAGATGAGTTTGAAGAAGAAGAATTGGATGATGTAATGATTCCAAACAACCATTTCTTAAAGCCTTTATTCCATTCATGTGGGAAGTTTTTATTAAATCCTTTATCTCATAGAAACCGTAAGGGGAAGTATACCTTTTCAATAAGAGTAATTAATGCCATCAGAGATGGAGTAAGGGTATTATTGCAAGAAACTGATTGTTTATCAAGATCCAATGAAATTGTTACCAAAAGACCCATTGTCCGTAAAACTAGAAAAGTATTGTTAGCTGACTGGTACAACTTAATGATTAAGGCTAATGATTTTAAAGGTACTTCGGATTACAATAAAATCGAAATCCTTACTCTTATGGTATATCAAGTGATCAGAAGGGCTATAAGCTTTTTACAAGTATGGTCTATTGAAAGTAAGCAAATCATCAAGAAGGAAAATGAACGTAAGTTACAAGGTGACATGAATAACTATCCTCTTTTGGATACCCCACCATTAGCTAAACAAAGAGTTACTGAGATCAATGGTATCTTATACTCTTACCTCGGATTAATAATAGGAAGACTTGATTTGATTGAACATAATCTGACTGGTTGTGATTTATTAGAAACCTTGACCCATCATATTATTTTATTATTGAGAGAATTATTATTTATTTCCAAAACCGGATCTGATTTCTCTACTGAAAAACCAGCAGATTTAGATGGATCATTAGATTCTTTATTATCGCTTGTGAGTGATTTGGTGACGGCCGTTAAGAGTTTAGTAGTCAAAACCTTGAATGAAACTTATGATGACCAAAAATATAATTTCAAGGAAACTATGTCTCCTAATGTGAATGGTAACGGGAATACCATAGCCAAAAATTACTTTTATACTAGAGAAGGAGGTGAATTGATTCAAATTTCCGCTAAGATGGTTAAATCTATCGGGACCACGGTAGCTTCAATTAGAAAGTTATTGGAGATTACTGGTAACTTTAAATTGAATTCCCAAAGATCATACCCAGATTATTCGAAAATGAGAATTGAACCAAGTGATTTCATAAAACAATGTACTCTTGGAATTGCCAAATCAACTAGTATAAGAAATCGTCAATTAAAGACCCTTAAACCAGCCACGGCCAATGCTTCTAATAGATTTTCCATGTTGAGATATGGTCAAACTGGTGATTTAGGATTAACTCCTGGAGGAGCTGGATTATTACATGATGTATTATTAACTGATATTGATGGTTCATTCAGTAAAAATAAGGATTTCGAACAATATACCACCGATGAATCCACTGCTGAAGACTTGAAAATGGAAAATGAACTTTTGGTTGATAAAAAAGGGAACTTATTGGGGGCCTCATTCAAAGGGCTTGTTTATACGTTAACCAATGAAAACTCACCACCTGAATACTTTTTCGTGTCAACGTTTTTCATTTGTTTTAGAAGTTTTGCCAGCGATGCCGATTTGATTGAAGAGTTAATTACTAGGTTTGATTTGAATAATAATTTCTTAAATAACCCTCAAAATCAAGCGGTTGTTAATTTGGAATTGAAGTTAAAAAACAGAAGAAGATTAATTGCTAAGATGTTCCAATTATGGTTAGAGTCTTATTGGAATTCTGAATTAGATAATCCATCATTGACTACATTAATTAATTTTTTCAATGAAGGTGTATCTCAATTTCTTCCATTGGATTCAATCAAATTACTTGAAGTAGCATCCAAATTATCATCCAAGCCATTAGTGGAAAACCAAGATTCTAGTCGGAAACATAAAGCAGGAAAACAATTGATCAATAGAAGTATCACGGTCACTAGATTGAATAGAAAGAATTCTATCGCAGTATTTGACAACCAAAATACCAATATTGCTTCTCGTTATTCAATGGTTGATGGGTACGAATTGAGTAAGATCAATACCAATTCTTCTGCTTCAAGCTCTATTAAGTCAATGACTTTACCCATGCCATTAGGTGTAGGTAATCAGACGTCATCTTCAAATTCCTTATTATCTAAAGATAATATTTCCACCATTGAAAAATTGATTTTGACTTACAGAGCTATTTTAGGTAATGGTTGGTGTCCTAACAATTATATTAATCCTAAACATTATATCCCCTTGGACTTATTGATGGTATTACCTAACTGGTATTCCGTTTGTGATCAAAGTTGGGTTTTATCTAATTATCGTCCTAATTTAGTTGATTTCAATGGATTAGAACTTGCTAAACAATTGACGATAATTGAATCGGCAATTTTCTGTAATATCAAACCAGAAGAATTATTAAATGAAAATTATACCACCAAAAAGGCACATTTGAATCTTGCTCCAAATGTAAGACAATCGTTATTATTTACCAATTGCTTATCAGGATATGTAATTGAATCAGTTTTACAACCTAAGATTAATAATAAAATGAGATTGAATATCATCAAGACTTGGTTAAAGGTTGCAATTTCATGTCTTTACCTCCGGAATTTCAACTCATTAGCAGCTATCATCACTTCTTTACAATCCCATTTGATTACTAGACTTACCAAGTTATGGGAAGGGTTATCTGATAAATATAAAGAGTTATATGAATACTTATCAGGAATCATTCACCCTGATAAGAATTATACTGTTTACAGAGCCAAATTAAGAAACTTCTTGGTAGCTAATGATTACAACATTCCTATTGTACCATATTTCCCATTATTTCTTCAAGATATCACGTTCGTTACTGATGGGAATTCTAGTTATAGAAAAGCTAATGATTTCTTAAACAAGAAATTAATTAATATTGATAAGTATTTGAAACTTACGAGAATCATAGCTGATATTGAGAGTTTACAAGTTAATTATACCAAACCTAGTGACTTGAAATTTGACAATATCAAACCTAATAGTTCAAGTGATGATCCAGAAGATTATTCTATTGGTACCGTTCCATGTTTACAAGAGTTGATTCTTTTGGAATTATGGAAGGTTTCTCAATTGAATAAGAAGGAGGAGGATAGATCTTGGAAGTTAAGTTGTTTGATACAACCAAGAGACGTTAACTAATGACTTCATGTTATTCTAGTATATCTTATATTATGTAGAATGAATGTATTTTTAGTAGGACCCATTTGCAGCCATTTATCACATTCGCGATGGAGGTGATGAGCTTATGATTTCTGAGTCATAACTTACGTGTCTCTACCAAAACTTTGAAAAATCGTGGGTTATATACAGGCGGGTAATCAACACTTTGATAACGCCTATTGGTAGAAAGTGAAAAATTTCACCCACACTATAAACTAACGGTATATCGAATCGATATAGTATAGACTATAAACAAGTATCAAGATCTTTTAGGGTGATATAGGATCATATACTAGTTGAGAAAGTTCATTATACCATGTTAAGGACAAGAGGAACTGCTAGAGCCGTAAGGATCACAAGATCTTTAGCTACACAAGCTAATGGATTTAAAGTACCTGAAGAATTCATTACCAGAACGCCGCCTTATGAAAAGTTGATCAACAACTTAAACCAAGTCAAAAGAATTGTTGACAATAAACCTTTGACCTTGGCCGAAAAAATTTTATATTCCCATTTATGTGATCCTGAAGAAAGTTTAGGATCTAGTAATGGTCAACTTTCTAATATTAGAGGTCAGTTATATTTGAAATTAAATCCCGATAGAGTAGCCATGCAAGATGCCTCGGCTCAAACTGCCTTATTACAATTCATGACTTGTGGAATGGCAAACACATCTGTACCAGCTTCTATTCATTGTGATCATTTAATTGTAGGTAAAGAAGGAGCTGCTGATGATTTAACTGCTTCTATTGCAACCAATAAAGAAGTGTTTGATTTCTTACAAAGTTGTGGAGAGAAATACGGGATCCAATTCTGGGGACCTGGGTCTGGGATTATTCATCAAATCGTATTGGAAAACTTTTCTGTTCCTGGATTAATGATGTTAGGTACTGATTCCCATACTCCAAACGCCGGTGGTCTTGGTGCTATTGCTATTGGTGTAGGTGGTGCTGATGCTGTTGATGCTTTAACTGGAACTCCTTGGGAATTAAAAGCTCCTAAAGTTCTTGGGGTTAAATTGACCGGTGAATTATCCGGTTGGTCTTCTCCAAAAGATGTGATTACTAAATTGGCTGGGATCTTAACTGTAAGAGGAGGAACTGGTTATATCGTTGAATACTTTGGTGAAGGGGTTAAATCTTTATCTTGTACTGGTATGGCTACTATTTGTAATATGGGAGCTGAAATCGGGGCTACTACTTCTACATTCCCATATCAAGAAGCTCACCGTCGTTATTTATACCAAACCAATAGAGGTCCAATTGCTGAAGCGGCTGATATCGCCAACAACCAATATAACTTTTTAACTGCTGATAAAGGGGCTGAATATGATGAAATTGTGGAAATCGATTTATCTACTTTGGAACCTCATGTCAATGGTCCTTTCACTCCAGATTTATCCACTCCTATTTCTAAATTTGGGGAAACTTCAATTAAAGAACAATGGCCTCAAACTGTATCTGCTGGATTAATTGGTTCATGTACCAATTCATCTTATCAAGATATGAGCCGTGCTGTGTCTATTATTAAACAAGCTGAAGATGTAGGCTTGAAACCAAAAATTCCATTCTTTGTTACTCCAGGTTCAGAACAAATTAGAGCTACCATAGAAAGAGATGGATTAATTGATACTTTCGAAAAAAATGGAGCTATTGTGTTAGCTAATGCTTGTGGACCATGTATTGGTCAATGGGATAGAACTGATGTTTCTAAAGATTCTAAAGATACTAATGCTATTTTCACTTCTTTCAACAGAAATTTTAGAGCTAGAAATGATGGGAATAGAAATACTATGAACTTTTTAACTTCTCCAGATATGGTTACTGCCATGATTTATTCAGGAGATATGAAATTCAATCCAATTACTGATTCTATTCAATTAGAAAATGGGGAATCATTCAAATTCCAACCTCCTGTAGGTGAAGAATTACCAGGATCTGGGTTTATTCCTGGAAGATCCGAATTTTATCCTGAACAAAATCCTAAACCAAAACCAGAAGTTTCAGTTAATGTTTCTCCAACTTCTGATAGATTACAAATCTTAGAACCTTTTGATGCTTGGTCTGGAAATGAATTACAAACCAATGTATTAATCAAAGTTGAAGGAAAATGTACTACTGATCATATTTCTGCTGCTGGAGCCTGGTTGAAATATAAAGGACATTTAGAAAACATTTCTTATAATACTTTGATTGGAGCTGTAAATAAAGAAACCGGTGAAGTTAATACTGCTTATGATTTCAATGGAGACAAGTATGGAATTCCAGAATTAATGATGAAATGGAAAGAAGAAAAACGTCCTTGGATTGTGGTTGCTGAACACAATTATGGTGAAGGGTCTGCTAGAGAACATGCTGCTTTATCCCCTAGATTTTTAGGAGGTTCTATCATTTTAGTGAAATCCTTTGCTAGAATTCATGAAACCAATTTAAAGAAACAAGGTATGTTACCATTAACTTTTGCTGATGAAGCTGATTATGATAAAATCTCTGCTGGTGATTTATTAACCACCGTGGATTTACAAGATATGGTTGCCAAAGATGGTAATAATGGAGGAACCTTAAGAATGAAGGTTTCTAAACCTGATGGTTCTGGAGAATTTGAAATCTTATGTAAACACACCATGTCCAAAGATCAAATTGAATTTTTCAAAGCTGGTTCTGCGATCAATTACATTGGGAACATGAAGAAACAAGCGGCTGCTTAAAATTTCTATACATAGACAGCATTAGAGCATATTAATATACATGTAGTTATTAATCAACTGGACTTACATCAAGTAATGACAATATATGTATATAAACTATGATTATATGTAATTATAAAAAAAACCTAATTTTTTTTTAATAGATGAAATAAAAGAATTTTAAGGAGTAATAAAAACGTCTAAGTCGATAGTAGTTTTAAAAGATAGCAAACCAAAACCTAAGCATCAATCAAGTTTTGTGATTTATCATGACTTTCATCTTGGTTTTTAACATCTTCATCCTCATCGTCTTCTTCTCTTTCCCTTTCATAGAATTCAGCCAAAATCTTTGGACTGATTCTGTTTAACATTTCTTTAGGATAAATTCTTAATAAAGACCAAGCTAAATCTAAAGAATCGAAAATCGATCTATCTTCATAAGCACCTTGAGCAATAAAGTTTCTTTCGAATTTTTCCAAGAATTCTAAAGATAATTTATCTTCAACAGATAAAGCATCTTCCCCAACAACGGCTTTCATAGCAGCAGCATCTCTACCAATGGCATATTTGGCATATAATTGATTGGAAACATCACCATGATCTTTTCTGGTCATACCTTCACCAATGGCCGATTTCATTAACCGAGATAAAGAAGGTAAAACGTTAATTGGTGGATAAATACCTTTATTAGATAATTGACGATCAATAGAAATTTGACCTTCGGTAATATAACCGGTCAAATCAGGAATAGGGTGAGTAATATCATCATTAGGCATAGTCAAAATTGGAATTTGAGTAATTGACCCATTACGTCCTTCAACTCTACCAGCTCTTTCATAAATGGTAGATAAATCAGTATACATATAACCTGGGTAACCTCTTCTACCTGGAACTTCTTCTCTAGCAGCAGAAACTTCTCTTAAAGCATCAGCATAAGAAGACATATCAGTTAAAATGGTCAACACATGTCTTTCAGTTTGATAAGCCAAATATTCAGCAGTAGTTAAAGCTAAACGTGGAGTAATGATTCTTTCAATAGTTGGATCATTAGCTAAATTCAAAAATAAAGTAGTTCTTTCCAAAGATCCATTTTCTTCGAAATCTTGTTTGAAAAATCTCGAGGTTTCTAAATTAGTACCCATAGCAGCAAACACAATGGAGAAATTATCTTCATGACCATCATGAACATCTTTAGTAGGTCTAACTAACCCAGCTTGTCTACAAATTTGAGCAGCAATTTCATTATGAGGTAACCCAGAAGCGGAGAAAATAGGAATTTTTTGACCTCTAGCAATAGAATTCATAGTATCAATGGCAGAAACCCCAGTTGAGATCATTTCTTCTGGATAAATACGAGCAAATGGATTAATTGGAGATCCATTAATATCCAAATAATCTTCAGCGAAAATCTTTGGACCTTTATCAATTGGTCTACCAGACCCATCGAAAATTCTCCCCAACATATCTTCAGATACGGCAATTCTCATACTTTTACCAGTGAATTCCACTCTGGTTTTTTTAACATCAATACCAGAAGTCCCTTCAAACACTTGGACAATGGCTTTACTACCTTTAACTTCTAACACTTGACCAGCTCTAACAGTTCCATCTGGCAAAGTTAAGTTAACAATTTCATTATAACGAGGGAATTTAACATCATCCAAGATAACTAAAGGACCATTCACCCCACCAACAGTGTTATAATTGATTCTAGGTTTGATTTTAAACCCTTCGGTCACAGCCGTTTTGTTCAATTCATATAATTCTTTGTCAGATAACATAATGTATTTAAATGATAGGCCAGTTACTGTAAAAGAATTAACGATAAAATGGACGACAACGAGAGCTTATTGGTTACCTTAAAGAAGTTTTTGGTAATCAATGGTCTTAATAACTTAGCACTCACCACGAACAAGATCTCAGATGAACCTTTTGGTATATTCTTCTTCTGTTGTTAGTGAAGAGACCTGGTTGAATATCTCTACAGTTGATAAGGGGTTGTTCATTTCTTCATCAAATTTCAACGAGTGAGAACTCGCAGTGACAGAAATTACTGCGTGCTCAAAATAACGCAGGGTCTGGTGTAGGCTGGTAATATTGAAATATATATTAGATACCACCTTTTATATGTAATAAGTTTATAGTGATATATAGTATTATTGATACATCTTACTCACCACATCCCATTCATCCAATTGAACTTTCGATTGGGCTATCATGTTAAGAGTAGATGAGTTGAGATGAGGATTTTTAGGGGACGGATTATGCCGAGCTCGTGCTGATCCATGAACCATTAAATGGTGAACTTCTCCCATAACCAGTTTCAATTCATTATGCTCTGTTGTGATGGTAGACTCATTTATATATGCTGTTTGGGGTGGAGAATTTGTCCCGCTATTAGATTCACTGAAATTCCCATAGATATGTAAATCTGACCGGGGTTTTGCAGCTGATGGCTTCTTGACAATCGACCCTCTAAATAAATCTTTATAAAGGGCTTTCAATCCATCCGGTTTGTCGTTCAGATTCTGCTTCAACTGTTGCACTTCTCTCATTTCTTTCGAATTTTGTAAGAATTCATCAACTGGATAGTTATCTTTGATTGAATCAGATCCCAAATTTGAAGAAGATGAGTACTTCGATTGAAGAATATTTGACCAATTACTCTCTTGTAAGTCCTGTCCTGGAGGATTCTTAGCCTTCAGTTGAAGGGAGTTTAGTTTATATTCAAAAAAATCATCCATAGAAATCACCTTGTGAATAATCTTCTCAAGGTTGTAACTTGACATATCCTTTTCATTAGCGTTAATTCCGTTTCTGAATTGGTTAATAGTATGTGATAAGGTACTAGAAATAGCATTATGATTTTTTGGAATTAAGTCAATAGTCAAGGCAAATAACACCTTAAAATTAACAAGAATCTTCACAATAACCAGAAGAAATTTCAAATATTCTTTCGAGCTAAGTTTGGTGAAAGGTTTTGTAAGGATTCTATGAGGAACTATAACCATTTTTTTACCGGATAAATTTGATTTCAAAGGAGGCCGTTTAACTGGAGATGATTTTTCAGGGCTTCGAGAGTTCCGACGATGTGTTTTAGTAGGTGAAGTACCTTCAGGACTAGTGCTTTTGGGAGACAAATCTCGTGGTGGCAGTAGAGACAGGACCGGCCCATCCTCTACTCTTGCCATGCTAGCTCTTCTAAGCTGGTTGTTTATAGTTTTTGAAGACAATGGCAATTTGATAGTTTTCCCAAGCTTAACCACTCTATCAGTGTCACCATTTTCAGGATTCAAGTCATTAATATCAATTGGTTGAGCAGGATCATCCAGGTCAATTTCTTCATCAGCTTCTACTTTCCCGCCATTCATCATAAAATCTTCTTTCTTTTGCACGAGATTGTAGAAATTCGTATCGGGTAAATATGTCTTTAACTCATCCAAATAAGGTAAAGTAACCCCATCATGATCCAAGATTTGAACTATATGGCATTGTAACTTGATGAGATTCTCAATGTATCCATTTAATTGGAATAATTTATTGTTAAAATCAAAGAACTCTTCTACTTTGATGATTGGCTGACTGAATAATAAAGTATGGGAGGAGTCTCTTAGTTTAGAAGTATATCCCTTGTTTCTACTACTAAATGCAAATTCTTTAAAGATTTTGAAATTAGATTGTTGATGTTGAATCGACTGTTTTTCAATTTGACTTATTCTTTCATTTTGGAAATCCCCAATTTCGGCATTGATTTTGGTGATATTCCGTTGATATTTATTCAATATATCCCGCTCAAGAGTTTTCATCTTGGACCGAGCAGAAAGCGTATCTTGTTCAATGTTAACAATGTTTTCATTCAATCGAATCACCTTTCGTTGTAAAGAATCTCTGGATCTGTCGATATTATGGAGCTTGATGGTCTGATTAATCAATTGTCGTCTAAGTAACTGTAACGAAAAGAGCTTTATAGAACCCATCGAGGTATTAGAAACTGGGGCTTCGGGATCTTCACCGTTTCGTAGACGAATACTAATATCAAATATGTCGTTTATGTCTTTTCTGTTTGTGTCATTTACGGTTTCATTCTGTAGACACGAATTTCTAATGGTTTCTAATTTATCGTTATTACAATCAGCACATAACAAATCGTGTTTCTTAGGAAGCTGGTTCTTTAGACAAAAGGGACACCGTACTTTTGGGGGATTCTTTTCATCAACGCTGGTCCGACGACTTGAGCCGCCAGAGTCTCGAGTGGCCCCGCCAGAACCTCGTAGTGCTGGGGGCATTGGTTTGGAATTCATGTCATCCAAGGTGCTGGTTATCTTATCGCGCTTGATAAGAGTGAGAAGAGATATACTGAGAGTTGTTATTTGATTGACTATGTGACCAGGTGATGTGTAGCTGTATTGACGTGTAGCTGTGTTCTGTGTAGCTAGTATCTCTAGTCTATCTAATAGGCGGTATCTGGGTCTAGCCCGAAAGAGAATAAATCATTACGTATATTCCATTACTGCTGCTTGCGGAGTTTCTTTCTAAGGGCTATTTCCTTTATCATTAATGCTAATGTATCCTCTACTGTATCATCTGTTATGTCTATAGCAATAAACCCACATTTCCATTCTCTAGCCATTTTTTTACCTGCCTCAACTAAATTTGGAGACAGCAATGGACTGTTACAATGAGTACATATAATCCAGATTGGAGGAGGACTATTTGGATCAGAAGGATCAGAAGGATTTTCTAATAAATGAGTGTAATATTTCCGGTTGTTTTGTCGTTTGGTTTCTTCCTCATCAATGTTCTTATTGGTAAGAAAGTTTTTGATGGCATCTTTAACCGAATAAATATCGGTTTCTTTACCTTGTTCCCAAGTAGATTTGAAAGTATAATATTCTTTCCATGCTTCATCTACCGAATTTTTAATTCTTTTTAAAGTACTCAAACTATCTTCTGGTTCAGTACTAGGACTAATATTCTCTTCATAAGCTGGGGGGTTATATGATGGTATAGCACTATATACATAAAAATATCCATCAATTGCCCCATTTAATTCACTAGCTCCACTAGCTACCAACAATGGCATGGTCAGAACATCTCTTCTGGGTTCATTAGCTAAGTTCTTCAACACATCTTTCCCAAGATTCATATATAAAGAAGTTTCTAAAAACGGAATATAATTGGTTTTATAAGCAGGGCTATCTATTAATTCCACCAAAATCGGGGTTATCCGAGTAGGAGAATCTTTGTTGTTGAAATCAGATTTGTAATTATAAGTTTTATACAACTCGTTCTTTTCATGAACCATGATTTCAGTTCCTGTTGAGTCACTAGCAGCTCTTCCTCTCTTGGATATTGACGGTCTTCGTAAATTGGCTAAAACAGGACTTAACACCACATTACTCAAGTTTAATTTATGTAAATCTCCCTTGGATTGGAGCACATCAATACCATGTTTTCCAACAGGACAATATGAGAACAAACTGGAGTTGGTCCGCACGGTAGGATAATAAGTATCAGTATATATTCCTTGGACTAATTTTGACACAATTGACGTCTTTCCAGTTTTCCCGCCTCCCAAAAGAGCTATTCTTATAGGAGCTGCTGAATTGACAGGTACATCAAGCCGGAATGACCCGTCGGGATTATTGAGTGGGTTGTTTCTTACAAATGATGCCATGTTTGTACGGTCCGGCCCTACCAGTAGCAAGTTTGTTGGATGATGGTTCTCAGATCTGTGACAGAAAAAATTGATATCTCCGCGATGCCCAAACCTGGGGTAACTACAATAGGATCTGAGATGGCTTACAGTTACATACTAACAATATAGAAACAAGTCATAAACATTCAAATCAATCATAAAACATACTACTAATCATAAGTATACAAAAAAGAATCAAAACAATTATAGAACAACTTTTATACTGGACAGGTAGCGACACCAAGTTCAGAATCACTTTGACCAAAGTAAATGAACCATTGGCCATGGAATTGAACTAATCCTTCAGTAAACACCACTTGGTCAACCTGACCATTGACTTCGTTAGGATCCACTGGTTCTAAAAATGGTTTATCCATACGAGCTAATGGGGAAGATAAATCATCATAATCAATTAACATTTGCGAAATGGTGTAAGTTCCACGAGGATATTTGTCTGTACCATTAGTGGCAGAATTGTAGAACAAAATGTAATGGTTTTTAGTTGCCTTGTCTTCATCATCTAGGTAATCAATCTTTATAGGAGCCGCACCTGGTTCTATTAACCGATTTTGCCAATCAAATACCCCGTGAGTGAATTTAGAATCATTCAAAGACTTGGAAGTCAATTTCCAATGTTTAAGATCATCTGATTCTGCCAAATAGAATGAATTGTCTCCGAAGATCATATAATACTTCCCATCTTTATGTTTTTCCACAAACACAGCCCCCGATTTCAGCCAGACGGAGTCATCAGGAATGATGGGAGGATACTTTTTCCAATTGAACAAGTCTTCAGAAACAGCCACACATAAACGGGCCACATGTTTATCATAGGCAGTATAAGTTACAATAAACAATTTACTAACCGGGTCTCTAACAACTCTAGGATCTTCACAGCCTCCTCCTTCTTCCCAAGGTTCTGTTGGAGAAATAATCGGTTTGTTATAACGGGTGAAATTGTACCCATCCGAAGACCAAGCCAATCCAACGGTAGACACTTTCTTTTTATTTTGAGCTCTATAAAGCAAATATACTTTATCATCAATTACTATGGCAGTAGCATTGTATAAGTAAGTACTTTCAAATTCATTTTCGGGGTTTGGTTTCATAATTGGATTATGCTTATACCGAGCGAACAGAGGCCCAATTGGGAATGATTTGGGGGCCTTATAGTTCTTATCCCCGACCACACTGTTTCTATCTATTTTTGGTAACATCATTATTGAATAGTAGAGATATTAAAGTCCGGGGTTGACATTTGAGAATTGCGCAAGCCTGGTTCACGTGAGGCTAACCAGAGCTACCGGAACCCCAACAGAACCAATCAGAGAAGACCAATCAGAATCAGAACCAACTAACCAATGGTTAAAAAAACAAGAGGTTAATGAATCCAAACAGAATTACCAAACAAAAGTAAAGCCTTACTATTGTAGCCAGCAAGTAGTTGCGATAATGATTTGCGTAAGCAGCAACTATGACACAAATACCTGATAAGAGAAAGTAGGCAGTAGTAGACCATCTAGATCTAAATAGAGTAGAAAAAGCCATAGAAACTAGTAAACTGTAACGTGGTTAAGTTAACTAAGTCTCACATACTATAGTACTGTCACACGTACTATCAGCAGTTACTCCATACTTAATTGAGGTTTATTGTCAGCATTTGTAAGGGGCGCGCTCGCGAGACTCCTCGTAAGTTACTTGTCACCAGTATACAATAGAGGTGATTACAGGTCTATAACACAACCAAGGCCATTTATAATTGACTTTATTGTGGGATTGTGTAGAACACGGCCATTGAAATATATAGAGGTCTTTTGAACGAGCCATTGAGGGGTAATAACACAAGTGATTTGGGGTATTTATTAGTACCAATCACAATAGAAGATACATAATTAACTATGGGACAATTATTATCACATCCTATTGAAGAGAAATCCATTGAGATCAAGGATCATAGCCGTATTAGCTATTGTGTTGGTTCAATGCAAGGGTACCGGATGACAATGGAAGATGCTCATAATATTAAGGTAAATGATGATGAAACGTTAGCGATCTTTGGAGTGTTTGATGGTCATGGGGGGAAAGAAGTAGCAGAGATTGTCAGTGATAAATTACCTAGTTTACTTTTTAAACAGTTGAATCCAATGGTAAAAGCCAAACTGGCTACTTTAAAAGAATATATGAAATGTATTAAAGATGCATTTTTTACGGTGGATCATGAATTATCTAAAACTCACGCTGCTCATTGTGGAACTACTGCCATTGTGGCGGCAATGATTGAACAAAAGTATATAATTGTTGCCAATACCGGAGATTCTCGAGGAATCATGTCATTAAATGGTGGTGCCTGTAAAACATTATCATTTGATCATAAACCTAGTACTATGGGGGAAAGAGTAAGAATTGAAAATAGTGGAGGATATGTGATTAATGGTAGAATCAATGAAATATTGGCGTTATCCCGAGCATTTGGAGATTTTAAATTTAAAATCCCCTTTATTGAATTGGATAGTAATCATAATAAGTACGCAGCCGCCAATAAAAAGTACTTTAAACATGATTTGATCCATTTACCAGCAGAATTATTACAAGTCAGTTCCGAGCCTGATTTAATGATTTACGACTTACAATATTTGAAACAACCTGAGTTTGTGGTGTTGGCATGTGACGGGATCTGGGATTGTTATCGAAATGAACAATTGGTGAAAACCATACGAGATAAGTTAGCATTGGATTGGAGTTTACAGCATATCACCGAGTTTATATTGAATGATTGTATATCCATGGCTTCAAATATCACTGGTATTGGGTTTGATAACATGACTTTACTTATTATTGCTCTTCATGAAAAAGATCATACCATTAATGATTGGTATGCCATGATGAAGAAACGGGTATTACGAGAGAAAAACCTAGAAGATTGATCTCAACTAGACAAGTATATATGTGTAAATATTAATTAATCATACAGCTGGACAGAAAGTAAGGTTTATAGTTCTAGTTATCACACAACGCGATTGAAATCAGGCGATGGAGCGCAGAAAAACAATCATTGGATCACCTTCCTTGTTCATTTTGCATAGCATTTCTGGCATTTCTAGCATTTCTAGCATCTTTCATCTCCATTTAACCATCCCGCAAGCCTAGTGGCATCCAATTATACCCCTTTAAGTTTTTCTCGTTTGTTTCCGGCGGTTGTGTGAAGTTTTGGTTCTAGCAGCCAGTATTTTTCAGTTGTTTTTTTTGTTAAACCCGAGGGATTTCACAATTTTTAAACTTGGTGGGAAATGACGACTGAGGTAGAGGCCTATCAAGATCCTATCATTACCTTGGCCAATGACCCAAACTTGAACAAGGAAATTGATAAAACCAATTTATTGGTAGAATATATTTCCAAGTTCTCATTGGCTGAGAGGAAGATATCAAAGTTATGTCAATTAAGTTTAACGATTTTACAAACATTAGAGAAAATGGAATTGAATTTAAAGAACTGGGCGTTTTTGTCCCTTGATATTAACTCTAATGATCATTTTGAAAATGAAAATTCCGATATCAAGCAATTTAATAATAGTATTTCCATGAGAGTCTTAACTGATTGTAATTTGTTAAACAAAAAGTTATCGAAAATATCTGTAGATATGGATTACATCACCAAAGCTCTGCGGACTTTAACTCCAATTGAGTATATCCTGGACTCAGGAACTTTATTGACGTCTTTAACCTTACGAAACATTAAGTTGAAACATGAATTAACCGATAGAGTAACGGTATCTTACCTGAAAGCAAAGTTAATTACTATTGGAACTGAGTTGGAGGAGATGTTGGAAGATGAGAGCATGAGTTCCACCGTATCCACATACAAATCCTTTGTTGTCAATTTATTGCAACAATTGAATAATGCCATTGATGACGAAGATATGACAGAAAAACATGAATGTTTGGCAGTTATTAATGATATGGAAAAGATGTTTGATGCGTTCAAATTGGAAAGAGTTCAACAGATGGCCAAGGAGAGTGATTCAGAAGATGAACTGGATGCTCATAAGCCTCATGGATACCTTGAACCACCTCCAGCTCACGATACTCCTAAATATTATAAATCTTCAAGTCCAAAGATGTACTCTAGCCATTCAGAAGATGATAATGAATCTTTGGATGATTCCGAAATTGGTTCAAGCATGTATGGATCGATGTATAATCCACCTATAATCCATTCCATTACCAAATCAAATCATTCAGACACTTCATCTTATAAACCTAGCAGATTATCAGAAAGCTATACCTCAGATTCTTTTGGTATGGGCAATTCCATGTTGCATAAGACCACAATTTCCGAAGAGATGCCATACTTGATGTCGGCATTTAGTCTGGCCAAGAATGTCGAGGAGGATATCAAGAACTTCAAACAGGAAGAAGAAGACGAGCCTCCAAAACAACTTAGCAAGAAGAAACATAATAAGGAAACTGCTGGACAGGCTCCGGGACACAGTGAATCCAGTAAGTTCCGTTATGCTCCAATGAAACGAAGTAATATTTCTGAAACTCCCTTGACGTCTCAAAGTCAGATATTACAAGAACATACCCCATCCCCTTACTCATATTTGTTTGGTAACAAGTCATTTTTATCTAAGGTTGGAATAAAACCTCAGGTCATAACAACAGACCTTCCTTCCAACGTTAATTATAAACGGCAGCAGAAAGAATTGGGCCCTAACACAACCACTAATATCAACAATTCCCATACTAAAACCTTGGCTTCGTCCAGTAACTATGAAAGAGCTGAAAAACCTAACAGTGACATATTAGCAGACGAAGACTTGGAAACTGATGACGAAAATGATACCGGTGACAAATACGATAAAGAGAATAGTATGATTAAACCATTGACTCAAAGGAATTTAGTCAATCATACCTTCTCCAGCTTAAGCGTTAGTAATGAATTTAACGACCAGGTAGAATAGTTTCTACCTACTTTCTCATGGACATGATAACGAACCCTTTTTTAGATACATTCATTTTACTCGTGAATACATTATATAGATCTATAAAAATATTTATTCATTAACCTACCAACCGAATGTCTTACTTCTTGACTTCTCTAGAATATTTATACAATTCCTTAACAAATGATTCCCCCCAAAATCCAGAGGTGTATTTGGAAATGTATTCAAATAATTTCTTAAAGTTGAAAGCTCTTTTTTCAGGAGGAATAGTCAAACTTTCGTGGATGGCCACACTTAATTCTTCTGTGTTCCAAGGATTGATAATCAAAGCTCCATTCAATGACTGGGCAGCACCAGCAAATTCAGATAATATTAAGACTCCGTTATTCTCTTGCTGACAAGCAATATATTCATAACTTACCAAGTTCATCCCATCTCTAGTGGAACTGACCAAACAAACGTCTGAAATTTGGTACAAACTAATTAATTCATCAAATGGAATGGATTTGTGCATAAAATGAATAGGAACAAATTCCACTGTTCCAAATTTCCCATTAATTCTTCCTACCAATTCGTTTACAGTAGCCCGTAGACTTTGGTATTCTTCTACATCTCCTCTAGAAGGAACAGCTACTTGCACCATTACTACTTTTCCAATCCATTCTGGATGCTCATCCAAAAAGATTTCAAAAGCGTGAAGTTTCTGAGGCACTCCTTTAATATAATCAAGTCTATCCACCCCAACTATAACTTTAGTATCACCGAATTTTTGCTTTAATTGTTCAATCCGTTTAATCACACTATCTTTTTCCAACCCTTGGATAAACTTATCAACATCAATTCCAATCGGGAAAGCTCCAATTCCAATAGATCTTCCGTGATACTCAATTCCATTAGGCAAGGTAGAAACATTAGATACTATTCTAGACACAGAAGATAAAAAGTGTCTAGCGTAATCATAAGTATGGAACCCTATTAAGTCACAACTTAACACTCCTTCTAAAATTTCTTGTCTTACTGGCAAGATTCTATAAATTTCTGAGGAGGGGAAGGGAGTATGGAGGAAAAATCCAATTCTAATATTCTTCTTTTTATTCCCAATTTCTTCCCGTAACATTTGAGGTAATAACATCAAATGATAGTCATGGACCCAAACCATATCATTATCATCGACTTGAGCAGCAATACTTTTAGCAAACAACCGATTGGCTTCAATATAAGCCGCCCACGCATTCTCATCAAAATTCATTTCACCAGGATGATAATGGAAAAGGGGCCATAAAATACTATTAGAAAACCCATTGTAGTGTAAGTCTGCCAATTTGTCACTCAAAAAAATGGCTGTACACTTGAACTTGTCCATTAAATCTTTATTGACTCTAGCTTGTTCAGCTTCAGGCAATTCTAAACCTGGCCATCCAAGCCATTGGAACTCCGTGGATTTCTTTAAGCCTTGTAAGGCAGTCACCAATCCACCAGATGACATAGTGTAGTCGTAGTCACCATTGGGGGACCGCTTGATGGTGACAGGTAATCGATTCGATACCACCAACACTTTTCCGTTCAATTGCATCTTGAGATCAGTTTTAGATATACTTGAGATGAACTAATATATAAGATGGGCTATCTGGTACCAATGATATGACTCTTGTATGGTATTAACAAACTCCCGTATGGAAAATATGACCTTTGTATGGAGATGTACTATTGAGTTGGTCAATACTTGTTAGAACGCTGACAATTGAGGATGATAATTGATCAAAGGCTATTCCCTTCTATATATATATTTGTTGCTCGTGTTCTAGAAGTTCTATGGCTTAGAGGAGCGCGGAGTTCCTGTCGCTGATTACCGAATTAGGCAGTCTACGTCGATTTTCAGGTACGCCCATAGCACTTCTATTTGCGATATAGTAGCTATTTTCACCGGAGAACTTTTGATTAATAACTAGAGTATAGTAAAACCATCTCTTAATACAACCATCTCTCTCTCCATCATTTCATTGATCAAATGGCCCCATTGATCTTCCCTCCAGGGTCTGGCCTCTTCACGTCAGTGACATTTCGCACTCGCAGTGAATAAACACATTCACAATCTAGATCACAACTCACCACTCCTCAAATGTATTCCCCTTACGGACAGTATCAAGACCAGAGTCAAGGGATGGGAAATGGTATACAACACCCGCAGCCTCTACATTACCAGAACCAACCGGGAATGGGAGGTCCCCAACAGGGATTCGCCCAACAGCAAGGCCCAATGCCCGGCCAAACATCTCAGCCCCCACCAGGCCAATCAAATGAATTTTATAGCAATTTCTTCCAAGATCCTACCAGCACTATGGCCGCCCAGTTTGCTAAGAATGGATTGGGGCAATCCAATGATTATATCCAACAAAATTTCGGGTCGTTCATCCCTCCTACGTCGAACCTTAACTATTATTTCCAAATCAGCAATAGTTCCGTGATAAATAAACTAAGATTGATATTGTTTCCATTTAGAAATAAGAATTGGGCCCGTTTAGCCAGCACTCAACCTACGGGTGATGGAACTCAATCCAGCATCATATATGCCCCACCAAGTCAAGATCTTAACGCTCCTGATTTGTATATTCCATTCATGTCTTACGTGACATATATTTTATTATGGGCGGTATTTCAAGGATTAAAAGGAGATTTCCACCCGCAATTGTTTGGTTATTTGGCATCCCAGACTTTTGCTTGTGTGATATTCGATATTTTGATCTTTAGAGTAGGTCTTTACTTATTGAATTGTTCTACAAATGGGTCATTCTGGGACATTGTCAGTTTCAGTGGTTATAAATATGTTCCTATCATCGTATTGTTAGTGTTGAAACATATCGTTGGAGGAGGACTCATGTTTTATGGGTGTATTTGTTTATTGGCATGTACTTTTGCCTTATTTTTGATGAGATCTTTACGGTTTTTGGTGTTACCTTCTGCTAATACTGTTACTGGGTCTACTGCTATTAATAGTATTCCTCCTAACCAAAGACGAATCAGACTTCAATTTTTATTTATTTATTCCTTTGTGATCCAAGGGTTGATTTTCATTTTCATGAATCTTTAAATCTAACTTGGTTAGGATTATAGCTAGTCTATTTATAGTCTACAATATATAATTACATAGTTTATGCTGTAGTGACACTATCGTGTCACTATAGTGCCAAGTCTTCTCATATAGTGTTTGCCTGGTGTGTCAAATGTCTATTGTGATGCCTCAGTGAAAATGTCTATGTCTCACTTTGTCTCCACCGCGTAGCATACGCGTCTGAGAAGATCTCAGATTTCATTTAAATTCTAGCTAGCTCTTTGGCGACAGATAACACTACGGAACACTCAGTGTGAAAGAGTGTGATAGACCAGTGTGATAGACGAGGTAGCATACTAGACAGCATATAAGTATTGAGCATCTAGAGAGATATCAGTACTAGCATAAACTAGTGATATATTTATAAATATTCCAGTGAAGAATAGCGTACTGGAACGGATACACAAGAAAACACCATAACCACACAAACCAGATAAGTCATCCAAACACTAGCCAGATACATATTCCTTAATCAAAATGTCTTCCAGAGCAAACTTCAAAGGCTCAACGTCAGCTAGATTTGTTAAAAACTCCGACTCAAGAACCATCAGAAGAAACTTTGAGAATGGCGATAGGCAAAAGATGGATATAGACCCGTACGTGGCCAATAATCCCATGTTGAATGACGCCATCACTAAAAAAGAGTTGGTTGAAAGAATAGATCGGCTTGACTCCCTTATGGGATTTGATCGAATAGAACATGGAGAAGCCGATGGAGCTAAACCAAAGAAAGGTTGGCTTGTTAATATGCATTCTACCACCATTCCAAGTGAAGATTATCTTCCGGGGTACTCCGGGGTTGACTACTACTTTTTAGATTCTGAAGGAGGATCTTTTAAAGTCACTTATCAATATGATCCATATTTATTTCTAGTGGTGGCTCCAGGCCATGAATCTGAAGTGGAAGAAACTTTGAAAAAGTTTTTGGAATCTTGTAGTTTGAAAACAGTTGGGAAAGTGTTGAAGGAAGATTTATCCTTACCCAATCATTTGGTGGGGTTAAAAAAGAGTTTATTAAAGTTAACTTTCCATAATGTAAGTGACTTATTAGCTTGTAGAAGGTTATTGGCTCCTATTATTAAAGATAATCAGATGAAGAAAGATTCCAGAGATATATACCACCCCATGACAATGAACTTCAATACTGCTACTGATAATGAATTTTCCTCTGTGGCAGATGCTAATAAAACCGATCCGGCCACAGATCCCATGACATATTTGGATGATATTAGAGAATATGACGTTCCATATCATGCTAGAGTATCAATTGATAATGACTTAAGAGTTGGGAAATGGTATAAGATTTGGATTAGACATGGAGTGGTAACCTTTGAAGAAGATACAGAGACTATTGCCTTTGCTGATCCAGTGATTCTTGCATTTGATATTGAAACCACAAAAGCTCCATTAAAATTCCCTGATTCAAAAGTCGATCAAATAATGATGATTTCTTATATGATAGATGGAGAAGGGTTTTTGATCACTAATAGGGAAATCATTTCAGAAGATATTGATGATTTTGAGTATACTCCCAAACCTGAATATCCTGGGGTATTCACTATCTTCAATGAAGAAGACGAAAAAGCGGTTATTTTAAGATTCTTCGAACATATACGAGATGTCAGACCTACGGTTATAAGTACATTTAACGGGGATTTTTTCGATTGGCCATTCGTTGAAGCCAGATCCAGATTCCATGATGTCGATATGTTTGAAGAAATCGGGTTCGCCAAAGATAATGAAGGAGAATATAAGTCTAAATACTGTATCCATATGGATTGTTTTAGATGGGTGAAAAGAGATTCATATCTTCCTCAAGGGTCTCAAGGTTTAAAAGCAGTTACCACTGCCAAATTGGGTTATAATCCAGCAGAATTAGACCCGGAATTAATGACCCCTTACGCTTATGAAAGACCTCAATACTTATCGGAATATTCTGTCTCCGATGCCGTTGCTACTTATTACTTGTATTATAAATATGTTCATCCATTTGTGTTTTCCTTATGTACTATTATTCCCTTGAATCCTGATGAGGTGTTAAGAAAAGGTACCGGTACCTTATGTGAAATGTTATTAATGGTTCAAGCTTATAAACATGATATTGTGTTACCAAACAAGTATACCGATCCGGTTGAACGATTTTATAATGGCCACTTATTGGAATCGGAAACTTATGTGGGAGGGCACGTTGAGTCCTTAGAAGCTGGGGTCTTCCGTAGTGATTTACCAACCGATTTCAAAGTAGATCCTTCTGCTATAGAAGAATTGATCCAAGATTTACCTGAAGCATTGAAGTTTTGTGTCGAAGTGGAAAATAATAAGAAAATGGAAGACGTAGAGAACTTTGATGAAGTAATAAATCAAATCAAATCAGAATTAGCAGAGATAAGAGATAACCCCGTAAGACACGAAGTTCCTTTAATTTATCACGTGGATGTGGCTTCTATGTATCCTAACATTATGACCTCCAATAGATTGCAACCAGATTCTATGAAAACAGAGGAAGATTGTGCTTCTTGTGATTTCAATAGACCTGGTAAGGATTGTGATAGAAGACTTCCTTGGTCTTGGAGAGGAGAATTTTTCCCAGCAGAAATGAATGAATATGGAATGATTAAAAGAACTCTTCAAAATGAATCATTCCCACCCACTAAACATTGGTTACCTCCAAGATCGTTTGAAGATTTATCATACTCCGAACAAGCTCAAAAGATCAAAAAACGGCTTTCGGATTATTCTAGAAAAGTTTACCATAGGGTCAAACAAACTGAAACCGTTACCAGAGAATCTATTGTTTGTCAAAGAGAAAATCCTTTCTATGTTAATACTGTCAGAGACTTCAGAGACCGTCGGTATGAATTTAAAGGTTTGGCCAAAGTTTGGAAGAATAAAGGTTCCAAAATCGATAAGCTAGACACTATTGGTAAAGATGAAGCTAAGAAAATGGCTATTTTATATGACTCGCTTCAATTGGCCCATAAGGTTATTTTGAATTCCTTTTATGGTTATGTCATGAGAAAAGGATCCAGGTGGTATTCGTTAGAAATGGCAGGTATTACATGTTTAACGGGGGCCACTATTATTCAAATGGCTAGATCATTGGTGGAAAGATTGGGAAGACCTTTGGAATTGGATACTGATGGGATTTGGTGTATTATTCCAAAGTCATTTCCAGAGAATTTCAACTTGAAAACTAAAGATGGGAAAAAGATTTTGGTGGAATATCCATGTTCTATGTTGAATTATATTGTGCACCAAAAGTTTACCAATCATCAATATCAAGAATTATCAGATCCAGAGCTTTTCAAGTATAAGAAACATTCCGAAAATTCTATTTTCTTTGAGGTTGATGGGCCATATAAAGCCATGGTTTTACCCACTTCGAAGGAAGAAGGTAAAGGGTTGAAGAAGAGATATGCTGTGTTTAATGAGGATGGTTCCTTAGCTGAGTTAAAAGGATTTGAATTGAAAAGAAGAGGAGAATTACAATTAATCAAAAACTTCCAATCAGATATTTTCAAATTATTCTTAGACGGTGAAACCTTGGACGGTTGTTACCAATCAGTTGCAAATGTTGCCAACAACTGGTTAGATGTCCTTGATACTAAAGGGGGTATGTTGGAAGATGAAGATTTGATTGAGCTTATTTGTGAAAACAGAAGTATGTCTAAAGCTCTTTCCGAATATGGAGATCAAAAGTCTACTTCCATTACTACTGCCAGAAGATTGGGAGAATTTTTGGGAGAAGAAATGATTAAAGATGCTGGTCTTGCTACTAAATATATTATCAGTGCCAAACCAATTGGGAGCCCAGTTACTGAAAGAGCCGTACCTGTTTCTATCTTTTCATCTGATAAAAAGGAATATTTCTTAAAGAAGTGGTTAAAGGATCCATCATTGAATGATTTCGATCCTAGAAGTGTAATTGATTGGGATTATTATTACGAACGGTTGGCCTCAGTTGTACAAAAGATTATTACCATTCCAGCTGCTTTACAAGGAGTTAAAAACCCAGTTCCTAGAATCCCACACCCTGATTGGTTACAAAGACAGATTCTTAGGAAAGAAGATAAGAAACAACAGTCTTCGATTTCAACCTTCTTTAAAGCTTCGGAAAGTAATGTTAAAGCTAGAAAAATCAAAGATATTGAAGACTTTGGTAATGTGGCTGCTGATGTAAGTAAAGCCAAAGTTGGTAAAGTGACATCTAGAAAGAGAAAACTCAACAAGGCAAGTAGATCTCTTGATACAGAGGAAGAAGAAGAGAGAAATAATGCCATTTTGAATGGACCATGTCCCGACATGCTTGTGGATTATTCCGGTTTCTTACAGTACCAAAAAGCCAAATGGAAGCTTCAGGAAAGAAACAGAGAGAGAAGAAAGAAATTATTTGGACACAGCTCAGAAGCTTCTCAACGGTCTTCTGTTGGAGGATTAATTCGTAGACAAGCTGAAAACATCGCTGGTAGTAACTGGGAGATCTTAGAATACAAGGAAGATCCAAACAAGCCAGGAGATTTGAAAGTTTTCATTATGGCTGGTGGGAAAGTTCACCTGTTTGTATTCCATATCCCCAAGAAGATCTATGCTTCCTTCAAAAGTCAGCTTGATATTAATAAGAATATCTTGAATTGTGAAATTGAAAAATCAAATGCTATTTTGCCTAACGGTCATGATGCTACCAACTTGTATAAGTTCACCATGCCTCAGTCAGTCTACCAAAGAGAGATTTCTCGAGTCGATAGTGTGCTTCAAAGCTCTCAACTTTTAGGGCTTTATGAATCTAATGTTAAACCAATTGAAAGGGCTATCATTGATTTTGGTAACAGTGTCAAATTCGATGATACTAAGGTAGGTGCCTTAGGTAGAGGGTTAAGAAATGGGTTTGGTGCTAAAGAGTTGATGAAGACTGAAAACGACCGTTATTTAGAAAGATTTGGTATGGATGTGTTATATTTGCTTCATATAACCACCAATAGTTACGAATTTTTCACCATTTTCAAGTCTTGGGATAACGAGGCAACAATGTTTGTATTGAAGCCAACTGGAAATGCCCAAGAACTTCCTGGTAACATGGAGAAGATCTATAGAGATGTCTTCCTTGCTAAGGAAGAGAAATTGGGTAAGATGTATAACTACATTGAATACCAAAACGAAATGAATTTCGATGTGAGTTACTATACTGATAACGGGAAATTATTCAAAAAGTTGGATAAAACTTTAACTAAACTCAATGAAAGTAAGAGTAATAAAGCATTATTGGCAGTACAATCTCCTTATACTGATAAGTTGTTGAACATTTTAGGATCTACTTCTAGTTATCCTACGATCAAAATGTCTGTTGGAGCTGTATCATTACCGGCGGTTGGATGGCATTCCTTAATCACCAAACGGATCATTAACCATTATTTCGTGTTGGCTTCCTGGTTGAAAAATTTGATTAATTTGGCCAAATATGGAAACGTTCCCGTATGTAACTTACAAGTGGATAATATGGGCTATTTGATTGATATTGAATATGCTCGTAGGTTGACCCATAATAATGTTGTGCTTTGGTGGTCTGATAAGCCATTAGCTGATCATGGAGGATTTGAAAATGATAGGTCTCCTGATTATGAGAATCTTGATTTCCCTGTGATTAACAATCCGGAAATATATGAAACTGCATGTTTAGAGATTAATGTGGGAACTTTGGCTATCAATACAATTTTAACCAGTTCTATCATCAATGAAGCTGAAGGAGCTGATTTGGTGGATGAAGGTGTAGCATTTGATAACAATAATGGGTCTTCTACATTAATGGAGGATTCTTTTGGTAGTACCCAATTGAATGTATTAAGGAATATGGTCAAGGATTGGTGGGATGATGCGTTGAAAAATGATGTGAATGCTGATTCTATGATGAATCATTTGGTATCATGGGTTCAAAGAAATAGTTCTCATCTTTATGATTTTGCTTTACATTATCATATCCATAACTTAACCACCAAAGCATTGTTTCAATTGATGGGTGAGTTCAGAAGAATGAATGCTAATGTGATCTTTGCCAATAGAAACAAGATATTTGTTCAGACCAGCAAAGTGTCTGTTGAAAATTCTTATGCTTATGGACAATATATCATAAAAGCCACTAGATCTAAACCATTATTCAGTTTCCTTGAAATGGAAATTGTTAGGTATTGGGATATTTTGATTTGGATGGATGAGTTTAACTTTGGGGGAAGATATTGTTCCCAAATCACCAACGACGAAATCCAAGACTTGAAACCATATAATCATTGGCAATTGAAACAATTCTTACCAATAATCTTTCAAAATGAGTTTGAAGATTGGTTGGTGATCTTCTTGGATTCTTTAAATAAAGTCAAATCCGATACTTTAATTGGACCAACCCAAGCAGGTACTCCTAGAATCACTCAACTTGCTCATATATTAAAGGGACAAAAGAAATTGGATAGTCAAAATGATGACTTACAAGAAGACGATATCTTGGAATTAAGTAAAGGAGTTACGGAAGGGTTCAGAAAACAATTATTCAAGAGAATGAAACTGCTTTATCGTCGTCAAATGGATTCTATCATCAACCCAGAATTGGAACAAGAATATGTGTTCCCTAAATTACCAGGATCGCATCTTCACTTGAAAAATCCATGTTTGCAGTTAGTGAAATTTTTCTGTGCCGTTATGGGGTTATCAAGAAAGAGATCCATTGAGGTAAGATTATTAAGACAAGAACTTTTAGGGATCTTTGAGATTAGAGAATTTAGTAGTGACGCTGCCTTCCAAGACCCTAGTGCCTCATTAAAGATTCCTCAAGTTATTTGTGATTACTGTAATTTCACTAAAGATATTGATGTCTGTAAAGAACCAGAAACCAATATTTGGAATTGTAGTAGATGTCATAGACCATACAATCGGGTTGCTCTTGAAGAGGAATTGGTCACTCAATTCAATAGGGTAATCACTCGATTCTTGATGCAAGATTTAAAGTGTAACAAGTGTAAGCAGATCAAAGGTGATAATATGAGTGAATACTGTAAGTGTTCAGGGAAATGGGTTGAAACCATTAGCTATCATGATATAGAAAAAAGGGCCCATGTTTTCAGTAATGTGGCTTCAAGTTATAACCTTCAGCTTCTTTTAGGAGTCATAGAGGATGTACTATAAACAGTATGTAAATTATTATACGATAAATATTATCACTCTTCCTTTCGTATTAGCTGTGGCTATTGCTGCAAAATGTTGCAGTCGCGAAATTCAACGCGACGACACCAGATTTTTCATTAACCACAAGAGAATCAAAAGAGTGTTAGCACCTCACACTTGCCAATGTCGTTGACTGAACAACAGGTGAACGAACTACAGTCCAGAGTATCATTTCGAGATGATCAGATCGAGTTATTGAATGGATTTATCACAGATACAGCTTCTACATCCACCCCATGTTTAGTCGTCCACGGGTATAAATCAGTAGGAAAGACGTTGACAGTCAAGCAATTTTTGGCTCAACTGTCTCTATCATATACGTTTCTTTCGTGTGACGAATATTTAACCAACAAATTAATTCTTTCGGAATGTCTCCGTAGAGTCCAACAAGATATTAATGCTAGCCTCAAAACCGAGACCACAGACGAATTAGAAATATATGAAAGCTCCGAATCATTTGCCAGTTTTGCCCTTGATTTACAACGGTACCTTAAAGCAATCAAATATTCTGGTCACCATGTTTTAGTGCTAGATAGAATCGACCAGAGTGAAGACCATTTCACCCTCATGAGCTCCATTGTTAGATTTCACGAATGTTACGATATTAAAAATGTTTCTATAATTATGATTTCAAATCAGGAGCTGCCTAATAAAGTCCTCACCGCCTCGGTGCCTCATATATATTTCAACCCTTACACAGAACAACAAATCATTAGCATATTCCAAAACAATCGATTTTGCAATTTTGATAACGAAGAATTGAATGGAAGTTCTACTGGGAAACAGTTTTGGGATACATATGTTCAAGTTATCGTTGAACTGTTCTATGACTTTACCGGGTCCAACATATACCCCTTAGCGGATTTGTGTGTCAAGCATTGGCCCAAATTCACAGAAACCATCAAAGATGGAGAATATGATCTTACAAAGTTTATTCGGATTTATCGACAAAATAAAGATATATTTCAAGATAATTCACTTCTGAATTCAGTGGTGGTAGATTTTGATACCAAGGAAATAGAAAAACCTGGAACAACAGTCTCCCTAGATGATATGACTCATTTTGCCAAATTCATCTTAGTGGCAGCTTACTTGGCTTCATACATTGACCATAAATCAGATATGAATCTTTTCACCAAAATAAAGGTTGTTGAGCATGGACGATCAAAGAAAAAACTGGAACTTTCAAAGAAAGATATAGATGTCAAGTTATTACAACCCAACTTTTTCGATATCGAAAGGCTCTTTGCCGTCGTATTGACTATTTACAGAACCCAATCCAAAACTTTCCATGATCTGGATAACGAACTTCTTAAAGATGTGAATCGAATGTTTGATGATGTTAGCGAAATGGAATTTGTGGCCAAAGAACGTGAAATAAATAAGTTTACAATGGCCAGCAACATTGACATATACTCTCAATTAGCATCATTGCTTTCCCAAGGGCTTGTTTATAGACAAATGACAAGAGATATCTTACAACCTAGAACCAGATGGAGATGTGAGCTTGGCTGGGATACAATTCAAATTGTGGCCAAGGATATAGATTTTCCATTAGAGCAATACTTAAGTTGAACTTTTATTTGCATATATAATCATTAATGTTACATTTATTCATCAGTAGGTTCATTAAGATTGACATGGCTGATATGGGTGAATTCGGTTTCATCTATTCGTTTTACTTCCACCTGATTTTCAAAATAGTTATGTTTCCAATACCCCATTTCGTACTCTGAATAAGGTCCATGGACTTCATCTTGGCCTTCCCATTTGAACTGCCAAACTTTGGGCTCAGACTCAACCGAATCCTCCTCTTCATTGTCTAATTGCCGTTTAGTACCTCGATTTAACTTGAACTCCTCACCGGTTTCAGACTTATAAAGCCTCATGAACTCTTCTCGTACCATATCGTAAGTATCCAGTATTTGTTTATGAATTATTAACTTATCACAAATATCTGTCAACTCCATTACCGCTTGTTTTCGACCAGAATCATCTTGTGCTTTAGCTGACTTCTTTTTCGATTTCTTCTTAGGAGCATACCGACTTAGAGCCTCCATTGGAGTTTCATCGGGCTCCAAAAAACCGATTAGTTTGGTTAGTAATTCAACTAATGGTTGAACTGACTGCTTGGTTTTGTTCTTTATGGATTCTTGTTGTTTGTGCTTGGCTCGTTTAGCCTTTTCTATTTCGGTTTTATCTAAGTCCGTCCAATGATCTAGTTCCAGCTCATTATCAGACCCGTCGTGTCGTATGAAGTTTCCTTCATCATCAAAGTACCCTTCTTCCTGCTCCTGACGTAAGTCAAATGCTTCAAACTCAGGCTCCTGCTCATTATTGTTTTCTATCTCAAACTCTTGTTCGAACTGTTCCATATCCAATTTCTTCGGTCCTTTTGCAGCTTTTGTATCTTTAGAAGGTTCAACGGTAGCATCTCCTTTACCATCTTCCTCATCATCACTTGCAAACATGTCTGAATCATTATCGTCTTTAGGTTCTTGTGTCTTAGTCTCTGTATCACCTTTCTCATCTCCATCGTCTTCCTCATCACTAGAGTCGGAATAAACATCCTTGACCTTTAGCCGGCGCCTTTTCCCCTTCGAATTGGTGATGTCATCCTTTAAATAGTCGTCATCTTCACTCATACCACGGAAAGCTATTCCTATAAAGCTAGATATTTTGAAACTCGCAATGCTCATCGAGAAGCTGACACACACTAGATGGAACCGATTCCACACCCAGACCCCGAGACGCTAGAGCTGAAGCGGAGAAAGCTAACCAATGAGTTTGATATCGACGGAAATATCGATCTGTTGCTCCATTTGGAACAAGATTACTACGAAGAAGGGTACCGAGAGGGACAAGAGGAATCTACTCGATTACAACTAATGGAAGGAAAGGAGTATGGATATCAAACCGGATTCCAACGGTTTCTTGTGGTGGGGTACATCAAAGGGTTAGTGGAGTATTGGGAGAGTCACATTGACAGTTACGGCTCCAGCAAAGCGATGTCAAGCCATATCACTCAAGTTAAGAATGCTATAGACCAAATACCTAAAGGCAATAATGAATCTGATGTAGCCCTATATGAAACATCTATAAATAAGATTAGAAATAAGGTAAGAGTGATTGGAACTATGACCAAAGAACTGGCAAAGATTAGTCAATTAGATGAGCTTATTAAAGAGGTTGGTGGGACGCTACAGGTGAGTGAAAACGTTGATGATATGTGGTAACCTACACTGACGATATATTTACCTTAACAGTTAAATAATACATAATGACTAATACAATTAAAAATTAAAGTCGAAATCAAGACACTTCTCATTACTCTCAAGATTATAAGACAAGATTCCACCTAATGGACAATCATTAACTCCGATTATCAACTGTTCTCCGTACCCGTTTTCAGTGCTTGAAAAACTTAACCCTGTACATTTCCCAATGAATTCAATCGATTGAACTCTATCAATTATTCCGTCCATATCATTTGCTGATGCTCCCATATCATGAACATTCATTATTCCCACATGATCCAAACTTTCTGCCCAACATACAAAATCACCTTTTTTACTAAACTTTGTATTTCTTACTGGCCCTGCCTTATAGTTTTTGGTGGTGGATCGTTTATTCATTCCTAACCCACCATTCCAACAATGTAATGGGGCTTCTCCATTCCGTTTATCCCATATTCTTACACACCCATCTTGGTTCCCCGCTAGTAACAAGTTATCATTTGTTGGGGACCAATCACAACTGAAACTAAAATCCTGCTGACCTTTAAAAGCTAAAGAATTATTTATTCCATCAGGATAATTTATTCGATTATCAATGACAAATGAGTTAAGATGGTCCCCAGCAATGAACATTTCATGAGGATTGGTATGATTAAGGGCCAAACAATTAGCAGCAAATGGCAATTGAGTTTGTTTGGTCAATGCAGGACTTGATCTTTGGTTCAAGTCGATATATCGAATGAATTTATCATTTGACGATATGATTAGATTATTGCGGTTAAAATGATTATCAATAATTATGCTATTGGTGATGGCATCATAATTCTTCGTTAAATTGAATTCTCCCACATAAAAGGGATTATTCACATCAGATATGTTATTTATAATGTAATCACCTTCAAAAGTCCCTGACACCAAAAGGTCATCTGAACATGATACAGTTGAAATTCTACTATTCGAATTTCTTTGTAAATCTCTGGAGTCTATTATGCAATCTAATTTCATGAAATCTCTATCAATTGCCAGATTATCGGTCATGAGTCTGTTGATTTTGAAAAATGAATGATGGCTTCCAAGAGACCCTTCACTTAATCGAAAGTTTTGATTGATAATTTCTAGATTATGATCATGCAAATAACTCAGAGGGTAAAAGATTCCTTTAGAAATATCATGGGAACATACCAAATTCCGGAGTTGAAAATGGGTAATATGAAGTTTTAATTTCCCAAAAAACCTATTGAATTGGAAAAAGTCTGTTAATTGATCAAATGAGTTTAAGGTGGTAGTCTATAAATGTTAGTAATGGATCAATCTGATCTTTGTAAAGTAACGTTACATACTCTGTTGGCACGGTCAAAGGATTTGGGGATATTATGAAACCAATTTCTCGAGCCTATTCTATACCGATCCGCATAGAATTTGGCCTTTAATTCAGATGGCCAGTTAACTCCTTGAGTATCCTTATTAATCAATCGATTGAAAGAAAATGGTAAAGTTTCTTCTCGGGACTTCAAACAGTTTAGTATTTCCAAGATATCGGACTTAGAAAGCCGGCACTCATCATCATATAAAAGGTTATAAAGAAACGTTAATGATTCTGACTGATCAAGTTCATATTCAGTATCTTCTCTATAGTTAATATGACCTTGAGTTAAGGAAGCAGTATCTTCGACAATATTTTCTGTCGCTATGGCCAACGACTCATGGCTCAACTCAACTGCCATGTTAACTTGGAATAAATATCAACTAATAAAAAAAAAACTTGATGAAAATCTGATAGGAAACCAGTGTGGGAAAAAATGGATGCAAAGGCGTATAAAACCAATGGGAAGAAGCCAAACTATAAAACCGGGGCAAATTCCACAAATAAACACCAAGACTTGATTCTTCGGGCCTTAAACTATCTAGAATCCCCTTCAAACACTAATGAACACTTGTTTAAACCGTATGGGTCAATTCTAGGCTCCGCAGAGTTTGAAGTTATGCTATAGGATAAAGATCTTAATAAGGCTAACCAAATCTCACACAAATGTCGGAGGAATGTCGGGCAAATGTCGCACGGATAAGAAAAACTACCACACCAGTCAAATATCTCTTCAGGTCAGGTGATAAGCAGTCCTGAGCTGTCAGTGAGACAAGTCCGAGTTCGCTTCAGGTGGGAAATAATGGTGCTAGGCCCATGGAACATATAAGGAGACAAGGAAACCCCGGAACCTATAGTGACAAACCTTCCACCATGTTCTATACCATTCTACCATCACTTTCTTACTAATAATAACTCCTAGTCATGAAGTTGAGCTACTTTAGCCATGACAGGCGTGTACGTCCCAAACCACCGCTGATTATAAATACTGGTGATATCCGATATTCCATAAACTTCATTAAATATGTCCACCCATAAATACCATTTTGATGTTAGCATGTCGTGCTCGGGATGTTCCGGAGCCATTGACAGAGTGCTTAAAAGACTCGACGGAGTTAACGCCATTGATATCTCATTAGAGAAACAAACCGTCGATGTCGAAACCAATGAATCCCTTGATTTCGATACCATTTACCAAACCATAGCTAAGACCGGCAAGACGATAAATAAGAGTTCCGTTGTATTTTAGTCACATGACGTGTGTGTATTATAT
Source organism: Yamadazyma atlantica (assembly GCA_030561325.1). Classification (NCBI taxonomy): domain Eukaryota; kingdom Fungi; phylum Ascomycota; class Pichiomycetes; order Serinales; family Debaryomycetaceae; genus Yamadazyma; species Yamadazyma atlantica. Next base: position 196,954 of record JAKTXA010000001.1, read on the forward strand.
AATTGACGTTACATAGCTAATTGATATTTCTAAACTCGATAATCTCATTTATATAGTTATCTCTCAAATCTGATTTGATGAAACAGCTTTGGATGGTACTGATCAATTCGTCCGTGGTCAAGTCGTAGAACTCTCCTTGGTAGAACCGTTCGATGATATCCACCAAATGGTTATTGATAAGAAACTTGAAGTTATTCACTTTGTTAACCGTATCTAATTTATCCAAATCTTCTTGAAGCATTTCTAGATACTGCCTGAAGATGGTTTGGTGATTGTTAATAAGTTTATTAAATTGATCACTTTTATTCTCACTGATATCTTTGGTAGATAAGATCAAGTTAATGATCCAATTGTTAATTAAGTCAATAGAATAAATCATCAATTGTTTGAATTTATAGTAGTTCATATCTTGTAAATTGCCCGAGAACTTTTCTTTATACCAGTTGTCAACTAATTTGTAGACCATATGATTTGGATCAACTGAGTCGTCCGTAAACTTGATTTTAATCAAAATCATCGTTAATTGTTGAGAGATTTCCGTTTGCTGCCGTTTAATCAAACTCTCACTAAATGTCATTAATCTGTTATTTGATAGGTTCTTCCCTAAGTACTGGAGATCATTGTACATCAAGTAGCTGGAAGTTAAATGAGGATATGTGATGGTGGAAAGGGATAGAATTGTGGAGACTAGGATATCTATATCTTCCACAGATTCTATTTGGAAATCGTTGATGGTTTCTAGTAAATGGTTTGGAAGGTCTGAGATTTGAATTTGCGTTTCAATTGGTTCGGTGCTAGATTGTGTTTGGCTAGATTGTGCTTGTGCTTGTGTTTGTGGCTGTTGGGCTTGGGGTTGGGGTTGTTGCTGCTTGACGGGTGATTTAGGTTCATTTTCATCCCAATCATTCCAGTCTCCCCACCCATCTTCTTCCGTAGCTTCATCTTGTTTAGGCTCAACCCGTTCTTTTATTGGCAGCGGTTGGTCCTCGTTCCATTCTTCATTCCATCCCTCGTCCCAACCATCCTGGTCAGCTGGCTCCGCAGACTCTGGAGGCTCTGCGCTGGTCCTCTCAATAGACATACTATCAATCTTCTTCTCCATATCATTAAGTTTCTGCTCAAAATCATTCATCGTCAAGGTATTGGTGATTTTCCACCTCACAGAGTGAACCAGGTCGAGATTGGTGGTCTTAAATTGGTTTCTAATTTTATCAATATAATTATCAACCAACCAATTATTATAGATCTGTTGTAGTTTTTCGGTATAATTCTTACTGGTTAAATCTATCGAAAGAGACCAGTGGTGGTCACTTAAAGTATTGATGATTTGAATTAACTTGTTATTATTAGCAGCATCGTTCATCAAAACATTGATTTCCTCCGAGATTATATTGATTAATTTATTGGAAAGTTTAAGTTGGTAATAATTCTTTAACGACAGGATATTGATAGCCCCAATGAATTCAATAAAGCTTTGAATTGACTCCAAATTGCCAGTCAAACGGTCCCCAGACGATTCAGTTGATACTGTCAAGTTATAACTATGGCCATCAGAGGAAAACCTCAATTGTTGGCCAGGAATATCCAATAAATAATTCTCCCATTTCAATTGATAAGGAGACAAAAATTCATTCACAGAAATCAACTCATTGAGTTGTCCAAACTTATTCAAAATACCAATAAAGTCAACAAGTGAGATGTTGCTAACAAGCAGTACGTATTGAGTAAAAGAAGGAAAATATAACCTCCATATAGATTCAAACAATTGTTTCAACCCTTTCACCAAATCCTGCTGCTTGTTCAACAATTCTGACTTTACAAACAACTTACCATCCAAACATGCAATTTTATCATTCAATTTGACGAGATTTGAATGCAAATAATCAAAATCTGTGACCTCATAGTCTAATGAGTCTTGTTGTATAGCAATGAAACTTTCGATTTCTTGGATCAACCCTTTAACAACCCACAAGTCGTTCAATGTCGTCGACACGGCCGACAAACTATTTATAGATTCATTCAATGCTGATATGCTCATGGACTTTTCAGATTGTTCCAGATCAACCTTTCCATTGTCCTGAGGTGAATTCTGCTCCAAATAAGCCTGGAACTCCGGGTCTTCGATGACATTTAGGGAGCTGAGAGTGTCGTGGTACTCGGCCACCGACCCGTCCAACTGGGCCGACTGTTGTGCCACCTTTTGTTGGAGCTGTTTAATCATGTGTTGAACTTGGTGATATTATTTTCGCGATTCCTATCAAAGCTCACTGCTACTTCTTAACTACTACAATTGTTTTATATATTGGCCTATTGACCCATTGACCCATTGATCTATTGGACATTGATCTATGACCTTGTCTATTGGTCGTCATCATCTCTCACCTTGTCTATGACCTGGAGATAATAATAGTAAAAACTAATTATCGCCATATGGTTGTCTACAGAAGCATATTCATTCACAGAGTGAATATGGTTATCTTCCGTCACAGGGTACCCTGGTTGGTATCTATAGATATTCTTGGTCAATTCCCAGTACGACTTGGTATCGGTATTACCTCCTGCCATGGCTGGTGATACAATTAAACTATCATTGGAAGTCTTCAACACATCCTCATAAAAGTATCTTAAACTTCCCCCAAATTGTTTCCACACCTTATTATCTGTAGGACTAACAGGTGATGGCGATAAAGATTCATCAGCAATGTAATTGAAGTGGCCCAAATCAGTAGCTGGTTTAATAACTTTTCCATGAGCAGTGAGTCCTAAATCGAATTGGTCTGCTATTTTCTTGATATCTTTAATTATCTTATCACTAGTCATGTCAAGAGTCTCTTCTATGGCGATACGATGATTCACAAGTAATGAAACGTAATCTGGGAGAGAATTGGACTTTGATCCTCCATGGATAATGTCTAACGCTTGAGTGGTTTTGACAAGGAATTGAGTTTCATCTCCTTTCATTAAAACATCTACCAATCTTTTATTGGCATTTATATCAAATTGACTCTTCATAATATCACTTTTTAATGATTTGGCAATATTAGGTGAGTGAATGGCTTGACATTGTAATTGGTTTAATAAAGGATTCAAGTTAGTTAGCTGACTATTGAATTCATTATCTTCAATTTGAGTAATTAATCTGCCCATAATTCCAATTCCAGAATGCTTAGGTGGGGTGGAAGAATGACCTCCTTGGATATATAATTCAATGATTGAATTAAGATGGCCCTTTTCAGCCGTTGGAATTAAAATAAACCCTTTACCATCTATTTCATCGTGGCCACTGCCTCCTTCATCAATTAAAGCATATAAAGAGTCGGGCCCATACTGTTCCATAATAAATTTGGAAATTTCATCGGCTCCAGTACCTCTACTTTCTTCATCATATCCGAACCCAACCAAAATGGTTCTTTCAGGTTCAAATTTCTTTTCCGATAATAATAACTCAATAGTTTCTAATAATCCCATTAAGAGACTTTTACAATCTGAAGCTCCTCTACCATATATCTTTCCATCTTTAACCGTAGCATTGAATGGGGGCATATCCCATTGGTCTTCTGTTTGAGATTCCACTGGCACTACATCTTCATGGGCAGTCAATAAAATCGGTTTCTTATTGGCATCTTTCCCTTTCCAAGTGATCAAAATCCCAAACTTGTTGATAGTGTCTACCTTTAAGTTTTGGAATACTAATGGGTATGTTTTACTTAAGAAGGCATTGAAAGTACTGAAATTTTCCCACAATGGTTCCATTTTGTATAATTTCGATAACGAGTCGGTGACATTGGGGTTAACCATTTCATCAGTAGATACAGTAGGAATATTCACAGCGTCTTGAAGTCTTCTAATTACTTGGTTTTGGTACCGTTTATCATGTAAGATATAGTCTATTCTGGAGAAATCATACATATAATCCGTAGGATCAATCTTGGGGGTGATTGGACACAAACTATCATCATTCCCGGTACTTCCAGTCAAAATTCCGCTACCAAAACCCCAAGTGAATTGAGTTATTCCTATAACACTGAGAAGAAATAAAGATAAAGCCATAACTCTTCTTCTACCATTCGCAGAGGGCTTAGTGCAGAACTCTCCTGGTAGAACCTGATCCTTACTATCCAATTGCATGCTAACAGGTCGTGAAAAGAACTTGTGGAGAAGAATTGAAGTGACCAAAGAACAATTATTAGGCCGTATTAGTGAGAGGCTGCGACAAGCCGCACGTTATCTTAATACCAATGAGGTAAGTATCCGAAGATGACAAATCCCAATATATGTATATCAATTCCTAATATAGTCTATATAAGATCTATGAAACCTATATGAGATCTAAGCCTATATCAAATCCTCAGTGATATCATCATCGAGATACTCGTCATCTTTATTCATTCTGTAAATGGTCATAAACATACTGGAGAAGTTCAAGGTAGTCATAAGCCAATCAGGCACAAAGAAGTCAAACACTTCAATCACATTAAATAACAAGTCCATCACATTCCCTATCAATTCTAAAATCAACATCATTTTGTCAAATTTCAAGTCTTTTAAGACTCTTTCGTATTTGGAATATATGGAGCTGTCAATCAATTTGGCATTCACAGCTTTGGATTGAGATTTCAAAATCCCAAGTTCCACATTAACCTTCTTTTCTTTCCTAAGCACATTAAGAAGTTGACTAATAGTCTTTCTTAATAAAAACACCAAGATTAAAATCCATAACTTATTAGTCTGCTTTAAAAGCCTAACTAATACCTCAGGAAACATTGGAAGTTTGGAAAATAAATGTAAGTTATCCAATAAGTTAGCTACTGTTTCTAATCCAGCCACTACTGTTCGTTCTACGTTTTTAAGTTTAGAAAATTTGGGGATTTTCTTTAGCTCTGGTTGTGGTTTGGGGGGTGGGAGTTTATATTTATTTAAAAGCGGGCTGAAGGTAGGAGTAGGAGGAGTTTCTGGAGCCGGTTGATTCTTATTCAAAAGTCCCTTTATTCTATCAGATGCAGCGTTGGCTTTCCCACTGGTTTTAGGCCCGTCACGTACTGGATAATTATCAAACTTTGAGTTACTGTTCTTGAGGATATATTCCGATAGATTATTTAGTTTCTCGGTGGTGATAGACTTATTCCCGTTAAGTTTGTCCTGTTCGGCGAGTTTCAAAAGCTTGTTTAATCGATCTTGTTTAGCAGAATCCATCCATCAAGTGTTGTCTAAGTCTGGTTCTTAGTTAAAGGAGTGCGAAAGCTTATGATAATTACCGCGGTTTGCTGACATTCGCAGAGTTACGATTTGACATATTAGGTATTAGATATATTACATTACTCTTACTTCAACTACTTCAACTCATACTGGTCGATATTGATAATAATTTCCAGTAATGACCGGAACTTATCATTACTTAAATTAAAAGTCCCCTGGTCAAGACCGAAATTATTGTCTACCAACATAAAGTTATTGATATCAAACACAAGCTTGTAGGAACCATTGATAGTCATCTGAAATTGGTGACTATTCAATTGGTAATCGATGGAAGTATTTACAAACTTACTTAAAAGGTTGTTGATTTCCAAAATCCACTTCCCAAGGTCATTATACTCTCCTTCTGTATCTCCTGATACAGCTTTATTGGCAATGTTTTGTTTCAATTCCAGTAATCTGGCAGTCAAAGTTTCGATTAACAGTCGTTTTTCTGTCACTGTAAGACTTTTATTATATAATTCATTGGAGATTTGCCCATCGATCTGCTGCGTATGTTTCACTTGTTCATGATAGTAATTCACATAATCAGACACCTCTGTGATTTCATCAGGATTGGTTTGGGGATCTTCCACTTCCAAGTCGATATTGAAATCCAATTCCTTATCGATATCAGCTATTTTCTTCTCAAGATCAGTAATATCACTCAATAAAGAATCATTCTTTTGTAATTGTTCGTGATATTGATGGTACTGTTGTAAGATTCTTTCACTTATAGTATTTATATCTGCTTGTTTCCCATTCATGGTTTTCTTCAAATGTTTCAATCTGGTCTTGATTTCTCCATTTTCATGTTGTCTTTTGACCAATTCATCATTATTTATTAATCCATTAATATCATTATTGAGAAGATTCCGCAAAAACTTATCCCTAGTTTCTTGCTCCAAATATTGGAACTTTAACTTGCTGAAATTGTCTTGCTGATACTTAATCTCATCTTTTACACTTGTAGGGTTCTCTAGTTCTTTTAAGAACTCTTCTTGGGCGTTCCTGATTGAGAGTTCCATAGTTGATAGTTTGTTTATTTAGTTTGTTGTTTTCGCGTATCATAATTGAGAACCCTCATTACAATTCCTAATTAGGACAATCTCTACAGTGTACCATTACTATTAGCAGAATAACTATTGGCAGTTTAACTAGTAGCAGTATGACTGTATAAACAGTACAGCTAGTATATCTAGTACTAGTACTCCCCATACCAGATCCCAACTCCACTGCTATGACGTAAACTCAAACCTCGATGACTACTCTCCCCACTTATCTCCACAATTCGTTTCCCCTATTGTCTCCCCGACCTCTAAAGCCACTCCCCTCTTTTCTTGGTGCTTGATTTTACTCGATAGTGCCTGATAATAGATCTATTTTTATTATTCTACACAGCTATAAAAGCAATGAAACTAGTATATACATATTTACTCATTAAAATGTATACCTCTACATACATTGTGTATAGGTAGATGATGGGTGATTAACCAAAGACTAGCTCTGATTAATCCTTATTGACTTTAACGTCTTTAATTCTTTCGATTTGTTCGTTCAATACCAATGGAACTTCAACTGATTCATGTTGAGAAAGATCAGTAGTAGAAGGTTTGGAACTTGGTTTCTTAACTTTGGATTTATCACTTGGAGTCATAACTAAATCGTTGAAATTCAATTTAGCATCTTCACTAATTTCATCTTGAGCGGTTTCGTTCCATTCAAGTAATTCTTTTTCATGTTCTCTTTCAATAGCATAGTTAACCGCATCTAATACATTGTCACATAATTTCTTTGGTTTATATTTTGGTTCAGTACCTTCTTGATAAACACCAGTTTTAACCAAGATAGAATGCCAGGAAACATCATGAGAATTAGCAAATCTGATATCACTTTCAGGAGTATCTCCAACAAAATAAACCGTAGAAGCTGGAGGTAATTCTAAAGTAATAGTTTCAGATTTTTCAACTGCCAATTTAGCAGCTTGTTTTTTAACTTCTGGTTCAATGCCACTATCAGAATCATCTTCATCGTCATCATCTTGGAATGATTCCAATTTAGATTGATTAATGATTTCTTCACCGGCTTCATTAATTAAAATATCGGCTTCATGAGCATTTGGATCATTAATTGATAATTTCTTTAAATGTTCATCCAAGACCCCTTGTCTCCATTTAGTTAATACCTTATTAGCAAATTGGAAAGTTCCCTTTTGAGGTTTACCAAATCTGTTAACTTTCAATTCAATTCCGGTATGTTCACGGTATAAAGCAGCAATACTCACTTGTAATGCCCCCATACCATAACGAGATAATTTATAATTGGTAGCCCAAATGAAATCAGAATGAGCAAAATAAATTTGAGGACCTTCATCAAAGGTTTTGGATTGAGTTCCCATTACCCCATTTTTACTTAATAATAATTCCAAGATAATTTGTTGATCAGCAGCCCAATTTCTGGAATCAGCAAACACCAAAATCCCGTCAATTTTGGTTTTAGAAAAATCAACTTCCTTGGTACATTTCAATTCTTCTTCAGTTAAATCATGATAAGGAGAAACGGCTGGGTTCCATCTCATAATATCTAATGGAGTAAACACGTTTTTGAATCCATAAGATTCAGCCACGTTTCTACATACATTTCCAACCCCACCAACAACCAAGACATTTTCATAAACTCCCACTAAATCTTTCATAGGAGTATGACCTTGAATGATTTGATCAGGAGTAATGGTACACCCTAACCGTTTAGATAAATCTTCAGCTCTTTGACTTTCAGGTTTTCCACCCCCGTTTGTGACAAAGATAGAAGGAACCTTAATGTTATATTTATTTTCACCATTCAATAATCTCATGGCTTCAACCGCCTCAGGAATGGTTTCAGGACCTCTTAAAATGACCCCATCAATATCAAAGCAAAATGCATAAGAAGCAACTCTGACGTGATCAATAATAGTCTTCTTCTTTCTCTTAATAATAGACGAGTTTCTGGATAACTTGGCCAAAGAATCAATCTTGGTTAAGTTTTGAGAAGAAGATTTATTCAATGAAGTGGAAGAAGACAATTTGGTCAACCCATTTTGCCATTGATTCAAATCAGATAACGAAAGAGAACTGACCCGATGTTTTCTTAAGCTCGGTTGCAATTCATCAATCCCATCATTATTAAGGTAACTTTGGAAGCCTGGGGAGGTGACGTTTTCGTTATTAGAACTAGACATATTGTAAAATCACTAAAATACTAAAACAATAAAACAAATACAAATTCAATTGGATTAATTTATGACCTTGCCAAGTGGGGATCCAAGTATATTTATAGTTTTCCCAGAGCCCCATGAAAGATTGCCGGTCACGAGCCCGCGACAGTGGTTCATCCATTTTGGCTCAGATCATTTACAGGTTTAATAAAAAGTGGAATGGTTTTAGTATACCGTGCGGCCCAAATGGCTCGATAGGTCATTAGAAATAGTGGGGTAGAAGGTGGCTGCGGTAGGTTTACGATAGGTAGATAATCCTGGTTGTAAATCTTGCAGACAGACCTTAAGTAGAGATGGGGCTGAAGGTTCAAGGCGAATTAAGATTTTTTCGTACTAGCAATCGAGGGGTTTTATCTGAGACAAGGCAAAGTCCGAAAATTATAGGCGTGGTGGGCGGGGCTCCATTTTTGGCTCGTGGCAGGTTTGGAGGTTCTGGTACTATTGCGGTGGTAGCACGGCGGTAGCACGGCGGTAGTGTGGTAGTATTCTGGGTGGTTGTGAATATGGCCATTCCCGGATTAATTATTTCTAGCACTTTCTAGCAATCGCATACAGTTCCATAGAACTGTCAAGAATGACATTGAATTACGTCACCGTTTTGAATCTCTTAACAATTGAGTTCATTGTAACAGCACTTGTAACAGCACTGTGTATCAGGACTATGTACAGCCATAGTTACCACCTACCGTCTTCTAACTATGTATTCTCTCCGGATAATCTTTAGTTCTTTGGCAGCCCACTACTACCTCCAAAGCTATTGCGCACTATGTTGAAAACTTTTCAAGATTCATACAAATCCATACATTAAACCATGAATACTATCACATTATCCGACGAATCCAAAGAAAGAATCTTGAAGTTGATGGACTACTCAAGAACCATCGGCCACTACGGGTTCATCCCATTCATTTTATACTTGGGTTGGTCTTCTTCTTCTAACAAACCAAGTATCTTCAACTTGTTGTCTCCATTTCCAAGTGTTTAGGTTTATACCAATGACGTAACGTCAAGCTCTTGTTCTTTGTAAATATACACCTTCCATATAATGTCTTAATTGCTGTAGTGGCCCATGATTGGTCCATATGTGCTCTATTTGTGCTCTATAACTAGTCCATGCTGCCTTGGGGTATGCTCTGGCTCTGCGAACTCTGTGCGACCTTCTCTAGTAATTAATAATGATATGGTTTCAAATCTATCCAAAAACCAGATAGAATCCATATCGGGGCTAACGGCGGGACTTTCTACCACCGTGATAACCCACCCATTAGACTTGATCAAAGTTCGGCTCCAATTATCCAATCATCATTCAAATTTTAAAGCTTTTCAATCTATTGTGGCAGAGATTATTAATAATCCTCATCAGAGAGTTTTAACTGAATTCTATAGAGGTTTAACGCCGAATCTCGTAGGAAATGTGTCTGGGTGGTCTTTGTACTTCACCTTGTATGAGCATTTGAAATCAAACTCCAACATATCAAATAATACTTTGAATTACTTTGGTTCTTCTACAATGGCAGGCTTATTAACTAGTGCTTTGACTAATCCGATTTGGGTGTTGAAAACACGGCTTATGGACTCAAACCAACAGTATAAAAGCCTATGGGATGCTATCTATAAGATGTATAAGTTTGAATCCCCATTGGTGTTCTGGAGAGGTTTAGTTCCATCGTTATTTCAAGTGTTTCAAACCGGTCTACAGTTCACCATCTACGATCATTTGAAGGTTATAAATCCGTCCCATCCCTCCGGCATCTCGGGGACTACCCAACTGACAAATTCCAACATTCCATTCTATCTATTGGCCTCTTCAGGCTCTAAATTCTTTGCCATGTTGGTAATGTATCCATTTCAAGTTCTACGAAGTAATCTTCAAAAAGTCGACTCCAATTCCTTCAAATCAGAACTCGTCAACCTATATCGCCATAATAAGTTCTACAATGGGTTCTTTATAAATTTATTTAAAGTGTTACCCTCTACTTCCATTACATTTATTACTTATGAACTGATGAAAAATTATCTCAACGCGTAATTTTCATCCACGCATTTATTCAATACACAACATGTCTACTGTAGAACTGGAAGAAAGCGATAGAAAGAGGATTAAACTTCTGGATTCAGATTCTGAGGGGGCTGGTAATGACCAGGAAACTTTTTTAGAAGAAAAAGCGAAGATTATTACTGGCATTGATAAGGCTAAACCTGATGAAGAATGGTTACCACCAACCCTTCGAAATATGGATAATAAATTCAATTCTATCACCTATGATCTGGGAATTCCTATTGGATTAAGCAACGGGGTTGATGAGGATGATTCCATTATCTTAGGGGTGGATGAAGCAGGAAGAGGACCAATTCTTGGTCCTATGGTCTACAGTGTCAGTTACTGTAAGAATTCCTTTAATAAGCAGTTGAAGAAATATGGGTTTGATGATTCCAAAGTGTTGAAACATGACTTTCGGTTGAAGTTGTACAAGTTAATTGATGAAGAATCCCATGAATTACACGATAATATTGGGTATTTAACCACCCTGATTTCTGCTAAAGATATATCTAGTGGGATGTTAAAAGTCCATGATAGTGGGAATTATAACTTGAATCAACAGGCCCATGACACAACTATCAATCTTCTTCGGTTAGCCTTGCCTCAAGTAAACATATCTCATGTTTATATTGATACAGTAGGGCCTCCACAAAAATATCAAGATAAATTGTATGGGATTTTTGGTAGTAATTACCCTAATTTGAAGTTTACTGTCACCAAAAAGGCCGATAGTTTATACCCTATAGTCAGTTGTGCTTCAATTATCGCCAAAGTGACCCGTGATTTGTATTTAGACCATTACAACCATACTGATAAATTATTAATTGGAACTGTTTTGGGATCAGGGTACCCTTCAGATCCAAATACCAGTGCTTGGTTAAAGGAGAATATAGATAAACAGTTTGGATGGCATAATGGACTTTTACGGTTTTCCTGGCAGACGGCAAGAGATAATTTAGAAAAACATGGAGCTTGTAAGGTAGATAATGAAACTGCAGATACGGTTATTCATAGTACCAATCAATTCAATTTGACGTTAGATTATTATGGGGGATCTGTTGATATTTAGGTCGGTGTATAGTATGTAATATAGATATCATTGATACGTGATACGATACATTCAGTAAGGACACGATACATTGATTCCGTAAGGATACAAAAGTCGTAGAGTAGCAAAAAAAGGTTATGAGCTTTAAATTTTTCATTAACAGTCTCATGGGTTTTGTTAGATTAACAGTTTTTGTATCGCGCTTTGGCGCTAGGTCGTTTCGTACTGAGTAGCTTAAATAATCTTATTTGTTAGCTGATCAGGCATTCGCTCTCGCACTTTTAGCCATCTTCTGGGCCCGACAAATTACCAAAATTTTGGCGGGTTTTGTATTGTAGGTTTGGCTCGTTTGGTAGCGACACGCCTTTTGTTCAATGTGTCAAGCGATAAGAGTTGGACGAGTAGTATTGGTATTTATAGGTCAATGGAAACCCATTGAGGGGTATGAACTATTGTATCGACTCAGCTCATTCTAGAACCTAGTTTGTTTACTTGGTCAATGGTTAGTATATATTTATTATGTGTTTAGTGTGTACTTTGTATGTTTATGTTTATCGGACTCCCATAGTAACTCGCGCTCGGACATTTAAAACCGGACGGAACACATCGATGCGACTGAAAAACCAGGGAGATTTATATCGATAACTTTTATTCATTGGCGTCTAACATCATGTCTGCTATTATTGGAGCCACCAAAATGGCCACTAGGGCCATGCCTGTGTGTCACAAGAGATTAATGATCTCTTCATACAATTTAATGAATGTTAATAGCTTAAGATTCTATTCATCTAAATTCCCTGACCATATTGTCATTAACATGCCTGCTTTATCCCCAACTATGACCCAAGGTAACATTGCTTCTTGGACCAAAAAGGAAGGGGATCAATTACAACCAGGTGAAAGTATTGCTGAAATTGAAACCGATAAAGCCACCATGGATTTTGAATTTCAAGAAGAAGGGTATTTGGCCAAAATCTTAATGGAAGATGGAGCTCAAGAAGTTCCAGTTGGGAAACCAATTGCCGTTTATGTGGAAGAAGCTGATTCTGTGGAAGCTTTCAAAGATTTCACTGCTGCCGATGCTGGGGAAGGTGAAGTTGCTAAACCAGAAACTGAAGAACCAGCTAAGGAAGAACCAGCTAAGGAAGAAGCACCAAAATCTGATGCTACTCCAAAGAAATCAGCTGCTCCAACTACTTCTGCTCCTACTGATAGAATTATTGCATCTCCTTTGGCTAAAACCATTGCTTTAGATAAAGGGATTTCCTTAAAAGGGATTAAAGGTTCTGGTCCTAATGGAAGAATTGTTGCTAAAGATGTTGAAAATGTTAAACCAGCTACTCAAACTACTGCTCCAAGTGCTAGTGGTCAAGCTACTACTGTTTCTACTTATGAAGATACTCCAATTTCCGGTATGAGAAAAACTATTGCTTCTAGATTATTGCAATCCACTACCGAAAACCCAACTTATTTTGTATCTTCTCAAATGTCGGTGTCTAAATTATTAAAATTAAGACAATCTTTGAATGCTTCTGCTAATGATAGGTACAGATTATCTGTCAATGATTTGTTAATTAAAGCCATTTCTTTAGCTGCTTTAAAAGTTCCTCAAGTCAATTCTTCTTGGTTAACTAGTGAAAATGTTATTAGACAATATTCTAATGTTGATATGTCTGTTGCTGTTGCTACTCCAACTGGTTTAATAACTCCAATTGTTAGAAACTCTCATATTAAAGGGTTATCCACCATTTCTAAAGAAGTTAAAGATTTAGGTAAAAGAGCTAAAGAAGGTAAATTGTCTCCAGAAGAATATCAAGGAGGTACTATTTGTATTTCTAATTTGGGTATGAATCATGCGGTTAACAATTTCACTTCTATCATTAACCCACCTCATTCTGCCATTTTGGCCATTGGAACTACCGACAAAAAAGCCGTTCCATCTGATGTCAACGAACAAGGATTTGTTTTCGATGATGTTATTACTGTCACTGGTACTTTTGACCATAGAGTTACTGATGGAGCTTTAGGTGGTGAATTCATGAAAGAATTAAAGACCATTGTTGAAAACCCATTAGAAATGTTACTTTAGATTTAATGTAAAAGTTTCCCTTCTTTATATTCTGTTTATAGATCAATGAAAGAAAATCGTGGACTAATTAGAGGGTAGTATTGTAGTTGAAGATTCATGTCGCAGACTTCGAACTAGAGAGGCCGACATCCCCTGCCACGACCCGCGACAATCCCCATCAACAAAGTATCCCATACAACAACTGCTTCACAAACATCGTAACACACACCAATTTGAAGAGAAATGGGTCTTAAGAATATATATATCGCCAGACATGGGTATAGGATGAACTGGCTCCCGCCACCACACCCACCAAACCCTACTGGGATCGATAGTGACCCCCCCTTGGCCCCACATGGAGTCGAACAAGCAAAAGAATTAGCTGCCTATATTAAAGAACTTCCTAAAGATACAAGACCCCAATTCATTTTGAGTTCTCCATTTTATAGATGTGTTGAAACCGGAGAACCTATTAGTCAAGCCCTTGATATTCCTATTGTGTTGGAAAGAGGAGTTGGGGAATTTTACAAAATTGGTAGAGGTACGGTTCCAGAACCAGCTAATTATGATAGATTGAATAAATTTTTTGCTCATTTGGCAGATGCTAAAGTATGGGATAGAGATAATACTCTTGGGGTTATTCCAAGTTTAAGTGGAGAATCCGAAACTGATATTATTGAAAGATGTCAAAGATTTTGGAAACAATTCCTTAGTAAATTTGAAACCATGTTCCCCGAAATTGAAAATATCTTGATTATTTCTCATGCTGCCACCAAGATTGCTTTAGGAATGACCTTGATGGGATTCGATAGTGTGTTGAAATCTATTGATGATAAGGGTACCATTTTAAGAGCTGGTGCTTGTTCCTTAGATCAATATGTTAAATCTGGTGATAAATGGGAAAATGTTATGAATGGGAACTGTGAATTTTTATCAAACGGGGAAGAAATGAATTGGAATTTCCATTTCCAATTTGAAGCTGGATCCGATGAAGATATTAAGGCTAGAAAATTAGAAGCTGAACATAAATTTGAAGAATTGGAAGTTTTCAAACAAGAAATGGCTGCTAAAGCCAAAGCTGCTGAAGAGAAAATAGCAGCTGAAGATGCTGAAACAGAAGTAAGTACATAGTTTTATAATGACTTCTTTTGATGATAGAAGAAGCGACTGATTTTAATCAAATATACTAACATTAAAAGGATTTCTATGTAACTGTAAACCTACCCAAATATGGAGAAAACGCCGATATTATTAAACCTAACTCCAAGTTTCAAATCAGTTCTTTATTGGAAGAGAAACCGTTGATCAAACTATCCAATAATGTGGTGGATGATAACATGGGACAAGAGAATAATTCCGAATATTTGGATCATTTATCAACCATTAATGACCAAGTGTATCGACTCAAATGGGAAAAGTTAATTGGTCATGATTTAATCTTTGATGAGTATGGAGAGTTTGTGTGTAAGAATAGTGAACATCTTGATTGGGATTCAGGAGTTAAGATCCAACCCAAATCAAAGGTGAAAGGTGATGACGTCAAGTTAGAGGGTCATGATGATAAGACTCTGTTTTATAAGCAGATGTTAATTAAGGCACAGCAGAAGGAATCTGCTGATAAATCCACTGATTAGAGTTTATGATAATGTATATTAGTATAGTGCTGAGAGTGTAACTGATAGCACTTGATAGGCAATAGTGATAGTGCAACTTATAGCGAACTGATAACAACTCGGTTTCATCCGTATCGGCTGTAAACTGCGGTTACTGGTGGCTATTCACGGCCTAGACGTTCTTGAGTCATCCATAATCAAAAGCCCCTTTGTATGCACAGCAGCATGAGCAGCATGCTGCTGTGCCTGATCCGAAAAACTCGTAAATCGTGCGGCTCAAATCTAAGATATATAAACCAGGCTTTGGTCTGAAATGAAACCACATCATGAGTCAATCTCCTGCTGCTATGGCTGCCAGACTGGCACTTGGAAACTCTACACCAGTTGATAATCTGTCAGAGAACGAGAAACAATCCAAAAATGCTGTCAATGGTGCTTACAGAGCTGCTACTAACAAAGATGCAAACAATGATACGAACAAAGCTGCTGAGAAATTGCCTGGTGGGGATAGGAAAACCCTTCCTTTTATGAGAATATTACGGTACGGTACCAAGTACGGGTTCTCCCTGCCCCAAAGTGAGAGCTATGTTCCCACCCCCGAAGAAATCGTGGCCCATTTAAAGATATTACGAGCATTTGCCGTGTTGAAAAAGTCCATTACTTCGAATGTCCTGAACTTGGACAGAAGAGATAAGTTATGGCAAAGTTACTTGACAATGGCCACCAGACGGTTCGTGGTGTTTATGGATGCTGTGGTCCGTTATAACCAGCAAGAATCTCCCGATAGAGCCACTTTTAAAGCCAAATTGTCTCAATTCTTACCTCCCCTTGACATTATAATGGTCTGGCATTCGTTCTTATTAAATACCAAGTCATTTGCAAATCATATTGCTAGACACAAATTGCTTCATTTTCTGTACTTTGGGTTCCCTATCCATGAGATTGAACAACAGATATCCAATCATACGTTTATCTATAGACCTTCTGAGCCCTACTGGATGGGGTTTAATAATTTCATTCTTCAGTACAGTGGCCATTCAGAACAGTTCAGGTATGACTCTTATGCTGTCTTTGATCCTTCAGCCGTTGATTTGGAAGTGTGTTGTCCTAATTGTGGTGAGCCGCTAATACATGTTCCATTACTTAACGATAACTTTCTTAATGGGTTTTGTGACTCCAACTTTGAATTCAAACTTACTTCGAATTGTAGTTGTGGTTTCTTGGATACTATTTCTCATGATGAATTGAGGAAACGACTGTTATGGCATGATATCGAGACAGAGAACTTACCCAACTACTTTTCTCCAGTATACATTTCCAAACAAATGGAAAAAGAAGACGCTAAACCTGAAGAGGTGGTCAAACTTATCCAAAGTCATAAGACAATTCTTATACAACGACCACTACTGGAGTTTCTTCATATTATCAAACCTCAGATTCCTTCCAAGTCATTCTTAGTTTTAAGAAAATATTTAACAATTAATTGTATTGGTGCTTCAGTTCCTGGTACGAAATTTGTGTTGAACGAAGATTTGGTGGCTTGTGTGTTTCGACAAGAACGATTTATATCCAGGATGGAAGAAATTAATTGGCTTGAATCATTAGATCTCAATTCTACGGTGCTAGAATCTATTGAACGGTATGAAAACTTTGTGTCACTTTTTTCTGGAAACGTTAATTACCCAATTGTTCCTACTTTAGACATCGATTTAGCATGGCATACACACCAGTTAAATCCAGGGGTTTACTTCAAATATTGTTTCCATCGCACCTCTAAGATCATACACCATGATGATAAAGTGGAAGAAAATCGAATAGGAAGAGGATTTGAGGTAACTTGTGATGTCTATAAAACCCGGTTCAAAAAAGACTATAGTATTTGTTTTTGCAGCTATTGTTCTCGCCAAAGAACCAGTCAACGAGGACTTTTTAAGAAGAAAAAACCGGTTGAAACGTCTACAGTAAAGTCCAATGTGCTTAACCTTGGCCATATAAGTTGTCATGACTCTGTCCATATTCCTACCGAAAGAGTCAAAAAAATCGATACTCGATTAAAACATTTCTATTTAAAGGCTTATAATAACTATTTGCCCTGGCAAGAACGGGAAGTGAATGGGTATATCACTTCCCCCCTACATCCTATAAAAGAAGACGACAACGTCAACTTATCTTTACATGCCAATGGAATGTGCTATGGTGTCAATGATCCTGAAAGTGCTTGTACTGGACACTCAGGGAACGGGTGCTTTGGAAGACCTATTCCGTGGGTAAATCCCCAGTCCAATGTAAGTCTGTGTGGTGGAAGTTCTGGATAACTAGAAATAGCTAGAGAGTAACTAGAGAATTTAAATCAATATATGTTCTGAACAGTATAGTGTAGTATAGCGAGTGGTTGTTAGTGAGTAGTTGTTAGTGTAATGTTCTAGTAGAAATGTTCTAGTAAAAGTCTGATTGTTGCAAATAATGAACTCGCGAAAGTTACTATTTCTACTAACAATGTTGCTAAACTTATCCCAATATGAAGTGGTGCTTGGAAGCTCTAGTGAGCGGAGAAAACAAATTCTCCAAGAAGTGTTGAAAGTGCCCACCGTCAAGATCATAAAACCAGACTTTGAAGAGAATTTTAGCAAACAACTTAGTCCTCGAGAATATGTGAACAAAACGTCAAGAGAGAAATTGACATACATATTAAAAGACAACCAATTCGAAAAGCCTACAATCATAATATGTTGTGACACTATAATCAACTGTAATGGTAAGATTCTTGAAAAACCGGGGACAAAAGCTAAACAATTGGAAATGTTTGGTCAGTATAGAAAGTATCCCCAATTGCAAGTGATTTCCTCACTTCATATCGCCAAACTTGAATCAGCTCAAACGCCACCAATTATTGTTGGAGAAGATGTTACCACCAATTTAAACTTCGACACTCATATTTCAGATGAAGTATTACAACAATATGTCGACTCAGAAGAAGGTTTGAGTGTGGCTGGTGGGTTCAAATACCAGGAAATGGGTAATGTATTATTTCTGTCGTTAGAAGGTGATTTTTTCAATGTAGTGGGGTTACCAGCTAAGGCTACTTTTCAATTACTTTATAAGTTGTCTACCATCCAGGCTGATTCATTACCCCTGACAACATTGCCCTGAGTCTATGGTTCTAAAGAGTGGGGGAGGCTGATCCTGTATATAAATCGCATCGATAGTAGTTTCGCAGAAAAAAAAATTCAAAGAGATGAGCTTTACAGCAGAGATGGCTAAAGGACAGACAAAAACTACGGCCGTGGAAGCCAAAAAGGTCGATAAAACCAAGAAACCAGAGGCTAAAGAGTCCGCCGATGAAATCAAAGTTGTCAGCAGCTCTGAAAGTGAAGAAAGTGCCAGTGAAAGTGACGTTGAATTGAGTGAAGAATCAGCCGATGAGCAAGATGAAGTTGAATTAAAAGGATTAGAAGACACCAACAAACATGTGGTGATCAAACCATCAAAGAATGTGACCATCAGTAGTAAAGATAAGGCCAAAAGAGGAGTGATATATTTGGGAAGAATACCCGATGGATTTTATGAAGAAGAAATGAAGAAATATTTTGCTCAATTTGGTGATATTGCCCGGGTTAAGTTAAGTCGTAATAAGAAGACCGGAAAATCCAAACATTATGGGTTTATTGAGTTTGAAAATAAAGCCGTGGCCAAAATTGCTAGTGAAACCATGAATAATTATTTATTATATGGACATTTAGTTAAATGTTACGTGGTTGAAGATACTAGCAAATATGATTTGATCTTTAGTGACAAAAAATTCAAAATTATTCCTTGGAAGAGTATCAGTAAGAGTCGTAATGATAGACCAAAATCACAAAGTCATTGGGATAAATTAAGTAAGAAGTTTGATGATAGTAAGCAGAAGCGGGCCAAAGCCTTATCTCAAAAGGGGATTAACGTGGACTATTTAGCATAGATAAGACTGTTTGTAGATTGTAATATAGGAACAGACAAGCAGAGTATAACAAATCAGATTAAAGTTATAAAGTGTAAGTAAGGGTTTGTAGGGTTTAAGGGTAAGGGACTGAGACCACCTAAAAAGGCTAAAGAATCCCGGGTGCGCGCACGACCTGATTATATTTACACGGACGATGATTGGGATAGAGAACTTCACATGTAAAGTCCTGGGAATATATTCCTCAACAGATTTTCCACTACAAGTAAAACATCTTGTTTCTTTATAAATTAAAATGTCAGACATGTCAGACTTAACCGTGTACAAAATCGAAGAAGTGGCTAAACATAAGAGTACTGATGATTTATGGATCGTCTATAATGGATTAGTTTACGACGTGTCCAAATTTATAGATGAGCATCCAGGTGGAGAAGAAGTAGTGGTTGATGTAGCTGGTACTGATGCTACTGAAGAATTTGATGATATTGGTCATTCAGATGATGCCCATGAAATCTTACAAGGATTATTGATTGGGAAATTAGAAGGTGGTGTTACCAAGGAAATTAAGACTCAAATTCAATTCGATCAAGAAGGTCCTAATTATACCTTGATTGCCGTTGCAGTCGTTGGATTAGCCGTGGGTGCTTATTTGTTCTTGAACAAGTAAATAGAATGTTTAGACTGTTTAATATATCTAATCACTTGAAGAAGAGAGATAGAGGTTTGGGTTTCGAGTTCAGGGGTCTTCGCTCATATGATTTCATGTCCCATTGGACACTGGGGACACTAGTGGACTCTACTGAACAATAGTGGACACTGGTGGACTAGTCTACAGTTGATCTGTCGTGCCCTACAATCTATCACTCTACTATATGGTCGGTCCTGACCAACCTCTCATATTTCATCCATCACTTGATCCAGAGCTTGTGATTTCGCTCGTATAGGCAATTTTATACGACGGGCACATCTCTGGGCTACATCTCTAGGCTGGCCATATATAATTCTCTTCTTCCATTGGCTACATTTCAAGTCATCACATACACTGATATACTATATAATTTCGGTGTTTATAGGTAGGCTGGTTCCCCTAGTCCGAGATGTGCAATGGCACATAAGCGATCGGGAATTGGGACTGAAATAGCGAACTAGCAACTACTTAAACCCCACCCCAGAACTATCCATTAAATCTTTGAATCCACTACAGTAGTATTATGAAGTCACTGAAAGTACTTATAGATACTTTAGGAATCAAATTTCCTATAATCCAAGCCCCAATGGCTGGGGTTAGTACGCCATTATTGGCTGCTAAAGTTCTAGAACATGGAGGTTTAGGGTCTCTTCCTTTTGGGGCTAGTTTAGGGTCTCCAGATAAAGTGTTTGATGATATTGGCAAGTTTATGAACTTATCAGGAGACAACAAACGAGTCAATGCTAATTTCTTTAGCCATGACATCAATAATAATTTGACATCTGCTCAAACAAATAACTGGCACAAGCTTTATAATGATGAAACCAAACATATTGAATTGAGTAATGGAGGTCCATCTTTTAAAGAACTCGAACAGAAAACCGAATTCGATGGTTTTATGACTAAATTGTGTAACATTAAGCCAAAAGTTGTAAGTTTCCATTTTGGAATTCCTTCAATCCTGTCGATTAAAAGATTTCAAGATGAAGGGATCTTGGTTTTTGCAGCAGCAACTTCGGTAAAAGAAGTAGAACATTTATTGCTGTTGAAGATCGATGGGATTATCTTACAAGGGTATGAAGCTGGAGGCCACCGGGGGAACTTTCTTGATTCGAATGCCTTTGATGAGAATTTATCTACTTGGTCATTATTTCAAAAAGTGAAAACTCTTTTAAATCCTCCCTGTTTTATAATACCTAGTGGAGGAATTGTTAGCAGCGACGATATCAACCGGTACTTAAACAATGGTGCTAGTGGATGTCAATTGGGAACTGTATTTGTTTCTACAGAAGAGTCCTTACAGAACAATTTTATTACCCAAAACCCCCATTATCAAACCATAATGACAGATTTGGTTAGTGGAAGAAATGCCAGGTGTTTAAGAACTCCATTTATTGAATCGTTAATGACTCGTCAATTCAATGAAAAGTTGACGGATTTACCCCCATATCAATATTCTTACTCAGGGTATAAGAAATGGAAACAAGAAAAGGGAACTCAAGATGTGGGATTCTATTTGGTGGGTCAGAATTACAATTTGTTTGATCATGGAACCACCACAGATGAAGTTATGAAATCACTTACAAAGGATTTATAGTGAATATATCTATTCAACACTTTCTATAAAACCGTTCTATAAAGTACTATGACAAAGCTTGACTGAAGTCTCCAATCAAATCATCAATGTTTTCAACTCCTACACTGACTCTTAATAATCTAGAATCTAAAGTAGAGTCACTTATGGCTCTCCATTCTATTAAACTCTCAACCCCTCCTAAGGAAGTAGCATGGATAAAATATTTCAATTTATTAGGTAAGTTTCTAGCCAAATCTTCAGTTTTCATGACAATACTAAACACCGGAGAATGGTGGGAGATCTGGGCCAGTAATTGGTCTTTATTATCTTGAATTGAACCATGTAAAACCAGCTCTAACCCGGTAAATTTAGATAAATTCTCCGATAAATACTTGACTAAAGCAGTAGCATTATTACTTTGAGCCGTAATTCTTAATTCAAATGTCTTTAAACTTCTTACTAATAAAGAACTTTCCAAATTCCCAATATTAGTCCCCAAACAAATTCTATCAGCCAACAATTGAGATTGAACCGTTTTATCCTTAGTAACCAAAACTCCAGCTAATAAATCACTATGACCACCCAAAAATTTGGTAGCTGAGTGCATCACCATATCAGCATTTTGTTTAAACGGATCTTGTAAAGGAGGAGGAGCAAAAGTAGCATCTACAAGTAAGTAAGCCCCTTTTTTATGAGCCAAATCAGCAAGTTTAGCAATGTCAAAATTAGTTCCTTGGGGGTTTACTGGAGTTTCTAAATGAACCAAATCCCCTTTTTGTAATAATTCAAAGTTTGATAAATCATCAATTGATAAGATTTGTAAACCATTATTTCTGGCAAAGATTTTGGTGATGCCAATACATCCATGATAAGCTTGACCAATAATCAACCGTTTGGGATTATAATGAGTAAGAGCAGCAAAGAAAGCAGATAATCCGGAGTTATACATAATAGCATGGCCCCCTAATAAAGATGGTAAAGCTTTTTCCAAGATTTCACTACTAGGATTTGAGATTCGAGAGTAATAAAAGTTATTCTGATAGTAATAATCATCAAGGGACCGATCCACAGCCTTGACTAATAAGTTGGGGTCTTCTGGATACTCATAAGTGGTGGTAAGGTTGATGGGGGGCGTGACATCGGCGACTCGTTTGTCTCTGCTATGTATGAGGTTTGTAGAAATCCCTGTCATAGTAATTCTATTGGATGCTAGATTAGTGCTGGATTAGGTTAGATTGAGTTTGACTTTGAGTAGAGATTGAGTTAGACTGGGTGAGAGTAGAGAAAATGGTGCGAGGGTTAGGGAGGAATGGTGCCAGGTCAGAAGGAAATGGGCGAAAATAGCACCAGCCTATTGTGGCTCTGGCCCTCACCTGTGATTAAGGAAATCCGAACGCCCAGCAACTCACTCTTTGTGTGAGTAGTGAGCGAAGGCCAAGTAGTGTCAAACCATAGAAAAAGAAACCAGTGGCAGTTCTCCCGTTTTTATAGGCAGTATGCCAATACATGTATGGATGGCAGATATGATTGTTAAGTATTGAAGATCTTCTAACAGTTGAATGCCTAGACCTTGACTGGCATTGAATGGATCTACTCCACATTTCCTACCAACCATACGCCGCAACGTCAAGATTCATTCCATCCTCCACACCAGGCCTGCACATAGCCCCGCCGCAGACCAATTCTAACAAGAAGAATCTCAATTCGTATGAAGGAGACTAATTCGCCGTACAACAAAGGAAACCTGGGAAAACCCGAACCAAACCGAAGAAAAATAATCATGGTTTATCAAGAAGGTTAATTACCACCTAACCATTACCACCTAACCATTGTAATTATATCTCTATAGTGGGTAAAGCGCTCCATGAAGATATGAATTAGATAAACTTAACCTCACACG
The DNA here is from genome assembly GCA_030561325.1 of Yamadazyma atlantica. Classification (NCBI taxonomy): domain Eukaryota; kingdom Fungi; phylum Ascomycota; class Pichiomycetes; order Serinales; family Debaryomycetaceae; genus Yamadazyma; species Yamadazyma atlantica. Next base: position 220,313 of record JAKTXA010000001.1, read on the forward strand.
GAACCATTGTCCTAATTAGGGTGTTTTTACGGTAGATGCCTTATCAGTCGCAGATACATACACCAAACTGAAAAAACTATGATAGTAACAATACCGACAAGATAAACCAAAACAGGATAATCAAGGTAAAATTCTAAACCTCAAAACATCTTCAAAAGCTCATCACTCATCATATCCAACATAATATCATCACGTCATAGCTTGCTAACCACTACCCAATTTGTTGCAACACCCGTAAACCCTACCCCTCTAATAGGCCCCTCTAATTCGGCTCTTATTGGATCGCCCTCTCGGTGTGTGTAGAACCTTACCTGCAGTTTACTATGCCGCGCAGATATTGAGGTTCTGTGCAAATTTCTAAAGCATATTCTTTTTTTAATTTTTCCTGGTGCTGGTAAGCAACTTATAAACCACCGGCAATTCCCAATTTTTTTATGTTTGGCCACTACGAAAAAGTCAGTATATAATTAGTTTATATACTTTTATTTTTATTATAGTCTATATTACTTTATAGTCTATAGGTCCAGAATATTCCAATCTGGTCCTACAAATTGCATCTTAACCCCAGTATCTTTAGTGGCTGCTGGAAAATCTTTGCTCGCTTAATAGGCTTAGAGACGGAAGGATTGCAAAATTCCAAAAAAATAAAATGTCTGGAGATTTAAATTTAATGTCCCAAACTTCACAGCCAAATAGTGCTAGTGCTAGGGCTGCCAATGTTAGAGACAATGAAAAAGATTTTGTTGAAAGTATAAAATCTGCTAGTGAATCTGATCAAACGGATTTATTAGATATTGAAAGTAGCGATGCTGTGTTGGCTAAAAAAATGAAATTAATTAATAATACTATTGATGAAATTGGGTTTACTCCTTACCATTTGAAATTATTTTTCCTTAATGGGATGGGGTATGCTACTGATTCTCAATTATTATTAATTGAAGGAAGTGTTAGAACTTATGTCAATTATCAATTTGGTTATGAATTCCCTATTTCTAATGAAGCTTTAGTTATTGGGGGGATTGTGGGTGCTGTTTTCTGGGGATTTGGTGCTGATATCATTGGTAGAAGAGTTGCCTTTAACTGTTCTTTATTTTTATCGGCTTTGTTTTGTATTATTACGGGGGCTATGAATTCTATGGCTACTTATTGTTTATTTGTGGCTCTTTGTAGTTTTGCCTTTGGGGGGAATTTGGTTCTTGATACATGTTGTTTCTTGGAATACTTACCATTTAGACATCAATGGTTATTGACTTTTTTTGCCTTTTTCTGGGGTATTGGTCAAACTATTGCTGTGTTACTTGCTTGGGCTTTCTTATCGAACTATTCTTGTGAAGGTCCTGACCCTGAACATTGTGATTCTGCTGATAACAGAGGTTGGAGATATACTTATTACGTCAATGGTGCTTTAGTTTTGCTCTTGGCCATTGCTCGGGTCACTGTTATTAGATTAAAGGAAACTCCAAAATTTTTAGTCAGTAACAATAGAGATCAAGAAGCTTTTGAAACTTTAAGAGATATTGCTGCTAAATATAACAGAAAATTCACTTTGACTTTAGAACAATTACAAGAATGTGGTGATATCACTTCAAATCATGGATTTCAAGAAGATAGTTCTGTTAAAGGTTTAATTAAATTGGTCGGGAATCATTTAAGGATTCTTTTTGAAAATAAGAAAATGGGTTTATCTTCTACCTTATTATTTTTCAGTTGGTTATTATTAGGAATTTGTTATCCAATTTATTATGCGTTCTTGCCTGTCTATCTTGCTACTAGAGGTGATAACATTTCCGCTCAAACCACTTATGGGGTTTATCGGGATAATGTTATCAGTAATGTGTGTTCTATTGGAGGTCCTATTATTGCTGGGGCCATGTTATATTGGATTCCAGTATTAGGAAGAAAAGGGGTTTTGGCCATTGGTGCTTTTATGACCATGGCTTTCTTTTTCGGTTACACTGCTATTACTAATCATGCTGGTAATGTTGGGTTAAGTTCTGCTGCTTATGTGGCTTTATATATCTATTTCGGGTGTCTTTATGCTTATTCTCCAGAAATTATGCCATCTGCTGCTAGAGCTACCGGTAATGCTTGTTGTATTATGATTACTAGATTTGGGCAAATCTTCTCCCCAATCATTGCTTATTATTCTGATACTTCGTCTTCGGCTCCAATCTATGTGTGTGCCGCTTTAATTGGGGTTAATGGGGTTCTTGCGTTGTTTTTCCCATTCGAACCAAGTAAAAATAGACCAAGTTAATTTCATTTCGTCAGTGACACTTTCATATATATATATATATATTATTAATTTCCTTTTTTTATCGAGATATTAAATATTATGGATGACATTATAGTTTAGAGTATTTTTATAGTTCTATATACTTCTACACTGGTGTGGAACTTTTTTATACCGTCTATTAATGATCTATTTGTACATGACTATTGGTTAGCCTTTAAACAATACATTCTAACCGGGTATAACTCTTTTGGTAATCCCTTTTGAACGTCACTGGCTATTAATTTAAACCCTGCCTCTATGAATAATTGTCTGAATTTATTATCGGTTCTGGTCACAGAAGAATCAGTTTCATCGAAAATATCTTCTACTGGAGCAATATTCTCTTTAACAATCATGGTTCCATTTTCCATTAAACATTCTCTACATTTAACCCAAAATTTCACAAGTTCTTCATCTGGTAATTGTCCCACACACCACTGGCACCATACTAACCAGTATTTGCCTTGCTTATGAGCTGGTGGGGTCCAGTCTTGCATTCCTATAGGAAATATATCTCCTAATTTCCCCTTTTGTTTGACTGCTACTAACTCAGATTCCATTTGTTGAACAAATGGTACTACTGGTTCTAACAAATCACACTCATCACTAATTTTCCATAAAAAATCTCTAGTGATCCGACCAATCCCAGCTCCCATATCAATAGTCAACTTCTTTCCACCTGGTGCAACTGGCATTCGAGCCGAAAGTTTTCTGATAAATGTTCCTGAACCAACTACATCAGCTTTAGGAACTGAGGTTTGTTCCCCATAACCCCCCAAAACTCCGTTCACAGAAGCAGGAACTGAGCTCCAGTAGTCAATGGCATCGTCGTAGTTTATCTTGGAGTCTGCATCGAAGCCCATAGGCTCATCATGTTGGATTTCTTTAGCAGGCATCTTTATTGAATAATCCGATGAGGTGAAATTTCCCCCAACGCGGTCGCGGATTAAGATCAAATAACTACTTCTAAACACTAACAATCACCACAAACATCACCACCACCGCCACAAATGAAGTCGAATTACTTCGATCTTGACGATATATTGGCCAGTAGTGAGAAGATTCCTACAAGGTTCAATTTAACGGTACCGGGAATTGGTCATCTAGAAGGAAACCCTGGTAAAGCCATAGAAGAAGGCACAAAAGTTGAATTACCATTATGGTTAGCTGAAGTGTTAGCTACGACAAATGTTACAGAAGAATATGGATTTATTGAATTGTTACCACCCGACTGTTTGAGTTCAGCAGTGAAAAACGCCATTATGTCCGACCCAGTCACCTTGGACTTACACTCTATCTTACCCAATTACTATAAGTTGATTGAAAAGTGGTGTCTAATGTTTAATGATAAGGCTTTGAATGATATAGTTAAACAAATGTTGAAAGACCGGTCATATGAGATCAACAACTTTGCCAGTAATACCAATAAACAGGTGAATAATGCCTTCATTCTTTCATTGGATGAGTTTGAGAAACGCTTGTTCAAGAACACTTCTGAGGCGAATAAGATCTTACGGAATTGGTTAAAAGATTAACCACACCTACTATTAGTGATACCTACAAGTGACCTAGTACTAGTACCTAGTACCTAGACTAATAACTACTACCATGTATTAATATATGTATATTAGATTTGTAAGAAGATATTTAAAATAACTCATCCTCCAACCCATCGTCGCTATCATTGATAACATCATTCGATTTATACTTTCTCTTCTTAGACACTACTTGGTCTTCTTCATCATCTTCATCCTCAATGGTCTTCTTGCCTCGCTTATTACGGCTTACCTTAGGCTTTTCTTCATTATTCTCATTATCAGATCCACTGTTACTATCTTCATCTTTTTCTTCATTATCAAGCTCAGGTTCAGGTTCAGGTTCTGAAACGTCAGTGTTAGATTCACTATCATCAACAAAATCCTTCTTCTTTTCCTTCTTCCCACCTTTCTTTCCTTTAGGTCCTTTCTTCTTCCCTTTCTTTTCCTTTTGTTTATCCTTGTCGGTTTCCTCATTAAATAATTGATCGTCATTATCTTCATCCACCACAATCCTGGCTTCTTCAGCCCATTGCTGGGCTTGTTCTTGTAATTTTATTCTTTCTTTGGCCCTTTCTTCTTCAATCAATTGTTGTCTCAATTGTTCTTCTTGTTCAACCTTCAATTTTTCATCCATTTCATCTTGTCTGATCTTCTTAGCAGCCTCTAACTTTTCTTCAAGTTCTTGATTATAAGTTTTAGTATCTTCCAAAACATTGGTCAATCTATTCAATAAGGTTTTACCTAAATCAGCTCTCATCTTCAAATCATCTTTAGAATATGGTAACAATTTGTCTTCTTCATTGGTAACTAAATCATTCAATAATTTAATTCCTGAATTCAAATCTTCAATTCCTTGTTCAAGATCTTCAAGCTTTCTATCAGTAACCGGTACCTTGATTAATAAATCAGCCACTTGATATTGAATATGGGATAAATTAAATTTCAATCCATTGGCTTGTTTAGGATTAGAAGTACTATAGCCAATAGCAGTAGAAGTAATTTCTTTAGCCTTATTTAAAAAGGCCAAATTCTTATCAAAATTCCCTCTCAATAACCAGGATTTGGCCAAGAATGATAAAATCGTACAATCTTTACCATCAGTAAACTTATTGGATGCGATTTCATAACTTTCAATGGCTTTACTATAATTCTTCAACTCATTCAATACATGTCCTAGATTCAAATAAACCGATATATCATTTAATGAGTCTCTGATTTTTCTTAAAATGTCCAACCCTTTGGTGTATTCTTTGTTTTCAATATAAATAATGGCCAATCCTTGAGCAGCATAGACATTCTTGGAATCGGTAGATAACACTTTTAAGAATAATTCAATGGCACGAATATAATATTTCTTTCTTCTATCTTCATTTTTATCCCCTTTCAAATCTCTAGCCATTATACAATATATGTTTGCTAAAGAAATCAAGGCATAACAGTCATGGGAATTATACTTAACCAAAGTATCTTTTTGATGATTGGTGTCCAGGTCAGGTTTAAGGCCTATTTTCTTACCAAATGTCTTGACAAACCAACCGTAAAAGGATCTTAATTCAAGGTTAGAAGCTTTAATGGCTAATAAATCATCCAATTCCTGCTTCACTTCTTCAGTAGAAAGTTCATTAATAGATACCAAATTTAAGAATAATAATCTTAATTTAGCCGAGAAATAGGTTGGATTATTGTTTATGATCTCTTGATAAAGAGTAATTGATTTGGATTGTTCTGGGAGTTCGATAGATCTAGCCAAATTATAATTTAATGTCACCATCAAATCTTCTTTGGTGGCAGTAGAAGCTTCCATATCATCTGATTCATTCAATGAAGAGATAGCCAATTCGAAATTCTTTGTGGCTAATTCTTGATTGTTTTTATTTAAATTAAAAACCCCAATGTTATTATAAATTTCAATAGGAACTGATTGGTTAATTTGTTGTCTTGATTCAACAGCTTTGGTCAAATAGTTTAATGATTGGTTGGTATCTTTAGATTCATAAAGTTTACTCAAAATGATATAAGTATTCAAATTGATTGGTTCTTTGTTCAATAATAAATCGTCACTATCACTGGATAATCCTCTATTTGTGGATAACGAAATGTATCTTTCTAAAATATTAATGGCCATATCCTTTCTTCTTTTAGATTTCAGTTGAGAATATAATAATCCCAAACAATAATTGACTTCCAAGTTTCTTGGGTATTGTTTTATCAAATTCTCAAATGTAATTAATGCCTCTTGATGTAAATTCTTACAAATTTGAGATTGTCCCAATCCAATTTTACTTAATAAATTATTATCATCAAACTTATTGGATTCATGGAAATATCTTTGAGATTGATTAAAATCAGATTTATTGAAATAACATCTCCCTAACCAGAAAGAACATTGAGATAATAAGTTAGCTTGGAATTTGGATAATTTTCCTTGACCAACGCTACCAGCAGTATTAATAGACGCTATAATTTTATTGATGATTCTTTCTACCAAATCATAATCTTTCTTATAGTAATAATAAGAAGATAACGTCAATAAAATTATTGGGTCATTTTTGTCCTTGGCGTAATTTTCACTCAAGTTCTTCAAACAACTTTCATAGTTTTTTTGAAAGTCTTCATCACTCAAAGAGTTATTGAATGTATTATTAAAATGAGCCAAGTTCAAAAGAATCTTGGCCTTCAAGTTTTCGCTGTCTAATTCCAAACATCTTTCCCAACTGTTCATAGCCATTTTATAATCCTTTAAGAACCAGAAACACAAACCAATCCCAATTCTAGGATCTGGTTTCATTAATGGATTTATAATCAACACTTGTTGGAACAACTTTAATGCCACAGCATAATTAGTTGTCTTCTTCAATATAATATGAGCTTTTCCCAACAATGCAAAACAGTTCATCTCATCAACTGCTAATAATTGATCAAATATCTTGGAGGCTTCTTCATCTCTATTACTAGCTAAAGCATAAGCTGCGGTCAAAGCCAAATTGGTTTTATCTTGATAAGTATCCGCTTTATTTACAGGTAATTGGTTCATCACTTCAGATAATTTCGTCCAATTCTCTAATTTGTCCACTCCAGAAGTAATACACTTCAAGTATAACCAAGGTTTGAAATTAGTGATTGGAGCCAAATCATCTGGTTTTGATTTAAGACTTCCGGCTTTTTCAACCACCGTCGAAGCATCAGCTAACTGACCTCTTTCGACATAAGCCTTAGCGATCGATACCCAATATTTCCCGGGACAATTTTCCGTCTCTAATAAGTTGATAATTTCGTTAGAATCTTCTGGTAACTCATCAATCAAATTAATCGAAACGATTTCCCCGTTACTCAACGGCACATCCAAGTTCCCCAAGAGTTCTAACTCTTGCTTCCCCAAGTAGAAGGAGCTATCGGTCACAGTGGCGTCCATGTTGTCGATGTTCTCACGATGTATGAGAGTTTATCTATGGTTGTTTGTCCAGTTGGAAATTTTTCATTCTTCAATGTCGCGCGCGCTGGATGTCGCATGTCGCGGCTGCTAAAACAAAGGCTGTTTGTTACTACTAGTTATTTCTACTACTGAATCCATGCCATGACTTGTGCTAGAATCCAAGTTAAGATTTCTTTAGTACTTTATATTTCTTGACAAAGGAATCAATAGCAGGGATTAAGAGTTGAGTGAAAGATATTATAAAAGTTTATATTTTGTCATAAAGTACATACCTAACCGAAAACTAAAAGAACAGGATTTTTGAAAGCGACAGTGAATTGAAAAAGGCAATGGTCATTCCAATAGGGTCAGAAAACCAATTTATTTTCCTTAAACGGCACCAGCAGCACCACCTAAAGCATCAGCACCTGGAATGTTATTGGTGACACTACCTAAGGCACCAGTTGGCACAGCACCAGTAAGACCACCTAAAGCACCAGTTGGTACAGCACCAGTAAGACCACCTAAAGCACCAGTTGGTAAAGCACCAGTTGGAATTGGTAAACCAGATGGGACTGGTAAACCAGATGGTAAGTCTCCGAGAGCGTCTAATAATTCCCCAACAATTGGCAAGTCACCAATGATTGGTAAGTCACCCAAAATTCCTAATAATTTAGAAAGAGTGGTTAACAATTTAGTTAAACCTGGTAAGGCATCCAAACCTGGTAAGTCGGTTGGTAACCCAGTTGGTAAACCAGTTGGGATGACACCAGTTGGTAAAATGTCAGTAACATTACCTAAAGCACCAGTTGGTAATCCGCTTGGGATAACTCCAGTTGGCACGACACCAGTTGGCACGACACCAGTTGGCACGACACCAGTTGGTACAACACCAGTTGGGACAGCATCAGCACCTGGGATATCAGCTGGTGCAGCATTGGCAGCAGCGAGTAAAGCGGCAACGGAGTATACAGCGGAAAATTTCATCTTTGTAGTAGTTATTAGGTAAGTATTAATTAGTTTGATAATAATATAATCTTCAAAAAGTATGGGAACTTCAAGCCATATTTATATTATTTTCTAACTATGATTGCCCTCTCATAAAACTCGTCAAACTACTCTTAAAAGCCCAACAGCACAAGCCCTCTAACATCCAAAGACTCATAACGTCACTTTACTGGCTGTGGCCCCAAAAAGAGTCCCAATCTTATTCAAAAGGTCCCTAGACAAAGCAAAAGCTACCAAGACAAAGCAAATCATCCCAAGACAATACACTCAAATAATAAGTACATCACCCAGAAGACAGGGGTACCAGGTGGCAAAAAATCACTCACTTGCAACCTTTCCTTTGTTTTCTGCGTCCTACAAAAAAATTGCAACCTTAAGAGACATTGTTTGTAAGAGATGCTATTGAAAAGCCATTAAACACGTTTGGGAGAAGTAATTAGTTACCTAGGAAGGCTGGTTACCTTCTAATTGGGGTAATCTATTGTCTAACCATGCAGCATCGGTGCACTAGTTTAACAATCACCCGTAGTGGCCAAATGCCATTGTTCGAGATATTTGTATTGTTTCTTCAGGGTCCTCATTTTGGCTTCTTTGTTTTAGCTGCGAAATTCCGGTACACAAATATCAATAAGAATATAAGCTATTACTGTAACCCTTACCTTGGGGTACGATCTATTACATCTACAATAGCCTCTTTGATGAAGATTCCGTATGCTGCTGGTTTTGCTTTGTCTTCTATAGTTGCTACTATATAGGGGCTTTGTTTTTCGTACTCGTCTAACGTTTCTAATTGATCATTAGGGGGAAGCTGCTCTAACTCTCTGGTTACCAAACTACTTCCCGACAATAATTACCTTTCCTTCAGAAGTTTAGTATAATTTGAACTATAGGCGCTAGCAACTATCATCCTGTATTACCCCTTTTCAACTACTTCTCGCTTATCAGCTTCAGCCCCTGGCTTTTTGACATTTTAGCCCGCCTTACGTCAGTTGACAACCCTGAATATTTTCTACGTATCTTTATAACCTTCAATGTAATGTGCTCTTTTGTATTTGATTACTTGTGCTGGACGTTTAACCGTATTAATTCTTAAACAATCTTTGGGTGCTTGAGCACTCACATCGACTCGCAACGGTATTCGGTGCTGAAACGACTGAAAAAGAACATCCTTGGTGCATTATTCTTGCTACCCAATTAATGTATCTAAACAATAGTTTTTGTGCTCTGATCCGTCACTGTGGTGTCCATATTAAGAGTTTAACAATAGCTGTTTGTCTAGATTTCATTCATCTATGTCGCGCAATGGATGTCGCATGTCGCGGCTGCTAATCAAACGCTGGCTATTCTATGGTTACATCTATTTTACACATATTTACTTAGATACTTAACTTAAAGTCATGGAATAAATTATTAGACACATGACAATCGGTTTTATAGTCGTTAGCAATTAAGTCGCTAGTGAGTGGCTCATTAAATCCTTTGGTGGTTTTGATTATGGTCCCCTTGATACTAGCATTTGGTGGGTAGTTCAATAAATCAGTTAATTGAATGGTGAAACATAAATTGATTTTGTAGTTGGTATTAACATATTTCGACATGAATTTTATACTGTCTCCGGTTATATCCGATTGGTTTATAAGAGGAAATTTGATAGATAATTTGAACATATCTTTATCCAAAGTCGTGAAATTGTTAATAATTCTCTTCAATTGTAAGCATTTTTCATGGAATGTCAACTGGTTAAACTCTGGCTGGGTTTGAAGTTCATTAGATAACTTGATTATGAATGTAGGTAACCATTTATTATGGAATTTGTTATTGACAAGTGATAATTTAAATTTCATTTCGTTCACATTAATTTCAATCTTGAAGTCTTCATATTGGAAATAAAGAGATTCCGAATCTTTTTGAAGATATTTGATTGAGCTTAAACACTGTAATAATTTGAAATTGAAATTTAAAATTTTGATCTCTTTCAATTCATAATTCTTTGTATCTTGAATGGTTGTTTCCAGAGCCTCAATTTCTGTTTGCAAGGAACTGATAGTATGATCTAGCTCTTCGGTTTCTTTATTAGTCTCACTCAATTGATTCAACTTCTTGGTGATGGTTTCTTTATTCTTTTCAATTGCTCCTTTCAATTCAAGTAACTCTTGTTTGATGTTTTTAATATCAGCTTGAGAATAATTATCATAACTAGTCTTAAACTCAAGTTTTTTATTGAGTTTAAATTTGAGTTGATCTAATTTTAGCATATGTTCATCAAACTGAGTTTTAAGTTTACTTAATGTATCCTTGATAATAATTTCATCTTGAATCAAAGACTCATGTTTTTCGTTTAATTGAATAATTAGATTTTCAATCAATTGAATTCTCCAATTATACCATATTTTCTTAGTTTCAAGTCGACTCAAATCTTTGATTAATAAAAAGTCCAGTTTAATCAAGATTTTATCATTCTGATTAGATGAATAGAATTCCTTAAACAATTTAGGATTGTTATCCAAAATTGAATCATTCAATTCGGTATACAACTTCTTCCCATCAACGATGTTCTTTGATAACTCTTTGTTCATGAATTTAAATAAGGAATATACTAGTAAATTGTTGTTACCTCTTACGTAATCGTCAAACGTGAAATCCTTAACTTCATTAGACAAACTGAACCGCTCTAATTTATCTATCTCCAAGTCATCATAAAAGGTAATACCAATATCATATAAAAATTGAGATAATGTCACATTCTTATAATCTTTGTATAGTTCTTCATCATCCTCATCCAGGTTAATTGACCCGTTACTAACGTCTGCCAAGGGTACTGAAACAGTCTCGGCGTCTGAAAGTTTAGGAATTTTGTGGGGTTGAACCTCATCATATTCACTTAATCTTTTGTTCCTCAATTCAGCTGGAATTGGGATTTGGATGTCTGGAAATTGAGGTGTTGCTTCACGAGAATAAGCTGGTTCACTCACTTTGGACGTGGAGCTTTCCGTCCCAGTAGGTGTATCTACAGTCTCTTGGGCGGCACTAGGTTCTGGCTCAGTAGACATTGGCTCGGATTGAGGAATTTGGATCTTGGAAATGGGTTGAGTCATCTCCATTTCTTGTGTTTCTTCTTGTGTTTGAGGCTCCGGTACTTGTATGTTTGAAAGTGGTTGAGTCATTTCCATAGATTGGGTTTGATCCTCAGCAGAAACAGAATCTTGTGAGTTAGTTGTAGGTTGATTTGAAATGCTATCTTTGGTGACAGTGGAAATCGACTGGGTCATCTCCATAGGCTCTTCGCTTTGGTCAGCGGGCGATTGGTCCTGTTGTTGTTGGTCCTGTTGTTCTGTTGGGGCCACATTAATCTTTGTCAATGGCTTGGTGATTTCCATATCAGTCTCGTCATTCTCGTTTATAGTAGATAAGGAGTCTCTATTAATTTTCGATAAAGGTTGGGTCATCTCCATAGTTTCTTCGGTATCATCATTGATCACACTTTGCACGGTGATTCGAGGTAATGACTCAGTGAAATCCATTTCTTCTTCAACCACAGTATTAACTTTCATTCTTGAAGGCGAGTTTTCATTAGAGGACTTATAATTAGGAATAAGTTCATTTAATTTCACCCTAGTAAAAGAGTCAGTTAATTCCATTTCATCAACTTTAAGTGGCCTTACCGGTTCCGTCAACTCCATGTCGCTATCATTGTCATTGACATCGTGACTGTTATTCTCATTGATATTTGTGTTATCGGTAATTCTCTCATTATCTTTCTCATCACTTGAATCTGAAAGAATAGGTTTTCCATTTCTATCCACTTCAGAAACAGATTCATAGGGGTCCAACTCATCGGAGTTCTCCGAAGAATAACTTGGAATAGGACCAATAGTTTCCCGTCTTTGCTGAGGAACGAAATCGATCTTATGAAGCGTGACTTCTGGTGCAAACGATACTCTTCTATTTAACTTCAGTTTAGTGGATTCTTCTGAAGTCACATTCGACATTATGGGCATGGTCTTGTTTTCGTCGTTCTTTAGGATTCCCGTCAAGTTCGACCTGCCCACATCAGGATCCACATTCTCTTTATCGTGGGTATTCATTGTGTCAAAAGTTGCAAAGGTATAAGATACTATTTGTTTTGATTTATAAAAGCGCGGTAAGGGTATGAGATCTATGTATGTGAGTTAGGTTTGGTGTAGGTTTCCGCATTAGGCAGTCTACCACCGGTCGATCTCACACTCACGGTGTAATGGAAATTGAGCAAGGGAGCCTCGGGTGAAAGTAAATACAATGACAACTGCCGCGACATGACGACATGCGCGTCTACGTTTTGGCAGGAACATTGCTGATGGTCGTACGACATTTGGCGGCTTTACCCCAAACTGGTGGTTGTTATATAAAGGCCCCCGGATCCTACTATAAAGTTATATATATTAGAGGAATCCTGTGCTATAATATTTTTTAAAAGATTTTTATTGGTCTGAATTTTTGATTCTAATTGATTTTATAAATTAATAACATTAAAAATGGTTGCTGATGCTTTGATTTATCATCCTACTTATAGTAAGATCTTAAAGTTCTTAGATACTACTCCTAAGAAAGAAAAATGTTTTAGATTAGTGGCATACTTATCGAGATTTTTATCCTATTATTTATATAGAACTGGTTATTCTAGTGAAGTTATTAATGTTTTTAAAGAATTAAAAGCTCAAGTCACCTTTTTAAGAAAAGGTATGAGATTCTTAAAACCTTTAAACCATTTAGAAACTGCTTCTAAAACTTTTGATAATAAATTAATGGATCCAATTTTACAAAAAACTACCGTGATTAGAAACTTGGGTTATGTTGGATACTTAACCATTGATGGATTTATCTTTTTGAAAATGTTAGGATTAGTGGATAAAAAGAGATTCCCAACTGGTTCTACTTGGGCTTCTAGATTCTGGTTAATTGGTCTTATTGCTGGTGTTATTAATTCTTTAAGAACTATTTCTATCAATAATTCTAAATTATCAAACACTGATGATGAAAAAGTTGATGCTAAAGAAATCAACCAAAAGATCTTTAAAGCTAAGAGAAAATTGATCTGGGACTTATTAGATAGTTTCATTGCTTTGAATTCTTTGAATTACTTACACTTTACCGAAGGAGATGTTGGTTTAGCTGGTACCATCACTTCTATTATGGGATTAAAAGATTTATGGAAAGCTACTTAATGACGGCAATTATTAATTCCCAGTTTGCTTTATTTATTACCGTTTCCTACATGTTGCTAATCTTATACACCGATACATATGTGTGTCTCAAAATACACATTCCTTTATCTTATTTAGGATTAAATCCTTTGTAGTAACCATGCCAAAACCATTCCATGGCCAATTCCTTTAATTCTTGTTCTAATTCTTCTTTATTGGTTTGGGTCTGTAGTAATTCTTGTAGCTTCATGGGTACATTTATAGGAAGTTTATTATCATGTAATGTTTTACTTTTTTGCCAGCTATTTGAAATCTTATCATCAATACTCATGAGGTTAATTTTTCATATGAGTTTTACCTCATCATCACTACCTGAGTGTTATTTATTTTTGTTTCGGGTTCTTTATCAGTAGTGTGGGCACCGATATTATAATCTTCATATGATTTGACAATCGATCAAGTAGTGTCACAACTGTGGCATTAGTAGTAGGATTGGTGTGGAAGGGAGGTAACTGATTCCTTGTCAGTTACGAAAGGATTAATCCTCTTACTTCCCCTTCAAACTGAGTTCTTTCACTGGATATCTTTTTCTGAAGTTCTGTTAATGCTCATAGTAAGTGAATTTCTAATTGTTGCGAAATTCACTGTATGTCTTAAACAACTAGACACAACTAAATCTTACACTCTACAAAATGTATATAATAAGAAAGAATTAAATGGTGCTAATGTAGAGGAACAGTAAGAACTGCTAACATTTGTCAGACACATCCTTCTACTATATAAGTAATTCAAGCACACCCAATTAATTCACATAGGTGTTACATACCCATAATATCCATTTAAGTGTTGGTTTGAGTCCAACTAAATCCTGAAGCCAATATAGTACCCATATCAGTACAATATCTCTTCCAGACCAGTATAGCACCAACCCCCGGCCACTGGTGGCAGATTTAGTACCAGATTTAGTACTAGCCATTTTGCAACCATTGAAAAAATCTTCGCACTAGAGATGCTCATCGACTTCTTCAACTAACAAACCATCATTACAGCATGGCTGAAACGGCCGAACATATTAGAATCCATATAGGGAATATCTCGTCCAACTTGGCGGCAACTCCTGACCACTTAACCAGAAGGTTTGTCAAATTTGGCGAGGTAGTTACCCCCCTTGAATTGAAAACTAAACCAGTTAATGATTTTTACTTTGGATATGTCACTCTTAATATAACTCCAAAGAACTTCAACCAGCTCAAAAAAAGTCTCAACAACGTTCTGTTCATGGGCATGAAGTTAACCGTCAATAAGGCTAAACCCAGTTTTGAAAAGACATGGATTCAAGATGCCAATAGACCCGATAAGGAACATAATAAAGATAGAGTCCAATGGGAAAGACAAAGAAGAATCACTGAATATCAACATAAACATCATATAAATACCCAGACTCATCAAATAGTTCCTATGCAAATCAGTACCGGGTATAACAAATCGCCACATGTATGTTTGGATAAATCTGGAGAAACCAAGAACCCAACTCCCAAATCCACCTTGATTGGATCAAAATCTTATGGGGCATTAACATTCCCTCTGAAATTCTATGATCAAGTTTATTCCATAAGTTCTGGAGGGAGTGAAATCATTAGAGGAAGAATCCGGAAAACTCCAAGATCAACCCATGCATTGAGACATCAAACCTTACGAATATTAGTTAATGATAATTTGAAGCAATTTAAATTCTTCAAGAAAAAGCTTTGGGGAGTTGATCCAAATTCAATGGTCAACGATTTGACTTATGAGTACCAAGATGGAGTATGGAAGAGTGGTGATAATCATGTGGTGGAAAGAGTTCGTCCCGATGCATTAAAATGTGGAATAAATGGGAAACAAGCTATGAGTTATGGAGACAACATGGCTATTGATGAACATGAAGAGGATCGCCAAAACCCAATTTCACAAAGTAATGAGAAGAACAGTTCGTTGGCAGTCTTATCTTCTATGTTTTCTAATTATGATTTTGATAAACCAGTAGAGTTAGAGGAAGGTGATGATGAGTTTATTATAGATAATAAGGGAAGAAAGAAATCTGTAAGGTTTGATTATGAGACCCAAGGAGGTCTTTTGGAGAATGATGAGGATAGAGATGAAATTCCTATAGACACTTCTTTGGTGGAGACATATAAGCAACAATTCGAGCCACAACAGGAAGTTTACTATGATGAAGATGATGAAGGGAATGAATTAGATTTTGATTCTTTAGGACAGCAGTATAGTACTGAAAGGATTGGTAAGGAGTATGACGAGAGTCATCAAAATAAGGATCAAGGTATGGAGGTGGATGTTGAGGAAGAGGCTGCAGAAGAAGCTGAGCAAGAAGATGAGGAAGAGGCTGCAGAAGAAGCTGAGCAAGAAAATGCAGAAGATGCTGAAGTGAATGTTGAAGAGACACAAGAAGAAGAGCCTTCCGAAAAGGATACCGAGCCGGTAGAAGAAGAGGAAAAAGAGACGCCACAAGAAAATAGTTCTTCACCAGAGGCATCATCAGAATCATCAGATAGTTCAGAAAGTTCATCAGAAAGCTCAGAGAGCTCAGAAAGTTCAGAAAATTCATCAGCAAAAGACGAATCAGAAAAACAGGTTTCAGAAAATGATAAGCCAGAGGAGAAATCAGAAGACTCTGACGATTCCGACGATTCAGATTCCGACGATTCAGATTCATCCGAATCATCAGAAAGTTCGTCAGACTCAGACTCAGACTCAGACTCAGACTCAGAATCAGAATCAGAATCAGAGACCAAACCATTAGAAACCTCTAAACCAGATTCTGATTCCGAAGAAGATTTGATTCCCAACTTCGGAGCTTCAGAAAAACCCCAATCAAATACTGAAACCTTAAGAAGCTTATTCAACCCCCAAACCACCAGTTTCAGTCTTGCTTTAGATGACGACGACATCGATGAAGAGAAAGACCAAGAGCTCAAACAAGAACAACAATCGCTTTTGAAACAAATCAAATCCAAACAGAAACGTGAAGAAGAGCCTAAAGTTCAAGAATCCAATATTAAACCTACCAAAGATGTGGGGCTTTTTTGGTACCACGATGACTCGCCCTTCTTACAAACCCAGGCCCAGCTCAGCCGGTTAGGGGCTCCTACCGACCCTGTCAAACTTCCAGGTGAAGACCAGCCACATAATCCCAATGATGAGGAAGGGCCATACGAGAAATGGTTCTGGAGTATGAGAGGAGAGGTCACCAGAGAGTGTAAGAGACGGAGAAGAGACGTGATGAGAGTGATGAAAAAGAAGTCCAAGGCCCCAACTATTTAGCATAGCACTTTAATAGACACATAGATATATAGAAACACACTAGTAGCAGCCATAACCATATTGATTAGCACTTCTACTCTATTTGCACCCAGACTATACTTCGCGGAGAAATGCTCAGCTCAGGAAGGAAGCTCAACGTTGATTGAAGAAGAGGACATTGCAATTCACACACTAGTTTCATTGGCTACAAGGACATTAACCAGACGAGTCAAAGACATTCATCTAACAAGACTCCAGAACATTCCAATTACCCTTCACTCCAATTGTCCTTCACTGAGAATATTGACCCAGATCAATATCAGATTAATCCTATATCTACAATCTAGCTAAACTCAACCATGTCTGAACCAGAAAAGAAAGAAGAGTTGAAAAAACAAGAGTTACCCGAATTCACCTTCAAAAATGTCATGGGTGATATCATTGAAGCCACCCGAAGCCTTTTGTTTGATCCGTTTTACAAACGGATCTTAGGTCCCTTGATTGTATTTTTTGCATCTATTATGACAAAAGTCGTCATCACCAAAGTCCCCTATACTGAAATTGATTTCAAAACGTATATGCAACAAGTTGAAGTGGCAAACGGTGGAGAATTGGATTATAGTCTTATAACAGGTGACACCGGACCAGCAGTTTATCCAGCAGGGTTTATTCAAGTTTACCAATTTGTTTATTGGATTAGTGCCAAAGGAACCAATATCTTGGCAGCCCAAACATTGTTTAGTTACTTATTCACCGCCACTATTGTGATGACAATGTTAACCTATTCTTCTGTTGAACCTTGGGTGTTCACCTTATTGGTAGCCAGTAAACGATTAGTTTCAATTTATGTGTTGAGATTATTCAATGATTGTTTTACTACAGCAGCCATGGTGGGTGTAACATTGATTTTGCAACAGATTGCTTACTGGTATGATTCTTTAAGTTCTACTATGGTGTTATTGGGGAGTTGTGTGGCAGCAGATCTTTTTAGTATGGCGATTTCAATTAAAATGAATGCGTTATTATACTTACCAGGATTTATTATTGTGATATATTTCTTGAACCAAGAGAATTTATTAAAAACCTTATTGATTACTTCAATAATTCCACTTATCCAGGTAATAATTGGATGGATTTACTTGGTGCCTATGTATAATGATGATGTGGCTTCATATATAAGATGGACTTATATCCATCAAGCTTTCAAGTTTGATAGAAAGTTTTTATATGAATGGACTGTCAATTGGAGATTTGTTCCAGAAGAGACATTTTTATCTGATTCTTTTAGTAATGGATTATTAGTGGGCCATGTTACGTTATTGCTTGTATTTATTACTACAAGATATATCTCCCCAAAAGTTACCGGCAAACCTATTTCTCAGTTAATAAAAGATGGGTTTAAGATTGGAGCTAACACCATATCTGCTGATAATTTGATTACCAAACGTGAATCTGGACCAAAATTAATCATGTTAATATTAAGTACTACCAATTTGGCGGGGATCATTTGTGCTAGATCCTTACATTATCAATTTCTTTCCTGGTATTGTTGGCAGTTACCATTTTTAATTGGCATGACAAACTGGCCTATCTATATTGGAGTACCTGTTTGGTTTGTTCATGAATGGTGTTGGAATACATTTCCTTCTACCGAGGCCAGTTCAGGAACCTTAGTGTTTGTATTAGCTAGTATTTTGTTGGCGGTATGGCTGAGTGCCCACTGGTACAAATAGGTTTATTTTGGCATAATATTTATTGTTAATGATACATTTTCTTATATAGATGTATAGTGAATGTGACAGTAGTCCTCAGTCTATAAGAACTCATTCCCGATATTAATATTACAATCTATGAGTCATTACCCTCAAGAGCATCTACACCACCCCAATTGAACGTATTCATGCCATCATTAACATTTCCATCCAAAAACAGATTGAAATCAAAATCAATATCATCTAATCCTCCGTTACTATTACCCATATTCAAATTCATGTTGGAATTATTTCCATGGGCACTTCCAGCAGAATCAAACAATTGATGATCATGATTCAGTTCTAATACATCCATAGAAAACATTTGATCATTAGAATCTATGTCATGGAAATTGGATGACATGGCAGAAGGTGGGGCCATTGCATTAAGGGATTCCTCATCTTTCTTCCCATTTTCTTCTGTTTCTTCTTTTATAGTATTAGTCATATTCATATTGTCCTTTTTATTCTTACTAGCACCAGTCCGTTTAGGTGAATCGGCGATATTACTACCTTTCCGTTTCCGTTTACCAGGACCTCCAGTAGTATCATTAGGGGTTTCTGAGGTGGGAGTTAAAGGTGTAGAAAATTCTCTTTTAAGGTGAGACGGCGTAGCAGCACTATTTGATGGGGTTCCATTACTACCATTGGTAGTATTGGAATTATTGTTCTGACTAGCTACACTTGGTTTTCTACCTCTTTTGGCGGTTTCTTTCTTCTTTTTGGTTCCTCCTGGTGATAACTTATTACCAATTATAGGTGAAGGACCTGATCCCATAGCTGGGGATGGCCTGGTAGGATTACTCTGAGGAGTTTGGCCAACAGAAGATGGTTGTGAATGGGCTTGAGCTTGAGCAGCTTGTGCTTGAGCTTGGGCTTGGGCCTGGGCCTGGGCCTGAGCCTGAACATGGGCTTGAGCTTGGACGTGAGCTTGCAGTGGTATTCGCTGTTGCGATTGTTGCATTTGCATTTGTTGTTGAGGAGGTAGCATACCTGCCGTCAATGAGGCCAAGGCACCGGGGTCGGCAGAGCCACTATTTCTGGCAATATCCAATCTCTTTT
This sequence comes from Yamadazyma atlantica, assembly GCA_030561325.1. NCBI lineage: Eukaryota > Fungi > Ascomycota > Pichiomycetes > Serinales > Debaryomycetaceae > Yamadazyma > Yamadazyma atlantica. Next base: position 239,839 of record JAKTXA010000001.1, read on the forward strand.
TGTTCTGTTTTTCCAATAACATCAATTGCATTTGATAGTCTTGAAGAGCATTAATGTTCCGGTTATTACCAGGAGGGTTTACAGGCATACGACCATTAGGATTGGCACCACCATCCATCTTGGCGGATCCGTTAAGATTATTCATTGCCATCACAGGTCCTTGTCCTTGGCCTTGTCCTTGGCCTTGTTGAGGTTGTCCCTGTTGAGGTTGAGGTTGTCCTGGTTGTGATGGGCCTTGGCCTTGCATTGGGTTAGGTCCAGGCTGTTGGAAAGGAGTTGGTGCTTGAGATCCAGGTCCCATATTAGGCTGAGATCCAGGTCCATTCATCCCATTAGGTTGGAATCCCATCCCATTCATTTGGCCGGCATTTTGAGGATTTTGAGCGGCGGCGGGGGCTGGCGGACCTTGATCGGGACCACCACTAGGGCCATCCTGGCGTGGGGGAGACCCATTTTCCCCTTGACGTACCGCCGCTTGTTGCCGCAAATTGTTCATTTGATTCTGCGCATGTTGCTGGAACCGGTTTTGGCCCAGCTGGTTTTGTTGTAACAAAAACATTTGTTGCTGAACCGTGAGATTGTTCGGGTTACCACCAGCCATGTTGGCAAGAATATGTTGTTGTTGTTGGGGGTCCATTTGGTTGAACCCTTGCTGTTGCTGCTGTTGTTTCATCATCAATTGCATCATTAGCCGTTGTTGTTGTTGCGGGTCCATCCCATGTGGTTGCTGTTGTTGACCTTGGCCCTGGCCCTGTGGCCCCTGTGGACCTTGAGGACCTTGCCCCTGTTGGATTTGTCGAGGTTGTTGAACCGATTGTTGAGGGTGTGGCTGCTGATGAGGGTGGAAATTAAACTGACCATTCATGGGGTTTTGAGGGTTAAACCCCCCACCCTGAAGATCTTGTTGTTGTCTTTGTTTCAACAATTGCAACTGGTAATACTGATTGGCCAATTGGGAGTTACCTCTATTGTTTTTAGCTTGATAAACATCCCAGAATACTTGCCACCATTCAAACAAAAACCCTTGAGGAGCATCGATGGCCACCCGCAGTACCGGTAATTTATGATCCCGGAAGAACTGTGGTACCACTGGACTCTTTCCCGGTCCATTAGGACCATTCATATGGGGGGAGTTCATATGAGGGGAATTTTGACCTATATGAGGAGAATTTTGAGAACTTGCTCCACTGTCAGCAGCTGACGGGATATCCGCTTCATTAACAAATAATCTTGCAGTTTGTGGTAACCGACTTTTAACCAAAAAGTCATAGATATAAGCATTCAAAAGTTGTTTAGCGCTATTGGCTTGAGAATCAGAAATGGCATAAGATGAGTCGAGCTTACCGTCTTTAGGCATCAGACCTTGGGACATCAGACCTTGGGGTATTTGACCCACTGGTAGCTGGCCCGTAGGCATTTGGCCCATGGGGGTGCCGTGCTGGCTCATGCCACGGGAATTTAGGACTTGAACAGTAGTAGGAACTAAGTTAGGACAGTTCCCTTATAAAATAAAGCCTTAGTTTTGAGACGGCGGTTAAGCTAATGGGCCGGTTATTAGCCGGTAATTGTAAGGCCTGGGTGATTTTAGACCGGTGATAGGAACCAGATGTCTAGACCTTGAAGCGGCTGTTGATTGGGCTACTGCTATGTCACTGATGTAATGTCCTTAGACCAGTTATCAACAATTGGGAGAAGGCTACTATCAGTTCAACAAGGGCCCAGGAGATGAAGTGCGAGATTTGGTTCCGCACACTAACTGCGACCGGAGCTGACGAGAGTTGGGGGGAAGTCGGCGACAACTGCCAGTGGTGGGTCTGGGGGCGAAGAATGGTAAGAATGGGGTAGAGAATTACTAGAGAAACTGAATAGACGAGTTAGATTGAAGAGTAGTTGGTCCAATCATATTGTAGACTTATATGGTGGAGATTAGACACGGGGATACCTCGAGATAAGGGCGGACGTTGACTTCCCGTTTAGGCAGGCAACGTCAATATGTGTGTCCATGCATACACCTGTGTCGACACTGACCCCAAATTTTCACTCGTGCTACAACCAATATTAGTCCATTATATTAATACTAGTCCACTATAGATCTCTAAATACTAGTTTACTATATAATATACTATGTCACACACTAGTCCATACTAGTATCTTCACAATCCAAATCAATCTATTTTACTATCACTACACCAATGACCATTAACCTCAATAAATAACTTTTCTCATGCTACTCAAACAAAAAACAAATAGTACAAAACAACCTGAAAAATACAAAATTAGCCCCGTAGTTTAGGCTTTACCGTCCTAGGGTGGAGTTGGCTTAACCCCAAACAGTGGCATCATTACCAAATCCTTGCCCTCCTGTGCTAGACCCCCAAATATTAGGCCCAAGCTTAGTTTGTCCCGCATTATAATTGGTCAACACGTTATTGGTTGAAAGTGATAGTCCATCATTCAGACCAAGGGGTTCAAATATCATGGGTGGGGGTTTGTAGGTTGAATTTAACCCCCCAGAATACATGTCATTTGTAGAAAGTCCACTCTGGCTCATGGCCATATTGTAGTCTCCATACCCTAAATCTTGAGGATTCGAACCATAGTGTCCTTGGGCAGCTTGGGCAATCTGGGCTTGGATATGAGCTTGTGCTTGCACTTGACTTGGGGCTTGAGTTTGACCTTGGACTTGACCTTGTCCTTGACTGTACGGACGATGAGTTCTCATATGTCCATTTTGTTGAACGGGATTTTGGCCTTGGACCTGAGGATTAGAATACATGTTACCGCCGCTCATATTATACTTGCGGCCGTTGAACTGTTGTTTCCGCTTATTGACGGTATAAATGCTCGAAGGTTGATTTTGAATCTCAACCAATGTTTTGTCGATGAGATCCATTTGATCAACAAATGGTTCGCTGACCACCGGACGTTTGGGGAACTCAGTCATGGAGACTAACACCTATTATGAATAAAACACCGTTAACTGTGGTCTATTTGGCTTCAACCTGTGGTCACTAACTGTGGTCACAAGAGATCCGATGCTGTTAGATGTGATCAAATTTTTCGATTCTCGAGATTCGACAACGCGAATATGGAGATGGGCTGGAGTGAGACAATATGAATCTACCAACTATTACTACTACTACTCTACTACTCTACTATACTACTACTTCTGTTAGATGATATATTACTATACACTATCTCGTGGTCTTCTTTTTCTGCTTGATTTCATTATCATTCGTAGGATGTAGCTTGATTTGATTAGGATAATCGGGACGGTTTCCTTGATGTCCTTGAGACCAATCATAACTTAAGGCATAAGCATAAATGTTCCCAGTCTTATTAAAAGCAGAACAGGTGATGGAATAATTCAATTCAGGGAAACTCTTTAATCTTTGTCTGGCATCTTTATCCCAGAAACAAAACGTACCATCAGATCCAGCCGTACTAAAAGTTCCATAAACTGGATGGAAAGTAATGGAATTCACTGAATAAATATGAGATTCAGAATTGGATCTTAATGCAGAAGTGGCAGAAGAGTTGGGGGTTTTCCGATGACATCTGAATGAAAACCCATACTTACTTTGTTCACTTTCATCAATATACACAAAAGCACACCGTCCTTCAATTGATCCTACCGCGTACCCATTCCCTTGAGGGTAACAACTAACAGTTCTAGTTTGCCATTTCAAAGGTGATATCGAGGTTTTGAAGATTTGTTGAGGATTGTTCAAATCAATTACACAAATATGTCTTTCAGCACATCCTACCACTAATAATTTCTGAGATGCATCCATAGTGTAACATCTATCAGGTAAATTTATAGTCGACACCGGTTGAGGAGATCTCATATCCCAATACTTTAAAGTTTTATCCCATGACCCGGAAACTACCACTTGTGTGTTGGTGGGTCCACATTCCACATACCTAACACTTCTAATTGGAGCATCATGAACCCCAATTTGTTGTGCTTGTTGGCTCGCTATATCAAACAATTTCACTTGTTTATCAGCTCCTCCACTCACCACTCGTGAACCATCAAGAGAGAATCTAGCACTCAAAACTGGCCCATCGTGCTCATACAATGCTCTTCCCTGATTGTTTCCTGAGTTTGAATCGATTTCATAGATCCGGACTTTTTTATCCCAACTAGCAGCGGCCAATAAGTCTTGTTGAGGAGAAAATGCCAAATCAGACACGGAATCTTCAGGAGGATTATTCACTGAGATGTCGTTCACCAACTCTTGCCCGGTAGCAGTGCTGCCCGCAGTGGTGGCAGCGGGTGTTCTTCCTAGAAACGACATTGTGTTGGTTGATATTTTCTTCAGTTATTTTCCTCAAGTTTTCCTCAGTGCGAAGCCTGTTAAGTACTACACCACTATACTCCATACTAATTGGTAACACCAATTGTTACTACCACAGGATTTATGTCTTACTACAAAACCCTTGAAGGGATTGAATTAACCTACGACGATGACGACATTCCAATTCTTCACTATAACAAACAAGAACAACCCCGAGAGTTAAATAAGAACACATCTAAGAAACACTATGAGAACAATACGTTTATTGATTGGTATGTGGAGACCATGCAAATACCGTCGGATCAGCAGTCACTTTATAAGAAATGGATCAGTATTATCATTACTTCCATAATTGCCGGGTACGTGGTGACATTAATCGACTTATCTTCAGTATGGTTAAATGATCTCCGAAAAGGACTTTGTTTCAGTAAATTAGACAAATGGTCTTTACTAAATCCATACCTGACATGTCCAGCTGAAGACTGGCACGATTGGTCTAAGATCATGTTCAATTCTACTTCGGTGATATCCAGTACATTTGTGGATTTCCCATTATATGTGATCTTTGGCTCCGTATGGGTGGTTCTAGCGGTTTATGTTTCGGAGAAAGATTTATCTATTCAACAGTCAGGGATCCCTGAAGTGAAAGAAATCATCCAAGGGTTCAATTATGATTTGGTGAACTACCTTGGGATTCGAACCGTGCTTTTAAAGATCATTGGATTGACGTTTGTAGTCAGTAGCGGGCTTTGGCTAGGTAAAGAAGGTCCTTTGGTTCATGTGGCATGTTGTATAATTAATATTTTATACTCGTTTATGTTTGGTAAGAATAATGCCAATGAAGCTGTGAGGAGAGAGTTATTAAGTGCTGCTACTGCTACTGGGATCTCTTTGGCATTTAATTCTCCTATAGGAGGAGTTTTATTTGTTCTAGAATGTATTCCTAGTTATTTCATCCCCACCAAAATCATGTGGAACTCATTCATAAGTGCTACCGTTAGTTTGGTGGTACTTGTAGGGTTTAAACTTTTCACTGAGGGAGATGATTTTAATGAAAAGGATCTTTTTCTGGTCGAATTTGGCAACTTTAGTTGGTTTGTATTGGAATTAATTCCATTTGCTGGATTGGGGTTCTTAGGTGCTTTATATGGACATTATTTCATTAAATTATATTCAAAATTCCAGTCTAAGAATTTTAGAAAATCCATTCAATTGAAATTATGTGAACTTTTACACGTGAATCCTGATAAGGGGAATTATGTGGAAATCTTGACGATTTTCTTTGTTACTTGTTTGTTAAATTTCCCAGTAGCTATCACTAGATTACCATTGAATGCGTTTTTGAAGATTCTTTTCACAGATTGTCCTCCAGATGCTTCAAAAGATGTGAAAAACTCCACTGATTTCATGTGTCACCCATCAGATATAATCACATTTATTAAGTTATTTTACATCGCTTTACAAGCATTCATCTTAAGTTCTTATACGTTTGGAACCATTTTACCAGGAGGGGTTTTAATGCCATCTTTGGTAATAGGAGCGGTGTGTGGTCGGTTTTTAGGAATTTTTTCCAAATTCGTTCAAAATACTTTATTTGGCAATCTAGCCACTTGTACCCAAAATTCATGTTTGGTATCACCTTCTTCATACGCAGTAATAGGAGCTGGAGCTTTTATGACGGGGATTACCAAGTTAACAATGTGTGTGGTGGTTATAGTGTTTGAACTTACAGGAGCAGTTACTTATGTGTTACCCATCATGATAGCAGTAATGGTTCTGAAGTTCTTTAACGATTATCTCTGTAATGAGAACATTTATGATGCTTGGTTGAAATATAATTTCAATCATTTTGAGAACGTAAACCAGACTCAATATAATGCTGGGAAAGGTAATGGGTTATGTAATTACTCCAATTGTACTCCTAGAGTTAAGAGTAAACTTCCCGAAGTGACAGTTTCTAAAGTTATGGTGCCAGTATCTCAAACCAAATGTATTTATGTGATTCCTAATGAAGATGAACCTTATACGATTTTGTCACTCCAAAGCTTTTTGAATTCAGATAATCATGAGGGGTATCCTTTATTGGCCAGTCCTAACAACCCTATTACTTTGGGGTACGTTTATAAACTGATGCTTGAAAGCAGTGTTTCAGAAATTGAATATTCGGATCTGAATTCCACTATAAGCTTCCAAGTTGGAGATGTTCCTTCGGAGGTTTTATCACAACAAATGAGATATGAGCAGACCATAGACCCAAGTAATTTGATTAGAATGGACCTCATACCTGAAAAGCCCTTTATTATTATGAATGATCATACTTCCTTCACGTTGTTATTAGATACGTTTGAGAAGATGTATTTGAACTATATGATCATTACCGACTCAACCAGTCCAAGCACGAATATGATGTCTGGGTTTATTGATCGGTTCATGATAGCCCGGTTGATTGACGAAGAGTTCAAGTCAATAGAGCATGAAATGGATTTGTCAGAGTATATGGAGTTTGATATTGACAGTGAGGAGGGGTTGTTAAGAGAACGTCATAGTATAGAGTTAATCACGTGAGACGGCCAGTTACCCAATAGGTCAAGCCTGTCAGGTGGTCTGCCAGCTGGCATGGTCCAGTATATACAATAAACAGCATAGACATAGTAAAAACAGTACAATAGGCACACCTTCAAAGTCTACTCATAGTAGAGCGACTGCGAAATATAAACCCCAATGAAACCACCACAATCCACGATCCTATTCAAAGATGTACCCTCCAATACCACCAACTGGCTTGTAGGCATTGATACCAAATTCTTCAACATCAACCAGCTTTTGAAAGGCATCAAATTGATTCCGGATGGGTTACATTTTGTTCATTACTCCATCCCTTCTACCTCATCTCCTGAAACTGCCTTAGAGTCAAGTATACGATACGGGTTCTGGATCCATTGTGACAATGATGTTATAGTACTCCGATGGAATGTTGGTACGGAGAATTTCGATATAATCACTGAAAATGACCCAGAAGAAGCGTTGAATTACTCCAAATATGTTTCTGATTTGGGTGAGGTTTACCCATACACAGTGCTGTATCCTGGAAATGAAGCCAATTGGAAAGAGTTGATAAAGTACATTGATATGGAAGTGGTACAGGAGTTTTTCCCGTTCCAAAATGACCATTACTCCCAAGAAATCAACACAATAACCCCATCCAAAGAAGAAAATATGGTTTTAATGGACCAATTACAACAAAGAAGTGCTAAATTAGATACAATAGACCAAAGTGAGTCGGAGTTAAAGTACACAATTATTCAGTTCATGATGAATCGAAAGAAGCCTGAGGAACCAAAGGCGGTAGAGAGTATAAGTAATGACTTTCTAGATAAGTCCTGGTACCTTGACCAGTTATATGGCAACGATCTAGATCTTCTTTTAGGAGAATTACAACTCAGTTTCATAGCATTTATTATTCTAGGAAACTTTTGTTCCGGAATGCAATGGCTTAATATTATCAAATTACTTCTGATGTCTAAAGGATTTATGACTAGCAGTCTGTCGTTTAATTTGAAATTCTTGACGGTTTTTGACCTTCAATTACAAGTGTTGCCCGATGAGTATATTGGAGAAGAGATTTCCTTAAATAGTGCTATAGATACAAAGACTTTTGTGGCGACTATGGAGAACTTTGTTCGAGATATCTTCCCCAAAGGATGGAATAATGATAATTGTTGTGGAAAGATGAAAGTTTCAGGGATGATAACTGAAAAATGGATTAAAGTTACCAAAACCATTCACCAAAAATTCAACATTGATTTAGATAAACTAGCCAATTCTGAGTTGGATGAAGATCAATTCGAGGTGTTTGATCTTAAAGATTACGATGAAAATGATGAAGATGTCCCCACGATAATTTAACTAATATACATTACAGCTATAGCTGGTGTTATTTATCTACAGATGGAAGCTGGTACCGTAACCGCTTGATTTTTGTCTTTAAAGGAACCAATTTGCCCCGTTCATAGGCCTGACCCTCTTTTAATAAACTTATATACTCTTGTCTTACCACTTCTTTCTCTTCCATACTCAAAGCTTGCCAGGTGGCAGAAACATTAGCTCTTTTCTCCTTGGTATCAGCACCAGTGTCATCATTATAATACTTGGCCGCATAATGATTCCAAGCACTAGTATAAGGAATCTTTGAGAAATCAAACGTATCAGGAATCTTCCCATACTTTAAGATATATTGATAATACTCTGCCTTTTCTTTGATTTTTTGTTCCTTTTTGGCCAATTTCTCGGTTTTCTTGGACTCTTTAACCTTTTGTCTATCCTTTTTAGCTTTAGACCGTTCAAGAGCTTTGGTCTGTTGTTTGTATAATAATAAACTATCTAGTTTCTGTTGATCAAGCCGGCTTATTTTCGTGGGTTTGGGGCGTGAGGACGGTTTACACGTTTGACTCCAGGCATCTATCACCTGTTGGATTTCATTATGACTTGGTACCTTTTTGTCTATATCAGGGTATTTTTCCTTAATACTTTCATGGAGTTGAGGTATAGTCCAATCAGTAGCATAAGTGTTTCTGGGGATTGTAAACCACCCATAGTCGGTATGAACCCCAAAAAAAGTGTTGGGGTCAACTTTGGGAACGTCTCTTACCGCCGGCGCCGTATTCAGAATGAATCTCTTCAGAACATTGGTCCGTAAATGGATCATATGACGGCTAACGGCTTTCATTACTGATCAAATTTTTCAGATGAGGTGCGGAATTTGACACTGATAAGACAGCTATTGTGTCAAGCCCTGCCTTACAATCCTCCCATCATCTCACTCATCAGTCTGAACCATCAAGCCCATTAACTAGTACTGAATTACCAAAGTTCTGATATATACTAGTCTTATAGTCTCATAGTCTCATAGTCTTATCAGCTAACATATTTGCTACACTATTTAGTACGAAATAATCTTAGGCCTGGCCAGTTCCGCGGCCACATTGTTCGCGACTATAGCAAAACCAAGATCGTTTATCTTTCCCAAACCAATCCATCCATCATGAGTATGATGCCACCTAATTCGCCGCTTTTCACGGCCCTGCAGTTGGTATCATCGACCCCAGGTGGCCTCAACGCCCCTGAACCCACCTTGTTACCCCAGTTACCCGAAAAACCAACCGCTTCTTCCGGGTCGCTTCAAATGTATATTATCCCTACAGAAAAGAACTTATTTTTCCAAGGATTTGACGCTAACGAATACTCAGAACGGCAACCAATCTTATTAAGAGGATGTTTGTTCCTTCGGGTCCTCAAACCCGCCAAAATCAAGTCCATTAGTTTGACATTCCAGGGGAATCAACGAACTGATTGGCCAGAAGGGATTCCTCCTAAAAAGACGGTTTTTGTGGAAGAAACTGATATCATTAGTCATACTTGGCCATTTTATTCCATGTCAAACCCCATGAACACAGTAAATGGTGGGGCCGACCATTATAGTGAGCTTCCAAAGAATCTTGATCGGGATGTGTCCCATTTGAGTTTAAATGATAGTGGACTTAGATCTCATTCTCCTTCGATAAATCAATTGGATCCTAATGCTCCTGGGGTTGGTGCGGCCAATGGCGGGGGTGGGACTGCAGCAGGACTCTTCAGAAGTATGTCGCCTGCTATCATGAGAAATGGTAATAGTTCTCCTAGTTTGAATCCAGTAGACTCGTTTACTGATTTACAAACAGTTAATACTGGCGATAGTGATCCAGGGAAACCGGGAATATTTCCTCCAGGAGATTATATATATAACTTTGAACACCCGCTACGCCCTTCCTTACCAGAAACCACGTCTGTGACGTTTGGTGAAGTTAATTATGGCTTGGAAGCTACGGTGATAAGGGCTGGTGCCTTTAAACTGAATTTAACTGGGAAGATCCCTATAACATTAGTGAGAACTCCTTCTGAACTTAATATGGAAGAAAATGAACCCATAGTTATTACTAGAGATTGGGAGGACCAACTCCGATATGATATTGTCATTGGGGGGAAATCCATTGTATTAGATTCATATCTTCCATTAGCATTCCGGTTTGTTCCGCTATGGGGGAAAGTGGCTCTTCATAGAATAAGAGTATACTTATCGGAGAATTTGGAATACTATTGTCAGAATAAAAAGGTTCATCGAACAGAACCCCCAAAGAAATATTTACTCTTGGAACATAAAGCCAAAAAGGGTAAGAGTTTATTGGCTAGAAAAGATGATGGGGAATATGGCGATGAAAATGATGAGCTTTTACCTCGAGAATTGGAATTCCAATTATATGTCCCCCAAACTTTGAATGGGAGAGTCCATCACGTGCTTCATCCTGATACTTCATTTGATGATATTCAAGCGCATCATTGGATAAAGCTTTGTTTAAGAATATCGAAAATGGATCCTAATACTCCAGGTAAACGGAAACATTATGAGATTCTGATAGATTCTCCTATTCATATATTATCACCACTTGCGGCCCATGGGAATACTTTGTTACCAGCTTATGATGATCACCTTCCCGAATCTAGTTTCTTACCCGAATACGCCCCAGCTTCTCCTCCTTTATCTCCTGGAGTGACTCCTGTTGATAATACTCAAACTATAGGAAAGCTCTTTTCAGTGCTTAGTAATTCATCTTCCCGCAGAAATAGTGTTGCTAGTAACGTGGCCGAACCTCCAGCTCAAAATGAAGTGTTCCATCATCTCAACAGTAATAATAATAATGATGAACCTATAGAAAGAGATCCAGACATGCACCTTGACGCCAATATTTATAAACCAGCACCCGGTGAATCGAGATCTCAATTCAATTCTCCTCAAGCTATGCCTCACGCTGGCAGTTTCTCCCCCCTTAATTCTCCAACCATGAGACCAATTCATCTTTTACGGAAACCTTCATTCAACCCTCCCCCATTTGAAGCAGATGCCCCTCCTCCTGATATGACTGCTCCTCCGCCAGCATATGAAGAAGAACCACCGGCTTCATCTCCTCTTAGTACTAACAATTCTTCAAGTTCTGGGTTGAGTACTAGAGGTAGATCAAGAGCTTCTTCCGGTATTAATAGGGCCAATCTGACCCAAATGGCAACGGGAGAACTCTCAATTAGAGACTTATTGACTAATAGTTTCAGTGCTAATCCTCATAGAGATTCTATTACTTCAAAGAAAAGTCAAAGTTCAGGTGATACTGACAAGTCTAAAGATACACTTAAATCAGATCCAAGAAAACCTGATATTATAACTCAAGCACCTGACTTGACCAAACCCCTTGATCCAATTGATCCTGGAATGGAACTGATGGCTCCTGCTCCTGAAACCTTGGACCCTATGCCAGGCCTGTTTGAAGAAGAAGATATTGTCAATTTAGTCAAGTCACCTGAATTGATTCCTCAAGCCGTTAGCCCTCGGAGACACTTGAGTCCAGTTGGAAGTCCTCGGAATGGAGTCAGTCCAATAGCTAGTCCCATTAGAGGTGTAAGTCCTGTTCAATCCCGGCGAAACTCGGCGTACGAACAAGGACCTGCATTAACCCTTAACGAATCCAATAGAAACTCCCTGACGAATTTAAATGATCAATCTAGTGTTGAATCTTCATCATCTCGTCGGACTTCTATTGCTTCTGAAACTTCCAATGATTTCCCAATGGGTCAACATATTCCTTTGTTAAACCTGTCTACTCAATCGTTATTAACCAGTAACCCGCCTAATACTCGGACAGCGTCTATTGGATCGATTTTATTTGATCCAAGTAGTGGAGCTGGAAGAAGATTAAGCTCAAACACTCGGCCTATGATTAATGATTTCGTCGATGGTGGTGACTTGGGTAGCGATTTCATGAGAGGTAATGGGAAATTGTTACAGTTTACGAATCCTCGAAGAAGAAGAAAGGACGAGAGCAAGGACACTCCTAATGAAGAAGCGGTTGACGAAACAGAAGAAGCGGTTGATGACGCTGGACAAACGGTGATTGAAACAAAACCTGTGACTGTGAAAAGAACCAGCTCTTCAGAAAGTGACTTGACCATAAACGAAACCAACCATATTAACAATCATAAATCAGACACGAGTCAAATTCCAGGTCTCAAGTTCGATTACGTCATAGAGTAGATGTATATTAATATATATCATTTGAATCAGTGATATCTTTAATCTTTTGATCTTTTAGTAGAATTATTCCATGGTCAATTGGTCAACTAAAGGTATGATCAACCTTTGAATGACCCAAGAATCTTATTCCCACCCTCTTCATCAATTCCTCCCAAATACTCATACAAAACTGCCAAATCTTTATTAGCAATCTTCTTATCTTCACAGGCCAAATCATACCAATATTTCCCTAAATCTCCCAAGAACAAAAATCTTCCATTCTTTTTAGCACTTTCAGTAGCCAACACCAAATCTTTTCTAGTCAATTTAGTAACAAACCCTCCTTCGTAATCCACATCACATGGTAATTGATTATCAGGATAAACCCCAGGAATAGGACAATTATCTACCGAAGCCCATGATTTCCCCGTAGAAACTGCCACTAATTTGGCATAATGATTAAGATCAAGACCAAATGATTTAGCTAATTGGAAAGAATCAGCCACGGCCAAATTAGTTACTGCCAAAAGATAATTATTAGACAATTTGGCAGCCAAACCAGTCCCATGTTTATCACCACAAGGGAAGATATTCTTACCCATTTTTTGTAATAAAGCATTCAATGGGGTAGCAATAGACTCATAGTCTGGTCTAGATAACATAAATGATAAAGTACCTTTTCTAGCTCCAGCTACTCCACCACTGACAGGCGCATCAATAAAATCAAAAGAGGGGAGCTGTTGCTTAACATATTGATGGACTTCAATGGAAGTAGGAATATCAATGGTAGAAGAATCAAGCAACGTTACTGGTGGAGAAGATTTGGCTTTATAATTTTCTACCAATTCTGCCACCACTGCTTTAACATGTTTCCCCTCAGGAACCATAGTAATAATATAATCCAAAGGAGATTCAACTTTATTAACAAAAGAATCAATTGAATGCAATTGGGTAATCAATGATTTATTGGCAGGTTTGGCTTGAACTATAGTTTCTACAGTGTTAGAACAACCTTCGCCATTAACATCATAAACATAAAGTTTATCATTTGGATCTAATTTTTCATAAATGTGTCTAGCCATATGTTGACCCATTTGACCTAAACCAATAAACCCATAGTTGGCCCGAAGAGCTCCAACACTACTGAACTGACGAACTGAATATTTAAACATGTTTATATATATTTATAAAAAATGACCGAATTAAATGGTCTTATACAAAGTTGAATAACCGTGGAAAAGGATTCGGTATGCTGTGAAAAATTCATGGGGTAAAACATCCGGACACCCATAGTGAGGAGTCCCATCCCCACAAAATTGCAGCCGATATTTCACGCCCTAACCGGGCTCCGGTGCGGCTTATGGATCGGGATTTTTCAGGGTTTTTGCCGAGACCAATCTCATCTCCATAAATCTAGTACAGTTATATTAATCTAGTGAAGTATATCAATTGATCCTTTTCATGAGTGAATCGTCTCAGAAAGTGGCTAAAACCACATATGGCCTTCCTAAACCCATTCCCGCGTACTATCCCCACGAAGGGTCCCCTCTTTATGCCAATAAAGATCTTTACACCGCCATAGCATCAGCTAGCAAGACCCTTGTAAAGGAATTAAGATGTGATCCTCGTTCCGGAATCAGTTTTAAAGTGCCGGCCAAGTCATTGTTTCGGCTTACCACCCCCGAAGGTCCTCAAGTCTGTGATCTCAATATATGGAATGCCCATAATCCTCGAGAACGGTTTTGGGCTGCTAGAACTAGACAATTACATTCAGCTCATGTTTCAACTTTTGATCGGTTATGGTCCAATTTGCCCTACTTAAGACCTTTGGTAACAATTACTGGTGATACTCTTAACGCCAGGCACGATGAATGGGGCGGGAGAGCTCATGACACTTTAGGAACTAGATGTGATCCTTATGTGGATAAATTAATTAGCGGAGAAGATAATGATCTCCATTGTCATTCCAACTTGACTAGGGCCATTATGCCTCACGGATTAACTGAATTTGATGTTCATGATGTGTTGAATGTGTTTCAAATCACAGGGTTGACGGAGCAAGATCAATACTTTATGGAAGCGTGTCCTGCTACTAAAGATGATTACTTTGAAATGTTTGCTGAGCAAGACTTATTGGTAGCCATTAGTGCTTGCCCTGGAGGAGACTTGTCACAATGGGGGTGGGGAGAAGATAAGGATGATTTGGGGGAGTCTAAGATGGTGGATTGTTGTAGACCTTTGGGGGTTGAGATTTATTCAATTGACGAGGAGCTTTTGAAGGATTGGAAACCGCCACAGGTAGTTAATTATAAAGGGAATCATGGATTGAAGGGACCATCTGACTAGACAACCATACAATCATAAACCATACAATCTTACACCATACAATCTTATAATGTCTTATAGAATAACTAGAATATATACAAATATCTATTACTATCTATTGTCTATGCAGTTCCGTCTATACACTGGCCTATCCAATCACTGATCCCGTCATGGGTAATAAACCCAGCAATTTCACTTCCCGTATACTTAAGCTTCTCATCCAACAGCTTACCCTCGTTCTGTTGTATCATTTCATGAAGGAACTCAAACGCTTCAGTGATTTGCTGAGACTCAGTTTCTACTTCAACTCCCTCTACTACTCCATTTTTCCCCACAGAAAATTGTACACTCGTCCCATACTTTTCATTTGTAAACTTGTGGGTGAACTTTGGAGTACTACCAAAACGCCAGGCCCATTCTCGGAGCTCTTGTGCCGTCTTATAAACCTCCTCAGGCAATTGAGTATTTTCAGTAATTTTAACTACCCGAACAACTTTCTGGTTAGCTTCTACAAAATCACTGATTCCAAACATATCATTATGGTTTTTATCGTCTTCTTCTAGCTCAATATCAACCCCATAAGTATCTCTGAACGTGTCAGTAACAACTTCTATGAACTTATCGGAATCCATTTCCATATTAGCCACTTTAGACTTGACTGAATTTACAGAGGCCGTGGCTTCAACAATTCCATTTTCTTCAGGACTAGTAGCCAATAATTGACCTAGAATATCTAATTTCAGGTTTAATAACATGGTTCCATGATGATAAGATCTTCCTTTCGCCAATTTATAAGCAGAGCCACTAACTTTAAATTCATTCTCGGTAACAATATCTCCTCTTTCGTTCACTTTTATCCGCTGTGGACTTAGCCCAGACCCATTCACGGCTTTACAAATAAGGTCCACAAACAGAAACCGATCAAACTGTGATTTCGGAGTCATAAATGAAAAGTTCACATTACCAGAATCATGAACTACAGTTCCTCCACCAGACCTCCGCCGGATTAAGGGGATATGGAGAGAACTAAGAAGAGGAATGTTGGCTTCTTTCCAAGGATTTTGGTTCTTGCCGACAACCACACACGGAGTGTTGATATAGAACATGAGCCGGTTGAATGGACTGGTTTGTGAGCCTTCTGGTACGGGCATTCTAGTGAACACATAATCTTCAATCGCTAGGTTTGTGTATGGATCTGTGAGTTGTGACACAAACACCGTTGGTTCTCGGGCCACAGCAGCATCTTTCAATTCCACGTGATTTGAATTTGTTGGTATTGGTTCTTGTGGGACCTGGTTCAATTGGTGGTGGTTTAATTGTGTTTCATGTTGTGGTTGTTGGTAATGCTGAAAGTCTTCAAGGTTAAAGAGTTCATCGTCAACTCCGTCTAAATCATCTTGAAATGGCACCAGTCCGTTGCTGAATGGTCGGCGCCACTGTACGGATCTGAACGGTCCAAACCTGGGTCTAAACACCCCAAGTACTCCTATACTTCGGTAGTTCATTATCGAATCTCATCTGTTTTAGCAGCCCAATATATATGTAATTGACTCCGCGCACGACCATAGTTAAGATTCAAGTCCGCGATGACCATTGACTATTAACAGTAATGAACCGTCAGAATCAACTTGAAAAGCACTTGCTTTCTCGGTATTATAATGACCCAGAACAACTAGAAGAACTTTTGGAAACTCGGTACACGTTCAGCGGTGCCACCAAACCATCTTTGGTCCTACTCCCCACGGGATCAGACCAAAATACCACCACGAAATCACTTTTAAATGAACAATCAGCGCCAACTCCCAATAAACAACTACAACGTCGAAATGCTAGTACACGTGTCCAGGTAAAAGAATTCTTCAAAAGAACGAAGATTAGTCAGCGGAATGTCAAAAACGCTATGAAAAACAGTGGAAAGACCCCTAAAGACTGGCCTCAAATGGCCCAAAAGTATAATATTCCTACTGTAGAAGAGTTTCTACCTATGAATGAAGCCTGGCAAAGATATATGAGGCAATTGATTATACCTGGTGTGGAAGAACCTACCGAAAAACTTCCGAGTCGTCAAATGGTGCTTTCTAAATTAGCATCTGCTGATTACCATGGGTGTTTGTTGACGGTTATAAACTCTCGAAATACTCATTTGATAGGTATGAAGGGAATAGTTGTTTATGATAACCAATATACTTTTGCTATTTGTGTACCTAATGATCCCACAAAAGCCACCAAAATCGGGGGGATTCGGTTCATCCCTAAAAAACACACCTTATTTGGGTTTGATGTGAAACTCTGGGAAGTTGATGGAAAGGAAGACATTATCCCATTTACGTTAATTGGGTCTAGATTTGAGTACCGGTCGGTCGACAGATCCACTAAAAAGTTCAAAAACCATAATGTGGATGATATAGTTTAGGGTATGAAGTAGACGAGTTCGTTTATTAATGTATATAGTAAGGTTACAGGGTAGCCAATGAACGTTTGATGGAATTCAATTGCAGCACGAGCAATTCATCATTTCCTCCTAATTTCTTCACCATTGTATCGATTTGAGATCGAAGTGACTCTCTATTACTATCAGAAATCACCTTTTTGGTGTTTAACAAATAATTAATTTCTTCCACTAATGTGCTCTTATTAAGTGACTCAGGGAATGTTAATACTTCATCGTTCTGGTCTACCACTCCTTGAATGCTGGCATTGTCTTCAGGACCCTCTTGATCGCCAGAAGTCTGATATTGACTCTGAAGTTTGCTTATAACTTCTGGGAAGTTTCCATGGTATGCTTTGGATTTGGTGGTGACAAAATCTTGCAAGTCTGCCAAACAACTCAAAAGTGAATCCTTATTGTTGAGAACATTCTTATCTTCATCCACGTCAGCGGTGATATTAAGCCCCTTGAAGGTTTGTTCTTGTTTTGGGGGTGTTATAGGTTTGGATAAAGACTGAAGAGTCTCATTTAATTTGATTAATTCATAGTAATTGTCGTATATAATGGCTTTCTTCTCGGAATCATGTGAGTTTAAGTTGGTGGTGATGGAGTTCCGGAGCTTTAAGATATCTTGGACAGGAGTATTTCTGATAAATTGATGGAATTGATCTGGATCATCAAAGTCTACTCCTTTGGTAATAGACTCTTTTCTATTGACTTCAGGGCTTGGGGGATTGGTTACGGGAATAGCACCTTCGGATGTGACACCCTCTGAATTGAGTCGTTTCTGTTGTTCTTGTTGCTGAAGATGGTAGAACTCCTGAAGGGCTTTTCTTCGGGACAGAACCTTTCTGGTAGAAGAATCTAGATTAGGGGAGTGGGTACTGCCGTCCTGCGACAAATTGGGATTTTGGGCAACCACTGGTGACGTTGCTGAGCTGTCATGTTCATTTGTACTCTTCTCCCGTTTCTGGCTCGGTTTTTTGTACGATAAAACCGGGGAACTCATGGTTATTTATACAACAACTTACCCAGATTTATGAGAATCTGAGCCGCGATTTGAAAATTACAGCTTCTATATAATGAAATATTTATATTACAAGATACTCTACTTACAGAAATGCTAGATGATGGTATTACTAGGTATGGACCCAGGCATCGAAGTATACCAAATCATCTTCCTCTTCATCAATCACGTTCTCAGACCGGTTGTTAAAGATGGAAAACGTTTGACGATTAAGAAGACTCTGAATCTCTGGAGTTTTCATTCCCTCTTGTTCATAAGGCTTCCCGTATCCTGAATCCAAAATACTCTGCCACGTGACTTTATATTTATCAAAAGAACTTGACACTGGTTCTAACTTATCTTCATAAACCAACACATCACATAAAGCTCTAATATCATGAGTAGCCAAATCAATGTTTGTAATTCCACTATGAACAATGAAATCAGTGATATTATCCAAATCCACATACCCATTATAATTATAAGGATAAGTGGCTTGTAGAAGATTAGTATTGGCCGAAGGAGGTTGGTTTATGGTAGGATAAGTTTTTGAGGCCACAAACCTCCAGATCACCGTTAATAAACTGTCGATAAATTCACTATCCAATTCAGAATCAGTAAACCATGGACCTCCAGTGACTTCAATAGAAGGCTGGAGGTTATATAACATATATATTTTTCTTGTGGGATGTTTGACGGATTTAATGGATTTAATATATCTTTGATTTTCCAATGCTTTTAAACATCTTACCACAATATGTTGATGTAAATTAGTTCTGGCTTTAATGGTTTTGGTCCATATTCCTTCTCTTCCCGAGGCTTCGATATGGGAATAGATCATCGCTTCATCTTCATTCATCGACGACACTTTTTTGGCTTCTGAAACTGATTGGGCTTGGAATTTTAACTCATCATCTCGTTTGAGTAATTTGACTAATTTGTGATCCACTAACTGTTGGACTATAGTTAACAAACTGGTCATATCTCTTGAAGAAGTTAACTTAAGAAGCTCTTCTTGGTTGAAGAGGGTGCTAGAGCCTATAGTGCTTTTAGAACCTGCCAACATTTTGGTGTGAAGGTCTTTGGCTTGGTCTGATACTCCTGCTAATTCTTCACTCATTTTGGCTAGAACTATTGGCTTTTCTATCTTGAACTATGATCTTTTCAGTATTGGATCTTTTCAGTATTGGAGTGACTACTCGGGTAACTACTGGTAACAACTATGTTACTGGAATAACTGGAACAACTAGAACAATAGAAACTACTGGAATGAGTAGTATTAGCGATCTAATTTTTTCAGTGCGCGATGCCTATACTAGTTTGAAAATCTCAAGGAGTGCCCCAGAATACTATGGAGCTGAAACCGTTGTTCAAGAAGAAACAAGTCAAGTCCCGGGCATCTCGAAAGACCCGGTTGGATACTGATGATGCTATGGATCAGGTTGAAAGTGGCGTGAGGCCGGTTAAGCCAATGCGGCCTAGTCTTACCCAAGAAAACCTCAAAGAACATACCAAAGAGCATTTGAAACCAATTGGAAATCCTAAAAAAAGTCCTGAAATTGAACTCCCTACAAATGAAGCAGATGAGATCACGCTAGGACGATATAACGAAGGAGATATCATCACCGGAGAAGAAATGGATTTTGACTTATCCCAACCGGTAGAGCCTGAACCCAAGAAATATGTTCCACATTTCGACGATGAAATCGAAAAGAGATTAAGTAAACGACAGACTTTGGATGAACTAGTACACGAATATGACGATAAAGATGAATATGATGATGAAAAACATGATAACTACGCCAGTATAGACCCCGAGCCCGAGTCACATGATCTAGATCTTAATATGGATGATGAATTGGTCAATGATGAGGTGTATGACCTTAAGCCAAGCGGTGTACCCAAGGTCGACGATACAAAGTATGATATTCAGCTTGGGTTCAGTGATGACGAAGAAACTAAATCTCCAACTGCCACTAGAGACGAGGGCAAGGCTTTGAAAGTAGTACAGCTGGTAAGTGCCAGTGAAGAGGTTAATGTTGTGGCTGAGATGATGGAATCTCTTAAGCTTCAAATCGGGCGATATAACAACGATTTGAGTGAAACCACCAACCAATTGGAGGTTCTCCATACAAAGAAGAGTGAGTTAGTGAGAACATTGCAAACTAACTGAGTAAACTCACACTAGACACACTAAGCAAACCAAACGCTCTAGCTCCACTCTAACTCCAGTCTAGTGAAAATTCTACCCCTTTGTATACTATTTCTTCATAGACTATATACGACTAATGACATAACATAATCTAGCCAGACACTACTGATCTTGCACCGCGCTTACGGCCCGTTGCCCAATTGGTCGTGACTCATTAAATTTTTCACTATATAACCCATCCAACATCCGGCAAAAATGATGAAAACTCCAATGTTCAGAAACTTTTCTACCACCATGGCCCACAATAGCCCCAAGCATTTAGTAAAAATCAGTCAATTTACCAATGATGAGTTGGCCGCTTTAGTATCTAGAGCTGAAGCATTTAAAGCCCAAATCAAAACTGGCCAACCAAGTCCTTTGAAACAATATCAACGGTTAATGGGGAAAGTTGTGACGTTATTATTTTCTAAAAGAAGTACCAGAACCCGGATCAGTACCGAAGGGGCTGCATCCTATTTCGGAGCCAATCCGATGTTTTTAGGAAAAGATGATATACAATTGGGAACTAATGAAACCATTTATGATACAACCAAAATCTTATCATCAATGAGTTCATGTATTTTTGCCAGAGTCAATAAGCATCAAGACATTTTGGACTTGTGTGAAACTTCTTCGGTGCCAATTATCAATTCTTTATGTGATAAATATCATCCTTTACAAGCCATCACGGATATAATGACTATAAAAGAGTCTTTTGGCAGTACTGAAGGATTGAAATTAACTTGGATTGGTGATGCTAATAATGTCCTTCATGATTTGGCCATTGCTGCTATTAAATCTGGGATCTCTGTATCGGTAGCTACCCCAGCTTCAGTAACATACGATGCTGAAATAAAGGCTGAAACTGAAAAATTGGCAGAGGAAAATAACGTAACTTTTGAAGTTACCAATGATCCTATTCAAGCTTTGGACAATTCCAACATAGTAGTCACAGATACTTGGATTTCTATGGGAGAAGAGGCTGAAAAACAAGAAAAGTTACAAAAATTCGCCAATTTCCAAATCACCAAACAAATGATTGACTCTAGTAATATTAATTCTAACTGGTGTTTCATGCACTGCTTACCCAGACACCCAGAAGAAGTCAGCGATGATGTGTTTTATGGTGACAATTCTGTGGTGTTCCAAGAAGGGGAAAACAGATTATATGCTGCCATGGCTGTTATTGAAGGATTTGTCATCAATAAAGGGGATTTCTTTAAATCCATTGATGAACCAGTTGAATAAATTTTCAGTAGTGTACATACCAACTTGTTATAGTTTCTGAGCTGGGTTTTTTTGATCGGCTGCGAAAAACTATATACTATATAAAGATGCTAGACATATTAAACCGTAGAATCTCTTACAACTTAAGCTAGAAACACGTAGACAACGTACCTTTAGTTATAGCTGATATTGAAGAATCTAAAAATGCAAATGAATATACTAGATGACGAATGGGATGTAGAAATGACAGATAATGGAGAGTTTGAGTTTAAATTTAGGTCAGACTTTAGGTGCTCTGATCCATTTTGTAGCGATCCAAGTTGCAGTAATTACACACCAATCGGTTCCTTGATGTCCCAGCTGGGATATTACCTGGACCAACTGAGTAATTACCTGGACCAACTGGATTTCCTGAATCTGATGGATTGTTTTCTTGACTTTCTGGACAGCTATCTGCTGGAAGGCCTAGGTGATACACTTGTCCCAACGGTGGATGATTCTGCTTCCCAGCTTCAACAAAATGCCAAAGACCGGTATTTCAATGATTACACTGAACTTGAAATGCTTAGACTGTGTGAAAAATGTATCAAAGATCTCAAGAAACAGACCCGTTTAATAAAGAAAATGGAACAAAAACCTCTCTACTTTATCACTCCAATCAAAGGCTCCCAACCCGCAGAAGTCAAATACTTACCAAACATGCGAGACGTTAAAGGGTTAAACCTTCGAAAATTTGCTGTCTCAAATAACCTTCTTTACAAACTTCATGATTATTAATATGGGTGTCAAAATGTCGCGCATATTACCCAATTGGGAAGTTGCCGGCGGTTTAAACCACCATACTAAGCGCCAACAATGCGTCGTGTGTGGCGCTCTCAGGGAGGATAAGGATCAAATATAAAAACCACCAAGAATCCAAATAATTTCAATTGATAACTATATATCGAGGTCAATTGTTCAAAATGGCTGCTGTTTACGTTTCTGGGTGTACCGGGTTTATTGCTCAACACATTGTTAAAGATTTAATTGCTAAAGGCTACAAAGTAGTTGGAAGTGTTAGAACTTCTGCTAAAGGGGATCAATTAGCTAAAGATGTTAACAGTGAAAACTTTAGTTATGAGATTGTTAAAGATATTGCCGAGCCTAATGCATTTGACGAATCATTGAAAAAACATCCCGAAATTGATTATTTCATGCACACTGCCTCACCATTCCATTATAAGGCTACTGACATCGAGAAAGATTTGTTAATTCCAGCAATTGAAGGAACAAAGAATGCTTTGAATTCCATAAAGGCATACGGGCCACAAATCAAATCGGTAGTAATTACATCATCATTCGCGGCCGTTTCGAAACCTGATGGTAGTTTTACTCCAACAGGACCATTAACAGAAGAGAGTTGGAATGAGACGACTTGGGAACAAGCTTTAAGTAGTCCACAATTGGGATATAGAGCTTCCAAGACATTTGCTGAACAAGCGGCTTGGGAGTTTATGAAAAAGGAAAAACCATCGTTTACTTTAAACACGGTAAATCCATCATTTGTATATGGACCTCAAGCATTTGTATCATCTATTACCAGTAGAGATGAATTAAACACTTCATCTGAAGCATTAAACAAGTTTTTAAAGTTAAAACCAGATGATGAAGTGCCAGCTGGATTTGGAGGATACACTGATGTTCGTGATGTTAGTAAATCCCATATTTATGCCATCGAACATGACATTAAGGACTTTAGATTCTTCTTACTCACCGAGAGATGGACTAGTCAAGGAATTATTGATATTTTAAATGAGAATGTTCCAGAATTAAAGGGCAAACTTCCAGTGGGGAACCCAGGAACTGGGCCAGAATTAGTTGCCAATTTGGCCGTTATTGACAATAGTAAAACCATTAGTTTGGTGGGAAAATGTATTCCATTGAAACAATCTGTGATTGATTCAATTACCCAGATTCTTGATGCCAAAAAGTGAACATACTAGTAATAGTACTAGCAGTACTAATGAGTAGTTAGACAATAAATGTAACTCGTCCTAAACTAAAGATAATAGCAAGTACATATATGCCCTGGATTTGTAGCCCTCTACAGGCCCACGTTGTGAGCTCATACGACCGTTGGCGGCATTGGGCACGACCGCCAGATCTCAAGTGATTGTGAGCAAATGGTTGCACCGCCTGGGTACGGGATCATAATCACCGCTCGCTTGTTCAAAATCACATCCCAAGGTTTAAACCTTGTGTTAAAGTTTCACCTCCTTCCCGGCTAACTTAAACCTTACCATGTAGCTAGACCCATCCCTGTATACATCCGTATTTCATAGATAACAAAATAACCAAATACTTAAAAAAATATTATGAAATAATCATTCTGAATAAATGAAAAAATATTTGAGATAACCCTTTCAGATGCGGCGCCCTAACATAATTGGACAGGATACTATTGTTTAACAAACCACCGAAGATTTTGGACAAGCATTGATACCATTCCCCAACGCCAATCATTTTGGCGCCTGTGCTTATGTTTTCTGCTGCCGTTGACACAGTTCCAGAGATCTGGCAAAGTCATCAGAGGCGTAGCACTGCAGTTTTATGAGTTCACTAAGAGGGGGATAATATCTAGTAACCTTAGTATGTAGACCCACCTATTGTCAACCTAAAATGTAAATACAAGCAGTATGGGTTAACTTCTAAGCCTGGTACCCACAGCACTGGAGCCCTAGTGAGGTACCAAGTCTTGTATGCACACAACAAGGGGTTATCTAGTTTAATTGCTTCCTGGTGAAATGGGTCGCTGTTCCAGGGAAGTATAGATTTTTTTTGGTAGTATATATTGGGCCCGGATTCTAGTTTTTTTAGATTTCTCTATTGTATTTTGCCTCGAGGTGTTAATTTCATCATCATGATGATTCCTAAACTAGGCAAGAAAATGCCAATGATGATTGGTCTTATGACCTTCACGGTGTTATCGATCTTTGGCCTTGAAGTGTTTATCCATAATAGATTTCTAAATCGTGATAATACTATGAGTATATTGGCTCAAACCAAAAATATTATTTATCCTAATAGTTTCAAACTTATTCAAGATAAATTAGGACTTGTTCATCATTATAACGTTTATTTCAATGAACATTTAACCCCTGAAGAATTATCCCAGTATAATGTCTTGAAATATAATGGCAAAGTCGATTGGTTAACTAAGGATATTATAAATGTACCGTATCATCTGAAACAACTTGAAGTATTTGAACCGATCCCAAATCAAGAAGAAAAAGATGATTGTAGTCGAAACAAAAATAACCTTAACATCTTTATCAGTGCTTATACCGAATTTGATCATGAATTGGATGAAATGTTGCAAGTGTTCAAAAGTCAAATGATTAATGATACTAGTTTCAAGGAATTACAACCGTTCTTTACTATTGATGTGGGTAATCAGTTGAAAGCTGGTACGGCTCCTAGACATTGGTATAAGTTTGCTGGTAGTTCTGTATGGCTCAAGGATTTGGGAGTTCATTTAATGATTTCTAGAGTGTTGTATTCTATTGTGGGGAATAAACGGAAGCCGGTATTGAGTTTAACTTATGCTCAAATTTATGATGAAAATTGGAAAGAATTAAAAGATACGGAATTGGTGGTACCTACTAAAAATGAATTGGATGAAACCACTTATCAAAGTATCAAGTTCCCCAAATTCTTACCGATTCCATTTTATCATGATGTTGATAATACTAATCAAATTTTCTATGGAACTGAAGACCCTAGATTGTTTTTAACCACAAACCAACAAGGTGAAGAAGAACCAATGATTATCTTTAATTCTCATCATCGTAAAATCACTAAACAAGAACTGATTGATAAAGAAAATGTCAATGTCAAATTCAAAGCTTATAGATCCATGTTTTTGGCTTGGCCGTTCAGATACCAAGTAGGGAAATCGAATGTCGATGGATTATCTGATAGTCGGTATAATCAAGTTATTTACAATAAAGTCGTTGAGTTAAGAAGATCTGATGTTCCGAGATTAAGTGTTCAGAAAAATTGGACCCCTCTTTTGAACTATCATGAAAGACAAAGATATGGATATGATAAAAATATTTATTTTGTCTATAGATGGTCAAACATGGAGATTTTGAAATGTAACTTGGATAATTTTGTCGAAGGTTCATCATTTTGTTCCTATGACTATAAACGGAAAATTGATTCATCTGGTGATGAAGTAGGACCATTAAGAGGTGGTACTGAAATGATAAATATTCGGGATATTATTCCTCCAGAAAAACATCATAAATACAATTTACCGGAAAAGGAAATCTGGATTGGATTTCCAAGAGCTCATCTTAAGAAATGTGGTTGTGGTAGTGATATGTATAGACCTAATTTGGCCGTCATATCGAAAGAAGGAGATGATAAATATAAATTGACCCAATTATCGTCATTCACTTCGTTGGACATTGAGGTTTATGGCTGGACCAATTTTAAAATTCTTTGTGCTTCAAGAGATCCAAATGCTTTGATTCCTAATGGGATTTCGGGTTGGAAGTTTTACAAAGATAGTGATTACTTGACCCTTTCTTTATCGGTTGCTGATGCCACCAACCATATCATCCATATCAAAGACTTGTTAGTCAATGTTTTGAAAAGTACAAATGCTTTAAAGCTGGAACCTAATAGTGGCTACAATGAAGTTATTGTAGATTGTGCCATGGATTCCTCTGATGCTTTCTGTAAAGATTTCGGAAGGGAAATGGTGTTGGCTAATAAAGTCCCCCCACCGGAACCAGAATATTAATTTTAATGTCCCCCACTCTAGAGTATGAAAAGCCTTTTTTTAATAGCTGTTTATAGATTACTACTTTGGCAAGTGTACTGTAATGTTAAATATAAAATGTAATGAAAGATCTCATGGAATGTCGCGTTTTTGCAGCTAATTATCAAAGTCTCGCGACATCAATCTCATCGCATTATCACTTAACTAGCTCTCTACCAAACACCATTGAAGTAGGCATGGCCACTCATTCTAATCCTAGAATCTCCGTTGATGAGTCAAAGTTAGAACCCATTTCTCACTATGGGCCTGTAACCTCATTGAAGTTTGTTGGCAACCATGTTTTGGCGGGGTATGGGCCTAGACTAAAAATTTTCCAGATCTCAAACACTGAAGCAGATTTTCAAACTAAACTAATTGCAGACCAAGCAGTTTTCAAAAGAAGTAAGATCCATTGGATAGCTGTGAGTCCTGATGGCTCCAAAGCGTTTGTTGCGGGAGGAAGATCCTTTCGAATCATAGATTTATCATTTTTAAAAACAAACCAGAGTCCAGATTCAAGTCATTTTAACTGTGAAAAAGCCATTAACGAATGGATGGTATGTGGGGAATTCCTTGACGATTCAACTCTTTTGTTATTAACTTCCCATAACATAATCTATAAGATTGATTTCAATGACTATTCACTTTTAAGTAAAATCGATTGCGGAGAAAAATCGATTTTATATAGTGGGTCTATACAAATAGATCGAGTTTCCAATAAAGTGATTGTGGCTGCCGGAACTGTGATGAGTGGGGTGATAATATGGAATGCTTTGACCCGAGAAATCATCCACAATTTAACGGACCATAAAGGTTCGATCTTTGGTGTCAAAATTGACCCTTCTTTCAAATATATCATCTCATGTTCTGATGATAGGTCTATTAAATTATTCGATTTTGCTTCAGGTAAAGTTCTTGGCCTGGGGTGGGGGCATGTGTCAAGAATCTGGAATCTTCAATTCTTATCAAATTCAGATGGTTTGAAAATGTTAAGTACGGGAGAGGATTGTACTACGAGAATCTGGAAATATGTACCAGATTCTTCAGAGTTGGAATCTTATGAGGTCATAGACAATTGTCATTCTGGTAAGCATGTATGGAGTTGCGATGTAGATCCAGAAAGTCAATTGGTGGTGACAGGTGGTAACGATGGAGCTATAAGGCTTCATGATATGGCTCAAGTGGACTCGAGTGTTGTGAGGTATACTCTCGAGCAAGTTTCTACCTCATCCCAAATAACCTTTAGTCCTTCGGAAGTGATCAAACATTTTGTTGAATTGAAACAATTGAACTATTTGATCTGCTTGACATCCTTGGGCCAAATGTTTGGTCTTGACCAGAACACCAATCAATGGGCTAAAATTAATACGGATTCAAAAGACATCTTCAAAGGCTTTGCTATTATGAAAAATATACCTGGTACTAATTATGTTGTTGTCTCATCTATCAATGGCGAAGTGCTCATGATTCGGTTCAGTGAAGCTTCTTTGGACCCGGTAGATATCAAATGGATAAACCTGGACCATTTGAACAGTAACAAAGTCATTAATTTGCATATTGCTGGTGATAATGATATTTATCTCTTGCTTGATAGTCCTAACCCCAAAGTTCCATTAGTGGTTCATAAATTGGTTTCCTCTTCTGATGGACTAATGGAGTTGCAAGATCTGTTCACACTTCCCAAGCCAGAAAGATCAACTTTTACCACCACTTATATGGCCTATGATGCTGTGAATAATTGGTTGATCGTAGGAACTCGGTTTGTAGGGATTATGGTGTATGATTTGGGTAGTTCCAAGTGTACCCATTTCAAGAAAATCACTACTGGTGATACCATCACCTCAATGTCTATACTAAACTCCTCGCCAGATTACCTTCAACTATTGGTTGTTGTTAGGGATGGAGTATACTTTTTCATGTCTATTACTTCCAACGAAGAGCCAGCATTCAAGTTTGAAATTACTCACGAGAACCGGATGTTTAGAGGGTTTGTGGAAGGTGGGTTTATGAGTGGTAACGATTTGATCATTTACGGATTCAGATCTGTATATTTCTACGTATGGAACGAAACCAAACAGTTGGAGATTATGAAAGAGGCCTGTGGAGGCTCTCATAGAGCATGGAAATTATTCCTCAATGACCAGGAATTTAAATTTGTTTATACCAGTAAAGCAGACTTAA
Source organism: Yamadazyma atlantica (assembly GCA_030561325.1). NCBI lineage: Eukaryota > Fungi > Ascomycota > Pichiomycetes > Serinales > Debaryomycetaceae > Yamadazyma > Yamadazyma atlantica. The sequence continues at coordinate 268,400 of JAKTXA010000001.1, forward strand.
ATGTCAAGACTGTGACCAATAGATTCTCCCAAGGGTTTGGATTAATTAATAGTGGAACTCATGGAAGAGAAATCAGGGATTTGGTCACTTCTCCTGCCATTAATCCAGATAATTCAAGGTATATCTTGTCAGCCTCAGAAGATACCATCATCAGAATAGGAAAGATATTTGCTAATGGAAATGTCAAATACTATTGGGCCATGAACTTCCATGTTTCTGGATTACAAAAAGTCAAGTTTTTAAACAAGAACTATATTGCCAGTTCTGCTGCCAATGAAGAGTTTTTCGTATGGAAACTTACTGACAATCAATTGGTAAATGATGATATTCCTCTGATCAAACTTCATGCTGTTTTGAAAGCAGATTCTGATTTCCCTGATTTGAGAGTAATGGATTTTGAATCATATGAGGTTTCAAGTCAAAGATTCTTATTGGCTACCGTGTACTCTGACTCTCATATAAAAGTATGGGATTTTAACTCCCATACAAAAGAGTTCAAGCTTTTAATTGACGATTTTTACACCACATGTTGTATTCTCAATTCCAAGTTTTTAACCTTACAAGGTAGGTTATACCTTTTTATTTCTGCTACTGATGGACATATCTCCATCTGGGACATTCAAGATAAGGTTATGCCTAATATTAGTGGATTAGATTTATCTGGCAACAATTCTTCACATACCACCCTTGAATTGCCTATAATAAGACAACAATTACACCAGAGTGGAATTAAAGGTTTACATCTCCATCAAACCTCCGATAATTGTATCAAAATACTTACTGGAGGTGATGATAATGCCTTGATTTTGTCTACCTTAGAGCAGACAGCAGATGAAGCACTTAAGTTAACCGTCAATAGTTTCATTGAAGACGCTGCCTCGTCCACAATTACATCAATTGCTGGTGATAATGACATTTTTAAAATATTTGTCACTTCAGTAGACCAAGTGGTAAGAATGTGGGACTATAGTAATGATGGTTTATCTCTTGTATCTTCTCGGTATACCACTGTGGCCGACACTGGATGTTGTGATGTCACCCATATTGGTGAGTCTAGGATCCTAATTATAGGTGGTATTGGACTCAGTGCATGGAAATATAACCAAAAACAATAGAATAATATGTATACTTTATTAATTTATAACAATCTATAGACAATATAATAAGATTAGCACCTAAAGAGATAACAATCTCAAGTTAAAGATAGTATCATTGATATTTTGTTCTTCATCAATGATAACCTTGGAAGAAGTTTCAGAGAATCCGGTAATAGGAGTCTTGGTGGATTTCAATAACAACTCTTCTTGATCCTTAATAACAGTTTCAAAGTTGATAGTATCTTTAGCCACTTTATATTCCACTTGAACATCATCAGTAGTATTCAAACCGGCCTTTTTACGTAATCTTTGGATTCTATTAATTAATTCTCTGGCCAACCCTTCACTTTGTAATTCAGGATACATGTTGATATCCAAGATGATTAAAACATCCTGAGATGATCTAGACTCTTGTCCTTCAGTGGCTTTTGATTCTGGTAACCCACGACGGACTTGTAAATCTTCTTCAATCAAATCAATTCCATCAACAGTGATTTTACCGGTTTCAGCGAACTTTTGAACTTCTTCAGAGGTCACGTTAGGTAAAGCAGCTTTAACCTTTTTAGCATCTTTCTTCAATTTCTTACCTAAAACTGGCCAGTCAGCAACAGCGGTGTATTCCACCCCATATTTGGCTTCATCAGTAGTAATAACAATATTTCTGACATTTAATTCATCAGTAATATAACTCTTCAATGATTCGACATCTTTCAAGTAAGCTGGGTCAGAATGTAACACAACCAATTCTTTCAATGGAGTTTTCAAAGAAATCATCTTCTTTTCTCTGATATTACGTCCCAAATCAATAACTTTTTGCATTCTAGAAACAGCAACTTCAATTTCTTCATTGAATAATTCTTTTCTAACAGTTGGGAACCCTAAAAGATGAACTGAGGTGGTATCATTGAATTTAGGATTAACACAAAGACCATTCAAATATTCTTCAGTAAAGTATGGTTTCAATTTTTGGTAGATACTATCAGCCAAATAAGGAGTGAAAGGAGCCATGGCTCTAGATAAAGTTAATAATCCTTCCACTAAACTGTTAAGACCCATTTTGGTATCTTGGATATCAGTAGAGGAATAACCTTTAAGACGACGACGGTTAAAACGAATGTACCAATTGGTTAAATCATCAATCAAAGCCAATAATCTTGGAACCACAGTATATAATCTGTAAGCACCCATTTCGGTGTGAATAAATTGAATCAAAGATTGAATAGAAGCTAATAACCATTTGTCCATAACGTTATCAGACACTAATTTTTCATCATAGACAAAGTCTTTCCCGTTATCTTTCTTGAAGATATCAGCAGAATCTTTGAAGAATTTGTAAGAGTTATACCAAGGTAATAAAACACTAGAAACAACTTCTCTGACCCCTTCTTCTTTAAATTTCAAGGTTTCAGCTCTTAACACTGGAGAATTAATCAAGTATAATCTTAAAGCATCAGCCCCATATTTATCCACAATAATATTAGGATCAGGATAATTCTTTAATCTCTTAGACATTTTCTTACCATCAGCTGCCAATACAATACCAGTGACAATAACATTTTGGTAAGGAGCAGTGTTGAATAAGTGAGTACCTAAAATAGTCAAAGTGTAGAACCAACCTCTAGTTTGATCTAACCCTTCAGCAATAAAGTTACCTGGGAAAGAGTCAAGGAAAGTATCTTTACCTTCCATTGGATAATGTTTAGAAGCATAAGGCATAGAACCAGATTCAAACCAACAATCAAACACTTCTTCAATTCTTCTCAAGTCACCTTTACCAGTTTTAGATGGAATAACAATATCATCAATACTTTCACGATGTAAGTCAGTAATATCAGTACGTCCAGATAATTCTTGTAATTCTTCAATAGATCCAACACAAATAATTTCTTCGAAATCTTTACTGACCCATAATGGAATAGGAGTCCCCCAGTACCGGTTTCTGGAAATGTTCCAATCTCTAGCATTGGCAATCCAATTAGAGAATCTCTTTTCTTTAACATGAGAAGGAACCCAATTGGTTTTGTCCACATTCTTCAACATATTGTCGGTGATTTCAGTCACTCTAACGAACCAAGCAGGAACAGTTCTATATAACAATGGAGTATCTGATCTCCAACAGAATGGGTACGAGTGCTTAATTTGAGAGCTGACCAATAAATTCCCTCTTTCAGTTAAATTCTTGATAATAACTTTATCAGCATCTTTAACATATAATCCCACAAAGTCTTTGACTTGTTCAGTAAACTTCCCGGAATCATCCACAGGGTTTGGTGGGGTTCTGGTTTCATTAATAATACCAGCTTTAGTAGTAGCTTCGAAATCTACTTCCCCAAAAGCTGGGGCTTGATGAACAATACCAGTACCAGAATCATCAGTAACAAAATCAGCAGTAATAACTTTGTAACCGTGATCTTTGAAATCCTTAACAAAATAGTCAAACAATGGAACATACTTAACTCCTTCCAAAGCAGTACCTTTTATCTTTTCAACCACCTTAAATTTGGCAGCAGCTGGTTTTTTGTATAAAGTTTTCAATAAACTCTCTAATAAAATAAAGTATTTTTGTTTTTCTTCATCAAAGATTTTAACATATTCAAATTCTGGGTTTACACACAAAGCAATATTGGAAGGTAAAGTCCAAGGAGTAGTAGTCCAAGCCACTAAGAAAGTGTCTGGTTGATCTACAATTTGGAATCCAACAGTAACAGCAGGATCATTAACATCTTTATAATTCTGCTGAGCTTCGAAATTAGATAAAGGAGTGGTTAACCCAGTGGAGTAAGGCATAACTCTTAACCCTCTGTAAACCGAATCTTTTTCAAATAATTGTTTGAATACCCACCAACAAGATTCCATAAATTCAGGATATAAAGTTTTATAATCATTATCCATATCAATCCATCTGGCCATTCTGGTGATGGTTTGACGCCATTCAGAGGCATATCTCATGACAATAGAACGACATTCTTGGTTATATTTATCAATACCCATTTTCATGACATCATGCTTACCAGTAATTCCTAATTTCTTATCAATCTCATATTCTACTGGTAATCCATGGGTATCCCATCCGAATCTTCTTTCTACGTAGTGACCATTCATACTGGCATACCGAGGAATGATATCCTTGACAGTAGATGCCAAAAGATGTCCATAATGTGGAGTACCAGTGGCAAATGGTGGACCATCGTAGAATGAAAATGGGGGAAGATCTTTGGTGATTTCCAACTGTCTTTTGAAGGTATCACCTTCCTTCCACTGTTGGAGCACCTTCTCTTCCTCTTTGGGGAAGTTGAAGAACTGGTTTCCTGACTCTTGTTCGGTCATTTGGTATAGTAACGTGTCTTGGATTAGCTACTGTAGTTCAGTTCAGTTGAGATATAGCTGAGTCACAGAGTTGACGGTTTTCGATTTTTTTTTTCACTTGTCGTGCGCGGGAAACTTTCGAGGATTATCGTGAAGCAGATTGTGAGAAGCAGATTGTGTGAGATATTTGCAGTAACATTTACTTATTTGAAGCATTTTAGATAGGATTGTAGACGGAGAGAAGGATCTTCTTAGGGGAGTGATTTAAGAAAACGTTGAGTGATATGAGTTAATTAAATGAATCTAAAGACTAATGCAAATGTAAATGGATCTACTCTATATAGTACTAGCTCTAAAGCTTACGGGTATGGTGAATAACAAACATATTGCTCAACCATTGACGGAATGGAACTGATATATCCATATACTGTTTAGAAGTTAAATCTTTCCCCGCTGTTAATTGGTCCTTGCTGATGACGTATGCTCTGAAAAACAATAAGCACAAAACAGCGGCGAAGAATGCCACCCCGCAGAATATGGAGCAATCTCTAAACTGGATTGGTGATACCTCTTCTTTGGTCAAGGCGAATCCAATGATTGGTGAAAATATACAAGCCACGCCAAAAGGGCAGAAGATTATTGAAAACATGTTAGGGGCCTTTTCCATATGGAAACCTACGACATTAAGTACCACGGCTGCAAAAGATGAAAATTGAGTTCCAATAATTGCTCCAAGCACAAGACATAACACAATGACCGTGGCATAATTCCGAGCAGGAATCCACATAGCTAATGCAAGAATCCCAGATAACGTATAGCAACATAGGGCTATAGTGATAGCACCAAACCGATCACAAAGAATTCCCACGACGGGTCTTCCAACAAGTGCCCCTATTTGTACCATAGCAGCCGCTATTGTTGCTTGATTGGAACTGTATCCTAAGGATTTAGTGAAATCAGACATACAGTATAAACATACCACATATCCAAGACCAGAGCATACAAAATATGAAATGGCTAAATAAGTTCCTGGAGATGTCAAAAGTTCCACATCGATAATAGCACTATGAGCAGTATTTTGTTGATCCTTCTGTTTATATAAAATTGTAGCTAAAGTCAATAATCCAAAGTTGATAATTGCTTGTGCCCTTAATGCCCATTCAACGCTATTAACTTCGATTACTTTTTGCATTCCAAAAATATAAACAAAACTCATCCCCACCGCTGAAGTTCCTACTCCTTGAGACATGGAAAGCATTCTGTCTTTGAATCTGTAAACTCCATCGGGGCTTTCTTTATTGATGAACCAAAAAGGTAAAGAAGAAAAAGCAATAACTCCGATAAAAACTAATCCAATTGATTGAAGTACTCCTTGACAAAGATATAATTGCCAAATTCTATGGTGTGATGAAACACTAGTTAAAATCAAGGCTGCGGTTTGGAAGAAATTTCCAATTATCAAAGCGGCCCTATTTCCTAAACGTCCACTGATTTTATTGGTTATCGGAGCAAGTACCAAACCAAGTCCGAAGGTAATACCCCCAACGGCAGCGTAATCTAGTCGGGACCCATTATCATAAGTTTCATCTGAAATGTAATGGGCTAGATAGATAGAGAAAGCAGCGTTATTCCCCCAGGAACAAAACTGCATCACAAATGCACTGAACAACATCACCCAGGAATATCCTCCATTGTACACATCATTGTAGTTTTTTTTGGTGGGTTCAAGTTGTTCCTTAGGTTCTTCCTTTGAAGGTTCTTCCATATATACAGTGGTATTTGAACTGACTCTAGACATATTATTTGAAGTCCGAATGAATTTATTGGTTACAACTTCTGCCAGGTATTTATAGTTTCTATATTTTTATGTCCGAGCTATCATAGATGAATCTGTCATCGCAAGGCCCCTCATCTTCGATGGATTTCCTAACCAATTCGCAGCCTTTTATAACCATTTCCTTTTTCATCAAGCTCGGCCAAAAGTTGCAAAAATTCCTATTGTATCCAGCAATATTATTGGTGCGGGGGTGAACAAAATACACGGGTATTCGGAGAATCAACGGGTACTCGGATTATTCATTAATCATTACTCAGCAGTATATATAGTGGAGAAAAGGCGTTTGGGCGTTTCGTTTCACCTTGTCACTTACTAATTACTCATTCTTGTTACAGTGGAAGTCCATCTCACTAGAGTCCATCCATGAGTCATGGAATAAAATCCAATTTTCGCAACAATCATAATTTACATACAATTGACCCTAAGCACTATCTCTTCTCTTCTCACTCCAGCAATAACAGCTGTAATATCAAATTTACATTTTAGTTTGAGGGGTTGTGAATCTTCTACTTGAATCTTTCTACTTGTAATTCTCTACTTGTAAATCTTCGGACTTCAGCCCCGTCGGGGCTCTTTCTGATCACGAGACATTACCCAAATTTTTCATCCGATTCCACTGAAATCCATTGACGTTCGAACTATTTGGGTTCCATCGTCATGCTTTCAAACATGTCACTTGTGGAATATGAGTTCCGCTAAATATAGAAGCATATTCATCCTTGTCACCACTGTCCTGATCTAATTAATTATAATACTCTCAATCGTTTGAACCGTTATGACTAGTATCCATAAATTGTTTTAAGAATTCTATTTATATATTTATAGATTTCCAGATACACCCAACACCGAAAGTACAGACACCAAAAATACAGAGACACTATGTCAATGTCAAATAGGAGACCGTCGTAAATGGACACCCACATGGGACTCTGGTTATCACACATTAATTAATTACCCTATTGTTAATAGCTGCAAATAGTTAAACGACCGTTGGATCTTGCACATACCGGCGACAGAGATCTGCAATATGTCAAGAATCGTATATAAGAGACGCCGAACGACAGGTGCCTGTCATATCATTGGCCGCTTTGTTCTATTGTTAGACGCCGTTGATGCCACGAGGGCTATCGCACTGAATTTGCAGCTATTAACTTTACTGGGTTAAGATTCATTAAACCTAATTGAGAATTATCAAACCCAATTAAGAATCATCAGGTTTAGGTTGTTGGTCAATGGTAACATGGTAGATCTTGAGCTATAAATATACGACCATTTCTCATGATAGATGTTTCAAATGTTTTCCAATTATTGTATTGGTTTCTATTCAAACTTTACGGATATATAATGAGAACTGATTCTATCCTTGGAAGCTTATTGTTGATTGGGGGTAACTACCAAGACGTGGCTGTTCCTGAACAGGCTGCTGTTGAACAATATAATATCATCAACTTTTTAGGAGGTGCTGCTCCTTATAAACAATTTGATGGGTTTGGGATTTCTCCTGAAGTTCCTGAAACTTGTGAGGTGGAAACTGTGCAACTTGTTGGAAGACATGGGGAAAGATTCCCATCTGACTCTGGTCTTGAATATAATGCTACTATCAATTTTTTGAAAACTCAGCCATTGAATGGATCTTTGGAATTCATCAAAGATTATGAATTTTTCGTTACTAATGCTGATAACCTTGAACAGGAAACTACTTTACAAAACACTAATAGTATTTTTGCTGGAAGTCTTAGTGCCATGAGAAATGGTAAAACTTTTAGAGAAAAATATGGCCATTTATATGATGCCAATGCTACCATTCCAGTTTTCAGCTCCAATGCTGATAGAGTGTTTGATACTAGTGTTAATTTTATGAAAGGATTCTTGGGTTCTTCATATGATGATTCCAAAGTCAAGTATAATGTTATTAGTGAAGATGAAAAATCAGGAGCCAATTCTCTAACTCCAGCAAAGAGTTGTGAAAGCTTTGATAAACATGATTTTGAAACTAGTCCTAAATTGAATGGATATTTGGATGATTTCAAAGAAAGAATGGCTAGAGATGGAAATCCTAACTTGAACATTAGTGTAGATGATATGGATAACTTATTTGATACTTGTGCTTATGAGTTGAATGTCAAAGGCCAGAGTAAATTCTGTGATCTTTTCACCAGTGAAGAACTTATTAAAAGAGAGTATAAAGATGATGTTGAATTATATTACATTTACGGACCTGGTGGGGATTATGGAACTACTTTTGGGGGTGTTTTCACCAAAGCTACTCTTAAATTATTACAAGACGAGGATAACGATAACAAAATCTGGCTTTCATTTACTCATGATCATGATGTGGCTAATTTCTACGCCGGGTTAGGTATCTTCAATCAAACTACTGATTTGGATAAAGAACATATTCAATTCAACCATAGTTTTTCAAAGGCTAAAATAGTCCCTCAATCTGCTAGAATTATCTTGGAAAAATTGAACTGTGGTGGTAAGAAATATGTTAGAGTTATTGTGAATGATTCGGTAGTTCCAATGAAGTGTAATTCCGGACCCGGATTTTCCTGTGCCTTACATGAATTTGTGGCTTTGTTACAACCAATTGCGGATCTTGATTTCAATCAAGCTTGTAATACCACTGGTCCTAATGAAATCAGTTTCTTTTGGGATTACAATGAAGTATCTTACCAAGCAGAGTTAGAACCTTAAAAATCCCATGCTATTGTTCGTTTTATAGACTTTAAAATAAACGTTTCTTGTCGTAATGTCGTATTGTCGTAAAGGGTACCTGAAAATTTCACAGGTCGTGCCATCATTCTCTTGATGCGCCTTTTGCAGCAACGCGCAAAATGTATCCACCACTTAAACCTTAATCCATGGTGGAATTCGACGACTGGTTTCCAACCTTTTTCACTACTCTAATCTATTGTGTGATCTTGGAGAGGTGATTTAAAAAGTTCAGTTACTTATGATTGAAACTTCTGTGTTTAAATCGCTGCTTGCAAAATGTTTCAGAAATGGTGTGGTACCCAATAAAGTATTAATTGCGTTATCCGGAGGAGTGGATTCTGTATGCTTAACATATTTGTTAAGTCAATATCGGGATTTATATAATCCAGATTTAAAAATCCATGCCGTGACCATCGATCATGGATACCGTGAAGGGTCTTCGGATGAGGCCAAAGCCGTGGGAGATTTGGTCAATAAATGGGGGGTTCAACATAATGTCATCCCGCTTGATTATAAAAATAGATCAGTTCATCTGATTACCAACTTTGAGGAAGTGGCTAGAACTATGAGGTATGAAGCATTCCGGAACTTGGGTGATGACTTACAAGTCAACCATTTGTATGTGGCCCATAATTATAATGATCAACTTGAGACTTGTATGCAAAGAATCCGGCTGAAATCTACTGTATTTGGTTTAAAAGGATTGAAATATCAAAATCTTATTCCTATACCTCCAACGGCTCCCTTTACTCATAGAAAACCCATTCATATCATCAGACCATTATTGGACTTTTCCAAAAGTCAAATTATTCAAACTTGTGTGGATAATAATATCAAATGGTTTGAAGATTATACTAATAAAGACATTCATTTAACTGATCGGAATCTTTTCCGGTACTTTTTAAATGAATATATTCCCGAGAAAATGAAATCCGACCCTGATTCAGAATTGAAGGGGATTTCGGAAGAGAGTATTTCTGATACTTTGGCCAGAGCAGAGAAGTTAATTAATTATATTCAATCACAAGTGGAATTAACTCGTCAACAATTAATTGCTCTTCAAGAGATGCAACTTTTCCATAAGTCTGCCTCAATTGAATTGAATTTAAATAAGGATTTCTTTAAAAACAATAGTGATTTGGTGATTGCAAGATTATTCTTTGAAATGTTGTACCCCATCTCGGCTGCAAATAATTATTATTGGTCGTTTACTAAAGTATTAAACCACTTTGTCCCTCGGTTAAGAGAAGCAGTGGAATTTGATGATGAAAAATTACGGAAAATGGCTTATTTAAAGGTTTTGTTCCAAGTTAAACCATCTAAAGACTCAGTAAATATAAAAATGAGTCGACAACCTATCCCTAAGACTGATTTGAAAAACATCACCAAAAAGGTTAGAGCTACTTCAGAGTTTTCGGAATGGATGTTATTTGATGGAAGATTCTGGATTAGAGTGAAGGCTAATCAAGATACAGATGTAAGTATCATGCCATATTATCCAGTGATCCATGCTCCATTACTTAGTTCACAGTATAAAACCCCCAATGTCCCTCGTTATAAAGCTTACTCAACACCATTTGTGCTTAGCAGTACTGGAAGTGCCTCTTTACCAACCATGGGGTTCAACGATCCAAATCTCCAAATCCAATGGCGGTTGAAGGATAACACCTTTGCTGTCAAGGGATAGCGATAAGTAGAAAATAGACGTCGTATTAGAGTATAAGCACGAGAGTGTCATCAGAATCTCACTAGAGTGTCGCTAGAGTGTAGTATTCAATGAGTGTAGTCAATGAGTCAATGAGTAGTATTCAAATGTTCTCATAGTTAGCGTATATTCTCAGCCAGGTTGGTGATAAAGCGCGACAACTGAAAACCTTCATCCATCATCAACCAACATGCCCCCAGTAGCTAGTAGCAGCTACTTACCATCAGTAGGGGCTACACCACTAGGGTCCGCTACTACGGCCCAACCACTAACACCCAGAACATTCAAAGCTTCTAAAGCTCGTAATGTTAACCTTCTGACCCAACATCTTCGAATTGGCCATCAGAGGGTAAGTATAGACGTGGACCTTTCTAAGAATAAAATAGAAGGATTAACTGATATAACAGTGGTTCCAACTACTGGCCATTTGAAATCCATCAAGCTTGATTGCAGAGAAATGAAAATCAATGAGATTCTTGTAAATAACCGACAGGCCAACTTTATATATAAGGACATGTTATATATCAATGATGAAGCATACTTTGAGAATTGTATTTCGGCCAATCAAATCAATATCTACGACATTTATAACAAAAACTTATCCATTCATCAGCACCATATCTTAAGACAAAAATTGAACTATATTTTTGGTGAAGTCAATGAAGACCCAAGGGCTGATTATAATGAGGTTAACCATGGCAATACTGAAGAATTGACCATCCTCCTTCCTGATAACTTAAAACTCGAATTGGCAAACTTAAGCTCGGTCAATACTCCTTCCAGTAGACCCAATACCATGTCTCCTATGTACATGAAATCTAGAAACACTCATAGTGAAGTGTATTCGCCGATTCAAGTAAAGATTGAATATGAGGTGAAAAACCCCAAAAATGGGGTCAATTTCATCACCGAAATAGATCAACTGCCTACAAATATGTGGCATGCCTATACCACAAACTCCACCTATAATATTTCCACTTCGTCTTGGGTTCCATGTATTGACAATTTGTGGGAGCGTAATTCCTGGACCATGGATGTTCACATTCCTAGAACCGTCAAGGATATAGGACGGCCTGTTATCATTGGAACCAAGGAGGCCATTGAATCAAGAAAGCAGGAATACAAAAGACAAAGACGTGAGAGACGAAATCAAAGAAGACTATCACTCTCTCGTCGTTTGGCAGCTGGTGACGCTGACGCAGAAGAAGAAGAAGGCGTCGAAGATGATTATGATGATGAGGAAGACGATGAAGATGAGGATGAAATCCCTCAGAACTTAACTGTGTCCACTGGTGACTATATAGAAACCAAAGAAGTCCCACACCCCACTGACTTATCTAAAAAGACTGTACTGTGGTCCATATTTAATCCTGTTTGTGCCCATCATTTGGCTTGGGGTGTTGGATGTTTTGAAAGCATAGATCTTCCAGAAGAAGCAAACGACTCGGAGGATGCTGACATTGATGATTCTCTGAAGGAAATAAGCTGTCCTGTTAAAATATATTGTTTGCCTGGCCAACAAGAATTGGCTAAAAACACTTCAATTTTCACTAGAAAAGCTATTAATTATTTTCTGAAAGAATTTGGATCGTTCCCATTTAATTCATATTCGGTATTATTCGTTCATGGCTGTTATCATCCTATGAATAATTTTGCAGGGTTATCTATAATAGATGACAGTCTATTATATCCCCCAAGCTTGATTGAACCAGTATTTTCTACTACCGAAACATTGGTAGAGGCAATTGCTAGTCAATGGTCGGGAATTAATATTACCCCTCAACAATTCAACGATATCTGGTGTATAATTGGGATAGCTCGATTTATGACATTTCAATTCTTGAAAGTTCTTATGGGAGCTAATGAACTAAGATTCAAAATGAAATCTTATATCAATGATACCGTTAGGTTGGATGTTGGTAAGAAACCTATAGCTTTAACATTCTTTAGGTTCCCGGTTTCCGAGAGCGATCTTGAATTTATCAGGTTGAAGAGTCCTTTGGTCTTATCAATTCTTGATAAGAGAATGACAAAAACCGATAAATCATTTGGTCTCTCGCGGGTGTTACCTAAATTATTCTTACAAGCCATGTCAGGTGATTTGGTGAACAATACTTTGACAACTCAACATTTTCAATATATTTGTGAAAAGGTTAATAGAAATCGGTTAGAATCTTTTTTCAGACAATGGGTATTTGGAGCAGGAACCCCTGTTTTCAATGTATCTCAAAGGTTCAACAGAAAAAGAGGGATGATCGAGGTGGTTTTCAGACAGACTCAAGCCCAAGAATCAAAGAGAGTTCCTAATAATAAGGATAATTTTATTGAGAACTCAATTGCTCTTTTGGATGAAGAGCCTTCTTTCCCAGTTCAAAGTGCATTTGTTGGTCCTATAACCATTAGAGTCCATGAAGCTGATGGGACTCCTTACGAGCATATAGTGGAATTGAAAGATGGAAGTGTTAAAGTTGACATTAATTATAATTCCAAGTTTAGAAGAATGAAGAAACATAAAGAAGATGCAGCAGAAGGGGGGACTTATAGTAGATTTGGTGACGTTTTACAATCTAGAAAAGATCTTGAAAAATGGAATTTCACTGAATGGCCTCCTATTGATGATGAAGAGTTGTATAACAATGCTTTTGAATGGTTAAGAGTTGATGCTGATTTTGAATGGATTGCCAAAATCAATGTCAGGCAACCGGATTATATGTATGCTTCTCAATTACAATATGATCGTGACGTTGAAGCACAATATGAAGCCATTAGATTCTTTGGTAGACAAGAAAAGCCAATATTACCTTATTGTACGACATTAACTAGAACCCTTATGGATTCTCGGTATTACTATGGAGTTAGAGTGGCTGCTGCCAGGGCTTTAGGGGACTTTTCTAAACAAAGCAATAATTTCATTGGATTAGAGTACTTGATTAAAGCTTATAAGGAGTTATTTTGTTTTCCTGGTAGTACTATTCCTAAAGCCAATGATTTTAGTAACATTCCGATGTTCTTGCTTCAAAGAGAGTTTCCTAAGATATTTGCTTCTATTAGAGATGACTCTGGTGATGTTCCACATGCCATTAAAGATCTTTTATTGAACTTGGTTATTTATAATGAGAATTCAAACAACAAATTCCAAGACTCATTGTACCTTAGTCAATTAGTTGAGTCATTAACAACGTCAGTTATCAATGTGAATTCGACCATTAAAAAGAGTCCTCTTGAATCACACGTGAAAGATGAAATGAACCCAAAAGACCGTGAATTCATGGAAGCCGTGATTGCGGAAATAGATAGACAACAGAAACTTGATGAGTTTGTTCCTTCTTATCATTATATTCTTTCCACCACATGTATAAAGCAAAAAGTTAGATTAGCGATTTTTGGACTTATGGAATTACCATTTGAAGACTTATTGGCGTTGACAGTTAAAAATTACACCAATGATATTCGGATTGAAGCTTTCAGAGGATTATTGATTCTTGGTGGTTTAAAGAATGCTGGTATAATGCATTATTTCTTAAACTCCTGTTTATTGGAATTCAATGATTTGAGTTTTAGATCAAGATTGATTGCAATCTTGGTGGATTCTGTTTGTTTTGCAGCCGTTTATGGTACCGGTTCGGGTCTTGATGACCCAGAATTTAAGACTTTGGAGAAGTACGTTGATAACAGTTCATCTTCTGCTCCCAATGGAACTAACCTTGTTGTTGTGGAGGGAGATAAATCTGTTGATACTCGACGCGAACAGCAAGCTCGGGCTTCTTTGAAAGGTACTATTCAACTACTCAGAAGAGATTTCAGTGCCGGTAAAGGGTTAAGAGGAGTATTTTGGGAGTTACTTCATTCTTCTTTAATTAGTATTTTTGATAAGAGAAACTTGTTTTGTATTTGTCAGGTCCTATATAAAGAGATCGACTCATTTATTGTGGATCTTCCTATTCCAAATGTTCCTTTGAAGGAATTGAACAAGAAGATTGTACTGAGAAACTTAGGAGAAGGGAAAGTTCTTTTCCATAGAGAAGGCAGATTCAAAATTCAATTGGCTACCAAAATTATATTGAATAAACCCAAGACTGAAAAACCACGCTTGAAATTGAAACTTGGTAGTGGGTCTGGCTCGCCCTCGGTTCCTCCTACTCCAGATACAGCTGTTGAAACTTCCAAGCCATCTAAGGAAAAAGTAAAGGAAAAAGCCAAAGAGAAGCCGACGAAAGAAAAAGTGATAAAAGAGACCGTTAAAGAAATACCTAGAAACAGTTTAGTGACTCGACCATCGACTAATGTAGTGACATTTAAAATTGCTAGGAGAAAGCTTCAACACTTCAAAATTGAAAAGCCGGCACCTGCTCCAGTGAAACGTACTGTGGTTCCACGTAATGGCGTGAAAGTCGTAGGTACGACTATTTCGATTCCAATCAAGGCCAAACCAATAAGATATGTCAAGATTTCTTTGAAGAACAAAGCTGTGTCTGTTTCCAGAGACCCATTTGAAGAGGACATTGTTAATATCGAACAAGGGGTAGACGAGGTAGACGAGGTAGAAGAGGAAAACGAGGTGGAAGAGGTGGAACCTGACTTGAATGGCCACAAGGCTCATTCCCCAGATCACATGACGGATACTGATGAGCCAGCTGTCAAGCGAGTAAAATTTGATTCTCAAAATGGCCATAAGTCACCTGACCAGATCGAACAAAGTGAAATAGATCCTGAACTCCTACAAGATGATCCAAGTCCCGATCCTGAACCATCCCAAGAGGAACCTGAAGAAGTAACCGAACCTGAACCTCGCAAGCCAAAGATCAAGTTCAAGTTGAACTTGAAATAATATGTATTTTTATTGTATAATATAAAGTTAGTGCGAAACCAGAAAACACTCTCATCCCTATCCACAGCGAATGGACTTCAATTAAGACCAATATATAGACACATAGATCATTAGGTGAGGCCTTCCTGACCAGAATACCAATAAACTAGAGTGACAATCAATACTCAAGATCAACTAGAATGTCATTCAACAACCATCTCGCGTTCAATGTGTCTAAATCGACTCCCACCACGTCTACCACCAATACAAACTTGATGTCTCAGCCAAATACCATGTCAGATATCAACAAATCAGATGCCAGTGGGTCTGAAAATGGGTCTAGTGCCGAATTGAATTCAACTGCATCGGTCAATCGGTCCCAATTCATCCATGGAATGCTTCTGAAATCGTCTACTGATAGAGACTCGCCGAAGTTTATCTCAAGTCCTGTTTTGAGCGAGGCAGCTCCAACAGTTGTTACTTATGGTGATGATAACGTATCAACTAATGCCAGTGGCCTGGCACAGCCTTCTTCAAATAGAAAGGAATTGATCGGATTGTTCGACAAGTTTGATTTGTTGGATAAGAAGGATACTGATGGCGATGAGGAAGTGGAAGATAAATTCGATAGGTATAAACGGTTGAAAGAGGCAAAAGAGGCAGCTGACGACTCCACCATAGAGAGGAATGTTGATGCAGATTCCGTGGCTGAAGTGATTGAAGAAAAGCACCTTGACTCTTCAAATTCGTCACCAAGGGACTATAAGGCACATAGTTATATGAGTCCTTCGGGCAGCTCATCTCACAATGACAAGAGGAATGAATTAGAGCCAGCACCAGAGGAACAACTTGAGGAGGAACCAAAACAGGCGGAGAATATACCAGAAGCGGCTCTAGAGAAACTAGAAGAACACGAAGCACCAACAGAACCAGAGCCAGCACCAGTGGACCCAAACTCTGATTCCCTAGCCAAACCCGAAAGTGATAATCTTGTCGAAATAGAAGAAGATGAAAATGTAGCAGTTGAGAAGTATCAATTGACTCAAGAAGAAATCAACCAACACAGATCGGCACATCATGGGGACAATATAAATGTTTTACAACGTCCTGACGTCGGCTCTAGATCCATAAGCCAAGTGAACATTAATCCTGCTGATAGGTACGAACAATCTCATAAACCATTTGATTTCCACATTTTCCTAGAACAACTTAAAAAGAAAAGTGCTGATCCAATAGTAAGATATATCAGATCCTTCCTTGTATCTTTTAACAAACAGAGCCGTACTTTCACCATGCAACAAAAGTCTAAAATAGTAAGAGACTTTAAGATTTTTATGCATGAAAAATTCATTTTATTTGAACCATTTGCCTCTATGGATGAAACCGATCTAGAGAATTCTAGAGAAGGGTTGGAAAAACTAATAATGAATCGGATATATGTTCTTTGCTTTCCACCTGAATTGATTAAAAATCCTGGCAATAATCAGGGGCTTGTGGCAAAAGATATACAAGAAGACAAGTATTTCGCTAAGCAATTAGATAAGTTCAGTTGGGTTAATGGTAAGCATCTTGATGTGGATTTAGACAATTTAACCAAGCTTGAAGCTCGTGCCAATGAAGAAGACCTTGATTTCATGCAATTTGCCATAAAAGAATTTAAAAAAATCAATGACTACAGAGCTCCAAGAGATAAGATCATTTGTATTCTTAACGCTTGTAAGATTATATTTGGGTTTTTAAAAGTGAATAATCAAGAAACAAATGCAGATGCATTCATTCCAATTTTAATTTTGATCATTATAAAGGCAAAGATTGATAATTTGATAAGTAATATTCACTACATAGAGAACTTCAGAGGACCTGAATGGTTGAATCATGGTGAAACAAGTTATTATTTATCATCAATACAAGGGGCCATTAACTTTATAGATAATCTTTCCTTTGATGATTTATCAATTGAACAGGAAGAATATGATGCTCATATGGAAGCCTGGGAAGCAGATGAAAGAATACGTAAGGAAAAGGCCAAAACTGAAAACATACCCATCCAACAACCTAGACCTCATCCTGGAATTCAGGATGGGACCGCGTTATCTCCTTCATCAGTCTTGATGACAAGTGCCGAAATGTTTACTAAATCAATTTCAAACTTTTTATCACCATCTCCACAAGGAACTCCACCAGCAGAGGAAGGAGTACCGCAACGACAAACTCCTTCAGGCCAAAATGAAGAAGCTGAGCGTATCTCAGAGACCTACTCTAATTTGAAAGAAATATTTCCTAATCTAGACAAAGCTATTCTAAAAGATATAGTTTACATGAACAAAGGTGATATGGATAGCAGTCTTGATGGCTGCTTGCAACTTGTTAGCGAATAGATACTTCAGTATATAGAATGTACAATATCTTGAATGCAATTCCGAACCTGAAGTAGTTCTATGAGATTACTTTTCTTGGTTACAACTCTATGACTTCAATTTCTTCAACATCAGATTCCTCATAGCCTGAAGCTTCGAAACCGCTAATAGCTTCTGTCCCCTGTGTCAACATGGCTTCCTGTTCTTCTGATTCCATTTTCCTCGCACAATCTTCTCTGAACCGTTCAAACACAGGATCTTCCCAGATTTCATGAGTATGAAAGATGGTTTTATAAATTTTTTTGGCTTTGAATTTAGACCTTTTTCTTACAGTGCCCTCTTTGGTTAATTTTGTTCTCTTTTTAGGCCTTTCAGAGCCATCCTCATCATTTACATCCGATTCATCATCACTGGATTCGCTAATTTCTTCGTCACTATAAGATGGTATTACTGACCTTAAAGTATCTTCTGTAATTGGATGGGTTTTTTTATCTAATCTGTAGTCTAGGGCTACCAAATCTTGTAATATCACAATCCTAAGCCATTTAAATAACTTGATAAAAGTATCCAAATGGAAATTATCTCTAGGGGATTCAGTCAGTCTTCTCCCATAGGTTCTCTCTTCGATTACATCCTCTAACCATGGAAAAACATAATCCTTAAGCAGAAAAGGAACTTTCCACTTTGATCTGGGGATATGGTAATGTTCGTGATTACCAAATCCACTTGCAAACTTAAGATAATCAGACGTAGCAGCAGATACAACTTTTCTTGAAACTCTTCTAATATAACTTCCATCATCAGGAATTTTATCTGCCTCAGCTATAACTCCCTCTACCTGTCTGGCATTGGTGGTTTTTCCTATCCGTGTTTTCTTATTGTAATCAATATTGATCGCCTTAAGACAATCTTTTAAAAGATGTAATTGAAAAGTGGAACTAACGCTGCTTCCTACTCTACTTGAAGGACTCCAAAGTAATTTAAGGTCACCCCAATCGTCACTATCTATAAAATCAGGCCGATTTTCACCATAGAATTGCCCGCCTTCAAAGTCGAATTGATACCACAATGACAATGCAACCGCTGAAATGAGACAAGTTTCAACGTGCTTACTTCTAACA
The DNA here is from genome assembly GCA_030561325.1 of Yamadazyma atlantica. Taxonomy (NCBI): domain Eukaryota; kingdom Fungi; phylum Ascomycota; class Pichiomycetes; order Serinales; family Debaryomycetaceae; genus Yamadazyma; species Yamadazyma atlantica. The sequence continues at coordinate 287,348 of JAKTXA010000001.1, forward strand.
GCAGGAAACTGCTTCTCTAAGATCCCAGTTTTATCGTTAACCAGATAAAATACTATCCTTTTTTTACCCGTGAGGTCTAAATTGAAATGGGAAAGCAGACAAAGCCTTTTATTTTTACCACTAAATATCAAATGATGGCTCATGAGAATCTCCATTATTCCATTGAGGCCTTTGATTTGTTGTGAATTATTCACTAAAAATACACCTGTTCTCTGATACTGCTTAAGCATGATCTTGCTTAGATTATCATCTTTAGTCAAGAGCTCAGCTATAAACGGGACAGCAGCATCGGTTGGTTTACGTTTGACACGTTTTTCCACGTTTCCAACGATTTTTCCCATTTCCTCATCATAAAAATCAAGTTCAGGGATTTCATCATGTTTAACCCGGAGGCCAACTGATCTCTTGTACGTCACAAGCATCCTATTCATCAAATTTAATGAAGCTTTAAACTGCTCCAATCCAGACAAAACCTTTTTTCCTTTTTCTACCGAATCTTTAATTTTTTTAGAAACACTTTCAAACATTAGTTTCCCATCAACTCGAATTTTGTCAATATTCTCTTTAGAAGCTAAGAATAAAAGGTAATTGGCAATTTGATACGAGTACTTCTTTAAAGTGTTAGGGCTTAGGTCAACGTATTCAGGCACCACATCCGAATCCATGCTGATGGCATTGAACTTCTTAAAGAATTCCCTTTGCCTTGGAGTCAATTTACCTCTTTTAACAATTTGTCTTCTACTCATATCTGTTCCTTGTACAACCCCTTGGAATTGCACAATTGCATACTCTGAGAAGTCGATCAAGTCACTAGCACTCGTAGTGTCATTCTGGGACACTTCCATGTTTGGGTGGTATTGGGTGTAAATTCTCCAATCCTGGGTAATAGATTCCTCCACCCATTCCTCTTCACTCTCTTCAACGCTTCCTTCGTCACTAAAACCTTGATCACATTCATCGCTGATTTCAATTAATTCATCTTCTGGGCTTAAACTCTTGTCGCTCAATCCCTTTTTTGTGGTAGCAAGGGATGTATTAATCCCTCCGGCAGTATCCATACCTTCTTGTTCCTTACTAGAGCCACTTTTATCACCAAATTCTTCCAAGTTAATTGTAAAACCTGGTAACCAATTAATAGTAACTTGTTTTGGGATTGATTCCTCTTGTGTCATGGCTTGCTCTCTCGACATAGCTTGTGTACGCGTGGCACTTTTCTGTGGATCATATTAGCTTCTTTTGGTTGCGAAATATTTACTTTTCTAGTCCGAGTGAGTTAAGGAAAAAAACTAACTTACCTCAAATGTTGCAAATATTCGGTTCACAGCTCAAAACCGAAACAATTTTGATTTTTAGAATTTTTAGAGTCTGGAAACTGTCAGGTCAGAAAGTACTAAGCTTTAGGAACACACTCGTGTCGTAAAATAGTAGACTTTCCGCAGTTTACATATCTTTTTTTCAGCCTTGTCTCCTCATGAACCCATGCACCGAGATGACTTTTGGAGACCAATTTCGGTGCATGAGACGAGTCTCCAAAATTCGAGCTGCGAGAAAACCGCTCTTATGGACACCTTTTAACGTGAATGATGAACCCATAATGACATGTGCATATAGCTGGCGTCTGCCTTTATCCATTGGCTCCTTTTTGGCTGTTAATTCAGGGTAAAAACAACCAATTTGTATAGATTAAATGATTGGGCCGGGCACGACCGCGTCACTATGTTGTCCCCTGAGTTACACTGACCATTTTTTATAGTAAGACGGCAACTTGTCCGAGTGGTTAAGGAGAAAGATTAGAAATCTTTTGGGCTTTGCCCGCGCAGGTTCGAATCCTGCAGTTGTCGCCATTTTTTTTTTGCAACTTGTTTCGCGAGACTTTTAGAGTCTAATTAGTCTAATAGAAATAGCATATATTAATATGAATACGAAAATAACGAAAAGGGCATAAATACGTGATATATAGAGTTATTTGACGGTCCACGTCGATATTGTTTCTTCCGTTTCACTAATGAAATGGTTTTCAGGATTATTAAAGTCAGCCCAATGGAAGGTTTTGCAGTCTTTATTTCTGTAAATGTTCTCGCACGTCCAATGATACCGACCAAAGTTACTACTAGTAGGATCCTTATAAGCCCGTCTTAAGCACATGGGAATATCACATTTGCATTTTGGCGAGCTATCGGTGAAATCTCTAGGAAAGTAACGAAACGTCAAGTTGAACCGTGACAGGCCACATATTGGATGTAATTGCAAAGATTTTTTCATAGGGTTAACACAATGTTTAAATAGTTCTTGACATCCTGGATGCATTAATAACAAGGCATTATGGGGCAAATGAATAGAATAAATAATTCGGGGTTCTGAGTGCCTTCGTAAACGAAATTCTCGGGTAGACCCTAAAGAGACGGATGCTACGAAATTATGAGGTCCCATAGCTTGCAAACGATCACTATGCCAATCCAAATTATTTGATAACTTTGAGTAATAGTTTATAACACATGCTGAGGCATGAAATTCAGATTGTTGAAACGGCAATTTCTCATAATTCGGAATCACCTTATCATTAATATAGTTGTTTATTAGTTTTGCCGTCTCAACTAGATCTTCATTGAAGGCAAATATCTTGCCCTTTTGTCCATTATAATACGCGGTATCTTGATCAAAATTTTCAGGGAAATAAAGGAACCCCAGGCTATGATTCGATTTACAAAGCTTCTCAAACAAATAAAACTCTTGTGGTTTATACATGTGAGAATTGTCCATAATATGAGTTAAAACATTATTTGATAATTTTTGCGGCAAAAAGTTTCGATGTAAAGAAACATATGGTGCGAGTAATTCATCTACTTGAGCTTCATCATAGATCGTTATAACCTTTGTCCTATCACTAACGTTACTCGTAGGTTGTTGTACTTTAAGTTTTTTCTTTTTAGGGCCTAACATTGAAGTTATGCTAGACTGATACTTAGCCAGTCTAGAGCTTGACGCGCTTCTCTCAAATGATTCATCCAATAACGCCCTGGTTTTAACCAATGATTCGCCACATACAAGCAACAATTGAATCAACGCGTCCTTATCCACGTCTTTATATTCATCACTCAATAATTCACACTTTTCTTCAAGGGTTTTCATTAGTTAACTATAAACGGTTAGGTAATATCGCGTGTCGCATCCGTTTCTTTTTTTAGCATCCATCAAATTCCACCTCTTCGGGGTGAGAGCCCTGAGATCTCATCCTGGAACTCTTAATGAAATCTGCTAAATCCGATGATCTAAGTTACCTGTCAACGGTTGGACCAAAGCTTAACAAGGTTTGAACTTTTACTATTAATATATTAACATCAAAGGGCTTCTCTAGTGTGGTATACACCATTTTACTTAATCAGTAGTAGTTAATATTCTTAACAATAAGTTGGTTGTAAGGAATTAGATAGCAAGTGAGTGCGCCAACCCGTTCGATGCGCGCAGAGGTTTAAAAGGGATTTGAAGTATTTTTCAAGTTGGAATTCAGTTGATCTGAGTATAAAGAACACATCTCGACTTCTGTGTCGTATAAATACGCTACTGGGTCACCAAGTGTCTTCAGGAATTATTGAATCTTAAAAAAAAAATTCAAGAAAATCCCCCAAAAAACGGGAATTTATACCACTTTCTAGCTAATTCAACGTAACCACCACAAGGGGTTACCACACACTGCCTCTCGACGCAGAATTTGTTTCCAATCGTCGGGATATTTGATGGATTCCAGCTTTATCGTAGCCATCTAATTCACCTTCGTTAACTAGAATCCAACATGGCCGGACCTACCATGCCTAACCCAGACGTGAATGTCACTCAACCTACCCCTCAAGTCGAAAAGAAAGATTTTATCAACGACCTGGAAGACAAGGATTATGATCACAATGAAAGTGATGACAAAGTAGATATCTACAGTGGAGAAGCTGATGAAACGGCTGCTTCCATGACTAATAACGGTAAAGATGATGATTTTGATACCATTAGTACTCAACCTAAAGCTCAAAATGATATGCAGTTAACTCCTTCCCAAACTCATAAATCTACTGGAACCGCATTGAACGGTAGATCAAGTTACACTTTAAGTGAAGCTGGAAGTGGTTATGATGAAGATACCAATGAATGTTCCGAATTCTGTATGGATTGTTGTGCCTGTTTCGGTTTATTGGATGCTTGTTGTCCATCAGATACAGATGGGTGTATCTCTTCTACTGCTATCTTCCTTGGTAATGTGTGCTTCAGTTGTTGTAGATGTAAGTAATTTCATTCTGTTGTTTCCTACGAAAAAAAAGAGAAAAAACTAAAAAAAAAATCATCATATACAAATGCTTCGGCTTTATTAATACCTGGGAATCATCCAGTCTCATTTGCGTTTCCGTCATAGTTAAATATTTAATATATCTTAGAGGTTTATAGTGAAGCCTCGCGATTTCGCATCGCTTTTTGTCTCTGTGGCTGCGAAGAAATTGACTTTTTGCAACCGTTAAGAAGGGCGTCCCACTGCAGCAATAATGGATTCTGATAGACAAAGGGGGTTTAGACGAGTTGCTACTACTAGTGGAATCCCTCAGTTGAATTCTAAAGATGAGAGAAACTTGAAACCCGCCATGGTGGAAGTCCCTACCATGAAGATCTCCCGATCCAAATCTTCTTCATTTATTCCTGGTCTCAATTATAGATTGAATTCTTCTGCTGAATCTGAATCTGAAGAATTAAATAACACCAGTAAAGTAAGTGACTTTGGTTTGGATGGTAGCTATCGCCGTCGGTCTCACTCTATAGCCTCTATATCTCCAAAAGTATTGAATTCAGCTAAAACAGAGAGTTTATTCAACGGAACATTGCTTCTGACTGCGTCTCCTACTCATGGTTATAGAAATGCTACTGTCATTAGAAGATCCCAAAAGGATTTAACGAGTCCCGATTCTTTTGAAACTCTTGATTCGGAAAGATTTAGAGTTAGCGATGCTTATAGGATCCAAGCAATTTCTCCCTTGTCTGAAGAAGCCAAATCAGCAAGGCATGAAGCAATTGATGACGTCGCTGACAACTTCTCGGATCCACAAAGGGCAATGGAACCGGAATACGATTTGGGTGATATCAAGTTAGATAAGTCTGAATCAGCTCCTCCTTTGATTGAATCGGCGGTTTCGGGGTCCAGTATTCTTCAACCTTTGAGAGGATTCAAAGTAAGAAAAACTAATTCTATCTTTAAAGAGCATAGCGCTACTGGGCCAAATACTGCTATTGACACCCCAGAGGCGAAACCTCCTTCCTTTTTGGAGTCCACTTCATCTGAATCTATTCCTGATAACATCCCTTTAAAGTCTGAGCCAAAGATTCTGAAAAAGGGAAAAATTCACATTATAATATTAACTATTCTATTGTTATTGGCTGCTTGTGGGTATATTCCTACGGTGTTGTTATTGAGTAGAGGTTCAAAAAATGGTGTGTTTAGATACTTTGACTCTTTGTCTCCCGATTCAAGATCTGATTTACTTGATTCTTTAGAATCACAGTTCCATGTCTTGAGAAATGGAACTCATCTGGAAGGTATTGAAAATTATAACCAGAAGAATCTTTCTGTAAACCACCAACTCTTTAAGGCAATAAGCTATTCACCTCTTGATTCAATGGAGCCTCAGTGTGGTGCAACACCTCAGACTGTAGAAGATGATATGAAAGTATTATCAAGAGTAACCAAAAGAGTCAGGAATTATGGAATGCAATGTAATCAAAGTAACTATATATTAGATGCTATTAAAAACTTGAATTTAGATATGTCGTTAACTATGGGGGTCTGGATTGGGTCGAATGATACGGTAAATGACCAGCAACTCGACCTAGCAAAGAAAGTCCTTACCAAATATCCACGGAAATCGTTCCATTCTGTACTAATAGGTAATGAAGTTCTTTTTAGAGAAGATAAATCTGAAAAAGAATTGATTAGAATCATCAAGGAAATGAGAAAATTTGTTAAACAAATAGGTTATATTGATTTGCCGGTAGGAACATCTGAGATTGGGTCCTTGATAACTGAAGATTTATTGAAAGGCTGTGATGTTATTGGCGCCAATATCCACCCATTCTTTGGAGGAGTTGATGTCTCCATGGCAACCAATTGGACCTACGAATTTTTGAAGTATCAGATCGAACCACTTAATGAAGGTATAAATACCAAAATTATGATAACTGAAGTAGGATGGCCATACGCTGGAGGCAGATATAAAGGATCTGTTGCAAACTCCAGTAACTTTCAACACTTTTTGAACAGCTGGATATGTGAATCAAAATCCAATGATTATGACTGGTATTACTTTGAAGCGTTTGATGAACCATGGAAAAGGATTTTCTATGAGGACACCAACACATGGGAAACTGAATGGGGGCTTTTCGATAGTCAAAGGCAAATGAAACAGAATATAACCTTCCCCACATGTTGAGTTGATAATATCATATAGCTTATAATTTATAGATTTCATATAGCAACCACAAGTAGAATATACTGAAGCACCCAAAGGAAATGGTGATATTTAAAATCACCCATAAATCAGGATAAAGTTTTGGAGGTTCTAAGTAAGCATCTATAGCATGATAACCCAATGCGGCCAAATAAGATAGTATGAAAATCAAGTTCCAGAACCGGGATTTCCGTTGAAACAATAAATTATTTTTCCAGTTGAACCCTCCAATCAACCAATTAATTAAACAAATCATTATCACGTATTGTAATACCAACCCATCCTTTTTCAATAATGGGTACAAGCTAAAAGTGGCAATATTATTGATCCATTGAATAATTGAAATGTAATATTCATCATTCAAACAATATAATAAAGTACTTGGGATCAATGGAACTAACACGGTTTTCTCATGAACTTGGAAGGAGAAAAGGAAAAATCCCCATGAAGTAGCAGCAAATCCGTATACCAAGCATAAATAAATTGATTTGTTAGTAGATGTCTTAGAAAATTTCGAAACCATGACATTTTTATAAAATATCATTAAACAAGGAGGCAAAATAGATACCAATGTCAAAAGTAACGACAATTTTGTTAATTCTTCATTGGAAAAAATCTGTTTGTATTTAATCAATATGTTTGAAGCACACCAAAAATTTCCTACTTTATCTTCGAACAATCCTCTACCAAATGGGAAAACTCTAATCATAATTTGGTTTAAGTTGGTAAGTATCTCAGAACTACTACCTGATTGTAAAAATGGTGATAAAATGACCAAAACAGACACAAATATGGCTAAACCAATAGAAACTAGCTTTCTAAAGTTGAACTTAGTTATCAAGTTTGAAAGCTTTTTGGTGTTGAAATCGTAGTAATTGTTGAATAATTTGGATAAAATGAAGAAAAAGATGAATGGAGCATAATACAAGGCCATTTGTTTGAAGAAAACAGCACTCATAAACCAAATAGAACTTAAAATGTAATTTCCCTTTAATAAGTCAACCAATGAATATAAAAAGAATCCCAACATCACTGAATTAAACTGGAAATGACCATGATCAATTAAAATCAAAGCTGGTTGGCACATGATTACACAAGTGATCACAATCTGATCAATTCTACTAATATTCAATTTCTTCCCCATAAATGTTATGAATCCTAATAACGCTGGAGAAAATATAATTAATTCACTAATTAAACTAGTGAATCTCATATAATTCTTCAAATCAATGGTCTCTAATCCTCTGGAGGTTCCAAGCTTGAACCAAGTAGAATTAATAAGACTTCCCAATTTCCCAAAAAGGTACAGGTGGTAAGCAGTTAAAGGAGGATAATCTAATCCCCAATACTGAAGGTCAAAAAAATACCATTGATTAAGTGGTAAATTAATGGTGATTTCCATCCAATGTCTTTGGGCTTCAAAATCTCCATTAATGGGTTTTTCTCCCATTCCCAGAAAAGAGCCCAATCCTACGGCACTTCGAATAATAATTGCACTGATTATTAAAATGTATCTGGCAGCCCATTGATCTGGAGCTTTTTGAAAGTTATGGAGGATATCAAATATAGGAGCATTGGCAAAAGTACTTACCTTGGGTGTGCTACTCTTGCCACCCTTTTTGCCTCCATTGGCACCGGCCTTATTCTTACTGCTATTCTTTTTGGCCATTTTCCTGGATTGTGTTAGAACTGTCTTTACTGAAAAGTTGGGTGCGTGGAAGTGGGTGTTATTTTTCTGGTGTCAAAAGTGAGGGTTTCGGGTTTTTCATTTTAGCAGCAATTGGGTGGGAGAGAGAAGATAGAGGGTGTAGGGATTGGGTTTTATGGTCTAAAACCTGGATGAATTGAATTAATATTGGTATAGGCTAGGGTGGGAGTATTTTGGATTTTATATTTCATTTTTGTTTTTGTTTCGATCTAACCAGAGGGGTGTACTCGAAAAAGTAATTACTGCAAAATATACAATTTGGCTACTTTTGAAAAAATCGAAATAGGTTGAATTTAAACGTATTTTGAATGTATACTTTCGATATGGGTAGTATATAGACACTTCGACACGAATACTCTAGAATATCCAAGATCCAATACAATTGTTACAGGCTCATGAACCCGTGAACCGAAAAAGCTTCGGGTTCACAGGAAATTTGTCCGAGTGATTAAGTGATTTACAGGTCTCGAATAAAAACCTATCAGATTAAATACTTTAAAATTGCAGATATTGACCCCAAAATTGACCAAACACCACAGAATTTCATGCTGATTTCACTGAACTAACTAAAAAGGCCAAAATCGGGGGCCGATGATTTTCAATACCTAATATACTAACAGCCCTTTAGGTCCATAAGTGATCTGGCAACTTGTCCGAGTGGTTAAGGAGAAAGATTAGAAATCTTTTGGGCTTTGCCCGCGCAGGTTCGAATCCTGCAGTTGTCGCCACTTTTTTTTTGAACTCACGAAGAATCAATAGATGCCAATGCTTATAGCCCGCGCGACATAGCGCAGCCTCTTTTTAACTATAGCAGTAGTATTCGGTTGCTGAGTTATATATCATTCTTTTCTTCTTCATTTGAATCTGAGTATGGACTAACAATGCCTCGCCTGCCAACTAATACACTTATTATCACCAAGGTATCAGAGGAACTCCTTGATGATCCTAGTGAATTAATGACATATTTGGCTCATAAGAATAAGAAATGTGAATTGATTTCGTTAAATCGATTTGGCCGAATCTTATTGATTTGTGACACCAGTCAAATATCTCAAGATATTTTCAATGTATTGAAAGAGTCAGATCAATGGAAAAATCTATATATCACCTATAGTATTCAAGACAATGAAATAAGTATGGGATTTGAAGTAGCTCAATTGGTTGACTATTTGCAATTACCTTCTGAAGATGGTAGTAAACGATTTCTCATTTCTCCTCCATTATCACCACCGCCAGAATGGGATCACTGGGACAAAGTGGAAGAAAGACCCAATACACAAGCAATTCCAAACCCTGATGAATTGTCTCATCTTTTATGGGAACGATTAGGTGGGATAGACAGTACTCAAGTTAAGAGAATTCATGATACCGATAGAAAAAGAGATTTGGTGATTGAACCTCAAGTTTTATTTGAAGATGTGCATAATGGAGTTCCAGTGATTGTTTTGGATCAAGCAGATAAAGAAGAAGCTCCACAACTACAATCTGATAAACCAGTTTGTAAAACATCATTACCTCCATTACTGTAGTAACCCAAAAATATGCAAAAATGTCGCGCGCGACTTTTTGATAGAGACGGAAAAAAAAATATTTTTCTGATGAGATGGGCTGTATAATTTTTTTATTCATTAATCAAGGTTTAGGATAAAATGGCTAGAACTAGATCCACTGGGCCTGTGTCGCCTAAAACTCCTCTTTCTGATAAGATGAAGAAGATTAAGACCAAGTCTGAAGTTGAACAATCCCCTAGCATCAATAAGGTGAAGAAAGGTAAGATCGAGAAAAAGCCAAAGAAGTCTGCTGCTAAAGTTGCAGATAAACCTAAGGCTAAACCAGCTTCCAAACCAGAAGCCAAATCACAAACTGTCGAAGCTGTTTCTGAAAAGGTTGCCACTGGTGCCATTACTGAATTGAAAAAATACACAGAAAAAGAAGGTAAACCTACTAAACTGGAATTATTTGATGAAGAAGATGACCAAAATGTCTACTTGCAAATAACCACCAAAAAGTTTTATTCTTCTAAACCTAACTTCAAACCTAAAGTCATCAAGTTATCTAATTCTATTTTCCAAAAAGATCCAACTGATGAGTTCAAAACTTGTTTGATACTTAGAGATCAATTAATTACTTCTGAATCAGAGGTTGAATCTCTTGAAAATGAAGGAATCCCAACTTTAAAGAAAATCTTAACTTTAAAAGATATCAAGACCGAATATAAACCATTTGAAAAGAAAAGACAATTATATAATGAATATGACTTATTTTTGATGGATGATGCTTTATTAAATTCCATGCCAGGATTATTAGGTAAAGTATTCTATAATCAAGGTAATAGTAAAATACCTTTACCAATTAGAGTCACTTCATCTTCTAATCAAAAACAATTTTCCACTGTTACTTTCAGAAATCAATTAGAGAAATGTTTGTCAAGTACATTCTTTTTACCTCCTATGGGAGTTAATATTTCCATCAAATTCGGGGTAATAAATAAATCTCTGATTCCAGAATTGGTACAAAACTTACAAGATGTATTGAAGACTTTTGATCTTAGTTCTTTAAGATCCGTCATGGTCAAGACTTTAGACTCCCCTGCATTACCTGTATTTTATAATGATAATATTTATGATGATTCTGATATAGCCGAAAATGTTAAGGCTGAAAAACCAACTGATCCTACTCAATTATCTGCCTTTGAAAAGGGATTATTGGAAATTGGTGATGTCGACCAAGTTTCCAAGGTTGTTGGTAAGAAGTTGAAACAAAAACTCAAGCACTCAATTAGTACATAAATCCTTAGTTCATAGTTAATAAAAATTGGAAAGAATCGTTTTGTAGTAGTACCTTATCTAGAGAGCCATCGCAGATTTCTAACGCGCTAGGAATTTGTATAGTGAGACTTGGATCAAACCTTCAATTGGAAATGTGGGTGCTACGATATGAAGATACAAGTGGAAAAGTTCTTACCAAGCACTTGAAGTTGCATAGTGGTTTTGAAATTGGACGGGATTGTGATGAGAGTGACGGGACCTCCATTCGAATTAATCATGACTATGTCTCAAGAAAGCATTTAACAATTACAGTAGAACCTCCATCTGCTGGGGTATATTCTTCCACAATGTCCATATTAAAGATAACCTTTAAGACCAGAGCCAGCACTATCGTCAATGGGAGCAAATATAAATTGGCCAAAGGTGAAAACCAATTTGATAAAGAATTCACTGATTCTGGAATTAATATGTCATTCAAAAACCAAGACCAGACCATCACTGTTAAGTGGGAACTGGTCAATGTGTACACTGACGATACCGAATCTGAACTACTTGATGCGTTTAATAGCGGAACAGACCTCCGTATATCCAAGACTCCTGAAACTGCTGATTTGATAGTTTCTTCTACTTTGTCTGATTCATTGGCTGCAACTGCAATGATTCAAAACATCCCAATACGTACAAAAGACTGGATATCATATATTTCTGGTGACCCAAAAGGGATATATGATGAATGTGATTTTGCTATTGATAACCACTCTTCCCAAACCAGCGACTTGTTTAGCTCATTCTTATTCTTTTTGCCTAATGGTGATACCAATTTGCAGGCGATACTCGAAAGGAATGGGGCTACAATTGATGACATCAACATTATTGATTCATCAAGTGATGGATTACGAGATAAAATTAAGTCCCAGGATAGAAGGCCAGTAATATATTCTGACAATGCAAATAAAGTAATTGAAACGTTGTCTAGTAAGTTAGATATCCCGGTTATTGGCAATAAAGAATTGTTCCAAGCCATGAAAACGAAAACATTTTCCATCGAAACGAGAAAACGAATAGCCGAGTCAGTCGAACCGGTATCACAAGAGTCTGAAGGGATTGAAATTACGCCAAGTGAGGACACTGTAGCCTCTCAGTCACAATGGAGACGGAGAAAGAGACATAAGAAGGTCGATAATTTAGCATTTATGGTACCTGTGGAAGTGCCACTGAGTGAAAATGAAGTTTCTCTTGAAAGAGAGGAAAAACAACAGAATGAATTAGAAGATGAACAAGTGACGGTAGACAGTAATTCCAAGAAACAGAGTTCACAAGACAAATCTGCTCATCAGGTTTCAGAGAGTATCCCCAAAGAGTCTACCTCCAGAGCAGGAGTAAACTCCCCGGTCGAAGAAGTAAACTCACCAGTTGAAGAAGGTGAGAAAGCAAGTAAAACTTCTAGTGGTCATGAGAAGAGAAAACGGATCACAGCTTCACAGTTTCTTGAAATTGAAGATTTGGAATTTAATCCAGACGAAGACCAGAAGCCCGTAAAGAGACCAAAAATAAAAATAGAAGCCGATATTAATACTTCGCTATTTGAAGCTATCAAGGAAAGCAAAAAAGCTACAGATGAAAAAATTAAAGAAGATTTGGGTCTAGAAGAAAACAAAGATATCGGATCTCAGATGTCAAACCTTGCCATAGTTGAGACCGTTAGTCTCCCCATGAGAAAGAAACAGGTCATACCTGAAAACCCAATGTATCAGGGTCGTAGGAATGTCAAAAAGTTCAAGAAGAATATGAAATTGAAATCAGCTGTAACAAGAACTTTTGTTGAAGTGAAGGAGGGATCTAATGTTCAGAATCTCACTGAGTTTGAAAGAAATGCCTTCTCAGACCATAACGATGATTCAGATGCCAGTAGCAATACCGGAGAGATTCTGAAGTCTAGTGGAATTGATCTAGAATCCACCAACTCCCAAATCAGGATTCCCGAAAACGATTTATTTGTTTCCAACGAGACTCAATCTCAAGATCTTGACATTCCCTCCAACAAACCCACTCCCAGAAGAAGCCAGAGAGTATCAAATACCAACCGACCACAGGTTGAGAACTCAATTGATGATGATGATGATGACGACATGGATGACATGCCAAAATTTGCATTTACAGAAAGCTAAATAGCTATATAACTCTAATACCACATAATCCCATAGACCTAAAATATGTTGTATGTATTCGCAAATAATCCTTTGAATCAAACCCAATGCCTATGGAATGCTTTATGTCACCTTCAATACACTGAGGATTGTCACCAGTGACACAATCGACTACTTGATCTGTTGTTGGAACCTCCCGTGTGGCTGAACAATTGAGATAGATTTGATTATTGAACTGGGCATAGCGTTCCATAAAGTTACCATTTCGAGGAATTGTGGTGACAATATCATCTTTGTGGATCACTCGGAAGTACTTTCTGGTGAACTCATTATGAACCACAGGCTGGTTGCTACCCATGACATCATCAACCCAATTCACAAGAGGCTCATTTCCTATTAAAGGCTGTCCCATAGTAATAAGAGTCATTTTATCATAGCCCAAATCCAAATAATACAATCCTAACAATAAAGATATAGATCCTCCCAATGAGTGTCCCAATATTAGAAGCTCATATTCTTCGTCTTTCCCCACAGAATCTAGTTCTGCCTTTATATACTTATCGATTTTCTTTAGAACATTCAAAAAATAATCGTAGAATCCTCGGTGGACTCTACAATGAGGCCCACAGTCTGGTAGCAGCACTCCAGCGTTTATATATGGCACCATATCCACTTTTATATCAGTATATGAATCAAAGAGAGACTTTGTACCTCGTAGGGAAAGAATGATGGTCTTTTTAGGGGTAGTCTTATCCACATCATAGTTAAAGATATTGGAATAGGTAGTGGCCAAATACCCACACACCGAGTCACTATCGTACCATTGGTATATTAGTGTCACATTAGGGAATCTCTTTTCACAACTCAAGTCACATTTAAATGGTTCTTCCAACCTAGACGTACTGGAAATGCAATAAGCAATATCAATTAAGTGTGCGTATGTAAACATATTGCTAAACACTTCTGAGTCAAGCACTTGGGGCGTATTGACCATCATGGGATGCTGTTGGCTGCCACAAACAGCCCCCAACATAGTCATTAGAACCCCTAGCACCATATACGGGTTACAAACAATCCATTTCATGGTGTTGGTGTTAAAGATGAACTGTTTCTTATCGCTGATAAGAGGGAGTGTCCTTCCCCAGAAAAACTCCGAGCGATGACTTTGGCTGCAACTGTGGGGAATTTGGTTTCAAATTTATATCCACAAGAATAAGCCAGGTGATTAGGATCAGAAACATAATGAGTGATAGTATGAAGCTTATTATGATAATAGACGTGTTTCTGGTTCTTTTCTTTGATTTGGACCGTTTCAGGCGTGTTGGACGGCTATAGTATCTTATTACTAGTAGGAATGTGAGCATGACACCAAGAGAGATTTGGTTGGTCAAGTCGGACACAAACGCCTGAAATTGGTTGATTATTAGGTTATAGACTGCATTAACCCATGTTATTAAAGATGCTTTTAATTTGAATCCATATTGAAAGAATCTTAGCATCGAGTCAAGTTCCTTATTTGTATCTTGGATCTTTGCAAGAATCTCGCCTGTCTTGTCATCAATTTTTTCAAGGCACTGGTCAAGTCTGGTATCAATTTGTTCAAACAGATTTTCTAGTCCATTGAGTAGCTCCCTTATAAAGTTGTATTCATTCTCATTGTTTGCTACTAGTGCTTGTATGTGGTGTTCCGCATTGACTTTTATGTTAGCTAACATGCTGTTGAGATTTGATGATAATTCTACATTGTCAGATAAGCTTTGATGTAACTGGATCTCCTTTGTCATCCGACTATCTGCTTGACCATTTAATACTTCAAATTTTGATACAACCTTATCTGCAGCTTTGTCCATGGTTTCTAGGATATCATCATACTGTTCAGAAACCTCTCCCTTTAAGCTTTCAAATACTCGTGTGACATTTAACTCGGTGAATGATTGTTGCAACAGCTGAAACTCCAATTTGAGAAAGTTCAAATTCACTGCCAATTCGTTTACGTCATCAAGAACATTCCCACTGAAAGACTGTAGTAGCACCAATGTATTTTCAAATGAGTCTTTGACAGCACTATTGGATTTTTCGAACTCTTGTGACATGTGTTTCTGAGATTTAAATACATCTGACGTAAGATCTCTCATAGCTGCCAAAAGACCATCAAATTTGGATTCAAATTCTCGATGGAGCTCTTCATTTACTGAAGACGACTTTAACATCTCAGAATTCAATGTCATAAACACTTTGGTTATATTAGTGTACACAGATAATATTTGATCTTTTTGATGAGGCATTGACTCTTCATAACAGATTTTTCTTATTTCTCTATAATTACCACTGAACATAGTCCAATACTGGGGGATCTTTTCCACTGCTGCAATACAAATATCCATTTCTAGCTCACTGTAAATGTTATAACAAGTAGAAGGCAAATCCAATTTCAATGATTCCATCTCACAAAAGGTCAATTTAAGTGCCAGGTACTTTCTCGATTTGGCACTTAATGATTCTACTCCATGCTGACGACAGTCAACCAACATACTTCCCAATGCCGTCCTCAAACACTCTGAATGGGAATTCTTAAACTTGATCAGCTCTAGAATCTCTAGAGAATCTTGAATGGCGCCATTGGGTTGTCCGTAAGCTTCTAATTCATTGGCTGCAACTAGAGCCCAAACGGCTGCAAAAAGGAACCAGAGCATTGTAAAATGCTACTACTGAGGAGGAATGAACAGATTTCAATGATTAAGTCAACCAAATCAGTGATTGATCTATAAGTCAGATTTGAGTTCCCAAAACTCCCTTTAAACAGAAACCATGTCACATTCTAAATTATCCAGTCCTAGACCATTCTGAAACCAATTTGAAACGCGACATTGACTCATGTCGATATCGCGACTTTTTCAATTTTTTTTCAGATATCAAATACTACAAGAATCATGTTAAGGACGGCCAGGCAGCTTGGGTGTCGAGGGAGACGGTTTCAAAGTAGCAAGCCCCTCATACTGTTTATTCCAAATGAAGATGTGTATCATTTTGAAGGAGAAAGATTGACACCCGAACAGAATAAAGCGGCCATTCCAAAGAGACCTCGTTTTGATGATGTTCCTAAGATCCATCATGATATGTTAAGTCCTGAATATGTGGCCGATTTGGTGGTGAATCCACGGGCAAAAGATGTCATAGTTACATCATTAGCAACAAATTCTCCTTTCTCTGGAGAGAGCTCCTATAAGGTTGTACCTAAAGATGCCAAACAGTCACCTGCTACTGTCAACTTACTTTTCAGTGATATTTCTAGAAAGTATGCCGAAGTTTTCCAAGAACAAATCATTCAACTCCAAACATTACCACAGAAATCACCACTTCCCACATTAAGCAACTCGGTTGCGAATATGATCCATGATGAAATACAGAATTACCAACAAGCTAAAAAGGTGGAAAATATTTTTACGATAGAAACATTAACCGATTTTTGTGAAGCATCCAAGGCATTCGAAAACACCAGAAAATTATCTTCTGGTGAAACAGATGTATCTAGTGTCAACTCATCAATGACTTTAGAAAATTTCTGTATTTATAACGTAATGAATCTTAGTGTGAGCCAAGGGCAAGAATTCAGAAACTTGATGACATTCATAAATGAGAATATTTCTCTATTAACAGTCCAGGGGTTACGTCGGTTGGTAGAAACATTGATCGATAAATTATCTACTGAATCAAGGTCCGAAATAATTGATGTTTCATGTACTTTAATCTTAGATGAGATGTTCAATAATTATTCTAGTATGCTTTATCATTTGGATCCTACCCATTTGGATCGTTTAGCAGGTATTCTTGCTATTCATGGAAATATTAAACACTCATTGGATATCCTAACAGCCTTGATTGAAACCCGTAAACTTGCCCCCTCCTCAACGTCGACTGTTGAATTCTTAAGGGCGTACGTGGGTGCTAATGAAAATGTCGATCCAGCCCAATTTATAAGAGATACAACCGTCCTTAAATCGGTGTTTTTCTCTAGAAAAGTAACTATCCAAGAAGCAGAAATCATTTTGGATCATGGAATAAGAAACACATTTGAGGTAGAAAACTTTGTAAGACTATTATCTCAAGATTCCAATGATCTGTTATTAGCGTTGGGAAATCAAATTATTTCAAAAATGGCTAAACTACAAGAATATGGGGAAGACTCAAATATTTTGAAAACCACGAGATTGGTTCAACTATTTAATGCTTTAAAGTCAAAAGGGTTTGTACAAGATTCGAATACCAAAACCATTCTTTCAAAAGCATTTACCAGTACTAAAGATCGTATAAATCGTGAATTAATTAAAAATTTATAATGTACATAGGAATTTAAATTACAAGATATAAATACAGTCTTAATCGTCTCTCGGTAAGTCACGGAGTTGAATTCTTTCCCTTTCAAGAATTCCATTAAATTGATTAGAATCTATAGATACATCATCCTCATTAAAAGGCGTCCGTCGTATCCAACTGTTTGTATTACTTTGTTGAGATTGATTATGTTCAAATCTATCAGCATAATTACTGTAGAATCCATTTGTGTAAACATAAAACCCATCATCACTAGCAGTATCATTAGAAGAAATAACATCCAAGTTTCGCCTTATTCTCATATCATCATTGGCATAAAAATACTCTTCATCCAAATGTCTTCGAGAGAAAATGGATCTTCTCATAAAACATACCAATGTGGCCACGATAGCTAAGAACATGATAGGAAGGATTTGCAACCAACCAAGAAAACTTAAATGAGGCATGAATAGCAACACATCTGAAAGAAGTCCAAGAAGTGTCAAAAGACATGATATTAAGGAAGCAATCAATTGGAAAGTAAGAAATGGAGTAATATCAGGTTTTTTGATCAGTAAACTTGTATCATGGCTACCATTATCAATTATGGATTCCGTATTGGAATTTTGAAGATCATTCAACTCTGTTTCCTTTTGTGCAATCACCTGGTCAATTTTCCGTTCCTGAATCCAAAGTTTTATCATATAAATATAAGATATCACCATTAGTATGGCTGATAACGCAAATGCTATTACGTGAACCACTAGTAATTTAGAAATACTGGATCTGGCATCTGAAGGTAACTCAACCCCACCATTTTCATTACCAGTAAGTAATTCTCCACCTCTTGGATATCCTATAGTGGGGTCAGTGCAAGAGTGGGTATTATAGTCACAGATTCCAAACACTCCAAAGGCAACGTTATTATAACGAGCAAAGGAAAGATTATAGTCTATACTGGCGCCAGTTATAGGAACCGATATCACCGGTAGGAGTTGTATCAAAGCACTTATCAGGCACAACACCACCACGATGACAAGTCCTTTATTCATAAGCTTGGTCTAATAAAATGGATCTTTAATAAATGTTAAATGGAGTAAATTAAAATAAGGCTTAGTGCGATAGCATCAGATGAACTATGTCACCTGACCCTCATGTGCTATTACCTCATGAGCAAAGCGACAACTTTTCAGTGAATGAAGTATCGACTAATAATTGCAATAATAGTTACGGTGATTTCGGTACTACTTACTATAATCAAACCTAACCTTAACGTCCGTTCCTTGTGCCGACTAAAACACACTTCCATTAATATGTCATCTCAGCCTCATCAATACGCTAAAGAATTAGAAATTGCAACCCTTGCAGTCAAAAGAGCTAGTAAGTTAACCAAGAGTTTGAGTGATTCTATTGCTTCTACTAGATCTTCTGGGTCTCAAATTAAAGATGATAAGTCTCCGGTCACTGTAGGAGACTATGCTAGTCAAGCATTGATCAACCAGGCCATCAAAATCAACTTTCCTGCTGATGAAATCGTGGGAGAAGAAGATTCTGAAACTCTTAGAGATGGGTCTGAAGAAGCTTCAAGACTCAGTTCCAAGATCTTAGAGATTCTTAAAGATGTTCAAGAAGACACTAAGTCATCTACTGCAAAGATTGGTCAACTCGACGATTTGGAATTGATATATTCCAGTATTGATTTGGGGAACTCCCAAGGAGGCTCTAAAGGTCGGTTTTGGGCTCTAGATCCAATTGATGGAACTAAAGGGTTCTTAAGAGGTGACCAGTTCGCCGTGTGTCTTGCGTTAATTGAAGATGGAGAAGTTGTATTAGGGGTCATTGGATGTCCTAATCTTCCTGAACATATTGAGTCAAACGAAAAGATGTCTGGTACTAAAGGTGGATTATACTCTGCCATCAAAGGGCTTGGTTCATTCTACAGTCCTTTATTCGAATCTGATGACTTTGTTCCATTACTGAGCCAGCAACCTATCAAAATGAACCAGGAGTCTTCGGTTGATAAATTGAAAGTAGTAGAAGGAGTTGAAAAAGGACATTCTTCCCATTCAGACCAATCACAAATTAAATCGATTTTAGGATTTGACCCTCAAACAGTTCAAGGCCAAACCATCAACCTTGACTCTCAAGTCAAATATTGTGTGTTAGCCAAAGGTGAAGCAGACATTTATTTGAGATTACCTGTTAGTGACACTTATAGAGAAAAGATTTGGGACCATGCGGCCGGGAACATCTTAATCTACGAAAGTGGTGGGCAAGTAGGTGACATCAATGGAACCAAATTGAACTTTGGTGAAGGTAGATACCTTAACTCCAAGGGGGTGATAGCTGCCAATAAGGCTGTATTTGACCTGGTCATTACTTCTGTCAAGACTGTCTTAAACAAGTAACTGTAATATAGTGTCTATAGTTTCCCTGTCAATTGACCATGTTCATAGTGACTACTAGTCTATTTATAGAAGACGTCTCCAATAGTGGTTTCCAGCTCTATTTATAGCAACTAAATATATTTTTGTGGTTGCAACCCCTGCGATTTCCTTAAAAAATGGCTGCAAAACGCGATCGAGATTTTGGAGTTACCAAACAATGACACTAAAGATTCCCGAATAATACACAATGGTCACGTCAATTCAATCAAGAGAAACTATAATACGGCCAAAGAAGGAATCTATAAGATCCCATGAGCCATCTGACGGGGGGGGAACGGGGTATATAAAGGGGTCGCATCCTCCTGGTTTTTTTCATCTTGTTATCACAATTGATAATTTGCAGCCAGTATGCCACTTACTTTAGTCAACCCAGCTCACCACAATCGGTCTTCTAAACATGGTAGCCATGGTTCTCTTAACGGTGGTCACCATTATGCCACTCTTGAGCAAGAATTTTACCATTTGTGTGAAAATAAAATCAAACATACTTGTGGTAAAATCTTGCATTCCATTCATGAGATGAAAGCAAAGAAGGAAGATAAGAAACAGATTAAAGAGCTTCATAGGAAACAAGCCAAATTCTTAGCCTTGGGTCTTGAAAGGCTTCCTTTCTTGTATTCCCTGACGGTGGAAACCGAAAACTATCACTGGATTAAATTGGCTTACGATTTGTACGAAGCTGGGGATTTAATTCCTGAAACCGTTAGGTATCAGGTTGGTCCAGAATTCTTTGTCAGCTTTGGGTCAATTGCTAACCAGATTAAAAGGGAGTTCTTCACATTGTTCTCTAACAACTGTGAAGCTGCCAACATTCATCAACTTTTGATGGCTGGGAGCAAAAAAACTGACTCGCTTACCAGCTTGACAATCTCACATAGAGACTGTGCCATTGATACCACTTTTGAATTCTTCACTATCGAAGAAATCAGAAAAATGATTTTACAAGGGGACAGAAATACTGCTGATTTCAGTCAATGTCTGTACCCCAATGATGATAGTCAAACGGATTGGTATCACAAATGGGGCTGGGCTTATGAAACTAATGAAGACGCAATTAGAGCCATTGATCTTAAATTGGGTAACTTCTACATGGAATTATCGTTCCTCGATACCTTGAAGGAATTAAACCTTCAAGATGTACCCGTGGTTTCAAAGAATTGTCTTACGGTATCTGACCTCATTGATGAGAAGAAGAACCTTATTACTGGAACTTTGTTACCTGAGCTTCAAGAGTTAAAGGAGACTAAGCTCAAATGCTTGAGTAAAGTCAAGAGATACTCTCAAGCTTATTATGACATTTTGCATTATTAGTGATTTTTATGACTCTTACGATTGATTTTAACTATGTATTATATAATATAAATATATTCTGATTATTTACAAGAGGTTTTTAGTAGCACTAGTCGGAGAATTCAACGACATAATAGTTTTGTTTTCCGGTTCTGACTAAAAGAAGTTTATCTTCAAACAAATGGTTTTGTCTATCGAAAAGAATCAAGTCATCTGGATCATCAATTTGGTCTCTTTCAATTCCAATGTAAACCCCACCAGACTTGATCAATTGTTTGGTTTCATTTCTGGATTTGTCCATCACTTTAGCAAGTAAAGTACTCAATCTTAATTCATCATACTCCAACTCTTGACGACTAAACTTCACTAAGATCCCGGATTTTCTGAAAGCATCCAATAATTTATCTGCGGAAATTTCATCATTGAATGGTTGATCGGGTGTTGGGAACAAGAAACTGGTGATATAAGCCATTTTATCACCACTGCCAACACCATGGATCATGTCTGTGACCTCACGAGCAAGAACTCTTTGAGCAATTCTCCAGCCAGGATCTTTCTCGTGTTTTGGCATAATGTCACCTTCAATGACTGCAGATGGAAGTAAAGTGAAACATTTTAAAAGTCTTAATACCATATCATCAGGAACATTAATGAAAAATTGATATAATTGAAATGGACTGGTTTCTTGTTCATTGATAAACACAGCATTTCCAGCAGACTTCCCAAACTTGGCTCCTGAAGGAGTTGTTAATAAAGGCACAGTCATACCATAAGCAGGCTGTTCTTTTTCTTTTTTGTCGGTTTTAAAATGTCTTTGTAATCTTGAGATTAAATCAATACCAGCAGTGATATTCCCCCATTGGTCATTACCACCGATTTGCATATTGACGCCATTATGTTTAAACATGTGCCAGAAATCATACGCTTGTAACACCTGATAACTGAACTCATTGAATCCCAATCCATTATTAGACTCCAATCTTGACAGAATCGAATCTCTACTAAGCATTTGAGACACCCGAATATGTTTCCCATAAGTTCCCAAAAATTCCAACATTTTAATGTCACTCCACCAACTAGCATTGTTCAATGACTCTGCTTTCCCTAATTGGTTGATAGGATAGTTTCTGGATTTTGCATACTCTATCCCATTGCTAATAAATTCTTTCATTTGCAGTTGAATTTTGGTGACATTATCTAACCGTTCTTTATCTTCAAGCTGTTTTCTTTCACTGTCTCTACCACTAGGATCTCCTACAATAGCAGTGGCACCTCCTACTAAGGTTACTATATCATGACCTCTCAAGACAAAGTGTAATAATATCATCAACGGTAGAAGGTTTCCCAAATGTAAGGATTTAGCGGTGGGGTCTGCTCCACAATACAACTTGAATTTGTTACTAGCTCCAGCAGAAGTTAAGTTATAGATTTCCTCATTGGTGATAGACTCCACAAGGAACCGAGATTGCAAGTGACCAATCAAAGACAGCTCAAAGTCGGGCTTATAGGCATTACTACTTGTTAAGGTCTCCAATTTTGGGACAATGGTCACGGTATCAGGCAATTCTTCAGGTTGAGACTCTCCAGTAGATTCAAATCTTCTGGAATTACAGCCGTTCGTGACAATTCCAGGTCTGAATGCTTTTATTACTCTTCTATTCAAACCATTCATAGCCAAACCATTTCTGGTTACACCACTCCTAGCCAAATACATTGTAAATCAGAATGACACCTTAGGATTATTGAGTAAGTGGAACTAGTGAAAAATGTGCGCATCGGAGAACACTAGACTGCAAAACCTGCTGGACTTGGAACGAAACTGTAGGGATATCAACAACCATGTCGACCAGTCCTCAAGGCAAAAGTCACAAGGACGTGTCGAATCAGGTGCTTAATGCTTCTGGGTTGTCTAAGAAGCGGAAAAGACGGCGGAACAATAAAAAGGGCAAAGATCTGTCTGGATCTCCACAAGATGAGATGGAACCAGAGCGAGGATCCTCCAAGCCTATTGAGGAGAAGACGAAAATGTCTAAACCAGAACAAGATATTAAACCAAATGTTTCTGAAATGAAACGAAAGGGCGACATTGTTCAAAATGGAGTTGAAAAGGCGGCTAAAAACCATGAAGTGGGGTCCAAAAAAGCCCCCATTGGGTCTGGTAAGCAGAGACAATCAAAGTTTTATGATAAAGATCTCACCAGAGAGGATGATGATGATGGTTATGTCAAGTTGAACAACTTTTCAAAATCTCAGATGGCAGAAAGGGCTTCAAAATTGTTACAAGTAAGACAAAACTTACCGATATATCAGCATAAGGATGAAATTCTTCAATACTACAATGATAATCAAGTCATGGTGATAATTGGGGAAACTGGGTCAGGGAAGTCGACGCAAATCCCCCAGTTTTTAATGGCAGCAAATAAAAAACAAATTGCTGTGACCCAACCTCGTAGAGTTGCCGCTGCCTCGTTAGCTCAGCGGGTGAGTGAAGAATATGGGTGTAAATTAGGTGACCAAGTTGGTTATCAAGTTAGATTTGCTAACATAACAAACCCAAATTTGACCAAGTTGAAATACCTTACTGATGGGATGCTACTAAGAGAAATAATGATTGATTCTACTCTCAGCAAGTATTCATGTATTATAATTGATGAAGCCCATGAAAGGACAATCTTAACAGATATGATCTTGGGGTTTTTGAAACAGATTCTTTTGAACAAATCACGGCCTGATTTGAAGATTATTGTCATGTCGGCTACCTTGAATGCTCAATTGTTTAGTGAGTTCTTTAATGCTCCCATTCTATTCATTGAGGGAAGAACTTACCCCGTTAGTAAATATTATTTAACTGACTCATCTGAAGATATTGTTGACACTGTGGTGAGGGCTGTAGTACAAGTGAATATGTCTGAATCTCAAGGGGATATTTTATGCTTTTTGCCTGGTCAAGAAGAAATTGATAATGCAGTGAATATTTTACTGTCTTTAGCGCCTGAATTACCAAGAGAAGCGCCACTTATAACTCCATTACCTCTTTACGCAGCATTATCACCAGGACAACAACTGAAAATCTTTGAAACTTTACCACAAAATAAAAGAAAAGTTGTCTTAGCTACCAACATTGCCGAAACTTCTATTACTGTTAGTGGGGTTAGGTATGTGGTTGATGCTGGGTTGAGAAAAGTCAAGGTTTGGAAACATCAATTGGGATTATCGACTTTATTAACCACTTCCATATCACAAGCATCTGCTAAACAAAGAGCTGGGAGAGCTGGGAGAGAAGCTCCAGGTAAAGTGTTTAGATTATACCTGGAAGAAGTATTTCAAACCAAATTACCTAAAGAGCAAGAATCTGAGATCATGAGAAATGACATTGTATTACCAGTATTAAATTTAAAGAAGAATGGAGTTGATGATCTTTTAAATTGGCCCTGGATTGAACATCCAGGTGAAGAATTGATTTTAAGTGCTTTAACTACATTATATTCTCTTGGTGCTTTGGATGATAATGGAAAGGTTACTAGGTTAGGGAATAAAATGGCCATATTACCATTAGTTCCTCAACTTTCAGTGGTTTTACTTCATGCTTTAGATGTTGGAGTGTTGAAGGATGTAATAGACGTTGTGGCTTGTTTATCGGTAGATAATCTTATTCTTAATGTCACTGGTAGTGATGGAGAACAAAGAGATGCGATAAATTTCAAAAGAAGAAATTATTGTCCTTTAGGATGTCAATATGGAGATTTGATTTCCTTGAAAGAATATTTTAATTATTATGAAGAATTGATCAACAGTAATAATACAGAAGAAGCCAAAGAATGGTGTAGAGAATTACATTTCAGTTATAAAGGGTTCCGAAACGTCATTCGTATCAGACAACAATTGAAAGATTATATGACAGCCACTATAAAGCAAGATAACACTTTAAAACTGGATGAAAAAGATCGAGATCTTAAGAACTTTCGAGCTCAATTACAAGATGATATATCAGAAGAGTTGGTAAAAAAGCCTCTAGACATCCCCAATATTTTAAAATCATTTTTGAAAGGGTACATCACCAATGTGGCCATTGGAATGCCCGATAGATCATTCCGAACATGTGTCAATGGACTGTTAATTAGTGTCCATCCCTCAAGTAATTTGTTTGGCAAGTCGAATTTAGACGCCATTATGTATATAGAGTATGTGTTCACCGCCAAGGGGTACGCCAGAACCTGTTCTGCTATTGAGCTTTCGTGGTTACAAGAAATTGCACCACACATTCTAGGAGGAACCAAAGTCAGTATAAACGATTAAATAGCATAGAGAATATATTTATTTCATTTACTTGTTTATTGTTACTAGATTCATTTTCGCAGCAGAAATATTAATAGTGAAAGAGTGCAAACAGTTCACAGTGAATCTTAATGGTACAAGAGCCGCTACCGCTAATACCGTGGGATGACCAATATGATGATATAGACACCGATGAATCCAATGATGAGTCTATGTTTTCCCTTCGATTTTATGGATATGCCCTCCTCTTTGCCAGTTGGCTCTTGTTTTTGGTCTCAGTTAATACCATGTTTGAGATCTGGCAATACGTGATATATCCCTTGTCATTGGACTCACGAACATCCTGGCTCTATAATGACTTGAAATTGTACTTCACGGTGTTTGACAAGTACATCATGCGGTTCTGGAGCATCTATATTGTCATTTGGTGGTGGTCTATTATCTCGTGGTGTGGGATCAAGTTGTTCAGACACTCCAAGGGAATCCAGAGTTAACCCTACTTTGTTTCTTGTGTGATATTTAATGATATACGAATAATATATATACTCCTAGGTTATCTAATCACCATCTTCTCCTCTGGCTTTGGTCCATTCACCTCCTCCCGTTTGTCTTCCTTTGGTGGTAGTTTTCAGAACAATAGCTTCAGTGGCAGATGGCTTCACAAATTCTTGCTGATATAGTAAAATGCATTCAGTGTAAAACTTTTCGAATTTTTCACTCTGGGACAAGTCTAACGTGTTGATATTTTGTTGGAAATAGTTAAGCATCAAGGTAAATGCCATAAGCTTGATGATGTTTTCAACAAGAGAAACGTTGGAAACAGTGGTGTTTTTATTGATTTTCTTATCTTTATTTGTGATATATTTATCACTCAAGTCTATGATATACCCATCATTGACACCAATTACCCAGGACATCTGCTTCCCCCAATTATCACAGTATAAGTTTGGTTCATCAAACGCTGCTTCACAAGGATCCAAGTGTACCCATCTTTTCAAACTTTTGCTATAATATTCACACCATACATGGTCTTCATTATTCCATACGTATCTTATATGGGAGTCAGCTCCCAAAACTGCCTGTAATATAAGCATGAAACAGTTCCCCCATTCCCCACATCTTCCTCGTTTGGTTTCTAGTAATTTGGCAGGATTATTAATCCGGGGAAAATCCACGTCACGGGAACAAGTAGTACAACGATACTTTTCAATAACACTAATTCCATCTGGGTTACCAGGAGGTGGACGAGCAGCACCAGTGGGCTTAATATTTTCCCCATCAGAATGACAATTAGGACACTCGGGTTTATTTACCCATTTGAAAAAATCATGTTTAAAGTACTGTAACAATTCCAACACCACAAAATCCTCATACTTTAAGGGCCCTTTGTGTTCACTCTCCCGAGTTTCTACCCCGACATATATTTTAGCAAGATCAATGGTATCTAAGACCTTATCTAGATCTGATTCATGTTTATATCTGTCCAAGGTGCTATGGAGTCCTACAAACTTCTGGATGAACGATTTATCTTTCGGGGACAATTGAGACTCAAACTCCAGACGTCTTTTAATCAACCCTCCTAAACTCTGGAGTCTCTTCTTGGTATGTTCCACTATTAGTGTGTGTTTGAGGTTAGCGTAATCTGACATGTGGAGTGAAATCAGATCGCATTCTCAAAATATCTACAGAAATATCCGATTCTTCCAAACCTATAAATTCGGTTTGGGTTCTCTACATCCTATATGTGTTTACGAGAATAACGTGGACATTAAGACCATTATTAGAAAAAACCATGGAATTGCTAGTGTATTTTATATTGAAAAGAAGTATCACCTTCTTACATAAACACTGATATGATCGGTGCCTTCTCCCTGTTCATAAGTTCTCTCAGGTTTGAAACGAAGTATCCTAATAAACTTCCCTTCACCTTTACTACTCAAGTCAATTCCATCTCCTCCTTCTTGTAGCAAGTTATAATGAACTCCAGCAAGACCCCATGGAGGTCCTGCTAAGCTGCGATCTTTATACAATGGAAACTCAAGACAGATCAATAACCCCCCGGGGGTAACAAGATTAGCCATTGAAGCAACCCATTTCACCCGGAGACTTGGATGTAAAGCGCACAAGAATGTATAATCATAGATCACGTCAAACTTCAAGTTCAAAGAATTCCAATCATTGTTAAAGAAATCTCCAGCAAAGAAAGTAGTGGATGGGTTTAAAACATTTGGACGAATAGAAGTATTAAAGTTATAATCCCGAGGACTTTGCAATTCCTTTGTAGAATATTCCTTAGCAGTATCAATAGCTTTCTCTGATAAGTCAATCCCATACGCATCAAATCCATGAAGAGCAAGCATTGCCACGTCATATCCAGTTCCACACCCTGGCACCAATACTTTTGTTTTACCCTCTTGAGGATTCAAAAAGTCAGGATTTTGTTCAATGAGATCAATTAAAGCAGGAGAAGGCTTGCCACGATCCCAAACCGTAAGTCCTTGCTTCCAGAGACTTTTCCATCCTTCGCCATGCTCGGAGCTTGACCTATGTTCAAACTCTTGAACCAATTGACTCTTTGACATCTCAGTTTCTCACTGTTTTTCAGTCTCAGTCATATTTCTTATCAGCCTCTGCACTCTTTGCGCATTACTGAAGTTTATGCTGCAAAACTGAGTTTAATAGAAAATTAAGTTTGACACTTAATCAATCCTTATCAGTTGGCTCTGCATTCAATTTAGTATTTAATAAGGGGCATCCCCCTTGAGTTGTATTTTTTCAACTTATACCATGGTCCCCTATACTCCCAGAACATATAAGTCTTTTGCCGATAAATACGACGTTATCCGCCCGGGGCTCAATGACAATATGATTGCATTCATTGAGTGTGAAGGGATGTTCATGGATGACCCAGACGGGTTGTGGCAATATTGCGACGGGATAAAGTACCTTAGAACTAGATTTGAATCAGACAATTCGACTGTGGATTTGGATCCAGTTGACAAACTTGAACGATATGATCCAAATGTCGATTATCGAGTCATAACTGCAGCCAGAAGAGAGATTATTATCAATCGTATACATAACATGAGTCAGAGTGAATATGAAGACGTACAAAGATCATGTGGTTAATATCACCACCCGTGTTATTTTGGTTAAGTTAATTTGACCTTAGCCAGAGGAATCTTGTTTACAGTGTTTACTAGAAGGCATGTTAAGGCCATATATAATAATTAGTACGATAAATAGGAATATTTACTTAAAACAGTAATCGTTCAATGTTGTTTAAAGATGACGTTCAATATTGTTTAAAATTTAGATTTAAGTAATACTGTGGTATCTCATTATAGTAATGGTTGCAAATTTTAGTATTTTGAGACAGCATAAGGTAACAGTAGTTATTTTTACTCTAAACACATTGAGGTTTCAAGAGAAAATAGCAAAACGTCCAGTAAGTGGTAAATGACAATAAAAACTAAACAAATAGAAAAATTTACATAATCAACATAGTTACCACACTAACCTCCATTTGTTGATACTTTGTTACTAATTAAAAGCAAGTGCGAATCGAAAACTACTCCATTAATATGAGTTGTGAAGACGAACATCATTCACACGGAGGTGGTGGACATGGAGGTCATGACCATGGCCACAGTCACACGGCACCTTTACCTACCAACGAATCGCAATCATTGAATGGCAAAATCGATACTCCTCACGTAACGGCTCTAAATCTTGCTAACTCTCCAGAAGAAGCCGGAAAGTTATTCAAGAGCCAACAAGATAAATATCAACTCCAACCAGTGATAAAATCAGATTGTGATGCCCAATTAATCATAAATATCCCATTTTTAAATGGATCCGTCAAATTATTTTCCATTATCTTGAGAAGTAATGGAGATAAGTACTGTCCCAAAACCATTAAACTATGGAAGAATGACCGGACAATTGACTTTGATAATGTTGAGGATAAAAAGCCAACATATAAAATCGAACATCCTCATTCTGGGGTCATGTATAACGATGATGAAGTACCAGAAGTGTTGGAAGATGATGGGGAGTTTATTGAACATTACCTTCCCAGACACATTTTCACTGGAGTTCAACAATTGACTGTGTTTGTTGAAGATATTTATGGAGACGAAGACGAAACTCATCTTCACTACATTGAATTAAGAGGTGAATTTACAGAACTTTCTAAAGATCCAGTAATCACAATCTACGAACTGGCTGCTAATCCAGCCGACCATAAAAACTTGACGGCAGCAGAATCAGCCAATTTTTCTCTTCCTTAATAATATAACGAATGTACGAATTTCTAGTAACCATCACGCAATTATAACAGTTTTAATACACCCGATTAAATAATTAATACCGAGTTCTATTATCTGGACAAAAGGAAAAACATCCTCACCCCACGCATCAGCTGCTGAAAAGGTTCACACAAGTCCGAAGACCCGAGTGCGAACGTCGACGAATATATAAGGCCGGATCATCTTCTGAATTATCACATCCTTATTATTACACAATGGTTAAATTAATTTTAGTTAGACACGGACAATCTGTCTGGAATGAAAAGAACTTATTCACTGGTTGGGTAGACTGTCGTTTATCTGACGTTGGTGAAAAAGAAGCCAACAAAGCTGGTGAATTGATTAAAGAAGCTGGGTTAAACGTTGACGTTCTTTACACTTCTAAATTATCTAGAGCCATTCAAACTGCTAACATTGCTTTAAGTTCTGCTGATCAATTGTACGTTCCAGTCAAAAGATCATGGAGATTAAACGAAAGACATTATGGTGACTTACAAGGTAAAGATAAAGCTCAAACCTTGGAAATGTACGGTAAAGATCAATTCCAAACTTGGAGAAGATCTTTTGATGTTCCACCACCAGTCATTGCTGATGAATCTGAATTTTCTCAAGTTGGTGACATCAGATACAAAGATATGGACCCAGCTGTTTTACCAAAAACCGAATCTTTGAAATTGGTTATTGAAAGATTATTACCATACTGGCAAGACGAAATTGCCAAAGACTTATTAGATGGTAAAACTGTCATGGTTGCCGCTCACGGTAACTCTTTAAGAGCTTTGGTTAAACATTTGGACAAAATCTCTGATTCCGAAATTGCTGGTTTGAACATTCCAACTGGTATCCCATTGGTTTATGAATTGGATGAATCTTTACAACCAACCAAACCAGCTTATTACTTAGACCCTGAAGCTGCTGAAGCTGGTGCCGCCGCTGTTGCTGCTCAAGGTGCCAAGAAGTAGAGTATTGAATATATATATCTTATAAAATTTGCTGATGAGGTCAATTTGTAGAATGTAGCATAGTATCTCTATTCGACACACTCTCTAGTATACTAGAGTACATTATACTTTAGTACACTTTAGTATACTAACTGGCGCTACGCTCTAGTGCTATTCTCTTCCCTTACTCGCGTTGACAAAAATGCGAGTTTTTCTTCAATCCATCACTAATAAACAACAATCCAACATGTCAGGACCTTTTGGAGCCAGCAACAACACCAGTCTGTCCGGAGGATTGTTTGGAAACAACAATAACAACACCGCTTCTAGTGGAGGTGGGTTGTTTGGAAGCAATAACTCAAACGCAGCTCCAAGTGGTGGAGGATTATTTGGTAACACCTCGAATAACGCCAGTAACACTTCAACTGATTCTTTAGCTAAGACCACCTCTGGTGGTGGTTTTTCATTTGGATCTGGTGGGGCAACTTCCAATAATGCCACAGGATCAGCGTTTGGTGGGTTTGGAGCTAAACCAGCAGCTCCAACTGGTACTCCTTCCACCGAGAGTAAACCATTTTCATTTGGCGGCAATGCTGCTGCTACCAACCTGAATACTTCTGGAGGATTATTTGGATCAAACAATTCTTCTTCGACTTTAGCTCAACCTTCTAGTGGAGGAGGTCTTTTTGGAGCTAATTCTAATACCGCTAATAATGGCGCCAGTTCTACCCCTGCTTCTAATACTTCAGGTGGTTTATTTGGGGCCTCCAATAATGCTTCTGCTCCTAAACCTGCTTTTGGTGCATCATCTGGAAGTTCTGCGTTTGGCGGTTCTTCTGGAGGTTCTGCTTTTGGAGGTAATTCCAGTGGAGGTCTTTTTGGTAGCAAACCAGAAGATAAACCAGCCGGTGGACTCTCATTTGGAGGTGCTAGCTCCAACCCTGCTCCTTCAGGTGGACTTTTCGGCAGTAAACCAGAAGAAAAGAAAGATGACAAACCAGCTAGTAGCTTCTCTCTTGGTGCCACTACTTCTAATTCCAGTTCAGGTGGTCTTTTTGGTAGTAAACCAGAAGAGAAAAAAGATGACAAGCCAGCTAGTGGATTTTCTTTTGGAGGAGCCCCTTCTAATTCAGGAGGATTATTCGGTAGCAAACCAGCCGAGACAAATGACAAACCAGCAAGTGGTTTCTCGCTTGGAGGCTCTTCTTCAACTTCAGGAGGATTGTTTGGTAGTAAGCCTGAAGAAAAGAAAGATGATAAACCAGCAAGTAGTTTTTCGCTTGGAGGCTCTTCTTCAACTTCAGGAGGATTGTTTGGAAGTAAGCCAGAAGAAAAGAAGGATCAACCTTCCAGTGGATTTGGAGCCACTACCTCCAATGCTAGTTCAGGAGGATTATTCGGTAGTAAGCCCGAAGAAAAGAAAGATGACAAGCCCGCCAGTGGGTTGTCATTTGGTGGTTCTACTTCTGGTGGACTTTTTGGAAGTAAACCAGAAGAGAAAAAAGAAGATAAACCTTCTGGGGGAATGTCTCTTGGTGGTTCTTCTAGTTCTGGAGGATTATTTGGTTCGAAACCAGACGAGAAGAAGGATGACAAACCAGCCGGTGGATTTTCATTTGGTGGGCCTTCTGCTCCTAAATCAGGAGGATTATTTGGTGCCAAACCTGACGATAAAAAAGACGACAAACCTGCCACTAGCTTTTCGTTCGGAGCTAAACCTGACGAAAAGAAAGACGACAAACCAGCAGGATTTTCTTTTGGAACCAAGCCAGAGGAAAAGAAAGACGACAAACCAGCCGGCTTTTCGTTCGGAGCTAAGCCCGAGGAAAAGAAGGATGATAAACCTGCAACTAGCTTTTCATTTGGCGCTAAACCTGACGAGAAAAAGGATAATAAGCCATCCACG
Source organism: Yamadazyma atlantica (assembly GCA_030561325.1). Lineage (NCBI taxonomy): Eukaryota > Fungi > Ascomycota > Pichiomycetes > Serinales > Debaryomycetaceae > Yamadazyma > Yamadazyma atlantica. The sequence continues at coordinate 319,924 of JAKTXA010000001.1, forward strand.
GGCTTTTCCTTTGGTGCCAAACCTGAAGAAAAGAAGGATGATAAACCATCCACGGGCTTTTCCTTTGGTGCCAAACCTGAAGAAAAGAAGGATGATAAACCTTCCGGATTCTCATTTGGCGCAAAGCCAGAAGAAAAGAAGGACGAGAAATCCTCCACTAGCATAGGTGCTCAACAAGATGACAAAGGTCCAAATAAAGTATTACCAACCAAGGTCGAGCCAATGGAAGTCACGATAAATAACAAAACCATGGATGATTTAATAACTAAATGGTCCAAGCAATTGAGTAGTACTTCAAGCATATTTGATTCATATACTGGAAAAGTTAAACAATGGGATCAAGAATTAGTACAAAGTGGAGAAGAAATCTCCAAATTACATCAAGATACATTGGAAGCGGAAAACTTGCAAAACAAAATCGATCAACATTTAGTATTTGTTGAAAGTCAACAAGATGAATTAGATAAATTGTTGGATAATTATGAACAACAAGCCGATTCTTTATTGAATAACATTGAAAATAGCAATATGAAGACCGAAGGTATAATAATGAATTCCAATACTGCCAATAGTTCAAATGGATTAAGTGTAACTGATAAATTAAGAGAAAAAGCTTATCATAATGCGGAATTATTAGATGAAAGATTAGATAACATGGGAGAGAATTTATCATTATTGATAAATGAAATAAACTCAGTAAGTGATATTTTCAATAAAAATCTATTGAAAGACTTTCAAGATCCTAAATCAAATAACAAAGATGAAAACTCTATTGAAGAGATTTTAAAATTGTTGAATTTACATTTAGATAACTTGAAATATGTGGAAAAGTCGGAAGAAATATTGAAACAAAAGTTGCAACATATAGCGGCAAATAGCAAGGGGCTCTGAACATTCGACCTCTTTACGTAAATGATATAATATAGAATCATATCTTTTAATGCCATGTATAAATTATCGTTTTTTTTGCAGTAATCGGACATAAGCGTCTCCACTTTTATTCGCGTTTAGGAAAAATCATATGGGGATTTAATTTGACTCGTGATAATTATAGTTGAGGTCTAGATAAATAGAGCCTAGAGAATATAAAAGTCAGGACTGCCATTGATTTCAAGAAACTCAATTAAGACACTTCCATTAATATTCCAGTAACCTTTCAAGTTACCTTCAATTAAACGTCAAGCCAGAAGTAATACCTAATACAATTCAAGATGGGACCACCAATTTTACAAATGGTTAAACTCTTATTTGACCCAGATGTGTCAAAGAAGATGATCTTACAATTGGCCTACAAGCAAATTCGTGCCATTGGGTTCCTCAAAGTGTTTTCCCTCTTATTAAGTTCAGGGATTGTAGGGGTTTCTAGTATAATCAAGATTCCTCAAATCAAAAAAATCACTAACCCTAAATTATTAGAACAAAGAGTTAAGGTGGCCGAAGGATTATCCTTACCAGGAATTAGTTTAGAATCATTGAACCAATTGATTCATGTTGTTTACAACAAACAGAACAATAATCTGTTCATAGGATACGGAGAAGCGTTCCTCTTGGGATTACAGAACATTGTCATTATTTTATTAATGGAATATTATAGAACTAGAGCCAAATTAACCAATGCCAATATTGAAGAATCTATTAAGATCAAAGCTTCTTTGAAATCATTGGTCAAACCAATTGTTGTATTGGCCGCACTTATTGTGGGGTTGGGTAAAGTTATCCCACCAGCCGTTATTAATGGGTTACAAATCCTTAGTATCCCACTTTCAATTGTTTCTAAAATCCCCCAAATTAAGAAGAATCACGAATTGAAATCTACTGCTCATTTATCTAATGTTACCGTTGGGGCCAATGTCTTAGGATCTTTATCTAGAGTTTTCACTACGGTTCAATCGTTTGATAAATTAGGTAGAGATAAAGTGTTATTAACTGGTTATGCCAGTTCTTTAGTTCTTAACTCGGTGTTGGCTGGTCAATGCTACGTCTATGGAAAGAAGAAGGAAGAAGATGAAAAGAAGATTCAATAAATGTAGAAGTGTATATGTTAATACAAATCAAGCTATACGAGATTGGGCCGCACACGCCTCGTTCATTTTTTCAGATGATCGAGCCGTTCGATCATAGTCATTACTACTAAGTATAACTAACATAAACCATGGTTCACACGGCAGAATATTTACCTAAAACAGGAACCTCCATTAGCTCTGTATTACAAGGAGGATACAACCACCCATTAGCTAGAGAATGGCAAAATGAACGGAAATTATCTAAGAATATGTTCATTTTCCCATTATTTGTATCAGATGAACCTGATGAAGAAATCGAAATGGCTGCTTTACCCAAAATCAAAAGATTTGGGACCAACAAAATCGTGAATTACGTTGGTGGTTTGGTGAAAAAGGGCTTGACCGCCGTGATTTTATTTGGAGTGGTTAAGGAAGAAATTAAAGATGAAGTAGGAACTGCTGCTGATGATCCAAATGGTCCAGTTATTACTACTATCAAATTATTAAAAGAAAACTTCCCTGATTTGTTCATTATGTGTGATGTTTGTCTTTGTGAATATACTAGCCATGGTCATTGTGGAGTTCTTCTTGAAGATGGGTCTTTAAATAGAGAACCCAGTGCTTTAAGAATTGGAAAAGTTGCCGTTAACTATGCCAAAGCAGGGGCTAATTGTGTGGCACCTTCCGATATGGTTGATGGAAGAATCAAAGATATTAAGACTGGTTTAATTGACGCTCAGTTGGCTCATAAATGCTTGTTAATGTCTTATTCGGCCAAATTCTCCGGAAACTTATACGGACCATTTAGAGACACTGTTGGTAGTGCCCCAAGCCATGGAGACAGGAGATGTTACCAGTTACCTACTGGAGGGTCTGGTTTAGCTAGAAGAGCTTTGAGAAGAGATATGGAAGAAGGAACCGACGCCATTATTGTTAAGCCTTCAACCTTTTATATGGATGTTTTAAAAGATGCCGTAGAAATCTGTAAAGATTATCCTGTTTGTGCTTATCATGTGAGTGGAGAATACGCTATGTTACATGCTGCTGCTGAAAAAGGGGTTGTTGATTTAAAGACTATCGCTTTTGAAAGTCACAATGGATTATTAAGAGCTGGGGCTAGACTTATTGTTTCTTATTTCACTCCAGACTTTTTAGAGTGGTTGAATGAGTAAGATATATTAATCTACTATACAGTGGAATTAATTTAATGTACATAGGTTTCTTGAACATTGGTTCTTGGAAACATTCACTTGATAAATAGAATAAATAAATGTTATTATGCCGAAATAGGTTCATGAGTAGCGGGTTCATGGTCTTCTGTTTGTGATTCAGGTTTCTCTTTAGGTGCAACAGGCATTTGAACTTCGGGTTTGATTTTCTCTTTAGGAGCATCCGGTAATTCGATTTCTGGTTTGGTTGTTTCTTTACCATTAATTTCTTGTTGCAATTTATTGAATTCTTCATCAACTTCTAATTCTTCACTATTACTTAACCCATTGGTAGTACCTAATAAATCAGAAACTTCATCTACTTTAAGCCGTTCATCCTCCAAATCATCTATAACTTTATCGATTTTATCAATACTCATTTCATTATTGAGTGACATCAATACTTTATTCCCTTCATTCAATCCATAAATCACATCTTTTTCAATCAATTTGAACTCTATAGTACCAATCAACCCTTCTAAATTATCAAGTTGATCATATGTCTTATTGATGACCGAACGCTGGTGCTTTTTGGACTTCAAATAAAATTTGGCTCTTTCAGTATCCCCTTTTTTAAGAGCTTCTCGTGCTAGTTGATCTTGACGGGTAATTACCACGTTAATTCGCTTTTGATATTGCTTCAATTTATCTCGTTGCTGTTTCATCTGAAAGATGGCTTTATCCTGAGCGGTGATTTTAGGGGTAGATGGCTGCTGTCCCATGGTGCTGTTGTTATTTATGTACTTCTATGACTTCTGATAATGCGATTTCTATAATTCCTTGTATATACTTCTAGTACTAACTGATGGGTTATCTCACAGGCACTCCTGATTATCACTTGGTTATCCGTAGTGTGAGCATTGGGCGATGTCATATGCTGACGTCAGCAAACGGCACAAGCCACTAGTTCGCACTCATTAATTAATTACCACAAATGGACAAATCATCAACACTGTCAATTACCTTCCTCTACAAGGAATTAGCTAAATAAAACTCACTGAAAAAAGAGCTATTAGAATAAGAATTTCGAGGAGAGGTACTAGGGAACGGCCATTGTAGCAAGCAGTGTGACGACCACCAGATTAGGAAACTTAATAGTGAAAATTTCTCTGGCGCTTATTAAATTGTTTTTGCGGTAGTGTCACTCCTGTTTGTAGTTATATCCTATCTAGTAACATTTGACAAAGGTTTACACCAACCGAAGATCTGAAATTGAGTGTCAGTTTTTTTTTTCTTCTAATCTTCAGACTTCAGTTTTCAAACTTCATACTTGGTTCAGGGTTAAGGCTACAGTGAACCGTATTCTAAAGGACAGCATTTATAGACGCTAGCATTGGTCAATCATTAACTTCATTGACATTAATTTTTAATTATCGACTTTCCAGCATCATCCATATACTAATAGAAAAACCAAGCATGTCCCAATCATTATATTTTGAATCACCAACTTTATCGTCTCCCATAAAACCTGCTGATAAAGGTAAGAAAAGACCTTCAATGAATTCTCCAGATAACGGCAAAGAACTTTTATCCCCTCATAAACGATTCCATTTAAAGAACATGAGTCCGAATGTGTCCAAAAAGACCATCTATTTGAATTGCACTCCAAAAGAGGAAGATAAATCCAAAGCCATTAAAAGACCAGTATTAAAAAGACCAGTATCCAATAGAAGATCTAAAAGTACTATAGTGGGCAAGAAACCAACGCTAGCATTATCACCATCCAAATTGTCATTACGAAGGACTAATTCTTTTAATGATAATGCGTTGAATAATCCTAATAATTTGAATACTGGGAATAGTACTTCCGATCGGTTCATCCCTTCAAGACATAATTCCACTACGGGGAAATTAGAAATTAATAATGTAATTCCTCATCCAAATGCTTCTCCTCAAACTCATATTAAAGCTCAAACTTCTAAAATTTATCAGAAACATGTAGCTGAAGCCTGTGGATTAGAAATGAATTCTAGAATCTTACAATACCAACCATTACCACCAGAACGGAAGAAACCAGTAAATTTATTTAGTGCTGTGAGTAATTCCAATTCTCATAAATCCATAAGTCCAGCCATTGCTTTTGCCAGGGCCAAAAAAATTCCAACGGCTCCTGAACGGGTATTAGATGCTCCTGGATTAGTAGATGATTTCTATCTTAACTTATTGGCTTGGTCCCTGACTAATTTATTAGCTATTGGGTTAGAAGACACGGTTTATGTATGGAATGCATCTACTGGATCAGTAGGATTATTATGTGAATTACCCAATAAAACCATGGTGACTTCATTAAAGTGGTCAGAAGATGGGTCATATATTTCTATTGGAAAAGATGATGGATTTATTGAGATTTGGGATATTGAAACTAATACTAAATTAAGAACATTAAACTGTGGGAACCATTTAACCAGAATCGCTTCTCAAGCTTGGAGTCAACATATTTTAACCAGTGGGTCTAGAATTGGGAACTTATATCATTCAGACGTTAGAGTTCCTCAACATTATAGTCAAAAGTTTGAAGATGTTCATCTGGCCGAAATTTGTGGAATTGAATATAAATCAGATGGCCAACAATTTTCTACAGGAGGTAATGATAATTTAGTATGTATTTGGGATGTCAGACAAGCAAATACCAACAAACAACCCCTTTTTACCAAAAGAACCCATAAAGCAGCTGTTAAATCCTTACTGTATTGTCCTTATCAAAATAATATTCTTGCAACTGGAGGAGGATCATCAGATAAAACCATTAATTTCTGGAACACATCTACAGGAGTCAGAGTCAATTCCATTGAAACCGAGTCACAGATCTCTTCTTTAAACTGGGGGTATTCATCTGGAACTGGAATTGAAGTGGTGGCTACTCATGGATTTCCTAATAATAATATCTCATTATTTAATTATCCTACGTTACAAAAGACTGGAGAGATTACTCAAGCTCATGATACAAGAATTTTGAGTGGATGTTTAAGTCCCGACTCCTTAACTTTGGCTACCGTTGCTGGAGACGAAAACTTGAAGTTTTGGTCAATCTTTGACATGCAAAAAGGTGGCAGTAAAGAATTACCTGAAGATAACACGGATCTAAATGATGAAACCAGACCTATGAAAAAGTTGATGAATTTACGGTAGATAGTAATAAACATTTAAGAGTAAAGTAGAATAGGAGTTATGTAGAATTGTACTAGTAACAAGGAACTAGTAGTGTACTAATAGTGTACTAATAGTGTACTAGTAATTGTGTAAGCGGATTTATTATGTGTGTAGATGTTAGTGTCTGTTGCATTAGTGTGTAAGTGACAGGTCGCGCCGCAACCAATCTTACCCGCCAGCGAGGTCCATTAATAACAAGCATCATTAATTCACATATCTAGTTAAACAGTAATTGGTTAACGTGTGGTAGTTGTCCGTGACATTGCTATCAGTACCGAGGCCCGATTGTTCACAAGTCGGCTGTTTCTCAACGTAATTGATTGAATTAACCATGTCTACAGACGGGGAGTTTACTAGGACCCAAATCTTTGGGACGATTTTTGAAATCACCAACCGGTACACTGACCTTAACCCAGTAGGAATGGGGGCGTTTGGGTTGGTATGTTCCGCTGTCGATAAGTTGACGGGTCAAAATGTCGCCGTGAAGAAAATCATGAAACCTTTTCTGACGTCGGTATTGGCCAAAAGAACTTATAGGGAGTTGAAATTATTAAAACATTTAAGACATGAGAATTTAATTACTTTGGATGATATATTTTTATCACCATTAGAAGACATTTATTTTGTCACTGAATTAGGAGGAACTGATTTACATAGACTTTTAAGCTCCAGACCTTTGGAAAAACAATTTATTCAATATTTTACTTATCAAATTTTAAGAGGATTAAAGTATGTTCATTCGGCTGGAGTTATTCATAGAGATTTGAAACCTTCCAATATTTTAATTAATGAAAATTGTGATTTGAAAATCTGTGATTTTGGATTGGCTAGAGTTCAAGATCCTCAAATGACTGGGTATGTTTCTACCAGATATTATAGAGCTCCAGAAATTATGTTAACTTGGCAAAAATATGATACTGAAGTGGATTTATGGTCAGTAGGATGTATTTTATCAGAAATGATTGAGGGGAAACCTTTATTCCCTGGTAAAGATCATGTTCATCAATTTTCAATTATTACTGAATTATTAGGATCTCCTCCACCAGATGTAATTGAAACTATTTGTTCTGAAAATACCTTAAGATTTGTTCAATCTTTACCTCATAGAGATCCTATTTCTTTTAGTGAAAGATTTGCTCATTGTAATCATGTTGAACCTGATGCCATTGACTTGTTGGCTAAAATGTTGATGTTTGATCCTAAAAAGAGAATAGATGCCGCCGAAGCTTTAGGTCATCGGTATATGGAACCATATCATGATCCTACTGATGAACCTGCTTGTGAAAGTAAATTTGATTGGAGTTTTAATGATGCCGATTTACCAGTTGATACTTGGAGAGTTATGATGTATAGTGAGATTTTAGATTTCCATCAACTTGTAGGAGGTAATGGACCACAACTCAATCAACCAGAACAGGTGGCTCAAATTCAACATGAAGGGATCCAGGCTCCTGCCAATGCTCAACAAAACTCTCAACAAAGAGTGGAATAGTTAATGACCTCGGAATTTCCAAATTATATCGTAATATAAGTGTAGATTGAAACGGAAGAGAGTAGACCAGGCTAGCACCAGAGTAGTACTAGATTAATACCAGGCTAGTACCACAGTAGTACAACAGTAGACCAAAGTAGACCAAAGTAGACCACAGTAGACTAAAGTAGGCCAAAGTACAAGAGCACACTTTACCCAATAAGCTAAGTCGCGGTATATCTTAAATCAAATCCAAACACTCGTCCTAACACTTGTCCTAACAATTGTCCAATGGCTTCACTAGGGGACTATACCAAAGACATAGACAAAGACCTTTCTGTGCACTTGGAGTATGTTAGTAAGAACGAGACGGAGGTGGAATGTTTATTGACGTTCCATAACAAGCTGACCCAGCCAATGGTGATCAACTCAACCGACACCCAAAAAAACACCAATGGACCCAATGGCAGTAATGGTGACACCAATGGGGCCAATGGGGGTAATAAAGGCTGGTTCTCCGGGATTTGGGGCGGTGGAGACGAGTCAGAAGGACTTGTGAACTCTCAAGAAGGGGAAATCCATTTATTCTTAGGTTACTTACAACTTTTTGGATACGTAGCCTTAAATTATTCCTTTGCCCTAGACGATAGAAGTAACATGGTCACACTGGATAAGGCACCTCGAAATTCGGCCTGGTGGGTCAACAATGAGTATCTTGATGGGTATACGGATGGAGGAGAGGATCCTTATGATAGAAACGACCTGCTATACTCTGTGCCATTTGTATATGATAACGTTCAAAGTCCTATGGTTGTGGGGGGTAAGTTAGGAGGAGTCAATGATTTGGTGCTTGAAGATGATAATAATGCCAAATTAACCATTGACCTGAACCAACGGTATTTTGTTCAGGATTTGATTTATGATTTCAATAGTTATAAACAACCCCAACCCGAGCAAGTTAATAACGAGGGGAAACTCCCGTTGAAAGAGTTAACTGACTCTTTAATCCCATTCTATTCCACTAGTCAATCACTTTTGTTTTCCGATCTTTCTTTGGCCCCCAAATCCCATAAATCGTACCGGTTTACGTTCCCCAATGTGGTGGATTCCCCTCCTACTTATAATGCTAATCTGACAGGTATCACAGGAGAGCAAGGGTTGATTAGTATACGATATCTGGTAATCCTTGGATTTCTGAAGTTGGATGAAGAGAATAAGTTGGCCCCAATTTCGGTATATTATCCATTCAACGTAGTAGGAGATCGGAAAGGTAGAGATGATAGGTGGTTACAATCCAATTACTTACAACACGTTACAATTGACAAGTCCTGGAAAATCAATCTTTTGAAAACTACTGCCACGGACCGGAAAAGTAGTATTCTGGAAAACAACCGCCAAAATTTGGAAAGTGATGATGATAGAATTGAAGATATAGAGGAGAATAAGAAGATGTTTCTTGAGGATTTGGATAACTTGATTAAATCTGATTTACACAATATCCCCAAGATCTCTTCCAAGGATCGTAAAAAAAGTATTTCTAGTGTGTATGATCCAGATGATAGTAAAGAAGGTTTAATCCCACAATTGCCACATCACATGAAGAACCAATTCCAAATCCTTGTGAATAGTAATCGATTATGCCTTTTGAAGGTGTCAAAGCCTTATTATCATATTGGAGAAGACTTGGTGTTTAATGTTCAACTTGATAACCATATTACCGAAAAAAATAAGTATCCTGACAGAGCTGTTGGTCTTTCAGTTCATATAGAAGCTCATGAGATATTTCACACTGACAGCACTAAAAAGTATACCAACATATACAAAGTGACTCCTGATGCAAAGTTTAATTCTTTTGCTTCTTCAATGTTGGAATCTCATGGTAAAGATTCATTTATAAATGGGTACTTGAATATTCCAAACTTTATCACTCAACAATTCCAATGTTCTAAGCTTATGGACTTGAAGTATTTCGTGGTATTTAAGTTCAATTTGTATGCGTTTGACAAAGAGACAGTTGATGAAGAAACTATAAACGGGGAATCCAATGAGACCAATGGGACCAATGGAACAAATGGGTCTACGGAAGTTAAACAAGAATTACAAGACCTTCATTTAGATGAAAAAGGTACCGCGAATAATAACTCCGATGGTCTTGAGTCACATGGGACTAGAGATCTGTACCAATTTATAAACAATTACAAGTTCCATAACGTTGGAACTGACTTTAGATTCAGACTTCCTATTGCCGTTCTCCCCTAGGAAATTATATCGGCTGCAATGTCCGGTACATAGATCTAACCGTGTATATTAATTAGCAGAAATAGTTATAAATATTTCTCAATTGGGAAAGGCGCGGCCGTATTATTTCTCTGGGGTTAATAAAACTTCCTAAATAGGAATAGTAATTAAACACACAAAGGTTTAATTGCAAAAAAACATAATAGTCGCTATATGGGGTCGGAGGTATAAACAACGGTCTTAAATGTTTCCTAGATGGGTTAGTGGTTTTAAATGGGAAGTGGAGACATATATAGCTAACGACATCCCCTTTGAAACTAGTTTTTTTTCATCTAACCCCTGTTGCAATAAGCTTATATTATTTGGTTTGAAATTCTCTGTTACCATGAGATTCGCTACATTCGTTACTACCTTCATATCCTTAATTACATTCATCAACTGTCAGTTGGTGGATCCTACCTTTGTCAAATACGAACATGATTTGGTTGAAAGAGATTTTAACGTATCTGATATCCTTGATGGGTTTGATATAGCTGACTTTATTTCTGACCTCGATGCCGACAAAATCGCTGGATGGGCTAATAATTTATTAAACGCTGGTGGTGAAGATATTTTAGAAAGTCTTTTAACCGGATTAAAAAATACTAATCTTCTTCCTGAAGCCGTTGTGTATCTTGTTACCCATAATTGGACTTTAAATATCCTTGAAGATGCCCTTCCTATTCTTTTAGATGTTGCCTCAAAGGTTAACACTACTACTGTTTTTGTGGCTTTGGATAGATCGGGAATTGTGTATTCTATTATCAGAGGGGCTCTTGAAGATGAACAATTCTTCCCTTCAGTATGGGAAATTGTTAAGAAAACTGCTTCAGGACTTGATATTGATTTTAGTAATATTGTAGAAGATGCTATTAATTTAGTTACTAGAGAGGAAGATCAATTTGATAATGGCATTGAAAAATTCGCCATGATTGAAAGAAGAGATAACGTGGAAGATTTATTAACCAATATCTTAACTGCTGTCAGTGATTCAGGTTTACTTCCAGCTACTATTAATACGTTGGTGGCTGACCCTCAATTCCAAGATGCTGCTGCTCTTCTTCTTCAAGGTGGTTTACAAAACATCGGATCTGCAATTTCTGGTACCAACTTTACTGCTTTAAGACCAGTGATTTCTTCCTTATGGGATTCTGGATTATTACAACATACTATTGAAAGAGCCTTAAGTGATGGTGATTTATTAAGTCTTGTGATTAAAGATATTGGTGCTATTTTCACCAACGACAAAAAGAAGAGAGATGAATTCATGGGTGACTCGATGTCCAGTAGTGTTTCTGTAACTCTCATGTCTTCAACCATGGAAACTGTTGCCGTTGAAACCAATTCTACCTCTGCTCCAGATGTCCCTCACCAATCTGAAGACTTTGCCTTTGCTTCCAATGTGAACAAATGGTCTTTGGGATTAGGTGTAATGGCTCCAGTCTTGTTGATGTAAAATGTATACCCGTCTAGATAATTGATTTAATGTATAAAATATGAATTTCCTTCCTCTTTTTGTAACCCAAGTAATTTCATTATCCAAGTAATTTCATCATCGCGGACTGAAAAATTCCATTCAAACCCTCCCTAGTATTCCATCAGTTTACCGTTACAATGCAAGCGTTCAACATGGAATTCAAAGAACCTAGCGATGATGAGTTCTTGACTGACAAAGAGTCAAACTTGCAATCTCCTCAATACCTAGTAGCAGAAGATGAAGAAGATGATGAGATTAATGAAGATATCTTATCTAAGTCCCATAGTTCGGCTCACTTTTCTACTGCTGAAGATCGGTTTATTAAAGACCATGATTTGAAATTGAAAGCGTTTGAAGCATTACACAATGAACCAAAGAGTTCAGGCCACAGTTCCATCAAAAGAAGACAATCTATCATTGATTTGCCGGCCCATCATTTCCACCCTTTACCTACTTCTGCCGTTCATAATAATGCCCACGCGCAACATAGTTCTTCCAATGCCAATGCTTTGCCTGAAGAATATCCCTCGGAGGAGTTGATTGAGTTATTTAGAAATGTCAAGGCATCCCTTGATTTGAGACACAAGTATAATCTTATTTCCTTACAAGCCAATGAAATGGATAATCCAAAGAATAAAGATGATTGGAATGTTTATCCTCCACCCCCTAAGCCCACTTATAAGTCCAAAAATAGATACAACCAATTACCCGGTCAAGATAACGTGGATCAAGAAGAAGAATTTGATTTTAACAAGTGTGAAATTCCCGACGGAACCGATGGATATGATTTCAGAACCAACGAAGCAGATATATATGAAATCTATGATAGTGTTTCAAAGGAAACTATTATCGAAGTACCAAAAATCGATGAGTATTATTCAGATTTAACCAAAATCATTAAAATATCTTCTGATGGTCCTACTAAGTCCTTTGCCTTCAAAAGATTACAATACTTAGAAGCCAAATGGAATTTGTATTACTTATTAAATGAATTTGAAGAGAACAAGCAATCCAAGAAAAACCCTCATCGTGATTTCTATAATGTTCGTAAGGTTGATACTCACATTCATCACTCAGCTTGTATGAACCAAAAACACCTTTTGCGGTACATTAAGTATAAGTTGAAAACCAGTCCTGATGAAGAAGTTATCTTTAGAGATGGCAAAGTTTTGACCTTGGCTGAAGTATTTAAGTCCTTAAACTTGACCGGGTATGATTTATCTATTGATACCTTAGATATGCATGCTCACACAGATTCATTCCATAGATTTGATAAGTTCAACTTGAAGTATAATCCTATTGGAGAGTCTAGATTGAGAGAAATCTTTTTAAAGACCGATAATTTCATTCAAGGAAGATATTTGGCAGAAATCACCAAACAAGTTTTCGAAGATCTTGAAGGATCCAAATATCAAATGACCGAATTAAGAATCTCCATTTATGGGAGATCATATGATGAATGGGATAAGTTGGCCAATTGGGTCATTGATAATAAATTGGTAAGTCACAATGTTCGTTGGCTCATTCAAGTACCAAGATTGTATGACGTTTACAAAAAGAATGGGAATGTTAACAACTTTCAAGATATTTTAGTCAATTTATTTGAACCTTTAATTAAAGTGAGTTTGAATCCTAAATCTAATCCTAAGTTATTTGTATTCTTACAAAGAGTGGTTGGTTTTGATTCTGTTGATGATGAATCCAAAAATGAAATTCCTCAAAGAAAATATCCTCCTGCTAGTAAATGGGATTTTAATGTTAATCCTCCATATTCTTACTACTTATACTACATTTTTGCTAACATGTCAGCTTTAAATCATTTGAGAGCAAAGCTTGGATATAATACTTTCCTCCTCAGGCCACATAGTGGAGAAGCAGGTGACCCGGAACATCTTATCAGTGCCTTCTTAACATCCCATTCTATTAGTCACGGGATTGTGTTAAGAAAATTACCATTCATTCAGTATTTATACTTCTTGGATCAAATTGGGTTAGCCATGTCTCCGTTATCTAACAATGCATTGTTTTTGACCTATGACAAGAACCCGTTCTACAATTTCTTTAAAAGAGGATTAAATGTTTCATTGTCAACCGATGATCCATTACAATTCTCATACACCAAAGAGCCATTAATCGAAGAATATTCCGTGGCAGCTCAAATCTATAAATTATCAGCGGTGGATATGTGTGAATTGGCTCGGAACTCAGTATTACAATCCGGATGGGAAACCTCCATCAAGAAACATTGGCTTGGTAAGAAATATATGGTAGGAGGAGAAGAAGGAAACAATATTGAAAAGACCAACGTGCCAAATATTAGAGTTAGTTATAGAGAGCAAACTCTTAAAAGTGAGTTAGATTTAGTGGATTATTATACTAGATTATAAGCTTTTGTATAGTTAATAAAGCTGCGAAGCCTTTTAAGCGCATACTCACCAATGAGGATAATTGCAACACCCCTAGCCCGACTTTGGGAATGGAATTTTTTTATCCAACTTTTCTTTTCCAATGCCTAGCAGTAACATAACACTCAAGAACCCTTGCCCAACCAACAATGGCCCTTTACCGGCAGTCATGACCATTGCCGGGTCAGATAGCTCAGGAGGAGCTGGGATCGAGGCAGATCTCAAGACTTTGACGGCTCATAAGGTGTATGGTTTGACATGTATCACGGCTTTAACGGCCCAGAACACCAAGGGAGTCAAGTCTATCCACACAATTCCTAAAGAGACTATCAAAGATATTGTGGACCAGAATTTCGACGATTTTTTGTTAGGGTTTAAAGAAGCTCCTTTGAAAGCTATAAAGACGGGAATGCTCACCAAGGAAGCAGTGGAAGTAATTGGTGAGTATATGGAAGTGTTGGAGACCCATAAGGTAAGAATGGTGGTGGATCCCGTGATGATAAGTACCTCGGGATCATCCTTATTTGACGAACAAGGTATGAAAGCATGTATTGACAAGGTTATTAGACATACCTATATTGTGACTCCTAACTTATATGAAGCTTTATCTTTAATGAAACTTGCTACCGGCAAGGAAATAAAAGTAGAAGATCTTAAGAGCTGGGATGACATTGAGTCTATGGCAGAGCAATTGCAAAACGTATTGGGATGTGAGAGTGTGCTTATAAAAGGAGGACATATTCCCTGGAACTCTCAAACCAATAAGAAGTTTGAGGCTGGTGAAGATTCAAAAGACCGTCAAATAAGAGATGTTCTATATGAGTCGAAATGCAATCGGGTTACTCTATTCAAATCTCAAGCCATTGACACAAATGATTCACATGGAACTGGGTGTACTTTATCTTCTGCCGTAGCTGCAAATCTAGCAAAGGGTTATTCTTTGGTTGATTCTGTAGCCCTTTCAATAGATTACATTCACAAGGGAATTCTCGCTATGAGCCACAAGCTAGGAAGAGGAAATGGGCCTTTGAACCATCTTATTCTGGTAGAAACGGACGTCACCAAAGTCGTAGAAGGAGATAATATTTCTTCTGAGATATTAAACAATTCCAGTTCATTTTTGGATTATTTCAAATATCATCCTAAGATTAAACAGAATTGGGAAACATATACGAACCATGACTTTGTCAAGCAATTGGCCCTGAATAATCTTCCATTTGACCGGTTTCTCTACTTTTTGAAACAGGATTATTATTATCTTATAAACTACGCCCAAATCCACGGATTATCCGCTTCAGTAGCTCCCAGTTACCACCAAACCCACGCCGAAGCATTGATTATCAACGAGATTGTGAATGAAATCGAGCGACACAAACAAAAATTGAGTAAGAACTACGATATTGTTTATGAACGTGACATTGATTTAGATATAGAATTATCTCCAGGTAAAGCCTGTAGGGAATACTGTGACTATTTATTGGAAATGGGGAAAACTCAAGATTTTTTGGGGATAAAAGTAGCCCTTGCTCCATGTCTTCATGGATACTATGAAGCGGGGATGTGGGGAGTTGAACTTCGAAAGAACCATGATGGTTCACTAAATGCTGCAAAAACCCCTGAGAATTCAAAGGTGTATGATTCATGGCTTGGTGATTATTCTTCAGATTGGTACTACCAGGCAAATGAAAAAGGCAAGGAGGCTTTACAGGAATTGTTAAAGACTAACATCAGTAAGGCTCGGCTTGAGGAGTTGGTAGATATATTCAATACTGTTACTAAACTAGAGGTGGCTTTCTGGGATGAGGTATTGTCTCCTGGAACCTAGATACTAAGACAATGTTCCCAAATTTTACAAAAGTAGCGAAATAGATCTTATCCAAATACACAAGCTATCTTTCAACCCTCTTTATCGATATTCTTTTATTCTTTATCTTTCTATTCTCTATACTCTATATGTCCTATCACGCTAATCAGTAAAAAGTATGTCTACAGGTTACCGTTTGTCCTAACATGCAAGTTACAACCTGCAACACCGCGCGGACGCACGATCGCTGACCCTAAGTCGTTGGCAGGAACCACTTCTTGATCGGTAGTTAACAGCACCACGGCGTCAATTGATGTATAATCCGTACCAGCAACAGCAGAACTATAACCAGCTGGGCCAGCAGCAACAGGCTAATGGCTTTGGTGCCGGGCCTGGGCAACCGCAGTACCAGTTCCAGCCCCAGCAAACCGGTTATTTCAATCAGCCTCAATTGAATTTGCAAAGCCAAGCTACGGGTTTCTATGGCCAGCCACAGTTACAACAACCACAAATGCAACAGCAGCAGCCACAGATTCAACAACAACAACCGCAATTGCAACCTCAAAGTACTGGTTTCGTCCAGTCCCAGCCAACCGGCTTTGTTCAGTCCCAAGCCACTGGGTTTCAGCAGCCAATGCAAACCGGGTTTGGGGCCTCTGGGTCTACTGCTGGAGCCAGCTCGGGCGCTACTGGCACCGAGAATACTGACTTGAAGATTCCGGCTATTAGATTATCGTTCATCACCGCTTCTGATCAAACCAAATTTGAGCATTTATTTAGAACTGCAGTTCCTAAAGGTGAACAAGCCATTACTGGTGATGCTTGTAGGGACATTTTACTCCGGTCCGGCTTACAACCAGTCACGTTAGCAGAGATTTGGTCTTTGGCTGATACTAATAAGTCAGGATCGTTATTGTTCCCGGAATTTGCCTTGGCGTTACATTTATGTAATTTGGCTTTGAAAGGTGAAGCTTTACCGTCGATTTTACCAGAAAGATGGGTCAATGAAGTCCAAAGCTTTGTCGACACCATTAGTTTCAGTGTTCCTGAAGACCCTTCCAAGGTGTTGCAAAACACTCCATTTGCGCCTCAACAGAATGATTGGATGTCCAGTGCTCAGCCACCTACCACGTCTTTCCAACCTCAGGCTACCGGGTTCCAACCGCAAACTTCGTTCCAGCCTCAAGCTACTGGGTTCCAAAGTCAGCCTACTACTTCTTTTGGTGGTCAACCTTCTTTAACGGCTCAAAGAACTGGTCCTTTGACTGCCCAGAGAACTGGTGGGGGGAGTTTGATTCCTTTGCAACCTCAGCAAACCGCTAGTTTGATTCCAGCGCAGAAAACTGGTCCTTTACAAGCCCAAGGAACTGGGTTTAATGGGGTTGGATCTCAACAAACAGGCCCTCTTCAAAGTCAAAATACTGGTTTCAATAGCTCTATGGCTCCCCAGAGAACTGGGCCACTTCAAAGCCAAGGTACTGGTTTCCAGCCTCCAACCTCGTTCCAATCTCAACCTACTGGATCATTCCAGCCAACTGGTTCTATGCCACAGCAACAATCGGGACTTCAACCTCAAACTACTGGGTTCCAGTCGCAACAAACTGGTTTGCAACCACAAACCACTGGGTTTCAACCTCAACAGACAGGCTTGCAACCTCAACAAACCGGTTACTTACAATCGCAACCCACTGGAAGACCAGGTGAATGGGGATTTGTGTCGATGCCTACTGGAGGAATCCCTGGTCTTAATGCTATGGAACAACACTTTTTACCGTCATCTCAATTACCTACTAATAACTTACAAAACCAAATGGGTGGAGATTTGAAACAGAATGTCACATGGGCCATCACCAAACCAGAAAAACAAATCTATGATGGGATCTTCAAGGCCTGGGACCCTCAAAGAAAAGGGTATGTGGATGGAGATGTAGCCATTAATGTGTTTGGGAAGTCTGGGTTAGGAAGACCTGACTTGGAATCTATTTGGAATTTGGCTGATTCAAGTAACAGAGGGAAATTAAACCGCGATGAGTTCGCTGTGGCCATGCATTTGGTTTACAGACGGTTGAATGGGTTTGATATTCCTTTGAGATTACCTCCAGAATTGGTGCCACCTTCTAGTAAGAACATTCAAGAATCCTTTGATAGTTTAAAACAATCCATTAGAGGAGGCAGAACTAATTCCAAACCACAACCTGCTGCAAGTAACACCAAAACTGATGGTAGTAGATATAAGAATGATGATAACAATGTGGGATACGTTTCTAGTACTCGTCATAGAAGCAGAAGTTATGGAGAACCTCTGACCAATAGCAGTGTCAAATCTTCTAAAGATACTGATTTGACTATTGAGGATTATAAGAAACTTATTCGGGAAAAGAAGATTCTTTTAGATGCTATGGATAGTAACGATCAAGATGCTTATGTCTCTGCCAAACAAGCTGGTAGTAAAGACTCCCAAGAAGTAGAAGTTCTCAAAAGAAAGATCAAAGGGGTTCAAGATCAACTTGATTCTTTTGCTTCAGGGAATGCTCTTTTAGAAGAAAAGAAGTCATCTCTTGAAAAGTTGGATCATCTTACTAAAGATATTGTTCCTGGGTTGATCTCAAAGATCTTTTCAGTTAACGAGCAGATTTCCAACAGTAAAACTGAACTTATGAAGAAGGAATTGATGAAACAGAATCCTGATTGGAAACCTGAGGCCAGTGAAGCTACTATAGTAGGAACTGGACCTAATGGAGAAGTCACGGATGGAGATAGAAGAAAGTTTAGATCCAAGCAATTATTAAGTCAAAAAATGGCTGCTTTAACTGGGAAAAAGTCGGCAAGTGGTGGTAAGAATGAAGAACTCGATAACCAATTGAGTGCTGCTATTGAGGCCACTAATAAAGAGAAACAAGACCAATCCAGTATCATTAAGGATATTGAAACCAGTATTAAGGAATTGGAAGAAGGATGTGTGGTTAACCTTCAAGTCACCAATCAGGAAGAAATGGGGGCTTCTAAGTGGGAAAGAGGTCAAGGAGTTCATGATTTGGTAGCTGGGTTCATTCAAGAATTAAATGCCACTTCAAAGGCTTCTCGTAGTACTAGTCAACAACCACCTGCTTCTAAACCAGCCCCTGTGGCCAAACAGACTTCGAATCCTGTTTCTTCTCAATCTACTGGTTCCAGTGCTAGTGCTTCTTACAGTACACCAGAGGATAGAACTGCTTATATCAAGGCTCAAGCCGAAAAGAGAATGAATGAACGGTTGGCTAAACTTGGGATTAGTAGAAGAAAGGGGTCTCAAGAGAGTAGTCCTCAAGTTGAGAAGGCTAATCCTATATCGAGTCCTTTGAGAAGTCCTGTCAAGGAAACCCCAAAGGCTCCTGAACCAGCCCCAGCTCCAGAACCAGCCCCAAAAGCACCAGAGGAAACTCCAGCCAATGGGTCCAACCAGGCTGACGAAGACGAAGACGAGGAGTACAAGGCTTTAATGAAACAAAAGGAAGAAATGGAAGCTCGTGACAAGGAGAGAAAGGAAAAGAGAAAGAAGGAAAAAGAAGATAGATTGGCCAAGTTGAAGAAAGAAATGGAAGATTTGAAGAAGAAAGAAGAAGAAGGATATTCAAGTGATGAAGAACCTGCTGTGGCCCAGACCTATGGACCTGGGTCCACTCTGAAATCAGTACCAGCCACTGACAACAATGGACCTACTCCTCCAACTAGTCAAAATGGTACTGAAAGTACTAGTGACAAAAATGGCACAAGCACTGACAAAGCTGCTACCGACTCGCACCATGATAACAATCCGTTTGCCAAAATGGGGCAACAGGCCACCACGGGATCACAAACCACTGAAACTAAAGCACCTTCTGGCCAAAACAGCAATCCTTTCTTTAAGCCAAACTCAGGAGCATCAACCCCTCAGTATGACCCTAAAAAGGCAGCTGCTCAAAGAGCGTCCCAAAGAGGATTGAATGACGATGATTGGAGTGATTCTGAAGATAATGATAGTGACGATGATTCTGCTAATAGAAAGGATGCTGCTAATCTCGCTAGTATGTTGTTTGGAGGTATGTCACAACCTCCACAACGGACTGGTGATAGTGCTGCTTCGACTCCTAGGGCAGAAGCCCCACCTGCCCCACCTGCTGCTCCACCAGCACCGGTGGCACCAGCTCCACCGGCCGTCCCAGAAGCACCAGCTCCACCAGTGACACAAAGTGTGCCAGAAGACGAATCATCTGACTCGGACTCTGACTCCTTTATGTTCCATGATACTAAGGATACAAGAGAAGAACTGGTGGCTCCACCGATTTCTGATGCTCCTCCTCCGCCACCAGCACCACCTATGGAGGCTCCTCCTCCACCTATGGCGGCTCCTCCACCACCTATGGAGGCACCACCACCGCCAGTACCTAATGCACCACCACCTCCACCTATGGGAGGAGCTCCTCCACCGCCTCCTGCTCCAAATGCCCCACCACCACCGCCAATGGGTTCTGCTCCCTCTAATGGATCAGCACCTGCTCCCCCTGGACCTCCAGACATGACGGCACTTTTGGGGCAAATCACCGGTGGAAAAAGCTTAAAGAAAGTGGACCTGGACCAACAAAGAATCGCTGATGGGTCTACCGTAGGCCGGGTCTTGTGATCAATATTTAGATTAAGATTATCATATACACTATTTACAGTAACTATTTACAATTGTATCACTTTTCTCTTATCACTTTTCTTCTTCGTGGTTAGGGTTGACGTAAACTTCGTCATTTTGAACCAGAACTTGAACCACTTCTCCCTCTTTGACTTGTCCCTTAATCATAAGCATGGCCAATGGGTTCAATACTTTTTTCTGGAGAACTCTATTCAAAGGTCTAGCTCCGTAGATAGGATCATATCCTAATTGGGCAAGCAATTGCTTAGCTTCATCGGTGACTGTCAAGATAATTCTCTTATCGACCAACCGATCTTTAATTTCATCTAACCGAATTTCCAAGATGTTCTTTAAAGATTCTTTCGATAACCGGTTGAAAATTAATACATCATCTAACCGGTTGATGAATTCTGGCGGGTAATAGTGTCTTAAGAGTTCGGTTATATCCAGTTGAACTTGAGGATCAATCTTGCCGTCTTCATTGGCGTTTTTATCATTAAGAAGAATCTCTTGACCAATATTGGATGTCATGACAATTATGGTATTTCTGAAATCAATATGTTTCCCATGAGAATCAGTAAGCGATCCTTCATCAAGAACTTGAAGTAAGAGTTTAGAAATATCCTTATGAGCTTTTTCAAACTCATCAAATAATACCACGGCATAAGGTTTTCTTCTGACTGCTTCAGTCAATTCTCCACTCTCTTCATACCCCACATATCCTGGTGGGGAACCAATAAGCCTGGAGACAGAATGTTTCTCTTGGAATTCAGACATATCGAATCTAACCACCGAATTCTTATCATTGAACAAAAACTGGGCCAAACTCTTGGTCAATTCAGTCTTCCCGGTCCCAGTAGGACCTAAGAACATAAATGAGGCTATAGGTCTTTTATCACTGGTCAATCCAGCTCTTTGTAATCTCACTGAATCAGCAATGGCATGGATGGCTTCGTCCTGACCAACCACTTTCTGCTTCAACAACATTTCCATATCTAATAACTTATCTTTTTCACCTCTCATAAGATTAGTCACAGGAATTCCGGTCATCTTAGAGATCACCTTGGCAATATCGTCTGAAGTAACTGAATCGTGCAAAAGATTAGTGTTTGAAGCTACTTCTTCGGTATCAATCTCTTTAAGTTTTCTTTCAAGTTCCGGAATCGTGGCGTATTGTAATTCAGAAGCCTTCCCATAATCCCCATCTCTTTGAGATTGTTCCAAATCAAACCGGGCTTGTTCTAAGGCAGTTTTTGCTTCTTTAACATTTTCAATCAGTCTCTTTTCATTTTCCCATTGTTCGGTGATTTCCTTCAACAGTTCTTGTTTTTCCTTAAGGTCATGTTCTAGCTTGCTACGACGATCTATCGACAACAGATCTTCTTCTTTTCTTAACGACTCCAATTCGATTTGGATCGTCATAATCTGCCTGTCAAGATGGGTGATCGCGTCAGGTCTAGATTCATGTTGCAATCTCAATGTGGAGCACGCTTCATCCACCAAATCAATGGCTTTGTCAGGTAAAAACCTGTCAGTGATATATCTGTTGGAGTATAATGCAGCGGTTACTAAAGCACCATCGGTGATCCGTACCCCATGATGTACCTCATACCGTTCTTTTAATCCTCTTAAAATGGAGATCGTGTCTTGAACCGTGGGCTCATTGACCATCACCGGTGAAAACCTTCTGGCCAAGGCAGCATCTTTTTCAACATATTTTCTGTATTCTTCAATGGTAGTGGCTCCGCAAAGAGATAATTTACCTCTTGCCAATGCCGGTTTTAATAAATTCGAGGCATCAATAGATCCTTCTGCTTTACCTAACCCCATCAACAAATGTAATTCATCAATAAATAACACCACCAGCCCATGTTTGTCTTCCACTTCCTTTAAAATCAGTTTCAACTTTTCTTCAAAATCCCCTCTGAATTTGGCTCCAGATATAATTGCAGCCAAATCAAGGGTAATGATTTGTTTGTTCTTCATACTCTCAGGAACCTCCCCTTTTAAGATCCGTTGCGCTAACCCTTCCATTACTGCCGTCTTACCGGTACCGGCATTACCTATCAACACTGGATTATTTTTGGTTCTCCGGGATAAGATTTGCACGGTTCTTCTAATTTCTTCATCTCTTCCAATAACAGGATCCAACTTCCCATCTTTGGCAAGCTGGGTTAAGTCAGTTCCGTATTTCTCCAAAGCTGGTCTATTGTCTTCTTTTTTCATTGACATCTGCATTGGTTTGGGAATAGATGTACTGAAACATCTTGAAGTGGTGTGATGGAATACTGGGGATATTCTAGTAGGAATTAAGACAGGTACAGTCCGAATAGAGGTCAAAGCCCTCATCCGTCTAATACCAGTCCGCTTGATAGCTTGTGTAGTGAGCATTCCGTATATTCTCTTACTACTTTACAATTGGTTCATCCCATATATATATATATTACAGAATGACTATTCCAGAAATTTCTAGAACCACCTAGTCATTCGCGATCTTTACCAGAATCACTTTTCTGGCCAGTAGTCGCCTTGGTTGAACCCTGGAGCAGGCTGGAATGGCGGTGGGTCGTTCGAAGGGCCCAGGGGTGGTCGGTCATAGAATTCGTAGTCGTCTATATATTCCACCTCATACTCCAGGCCTGAGTCCTCTTGAGTATTAGGACGGGAAGGTCCAGCCTCTCTCAAATCCATGACTCGCGCATTACCTGTGTTACTACCGTTACCTCCTTGGGTACCTCCTTGGTTGTCTCCTTGGTCGTCTCCTTGATTGTCTCTTCCTTGGTTACCTCCTTGGTTATCTTGGGTGCCTTGGGTCTGTGTGCCTTGTGTCTCGGGGTCTGGAGCTAGGGTAGGATCCTCAGATGTAGTGTTTGTAGAAGATTGCAACTTCAGATTATTCTCACTCTCCACATAAACATCAACCGTAGACATTCCAAATAACCGATGTTTTAACCACTTGAACAGCACATGTGATTTCTCTTCCTTATCACGAGGATTAGATTGAAAGATTGTCACATCTTCAAAGCTAATTCTTCTTCCTAAAACCCCCATCAATTCAGATCTTCTTTCTAAACTTCGAATATCATAGATCCATTCCCAAACTAATGATAGAATCCCGATTTCAATAATATTGGGGAAAACCGAAAGCCAGCTTCGATTCTGCCAATCATGTTGAACTACCCCTACTATCAAAATACAAATCACTAGATGGCCCGCAAATAAAAACCATATAAATATCGCAAGTGGGAATAACTTTTTACTATGCGAATACTTTCTAGGACTCTTTATAGCACAAGTATAGTTCAACAATAGTAACGCCACCCAGAACACATATGTGAGCTTCAAGCTATTCTTAAGCTGATGCCACGCCGTATAGTTACTATTAGCCTTTGAGTATTCTAAAAGGTCAACTGTTCTTCGATATTCCACCTCACAAACAATCCCACATCCAATATAAGTTCCTGCCAATATCAAAGACCCCACTAAAATCATATTTTTATACCGTCGGGGGACAATTTTTCTTATAACTTGAAGAAATGCCGCCAGAATTAATGCCTCTGAAAAGACATTTGTAACTCTAAACGTAAGATTATCATAAAACACATTATGAACTTGGTCCACTTTAATCTGGTCCAAGTAATAGTTTTCTCGGGTAGTTGATGTTACTTTAGCCAATAAGATTGTCAATACCACCGTGTTAAAAACGGTTGATATTTGGGTCATGATAGGTTTCCGTTTATGGCCAGGCGAAAGCACTAAAAACACACACAACATCCAACACGCCATACAAGCCCCACCAATGGTGAATATTAGTGCCACAAACGCATCACCATTGTCGATAAAATCATTCATACTATCATCATACCCGTTGCCACCATTGTTTGTCTTAGTTTCCACCTGATCCAAGTAATATCTAATGACTTCTTGAGTACAATTGGTGATATAATATAAGGGAAAACTATCACTAGACATATTATGAACCCCATCAATATCACTGCCTTGAACCGCTAGGTCCCCCTGGCCCAAGGCATAGAGCGAACAGCTGAAATCCGTGCCATTGATCGACCCAGTGATACTTTCATTTACCGCCATCTCTCATAATCTTGTAAGATTAAGCCTCACTCGCACAATCACAATATCACCGGTTCGCATTTGAATCTTCCAGATCACCGGATCACTAAAGCTATCACTAGCTAACCATCACCATCCATAAGCTTATACTAGCTATAACCTTCGAGTATGAGTCACGGGGGACTAGACGGATTTCTGAACCTCAGTGTCAGCAGCCCAGGCACTAGTGTTAGTGCCAATGGGGCCAAAGGTAAAAAAAGAAGCGTAAGAGCCTACCATACCGATTTTAGTCCCAGCATCAGCGGAACTTCGACCCCGGTAGACTCGGTACCATTTAATACGGGGGTTCCACCAAGTTACTCCAACGGTTCTAGTACCCCTGCTTCCTATAATGGTTCTAATACCATGACTGCTTCTTATAATGGAACCGCTAATGCCCTGAACGGAGTTAATGGCACCAGCGGAGGGAACCTCAATGCTAACGGTGCTGATTTTAGTACTACTGAAGCTCTTGGGGAAAATCTTTCGGTGTGTAACAGACGGTTCAATGATCAATGGGAATATATGACGCCCTATGAAGGTGATGTTGCTTGTAAACAATTCCTTACCTTCCAAAACGTCGTATCACCTACCGCTGGAACTCAATTCCAAACGGTAGACCAAGGAACTGCTGCTGCTAAATTTATGAGATCAACTATGTATAACATTCCTGAAACTGACCAATTAAGACAAGCTTCGAAGTTACCAGTGGCAGTGACCATAAGACCATTTGCTCCATTATTATCAACAGAAGAACCGATTCCTGTGGTAGATATGCGAGAAACCGGTAAAGGATTTGTAGAAAAGGGTGAAGAAGGTCCTATTAGATGTAGACGGTGTCGGACATATATGAACCCATCGATTCAGCATGCCCATGGGAATAAATTCACCTGTAATATCTGTCAATTCCCTAACAATACGGTTCCACAAGACTATTCTTCCATGTTGAATCCAGCCACCAATCAAAGAGTTGATCAAGGGATCAGACCAGAACTTCATAAAGGGGTTTATGACATTTTGGTGCCTTCTTCTTATAATATAGGGGGTGAACTGGTAGACCCTCAACCTTTACATCATGTTTTTCTTATAGATATTACTGTGGCTAGTGTTAAGCATAACTTACCCACTCTTTTGGCTGATACTATTAGATCAATTCTTTATAATTCAGATGAGCCAGAGGTTGAGGCTGGCAGAAGAAAATTTGCATTTATTCTTTTTGATAAACGGATGCATTTCTATAACCTTTCCAAATCACTTGATTCAACTCAGATCACCATTTCTTCAGACTTGAATGATCCGTTTATTCCATTTTTCGAAGGGTTATTTGCTGACCCAGAAGAAAGTAGACTAGCTATTGATGATGCTCTTAA
Source organism: Yamadazyma atlantica (assembly GCA_030561325.1). Classification (NCBI taxonomy): domain Eukaryota; kingdom Fungi; phylum Ascomycota; class Pichiomycetes; order Serinales; family Debaryomycetaceae; genus Yamadazyma; species Yamadazyma atlantica. The sequence goes on from JAKTXA010000001.1 coordinate 345,838, forward strand.
TAACTTGGAACAGTTGGTTAATGATAATACTTTAAGTGCTGATGATGAACCATGTTTTTCGGTAGCATTAAGAACGGCTATGCTTGCTCTTTCTGAAGTTGGAGGTGGTAAAATCACAAGTGTCTTATCGGCATTACCATCCTGGGGTCCTGGTTCTTTAAGATTTAAGGATAACAGATCCCAAGTCGCTAATATCTCTCCTGAAGTACAAAAGAAAGTTTATCTTCCAGATAGTGATTATTATAAACTTCTTGCTCAAGACTTTATTAAAAATAATGTTGGTTTGGATTGTCTTGTAGTGGCTAATACGGCCGTGGATTTGTCAAATATTGGCTGGTTATGTTCTGTATCAGGAGGATCTGTTTATAGATGGACTAACTTTAATCTTGAAAGAGACGGGAGAGAGCTTTCGGGCCGTATAAGTGGTTCAGTGCTTGATACTAAAGCATATCAAGCCCAATTGAAACTTCGGTGTTCAAGTGGATTACAAGTTTCCCAATATTATGGGACTTCCTCCAGTGTATCTGAAGCATCTATTCTTGGAATTAGTACCCAAGATCCCGTGATTCCTACAATTTCTGAAGATAAAAGTTTCACGGTTCTTTTAGAGTATGACGGTAAATTATCTACCACCCGAGATTGTCATTTCCAAGCCGCTGTTTTACATACAGATGAATATGGACAAAGAAAAGTTCGGGTCATTAATCTTGTTTTAGCTGTGAGTGAAAGATTAGATGATATTTTCAATTTCATTGACCAAGATGCGGTTGTCACCACTATTGTTAGAGACACTTTATCGTTCATTAGTACACAAACTTTTAAAGAACTTAGAGAGTCTGTTAATGAGAAACTTGTGGATGTGTTGACTCAATATAGAGCCAAGAGTGAACTTGGACATAATCCTAATAGACCTACTGGGAGCCAACTTTTATTACCAGACTCCTTAGTGAACTTGCCGATATATCTTTTATCATTTCTCAAATCTTATGCTTTAAGAGAGAGTAAACAAATCAGTGCTGATGCCAGACTTGAAGATATTTTCCATATGTTGAATATGCCTATTGATACTTTGATGTATCATCTTTATCCTGCATTGGTGGAACTTCATTCATTAAATACCTATGAAGGTCTGATACCTTTAACTGAAACCAATCCTCTGAGATTTGTATTTTTACCTAAGTTTAAAGAATTGGGTCTTAACAAGTTGGAAGATGGAATTTATATCTTGTGTGACGGTAGAAGAGTTTTAGTTTGGATAAGACCAAATGCTAATCCTTTACTTATAAAGGATGTTTTCGGGGACAAAATTGATACTATTGAAAATATAGACGCAATGATGGACCAGTTACCCGAATTAGACACGGAGATTTCTGAAAAAGCCCGGAATATAATTAAGTTTTTCAACCAAGAAATCAATGGGCTCAAGACTCTTAGTGATGAAGGGATTCAAATAATCAGAGAAGGTATTGATGGGTCAGACATTACGTTCAAGGATCATTTGGTAGAAGATGGATCCAAATTGACGGTTAGTATTAATAATTCAAGCTATCCTGATTTCTTATCCCGATTACATAAAGCTATAAAGGTTAAATTGGAAAATGATAAGAGTTATAGTAAGGTGAAACAGTCATTGAATACGGCTGAGAACCCAGAAACTTTAGCCCAAAGATTTATACAATTTTAGCCCTATATACATTAGTTAAACATGTAGTAATATAATTATTCAAATTTCACAAACTTGATCACTTCAACGAGAACCTCAAGAATCTCTCGGTTCTTATTTGTTTGTATAACTTTTGAGAGAGATGCCTTTAAATCCTTATTACCTTTGAACTGTTGAAGCTTATCCATACTCAAATTTGCGGCTACGTATACTAGATCCAACAAGAGAAAGCTCAATCTCAAAATCAAGTGATCATCTTTGGCTTGATTGGAGAAAACTCTGGCTAGCAATGGCACAAGTTTCTTTTTGATTGGTTGTTGAACTAACACTTGACCTATCATCTCAAACTCGGAAGTAGCATTGGCTAGTAACCCCGCAAGGATAACTTGAAGACTTAAATCTGTCAGTTCCAACATGTTGATTAAAAGATCCAATCGTTTCATCGATTGCTTGTCATCTACATTGAAAAACTTCACCAACATGCTTGGTTTCAGCACCAAGTTGGTGATAAGTTCCCAGGACGCTTTCTGGACAAAAGGAACGTCTGTTTCGATGATGAAATTATTTAAATACTTGTCAAATGTCTTGGAGATAATCACATCTTTAATGTTATCTTTATCATCTGGTAAAGACGAAATGTTGGTCAAAGCCAATAAGGATTCATATTTATCCACATTATTCACCTCATTATACAAATAAGCATCAGTAGCATTTTTATTGGTGAGCTCTCCGGAATAATTGGTGATATCTGGACCCAAAAGCTCTACTAAAAACGGGAGACAAGTGGTGATATTGTATTTGTTAAAAGCTAATCCAGGGTTAACCAGAATCAAGATCTTTGCCATGGCTCGAATTCCTTGTAATCTTGTTTCAATGGCTTCAGTGGAAGTAGATAATGGTCTGGTTTGACCATCTTGTTTCAGGTTGACTTTACTCACCAGAATAAGATAATCAAGAATACTATTCAAAGCTCCTTGCTTAACAAGTTCTTGTCTAACTTGCTTGTTTTGATTCATTGCCGCATAATAAATAATCAGAATAAGTTTATCAGAATTATTATTACTGCCTTGTTTGGAAATCTTAATGATTTTTAGTTTAGATATGAGACTTAGTAACTTATGGTCCAAAATCATTGACTTGCTAAAGTTAAGGATTTCATCTTTGTTTTCCTTGGTAGTGTCTGTTGAAGATTTGGTGGTAGACACCAGCTTCAAATAATTAATTGTTTTAGAGTCTTGAGACCCAGCATTTTCATCTTTAATTTGCATCAAATTTGACATTATAAGCAATAAGCCATACACTATAGAAGAATGGGAGTTATCCAAGACTTTATCCTTTGTGTCTGACTTTTCTATAATGATTGAGATTATTGCCTCAATGGCAGACTGGTTACTTCGAAGACTAATTCTCAAAGAAGGGTTTAAGGTTAAATAAGCCAAAGATTCAATACTATATTCTAGGTATGCTTGATCATAATTGGTTCTGTGGATTAAATATTGAATGTTGATATCAAATAAATCATTCATGGTGACTTGAAAGTCGTCTTTGATCTGAAGAAAGTTCCAAAGTTTAATAGTACAAAGGGTAGAAAGAATCTTCAACTCCGTGAAGTCTTTTAGATCAAGTCGAGATCCAACTTTCAACACTTGTAAATAATTTTCAGCATTGAACTTACGACATTCATCACTAATACAAGAACTGCTAACGAGTTTCAACACATTTCGAGTCACCAAAATGTCGTTTGCATTTTTTAAGGAAGTAGGAGTAATTCTTTTGATATGTTCGTTAATAGCTTCTTTACAACCATTTGAGGTGTATATCTGACCACAAACTGTAGGACAAATAGGAAATAATAATTCTAGAGACTTTATCAAGTTCAAGAAATGAGCGAAATTCGATTCGGTTTCGAGAACATAATCAAAAAAGTTGTGGATAGCATCAAAGGTTTGTTGTTGGTTCTTTTCAATGGATTTTAACACAATCAATAACACCGTAGCTTGAATATCTGATTCTTCATAACTTGGAGTAAGGAATTTCAACAAGGTTGACAAAAGCCCAACAAACTCCACTTCGAACTGAGAAATTAAATTAAGTGACGTCAGGAGATAAAATTCAATGGTAGGCGTATCGAAATTATCACCATAGTTTTTAAGAAGATTCTTTATAGTATTTAGCACCTGAGACACACAATGATCTTTTTCATCGGTAAATTGTACCACATTGACTATTATGGTGCTAGACTTATCTCCAATGGCCTTGAGTCCTTTTAGCACTGAAGTGGGACTTTTTTGAAGTAAATCAAGTATGATCTTTGATCCATTAGGATCTTGCGATGCTTTATAGAGAATATCAGCCTTTATAGGTTTGTGAGGACTTTCAAACACTTTAAGACTGGTTTTGAACTCGTCGATATCGAGGTTTTCCAATTGAGCAAGAACTTCATCGTTCATTGTTCTGGTGGTTTCTACTTTGTCTTCTTTATGGAGCTAAGACTACTTGGTGAAATGTTATAGTGCGATCTCATGATGTCGCGGCCTTTGGAAAACATTCTCTACCATACAAGTGCTGACAAACAATGGATACGACAACCGTCATAGATAAGTACACCCAGGATATATCCAACCTCCCACTTGAAATTAAATATGTGTTTGAGGAAATACGAAATAAAGATCTCCAGCTCCAGGAAGCTCGAAGACGATATCAATCCAAAGACAATCAGCTTCATAAATTAATCAAACAAAGTGGAAGTTTAGCCAAACATCCTAAAGAACTGAACTTATACGCCAAAATCCAAGAAGACATGGAGGTGGTAGATAAACTCCAACAGGAAAAGACGTTATTGGCCAATAGTGCGTTGTTTTTAATCTCCAAGCATTTATTCAACTTTGAAACCGATATAACTAAACTAGAACGAGACGATTTATTACCTCCTATAGAAAGTGTTTATGAGGTGGATGGTCCTGGGTTAGAATCCAGTAGTCGATTGAATGGATTTTCTGAAAGTGGTTCTACTACCCCAATCCCTAGAGTGACACCTTCTATGACACCTACTGCTACTGATGCCGGTACATTACTGAGAAAAGCTCAAAAACGGAAAGCTATGATGAAAGCTGGATTAAGGCCTAATAAAAGAAGTAGAGATGACGATGATGATTCTCGTCTGGGTAAACCAGATGGACCTGGTGGAGACGATGCCGATAATACCTTATATTGTTTATGTCAAAGAGTGTCGTTTGGAGAAATGATAGCGTGTGATAACGATGACTGTCGGTTTGAATGGTTTCATTGGTCATGTGTGGGGATCACGGGATCTCCAAAGGATAATGAGGTTTGGTATTGTCCTGATTGTGCTCCTAGAATGGAGAAGAGAAAGAAGAAGAAGAAGTTTTAGGATAGTTTGTGAAGGGTAATATGGTTTGATTGTACGGTTAGATTGTACGGTTATATTGTACGGTTATATTGTACGGTTGTGTGATATGTTACCGTTTGGGTGATATTACACGGTGTGTGAGTAATATGACAACATTGTCCATATTTGTGTAGAAAATGTATACTAGTCAAATTTCAATGTCGTCAACTGTGATTTCTCCAAACCGTTGGCCATCGCGCCTACTGTTAAGGGGGATTAACAAGGCGCCCACGGTAATACTTCGCGTTGTTGATATTCATTCGCTAAAGGAAGCTTACCACGATGAGATTTGTATTGGTGTTGAGCGCTTTGATAGCGCTAGCTACGAGTGCAGAGAACACTGCTACCATGAATGCAGCCCAGTTGGCTGATTATTTGGCTACCGCCTCCACGGGAACTGCCACCACAGGTACTTCCACCACGGGAACCACTGGTACTACCGTCAACACTGCCACCATGAACGCCGCTCAGTTGGCGGATTACAAAGCCACTGCAACTGATCTTTCGTCTACTGAAGATGCTGATGCTAAGGAAACTGATGCTAAGGAAACTGATACCAAAAAAACTGATACTAAAGACACTGATACCAAAACAACTGATACTAAAAAAACTGATACCACTAAAACCACCGGAACTGCTGATGCTTCAGAAAGTGATGAATCCGCAAGTACTGAAGCCCCAGAAAACCCTGCCACTATGGATGAAGACCAATTATCTACCTACCAAGAAACTGTCACTATGAATTCGGATGGATTAGCTCAATTTAAAGAGACAGTTAGTATGGACTCTGACGAGTTAGCAAAATTCAAGAGAACTGCAACTACTACTACTACTACTCCACCAGCTGGAGCCGGTGGTGCTGCTGGTGCCCCTGGTGCTGCTACTGGCTCTAAACCACCAGTCCCTCAAGGACCTGCTGCTCCTGACACCGTTAGTTTTGTCACCACCCGGGTTCTTAGGTCTTCTGAAGCTACACCAACTTCTGACGATGAATCTGAGGAATCGTCTGATTCTGGATCTTCTGATTCTGGATCTTCTGACTCCGACTCCAATAGTTCTGAATCAACTGCTGGTTCCAGTTCAATTATCTTCAGTTCAGGAACCATATTTCTTTCCCTTGTACTTTTCGTAGGTTTGGGCATTTAGGTTATATATGGTCAATTTGTAGATTATACGTTTGTTATTAAAGCTATGTACATTACTTGTCAATTCACTATCTGTATATTACTCTGTCGTCAAATCATTGTACCGCTCAGGGTAGACAAATGTCAAATCGACGACACAAATCTCGAAATCTGCGACATGTCGCAGTGAAAATTTAACCCAAATGCGCTAACCTATTAACTATTCACCATCCATGTTTAAAGCGTTGATACGTCCTGTAAGGGTTCCAAAGATCTATGGGGCCCATCGAATGGCTCCTGTGAGTCTTGGGATCAAATTTGGCGTGCGGTTCAACAGTTCTCAAACCATCGACCAGTTGAATCAAGCTGTGAATAGTATTATGACTAGCTCTAACCTAGACCAACCTCAAGTCATACAAATGCTAAAAGTGTGTCAAAGTTTCCAGTTGAAAATATATGAATATGAAAAGTTCTGGGATAATCCCATCAACAAGCAAATCAACCAAAAGATCAATGATATCTTACTGGATGAAAGAGTACAGCTTAACAAAGACTTATTACGGGAAATCTTCAAGTTAAAGCTTCCAGTCCTAACTAATATCAATATCATCAGACTTTACTATACCCAAAACCCCGATGCTGTTATTGATAAACCCACGGCGTTGATTCCGTTCAGAGATAGTTTGTTTCATGGAGATTTGAAAAATGCTTTAACTATCACCGATTTGACGGTGGGTCATCCTAATTATATTAAAGGGAAACATCAAGAATTCAGATCAGGAATTATTAAATTGATTGGTTCCAGTGTAGGGATTTCAGTATTCTCCAAGTATGGAGTGCAAGAGCTTATAGACAGTGGATTTGTTTCTGATGGCTGGAGGTATTTAAGTTCAATAAATTCCTTACTTATCACCTATTTAATTAATTCTTCCTTCTTATTAACTATTGTGAGATTCGGGAGACAAGCTATAGCTTCTGGAGGTGATTACTTAACCTGGCAAAAAGGAACCTTTTATTCTCATTGGTTTAAACATGCGGATGAAATGTTGTTTTGTAGTAAGATTGTGGAAGCTGATATCAAATTAAATGGAGGTGGCATTTCTGGTGGTGAAGTCAGTAGAGATTTGGTGGAAGAATTATGTAGAAAAGATCAGTATAATGAAACTAGTTTACGTCCCGGGTATACTGCTGACGGCAAAAAAATCAGATTATTAGATGTTAAAGATAATTTGGAAGACCTTAAGTTACAAGCTTATTGGATGAGTGGAGGAGATGGGTTTGAATGGGTAGAACCTGAACAAGATCCGGCTGAGCTTATATGGAAGCAACATTTACAAAAATTTGATCGGATCAATGAGGGGAGTAACAATAAGTCCTTGAAATGGGCAGAGAATTTAATAGAGGAGAAATAATGTAAATAGGATATTAAATTTAAGTAACATAAACTAAGATTAAATAACATAAACTAAGGTTAAGTTACCATGAAGTAATACTTAGTGGTTAATTAGTAGTACTTATAATGCTGTGTATCATTAGTTCATTAGAAATCAGGTCTCAGGATGTTCTTCAATGACTTCATCAACTTTTTCGCTAGGAGGAACAACCCCGGCTACTTCTACTTCATATTCTTGACGATTCCATCTAGGAATTAATCTGATATCATAATCAGTTTCAACCTTTAATTCTTCCCAAGGTTCAAACTGAGTCCATATCGAATCCAAATCATCATCAGTGTCCAATTTATGAGTTCCCAAATGAATGTTGGGTTTCGAATAATCAGGATTAACAAAAACTGTTCCCGAACCTTCTAAAATCGCATCAATTCTCTCAGCCTTATTCAATTCATTGACATCCTTTAATTCCTTGCCTAATAAACCATTATAATTATCCTGATTTCTTTGCTTGACCTGGTCATACATGTGACTGAATTTCTCATGATTTAAAAGTTTGGAAGCATTTGGAATTCGAACAATCTTAGTAATCTTCCCATCAGGAGTTTGGATCACCTGACTAGACCCTCCAGAAAGACTTGGACTGGCTTCTTGAAACACCAGTTTATTCTGAATTGAAGATAGTATAGGAGACTGGGATAATTGACTAAACATTTGATCATTGTTACGGTTTTTAATTAATGATAAATCCCCTGCAACTTGATCTAACTCTTGAGAGTCATGCATTTCTAATCGATTATCAACCCAAACTTCAAGTTTCTCAATAAACTCTTTGGAACTCATAGGACTATAATTCATTGGCCCAAACCACCAATGAATTGGTTTCCCCAGACTAATAGCAATTTGCTTATAGTAATCCCGTTCATCTAACCAAGGATCATAAGGAGAAATCAACCGAGTGAACTCGTATCCACTTTCTACCATCAACAGGGTTCCTAAAATGGCATAAGTCCATTTATTAAACCGGGAACCAAAATTCACTGGGGTTCCAGAGGCTCTAAGCCGCTTATTTCTCAAAAGCCTGGCTTTATTTAATCCCACAATTCCTAATACGATCTGGACTCCCGTGAGGATTCTTAGGCCGAGCGTGTTGTCAGGAGGCGGTACTAATGGGCCCCAGATGGCTAACCCTAGACTGGGGTTTACGCCGTATTTTAATTTGGTTTCTAAAAACTGTTTGATTGAAAGGTTGATGTTGCTTATATAGCTGTTATCTGAGTATGAGTCTTTCGCTCCAGGTGAATTACCATTGGCCTTGGACTGCTTATCCTTATCTTTGTCTTTGTCTTTATCATTGTCTCGATTGCTTCCAGGTGGTATATATACACCCATTCTTCTAGCAAGTGATGAAGGTTTGGTGATTTGATGAGGCGCGATTCAAATGTGTTGAGCCGTGGCCAGCACCCATAATGGACAAGTCCGGGCCAGGTCAGTTTTCTAGGTCCAGGGCCAGGTCGGGAATAGGTCCAGGTCCAAGTAAGTCTACAATTACAGAGGTAGGATTCTAATACAAATCCAATTTAATACCTACAACCTTTCAATAACTTAATGTATATTCATTTATCTTGATTATGGCAGATGTTTTATTAGTATGATCAAAAGAATTATAATGGTCTAATCGTTAATGGCAAAATCGAGAGCCTAAGCGTCATCACCATATAAATCTTCTTTCAAGTCGATTCCTAACTCTTGTCTGATATCTTTTAATTCATCCAAGTAAGCTTGGTATTGTTCTTTATTTTCAACTTTATGTTTTAAAGCTTCAAAAGTTCTAACAGCAGTTGGATAATCATTCACTCTTCTACAAGCCAATAAAGCTTTTTCAATCACCACAGGGGCTGGAACCAAATCGTAAGCAAAACAATTGTTTAAGATTCTTTGGACTTCGAATAAATCATAAGCTTGTTCAAATTCTTGTTCATATCTAGCAGTAAATTCTTCAAAACTTTCTTCATGATGGTCGGAATAGTTTCTAACTTGTTGGTTCAAAAGACCTTGGGAGATCATCATTTTGTTACCAACAGGTCTAACCAATTGGTGGAATTGAGCTCTTGGAACCACGGGGCTTCTTAAAGCTGAACGAATGGTAGCAGAAAACATCTTTGACAATTGAGGGTTGTTGGACTAATTAATGGGTTGGTGACCTTTCAACGGGTGGGGTGTAATATTTTATACCTATACGGGAGCAAGGAATGAACTAATGCAGGGAAACACAGTGAATTACTGGAGCTTTCAGGGATTCTGGCACTTTCAGTAGGTCTCAATAGCCTTGTTTAGAAAATTTTTTGTCTTCTTGTTCATTGGATCGTAAGATTTTGTGAGGGAGATTTTTCAGCGTGCGTGTACCGAATTCGTTCCGGGGTTAAGTTAAAGCCTTAGTTATTAGAGTTTTTGACTCGAGATTTGAACAGGAAATTGGTAAGGCTGAAGAGATGAGAACTGTAGCTACTGGGGTTTGTAATTTAGGAAAGTTTTCGACAACTATGGCCATAGATAGAACCAGTTGTTGAGAACATGAAGCTGCCCAATGAGAGCTTGACATTTTCAAATCGCGGTAGGTGGTCTGACGCTGGTTAACTAAGGAATATAACTGGACATTACCACTCAGGGCAGCCAGTGTATCTAATGATTACTATACTGTGTAATTATATAGAGAGCAGTATATGTAGATTTGACTCTTCCTGGCTCCTTTATCAAACAATTTCTTATAGACTCTTTGACTCTTAATATTTCTCTGTAAGAGTCATATGGCTATTGCTGCAAAATGTGAATGTTGCGAAAACCATACAAATAGCACCAGACTGGTACTAGCACAGTACTTGCGTAGTGTTAACACTTTTGAAATATTTCTACAAGTACTACCGGTTTAATTTCATTTATTATCCTATACCATTTTATATTCCATTCCTTCTATTAGCTGTTCCTGTTATCTCCTGTAACTATTCCTATTAAATTCCGTAACTATTCTTAAGTTCTGTAACTATTCCTATACCCATTATTCCACTTCTTCTCCATTCATTGTAAATCATTATCATTTATCCTTAAACCGTCTCAGCACATTGGCCCTTCTCTTAATAACCTTAACATCATTAAATAACTCCAGGTTATATAATTGATCAATACTGATATTTACAAGTCTGTTTAACTTTGTAATATAAAGGGGCACTTCTATTGTCACGTCCGAGTCCGCCTGGGTGGATAATCGATTGACTTTTATAAGCTCATCGTTGGTTTCCTTAATAAACATATACCCATTATCATTTCTTTTGTAGAAAGAAGAACTGAATATCTCGGGAAACTTCTCTATTATCAAGTTTGGATTCAGTCCACCGGTCTTGGCTTTAGGGATATCAATTATTATATCAGCATTAGTTGCTTTATATGATGGAGAAGTCAAAGGTTCTTCATCCCCCAGATCTATATCTAGATCTAAAGCCAAAATTGATTGATTCAAATGATCTTCATCAAGATTTGGATCTAATAATTCCTGCTTTTGGTTCATGTCATATTTCTGGAACCCAGCAAACATGTCATTATTATACCCCAGATTACTACTTGAGCTCTGATTGGATATACTGTCGCCTCCCGTAAACCCCAGGGAGGTATAATTATAATTTGTATCTAGCATATCATCAAATTGAAATTGGAATTGATTCCATTTATTACCCGAGTTTAACCCATCAGTTGAGCTGAACCGGGATCTAAAATCATCCCCTGGCATTGGTTGAGGTCCCGGCTGAGCAAAAGAATGAGGTCGGTTGTTAAACCCCGAATTTCGGGGTAAATGATTATTCCAAATCGAAGTATCTAACTGATTAAATTCATATTCATTAAATAAGGGAGTAGATTTATTAGACCCATTCAAAAGCGGGGTGATGGGAGCAGACACCATATTTGCAGGTTGCGAGAGGTATGGTGTGTTTGAAGCAGAACCACTTTTGATATACCCATTACCAGCGATCTGGGAATAAGATTGGGAAGTAGAATGAGGATGTGATTGGGAACCATATGAAGAAGGATGATTGAAATGAGGGAAGAAATTGGAGGTTTTCCGAGACCCAATGCTGGAAGTACTGTTAGTACTGGTACTCATATTGGATGAAGCCGAAACCACATCTATGGACCGGTCTTCCATGTTTCCCTGTTAACTTAGCAGATCAATTGTGTAAGCGGTTATCTTACAAGAAGGAGATAACAAAACGCGGAAGGAACAGAAAAGTCGTGGCTGTGCCTCACGCATTGGGCGGGTCAAAAAATTATCAACAAATTACATAAGGGCTTAACTAAGGAAGAAGTTTAAAACAACACACATCAACCATGAATAATAGTTATCAATGGAAACTAGAACAACAAGATGGATATGTGGAGGATGTTAGTTCATTAGTGGATAAAGAAGTCGATGAAGATAAGAAAACCACCAAGGCCGGTGGTGATGGTGCAGAAGGGTCTAAAACCAATGACATGACAAGTCAATCCAATACCAATAATTCTCATCAATCTAATTCAGAAAATGGATCTGATCACAAACTTGGTAATAAAAATGACCATAAATCCGATGGATCCTCAGGGATTCTGCAATCACCAGGAATTAATATGAGCCATCCTTTAATTCCTCCAATGCCTCAACTCTCCCAAGTGCCTCCATTATCTCAAATGCCTCAACTTTCACAAATGGGACAAGTACCTCATATTCAGCAAGTTCCGCAGCTTTCCTCATTACAAATGTCTAGTGGATCCCCAGTGTCGCAGCTTCCACAAGGGCCACAAGGATCTCAAGGAAGTCCTGACATGTCAGAGGAAGATCAAGATGGAAATCAATCCAGAAGACCATTAAGTACTACTAGGAGAGCAGCTCAAAACCGGTCTGCGCAAAAAGCCTTTAGACAGAGGAAGGAACGGTATATTAAAGATTTGGAAACTCAAGCGGCAGAAGTTAAGGGGTTGAAGCAAACGATTGATGAATTAAGAACTGAAAACCTGCGTCTTAGAGATTATACTATAGCGTTACAAAGTCGAATTATCGAATTGGGGTCTGATTCTTTTAACCAGCACTCTGATTCTAATCCAAGTTATAACAAGATGAATCAATAGGTTAGTAACAAAGGTTAGTAACAAAGGTTAATAACAAAGTTCAATAGGGATGATTCAATAGGGATGATTCAATAACAAGGGTTAGGACAAGGGACAAGGACATAGAGTCAGGTCAAAGAGTCAAGACCCTGAGTGTAAATTATATAACAATGTATGAGTTCGCAGAAACAGAAACCTATCCCGAAGCCTGATACGGGCCGTGAGAGTAGACCGCCCGTTACATACATACCTGGGCCCAGGCGGCCCAGTAGTACTTCAGGCACCTTGGGACCAACCCTAGCCCAAAGCCCTAGCACCAATGATCTAGAATGCCATGCTAGCTATATCTATATCTATATCCATAGTCATATCTATATCCATATCCATAGTATATCCATATCTAACATACTATGCTATGGCTCTCACTAATAGTAGTTATGGCGCACCCCAGATGGCCAAAAGCCGTACAATATATCCTTCCACAGCAATCCCATAATAGCCTTAAGACTGCACATATATTCCGACTATTGTATGCCATTATGAGTCTTAACGGCAACAGTTCCTTGCGCGAACCAAAAAAAAGAAACCGACGCCGCTAAGGCAAAAAGTGCTATGGCATTTTTAAAATGGATTATCTATTTATATACGATGGTTCCAATTTTATAGAATTTGTTTGACATTTTTGTTAAGATATCATTTCCATTTATTTCATTCAAGTTATTTCAACTCCATTTTAGATCCTTGATCTTCCCCTAGTCCCATCTCCCTCACATCTTCTACCTGCAGCGTTTCTTATCAGTATATGGATAACGAAAGCCTCTCAGGTGGGGTTGGTTACCCAGTAGAACTGTACCACGAGTTTCTTAATCTTATGGGTCAAACTGATTATAGTGATAACCAAATAGTATTTAATCCTTCATCATCCACAGAAACCCCTAACTCAAACCCCAAGCCCACTCATCCAAACCCCAAACAAACTACTCCTATGGATTCAAAAGGTATAATACGAACCAAATCTCGGTCAATTAATAATTTGAAACAACCAGAACCTCAAATGCCTTTTCCTAATAGTTATCCTCCCATGACAGATTCAAAACTATGGCATGACCATCGACTGTCGGTGCTTCGACTGGATGGTCCGAAATCGAGTCTGCCTGTAGGTCAAAAGAGTCAAGCTTCACCTAAAATTAGTCCTACTTCTTCCCACTCAAGTAACTACAACGAATTTATTAATGTCAACGATTTCAATATCCCGTTGGATTTGACTCATCATTATGATTTATCTTTAGACGATAATCTTAGCATACTATCTTACGACGATGAAGAGGATGAAGAGAACTATAATTTACTGCAACAATTTGTTAGTCAAACTTGTGACTCTGAATCTAATTCAGATTCTGGTCCTAACCCTTTGGTTCCAGGACTTTTCCCGAAAATGGATATCAATGATGAAGATAACTTTTTGAAGTTTGATAAACTTCCGTTAAATCCAAGTTATATTGTAAATAGTAATGATACTCTTTAGTTTGACTGGTTCAAACTAATATACATTGATACCTAGATTGGTATCTCAGAATTAATTAGTGCGGCATCTATAAACGGTTGATACCTTCGGTTTGCATAACTGCGACTCCTTCTCTATTGTTATCCAGCGTCTCACAACCCATTGGGGAATTAGTCATGAGTTCCCATCGGCTTGTGAGTTTCAGGCTTACATGGACATACGGAAATTTACGGTTTGTGACATGGTTGCCAACCAAGATCTGTCAGTGTTCCTGACAGATAAGAACACACGACAAGAATACTGTCATCTGACAAGAAAATAAAGAATACAAAAGAAAAGTAAGGAACATTTGGTTGCCAGGCTTACAGAGAATCCCGGCGCAACAGATATCCGTTCGATCTAATCAGCCATAATCTATACATTTATGGGTAAGCGACATAATGCCGTGCATATTGGTTTATGCCGTATCGGCAGATCGGTTGCGGTTGACTTAATTGAGCGGGCGTGTGTGGGCTAATTTGTTCAAAATTTGGGTTACATTGTCGGCCCAAAGCTGGGCCTAGAAATGGGCCTAGCCCTGGGGAGAACCTGGGCCCAGCCTAGGCCCAGAAACACCGCACTAATGTCGCAGCTAAAGAATAAAAATTTTTCAATATCAAACACTCAGTGGGTAGCATGATTAGAATATTCAAAAGATCTTTATCCAAAGATTTAAGAGGATCCAAAGGAATATGGTCCGACTTTTCCAAGAGATCAGGCTCTTTAAGAATCCAAACCCCAACCAAAGTTCCAACCTTACCCAACTATCATTCTCCTAATCTTATAGATGAAACCTTTGAAAAGGCTTACGACTTATTGCAACAAGATAGTGAAACCATTTATAACAAGTTAAACACTAAAGACTTATCAGAACAAGAAAAAGAATCCTTAGCTATCAAAGCCGAAGAAACTAATCCTGAAGTATTATATAATTTACAATATGGAGATTCTCTGAAATTTGATGTCTCAGAGCCTATTTACAGAAATCATTTATATAAAAAATGGCAAGAATATGACTTGTTAGTATTGATGCAAAGATTGGAACAATTCAAAGTTATTCCAGATACTTTACCTACTTTAGAACCTAAAATCGATGTTAAAGTTAAGTTTCCTACTAATAACCCAGATTTCGCCAATTGGGTTACCCCAGGAGAAATGTTACCATCATTCCTTACTAAATATCCTCCAGTAATGAAACTACAATTATTTGACCAATTACCCGAAAATGTCGATAACCAATTATTCACGGTGGTTTTAGTCAATCCAGATGAACCAGATTTATCAACTAATTCATTTACCACCACTTTACACTATGGACTTTCTAACGTGCCTATAAACTTGGCTGATAACACCATTGATGTGGGCCACTACTTAAAGGCTTCAGAAGAATCCCCATTCACTACTTTTAAATCATACCAACCAGTATTACCTGAAGTCAACGCTGGCGCTTACCAAAGATGTTGTTTATGGGTATTCAAACATAATGATAACAAACCCGTTGATATCAATGTGGCCAGCTCCCAAAACTTTGATATCAGACAGTTTGCTAATACCTATAATTTAACTGCCGTGGGGGCTCATATGTGGAGACAAGTATATGATAGATCTGTCAATGAAGTCAGAACCATGTATGGATTACCCAAGGGTAGAGTCTTCCATAGAGTGAGAAAACCTTATCCATTAAAATAACTTGTATATACTAGATTACTATATATCTATCATCTACACCTCTAACTAGACCTCTTACTAGACCTCTAACTAGTAGCTTTAGAATCTCTAGCTGCTATAACTAGAAGCTCTAGTAGTGAAGTTTATTTCGCTGCTAATACATCTGTGCGCATTTGCCATTGCAATCTCATCAGACTCACAGCCAGAGCTGGGTACATTGACAAGTCATTCAACAATGTCTAGTGAAGATGTTCGGAGACAGGAGCTCTATGACTTGAATACCATCGCCTGGTTGGATGAAGAAAATCTTAAGGTCCCTAGTAAACTTGATTCCTCAGTTAAGAAGAATACTGCCTTTATTAAAAGAATTAAGACTTCCATACACCCCGATCAAGTGGCAAGTGTTATTAAGGATCTTGAAGGGTTAAGTCTTAACAAGTACTTGAGTGAATTGGTCCAAGCGGTTTATGATACTACCTCCAAGATCACAAAGTCCCCAGAATTCCTGGCCGCTAATGAAATCATCTCTGCGTTACATCAACGGTTTGGCGCTAGTTTCAGTACTAGTTTTATCCTTGATGTGTTGATTGGATTGTCTAACGATTATAATGTGGACGATGACACCATCAAGGTGAATCGACAAAAAACGTTGTTAAGACTTCTTATGGAATTGACTCTAATAGGTGTGGTAAGAAGTATTAGGGATATCGATAAACTGCTGATTCCTGACAAGATTTTAAAGAAATTTAATCATAAAGACCATATTTCCGAATTGATTATTTTGGTGGTGTTGAAGGATTTGTTACAATTTGATATTGAAAACGGGCCTTATTTGCAAATGATTTCAGGTTTTATCAAAAGATATTATAAATTAATTGAAACCCTGTTGCCTGGCCACTTTGAAAAGTTTACGGTGGTGTTTAGAATTTATGCTAGATTGAATTTGAAGATTTTGTCCAAACTAAGTGTTTCGTTGAATAAAACTATTAATCAATATAATAAAAGCAGCCTTAAGTATGGGAAAGTGTTTGATGATCGAGATGCCGAGTTGACGGCTTTGGAAAAACAATTCTACTATTTCCATGATAACTTGAAAAGTTTATGTGAACTTATAGATGTAGAATTTCCAGAGTTCCCTATTGCTATTAAGGATGCTAATACTGAAAACCATAAAACCATTGAGATTGTTAATGTTAATGAAAACGGCACTGACGAAGGGTTGATTATTTGGGAATCGGCCCAAGAAGAAAAGTTTTATACCGTTTTGACGCCATTGGAGGAAATAGACCCACCTAACTTTGATCAAGTATTTTCGGAGTATACCAGTAAGACTGATGGAGAGAAAATCGGTCTCTTTTTAGACCTGTTTGAGAATATTAAAGACGAAAATGAAGTGGAGAATTTGGTGTTGATCTTCAATAAATTAAGTTTGAATAACAAAGCTACCGTTAATAGAATGTTCCGGTTCTTTACTGAATCAGGGTATTCCTTATATTACAAGTTCTATACCAAATTTTTAAAGTTGAATCAGGCCAATTTACAACCATTGGTTGATGATGTGGTGGAATTTTTAGATTTGAAATTGACTTCTCAACTTTTCAGAGATAAAATGAGTTTCAAATTTATTTATTTCTACATTGAATTCATCAAATTCAAATTAATTCCTTCTTATAAGATCTTCCACAAGCTTAGAACTTTGGTAGTGAATATTGCTGACACAAATAATATTGATATCTTAATTGTGTTTTGTGAGAAAGCTGGTCGTTTCTTATTATATGATGTTGATTACCGAGAACTGATGTTAAAGATTATTGCCTTATTAAAGGAACATCAAAAGTCGCCCGAATTGCGGATCAATAGTAAGCTTTCAATAAAACACATGTTGGTGACGTTGGAGTTACCTACCACCAGCAAGGCTAAACCATTGCAATTATCTATGCCTAAGTTAACAGATAAACAAGAGTTCCTTGTCCGGTTGGTGAAGACAGAATTGAATAGTTCAAATTTTAAAGATGTATTCAAACTTGTTAACCAATATAATTTCAATCAAGACGATTACCATTGGTTAATTATAGATTTATTCACCAATGGCAAATTTATCAACTACAGTAATCTCACCAATTTGATTGAGTTATTAAAGCATTTATCAAAACCTCCCAAGAATAATTTCATTCTTATAGAGGTGGTTGATCAATTAATTGAAAATATCATAAGAAACATCGAAGCCAATGATTATAGAACCAACCGGGAACGGATTTTACATGCAAAATTAGTATGTGAAATCTATAAACAACGATTAATTAGTTTCAGTTTGGTGATTGATTTGTGTTATAAGATTTTAATGACGGGCCATCCCAATAACCAGCCTTTGCCAATGAATTATGAAGTGGAATGTGATTTGCCGGATAACTATTTCAAGATCCAGATCATTTGTATATTATTGAGTGAACCATCAAGAATCTTTATCCCTCTTGCCCCCAATAATACCAAGGGAATGAATGAAAATATTAATAAAGCCAACCGAGAAATTGAAACTAAATTACACTCCTTCATGACTTTTTTCCAATATTATATCTTTTGTAAAGAGCCCACGATTCCAAAAGAAGTTCAGTTTCAATTAGATCATGTTTTTGAGAATATGGCCACATTAATGGATTTGAAGGTCTATGAAAACCTAATGGATTCTGTTGGGGGACTAAAAGCCATTATGGATGCCAGGAATAAGTCCAAATCCACTGCTCAAAAGCCACAAGTAACCAAAAATGGTATTGAATTGGGCGAGGATGAAGACGAAAATGATGATGAATTATTAGCGTTGGGTGATGATGAGGAAGACTTTGACCCTTCTGACAGTGACAGTGATACGGATGTAGATATAGAGGACGAGTCGCCTGATGAAGCGGACTTAAAAGAATTTCTAGATCCTGAAGAGGAAGAAGAGGAAGTGGTTTCCACCGAAAATGAATTAATGAACTCAGATAGACAGGTCCAAGATTTCACTGAAACAGAACCGGAAGATCACCCCAAAAATTCTAAGGCCCGAGAATTCGAAAATGATTTGGAACGGAAGTTCAATAAGATGATTCTTGATTCATATGGGTCTGCGAATCCCGGACCAAATGTCGCCAATAAGGCCCAAACTAATATCTCGATTCCTCAAACAAAGGGCCCTATCAAACAAACCAGCAAATTTAACTTACTATTGAAAAATGGAAAGAAGTCGAATTTGAAAGAAATCTCCTTTTCAGATGCTAAGGTTACCCAAAGAATCCTTGCCGAGAGACGTATGCGGCAACGGAATAAAGAAAAGATTATGAATTTAGTGATGAATATGGAAGACTAAGGACTTAGTCAGGTGATAAATAGGTTTTATAAGATGTAGCATTATGGATAGAATATAAGATGTAGCATGAATGTTTATTAGGAAATATGACTCTATGGATCCAATTTACAATTAATTGACTTTAACCAATACAATGGTGATATCATCTTCTTTACCACCTAAGTATTTCTGGCCTGTTAAACGAGATAACTCTTGAGCAAATGCACTAGGAAAGTTTGGATTTTTCGAGACCTTAACCACTTCCTTAACAAAGGATTTACTGATAGCATCTTGAGACAATTCAGACGTTTCAAAATTATCTTTTAAAAAGATTTCTATATCTTTTGGAATCACATTATCAGTAACTCCATCAGTTGCAAATAATACAAGATCATCTTTCTTGACATCCCATAAGTATTCATCGGCCATACCAGGGTTATCGATGATATATCTTTTGCCACTCAATTCGGCTTGTCTAATGATTTGAGCCGGGATTTTGGCCAATTGGTAAGGAGTATTGAAATTATGGGTTTGGAAATTAGTTTCATGGATTAATTTATAATCTCTAAACACTCCACACCAAGAATCACCCAAATTGGCGACCTTTAATTTGTAATCAGGGGTGAAGATCCCCAAACAGGCAGTGGTTCCACCTATTTCGACTTGAGGACTTTTTAATACTGCTTCAAATGATTGGTTTAATAACTCTTTAGGAGACATATCCGCCAGAGTTTCAAATATCAGTTTCATCTGACTACACAATTCTCGAGAAATAGCACTGGAATCATACCCAGCTTCACTCCATCCACCTACACCATCAGCTACCCCAACAGAAACCCCACCGGCACTAGTAACATTAGAAACATAAAAGTTGTCTTCCCCAGTAGGAGATTGTAAAGCAGCCGTAGGAGCTTTACGCAGTTTGAACACATTACTTTCCTCTCGATCTTTAGGTTGATAAGCGAATGTAATATCGAAAGTCGGGGTTTTATCAAGATGACTAGTATTAACTGTTTGAGATGAGGAAGTTTTACCCAGATTAGCAGACCAGGATCCACTGGAGAAACTGAAATACCGATGATTTCTCATATTAAGATATTTACTAGCAAGTCCAGTCCCATCATGGAACACTCTTTTGGGGCCCCTTTTGGCACCCAATGAAAGTATTAATCCAATAGCCATTACTATAATATAAATTAATACTAACCGAAATTGGGGTCTAATCATTACCGCAAACCTTCAAATAATTCTCAAATCGGTATAAGTAAAGTTTTGGTCCCCACACACCGGCCGCGACCTTGGAAAATCTCAAAAAATTTTCAAGAGCCAATAAACAAGTAGGAACAAAGCTAAAGATGTCCACCAACTTTAACGTAGTAAGATACTCCTTATTGGGAGCTGGTGTTGTATACGGTGCCTATCATAGATACGCCCTCGAAAGTGGAGTCAAGGCTGCTGCCAAACAAGCCTCATGGGACAATGAAGTCAAGCTTATCAAAAAGGCTAAAGCTGAATTTGCTAAGACCAAACCAGCTCCAAAAGCTTCTGAATCTGGAAGTATCAATTGGGAAGACCCAAACTTGGATTTCGGAAAGGCTTTAGAGTCTTTGGTAGCCAAGTTGGATTAGATCTGAAAATGTATTTATATAGAGCAATGCATGAATGTAACAAGTACCAATTGAACATTGTAGATTTTAGAGTAAGGCTAGTGCTAGTACTGAGTAGTATTGGTACTGTGGCCACATTGGTTGAATAGTTGCACTGTGGCCATGTTTCTATTTATTTACTTCCAATATTTAACTCCTCTGTCTCGTCCTCTCTGGTCTCTGATCTGTTGATACTTAACTGGCTAGTGTGATTTCGCGAACAGAGTATGGCTAAGCAAAGAAGAGTGCTAGGGACGCCGTTCAAAAGCCCAGATAACGCCACCAAAAGCGTTCTGGAAGCCACAAGTCCCACTCCGCCGGCCGCCAATGGTGCTCTGGAGCATCGACTAAAAGAGCCAGACCAACAATTGCCTCCAGAACCTCAAAATGGTCCTGAAATCACTCCTATTAAATCCCCACAACCCGAACCCCCAGCCATTGAACTACAGACAGACTCGTCACAAATCGAATCAACAGATGAGCCCAATATTGTTTGTCCTATTTGCAATGAGCCTATGATAAATGCCTACCAATTGAACCAGCATATCGATGATGTTCATATGAAAGACGAATCACAATCTTCTACAACATCTCCCACGCCACGGGGAGCCCTTTCGCCCTCATTTCTCTCCCCTAATAACTCCCTTAAGAACATTGGAAATGACTTAATGAAGGGAGATATCAAGAAATGGTTGAACGGAAAAGATTTGACTCCGCTGAAGCGAAAAACCCTTAACCTAGATCTTTTTGATGGCAGTAAATCCTTCAGTTTGAGTGATGGGAACATTCCTAGTGAGCCAGGATCCCCATCTAAAAATAGCAAGTCTCCCACCCCATTGAATCGCCCAAGAGTGTCTCGAAGCCATTGGGTTCAGCCTACTTCAAACAGTACTTGTAGCCTTACCGGTTGCCATAAAACGTTGAACGTTAAGAATGGAATTGTTAACTGCCGAAAGTGTGGGAAATTGTTCTGTAATGACCATTCAGATTATAAGGTAAAACTACGGAATCCTCGTAATAATGAGAAGATTCCTCAGTATGACCCCAAAGGAATATTGAGTAAATGCTGTGAAACCTGTTATTTCGAAAGACCTGATCTTGTATTAGGAACTCAGGTTAATATCAACGATTTAAGTTCAGATTTCAAAGCCCTTCGACTGAAGAAATTGGAAGAAAATCAATTAATCCGAGATAAGTTGATCCGAAAGTTCATTAAGCTCGTAGATGTTATTGGAGAATTCTATCTCCATCCAGAACAATATCAAAAGAAATCATTACTAAATTATGCCAATACAATAGATTATGAATTATTGGCAGAAAAGCAGAAAGCTATAGTGGGGTACGAGAATTGGGAAAATGACCAATATATCCAAAACTGTTCTGTTTGTTTAGTAAAGTTCAACTTTATAATTCGAAAACATCATTGTAAGATCTGTGGAAAGATTGTGTGTGATGATAAGTTTGGTGAACGTCAAGACTGTTCATTATCAGTTCCTATCAATATATTCATGGAAAAACTAGACTATTTGAATTTTTCTTTACAAGTCAAAGATAATTTTGATACGTTAGTAAAGGCAAAAGATGAAATGTTTGTGGTTAGGGTGTGCAAAGATTGTAAGAATAATCTACTCTATGACTTTAAGATGAGAGCCATGAATAATTTGCATAGTTCATCTCAGCCAGCACAAGCGGTCCTAAATGAGATATTCAGTCATTACCACCAATTGTTAATTATTAAATTGAATATCAACCATCATTTGCCCAAATATGAAGCGAGTTTATTCACCCCAGATTTCAAAATCGACACTACCAATAAGCTAAAAGAACGGATTATGACATATTTAAAAGAATTTGAAACTCTGATTGTTCAATTCAAAAACCGGTATTATAATACCAATGAAATCAAGCCAGAGTATCGTCATTTCCAAAAATTACTTAATGGAATCAATCAAAGTTTGATTTTTTTCCTTCAAGATAACTTGATTCGATTTAAAGACCTTAATAATAAATTCAAGGATAAAGAAGAACAATTATTACCTAAAAAGAAAGAGGCTGTGGAACCTCCTAGGTTAACCAAAAAACAAATTAGAGAGTTTAGAGAACAGTTAATGGTAATGAATGAACAGAAATTCATTCTTGAAAACTTGGTGAATGATGTTACCAAACAGCGGAAATTCGATGAAATCCAACCGTTGTTGAATAACAAACAAGAAATCACCAATGAAATCGAACGGTTGGAACAAGAGTTGGGAGAATTTGGGTTTTAAGGGACTTTCCGTGTATTTTAATGATAATATATATTATTTTTGCATCATTTTCCGTTGCTTCTTTAATTGGGCTCTTCTTTGCTCTTCTTCCATTTCTTTCCGATCTTCTATCTCGGCTCTACGCTTGGACTTACTTTCTTCATCAAAGATTTCCGCTCCAGTGGCTTCCATATCATCTGAGTCGTAATCATCATACTGTTGGAAATGCGATCTACTCTTACCTCTATTGAACATGGCCCATATTTCATCTCTATCGTAATCTTCTTCCTGAAGGTCCTGTTCTTCATCTGAAGCAATAAACGAGTCCAAATCATCGTCATCCTCTTCATACTCATCGTATCTATCTTGGTTATTGGCCTGTCTGCCGGGTTGTTTCGGCTTCCCTTTGAGTTTTTGAGCCAATGTGGCCGATGGGCCTCTGGTAGGCAAAGGAGCTCTTTCTTGAGCTGGTGGGGGAGGAGGCATGGGCCTGGATTGTGAAGAGTTGGGCCTCGATCTTTGCTGTGAGGGGTTAGAATTTCGAGACCCTTGATAAGGTGATTTAGACAGACCTCTGGCGGGAGATTGTAACCGTCTTTCTGTGTCAGGTGACTTCGACTTGGCCTTATATGATATCGAAAGCTTTGATTGGTCGATACTCGATGCTTTTTTCATTAAATCGTTGAAATTCATTTTGGTAGGTTTAGGTCTAGCCACTGGAGTCGCAGTGTGGATAGGATTTGGTTTGGCATTAGATTTAGGACCAGTGGTTTTAGGTTTAGAAGGACCCTGGCGCAATGGAATGATGGCCTTGGGTTTCTTGGGGGCCTGTTTAGCTGGTAACCCTTTCTTTTCCCTTGCTTCACGCTCTTTTTTCTCCCGTTCTAGCCTTCTTGCTTCTTTCAATCTAGCAACCACTGGATCGATGATCTTACGTTCTCCGTTGGAATAGCTATAAGTAGACGACTGTCGCAACTCAGGTGGTCTCTTATCGACACTCAGAGCGGTAGACTTGGCTGGCACTTTTCCTTTCTTTTGTACATTGTCTAGGGTCCGGGATGGGGTCATATATGTGGTACCTGATAGTGAGAAGAGAGAAGATTGGTGATAAACGAGGGTTCCATACACGACATTACTATGAGATTTCTTAACTATGAGAGTTCTTAACTATGGGCCACTGAGACTTTATTTCACTGAGCTGATATTACAGTAGGTTAGAATAAATATATATTGACTATACTAAGGAGCTTAATCTTTTGGACCAATCATCAATTCAGGTCTGACCCATTCTTCAAATTGTTCTTCATTCAAAACTCCTAATTCTAAAGCAGATTCCTTTAAGGTAATACCCTTTTTATGAGCATTCTTAGCAGTCTTGGAAGCAGCATCATAACCAATCTTTGGGTTTAAAGCAGTAACCAACATTAAAGATTCGTGTAAAAGTTTGGCAATTTTATCTTCATTAGCTTGAATACCAACCACACAATGTTCTCTAAAAGAAGCACACCCATCAGCAATTAATCTAATAGAAGTTAATAAGTTAGCAATCATCACTGGTTTGAAAACATTCAATTCAAATTGACCAGAAGCCCCAGCAAAAGTAATAGCAGAATGGTTACCAAACACTTGAGTGGCAACCATAGTTAAAGCTTCATTTTGAGTAGGGTTAACTTTACCAGGCATAATAGAAGAACCTGGTTCATTTTCTGGTAAAGATAATTCTCCATATCCACATCTTGGACCAGAACCTAAGTATCTAATATCATTAGCGATTTTAAATAATGAAGTAGCCACAGTGTTAAGAGCACCAGAAGCTTCCACAACCGCATCATGAGCAGCTAAAGCTTCAAATTTATTTGGAGCGGTTTTGAAAGGTAATCCAGTTAATTTAGAAACAGTTTCAGCAATACTGGTATCGAAACCTTTTCTGGTATTTAAACCAGTACCAACAGCAGTACCCCCTTGAGCTAAAAATTGCAAGTTTGGTAAAGTTTTTTCCACTCTTTCAATCCCATTGGTCAATTGTTGGACGTAACCAGAGAATTCTTGACCTAAAGTTAATGGAGTAGCATCTTGTAAATGAGTTCTACCGATTTTAATAATATCTTTAAATTCATCAGATTTAGCTTGTAAAGCATCTCTTAATTTAGTTAATTCAGGAATTAAACTATGAGAGATTTCGGTGACAGCAGCAATGTGCATGACAGTAGGGAAAGTATCATTGGAAGATTGAGACATGTTACAATGATCATTTGGATGAACAGGAGATTTAGATCCTAATTCTCCTCCCAAGATTTCAATGGCTCTATTAGAAATCACTTCATTGGCATTCATATTGGATTGAGTACCAGAACCAGTTTGGAAAACCACCAATGGGAAATGGTCATCTAATTTTCCTTCAGCAACTTCAGTAGCAGCTTGTTGAATAGCAGCAGATAATTTAGGATCTAAAGCTCCAACTTGTTCATTAACAATAGCAGCTGATTTTTTTAAAACCCCAAAAGCTCTAACAATTGGAAGAGGCATTTTAGCTTGTTCTCCACCAATTTTAAAATTATGTTTAGATCTAGCAGTTTGAGCCCCATAATATTTGGAACTATCAACTTCGATCTCACCGAAAGCATCGGTTTCAATTCTAGTAGAACTCATGAGAGTAGAACTAGTGGCTAATGATCTAGCAGGTAACACTCTGAAAGCAGCGGTGGTTGAAGCTTTGGAAGTCAATCTTAACATTTTAAGTCTCGTAGCACAACAAATATTTCTGAATAGAATCACTAGTATTTACTAGAGCGTGGTTCTGTTCTTATATACTTGGTATCCCGGAGAAATGGAGAGAATGAATTTTTCAATTTCCGAGGCTCGCGAAGTTTTGATTGGTTCACTATGCCAGTGTTGCAACCAGAGGTTGCAACTATTGGACGAGGGAATTGGTTGATCTATGTATTAATTCTAGTATGTCTAGTATGTGTAGTTCGTCTAGTCTATCTATTTACAGTACAAGGTCTTCTAAAGTGGGCCAGGGCCAATCGATGTTCCCCTGGCTGCCAATGGCCGGATATTGCGGGGCATGGGCTTCTCTTTTGACTTTGGCTATATGCGAAATATGTCTATGAGAAAACTCTAGAGGAAGGGCTTTCAAAAGACTTAACAATGTATAGTGATTTGGAGTGAAATGAAGATTCTGCCACCATTCCATGATCTCAGATAACTGGGAAATGTACCCAAACTTCAGGAGAACTCGGATATACATCTGCCATAATTCATTACTGGGTCTGAAATGGGGCCGGTTCACGTGGATTTTGAATTCATGGACAGCGATTTGGGGTGGGTACATGTCTTGCCAGACAAAGGAAGTGTCAGTAGTAGATAGTTTCAAGGATGCTTTTAAAAGAGCCATGAGACAGCTTTCGTCTGCTAAGACTTGGTACTTGGATAACTCTTGTTTGTAGATTGGGTAGATATTTTCCGGTTGGACTTTAACCTCTCCATTCATCATTCGACCAATAGTAACAGCGGTTTTTCTATTGATATGGTGATGATAAATCGTTCGGGCTACCGATAAACTATCTTCACCAACAGATTTATTGTTGAATAACTTTGTAACCATCTCTTGATCCACTGGCGAATTTAAATTATTGTATAAAACATTCATATACTTTTCCACCAAGATTGACCGGAACCGGATAAACACTTGATTGGATGCAAATACCAGCACAAAGCTCGAAAGTTGTGCTGGCGTGGTCAACGGAATCAATAAATGCAACACGATATTTTTCGTTATCAAAAGCTCATGAGAGATTTCCAATAATTTCACGAGAACCTGCTCGGAACGTTCAGGAGTTAAAAGCTCAAAGGAAATCAACTTTTTGATAAACCCTAGCCATAATGTTGAGTTGTGCTTACTATCAATGGCCGCTTCGTTAAATGCGTGTAAAAGTTCGTCTGGGGTTTCAGATAGTAATACTCTTACGAAATGAAATGTCATCATTTCTTTTCTAGCCAATTTATGTCTTCTAGAAAAGTGTTTGTCTCTGGAAATGTTGAATAAACTCTTTGCTTTTTCTTTGGAAATGTAGGAGATAGCTAATACTACCCCCATATGTCCAGTTAATGAAAGATTTGGAGTCCCATCTTTGGCTTTAACGTATCTAGACAAAATCTCTTGACCTTTCACAATCAGTAAGATTTCATCTGAAGATTTGACCATTGGCGATTCGATGTAATCGAATGGTAAGCTCCACATAAGCTGATCAATGTAATTAGAATCCAATAACTTTGTATGGTGACTTGATTTGGTATCAAAATAAACCTTGCATGTATCGTCAATAAGCAGGGGAAGTTGGTTCACATCAAGATGAGTGGTGTAGAATACCAAATTATTGAAAATGGTACGTAAATGACTGACTTTGTGGTGATATTCTGCTCTTATGGCCTTCATAAACGTCCGCCATAGGTCTAGTTGAAGTTGAAGCTCATCCTTGGACATGGGAGTTCGTAAGAGAATATCTCCACTAATAAACCCGGGAATATCTATCAAGTTAGTTAATGAAGAACACGCTTGGGTGACGTTTTCAGATGTTACAGACTTCATCCATTGAATCAAGTCATTTTCAGTATATTCCGTGTTTGCAATTCGGGACACTCGAAAGAAACACCAAAGGGCTATCTTTAAGGAATTTGTGTCTTCTGGCAGGGAAAAGCTTTGGATTACAGCCTCAGTCACATGATCTAAATCAATACCATACTTGTCTCTACACAGTTTGGAAACATCTTCAAGGTCCTTAGGAGCATTGAGTTTCCTGGCAATGGTCACAATGTTATCTTTTATGGTGGGATTGGGGTCGTTGAACAAGCAAAGAATATGAAATAGTATGGGCTCTAGTAGCTTTGAGGGTTTAAACGGCTGAGGAATTACGTTCTTAGATATTTTGACATTAGTACCCTGTGACAGACTCGTCGAGGCGAGATGGGAATGGACAAAAAAGTGTTGGATGGTGGGTTCTATGACTATTTTAGATTTATTGTATTTGGTGATATCTCTTTGGAGAGAATGCACTATTTTCCGATGAACTTTATCGACAGATCGAGAAATGGGGATATGATGAGCACCACGAGCTAGTCGTAGCGTACCACTCTTGTGTAGACACCATTTCGGCACTGGTGCCATTGTATATCGTAGGTTCTTTAGCATGGTTATATCATAGTTAGTCTCAAATCGATGAGCTACAAATTCGCGATGCTATATCAATTTGAGTCTTGTGCTTCATACGGTAATGGCGGATCTCCATGTCTAATCCACACTATAGCCGTTTGTTGAGGGCCCATATCAAACAGGAAGACTCTAAGGACGATGGGACACGTAAAAAGAGACGTTTGGGGGCCCGAGAGTCTTCTGTAGACCCAGAAACACGTACGGAGTCAAATCTAAAGCTGCAAATTGACCAACAAGATGAATCAGATTTGGATTCAGATGAGTTTGAAGATGTGGAAATCGATGGAGAGAAAGACCCTGACGAGAATCAAGAGGTGGTTGACGGTGGTAGTGACGAGGATAGAGACTATTCATTTTTGAATACTGAAACTAATGAGAATGAGCAAGAAGAAGGTATGACGATTAATATAGTAAGGGAACAACCTCCACAGCCAACGAGAAAGAAAGTGAACTTTATCGGCAAAGAAGAGAGATCTTACCGAGTTCAGTATCATCAATGGTGTATTTTAACCATGATATGTCATGGAGTAATGCGAAATAAATGGTGCAATGATTATAATTTATTAGTCAGCCTACGAAATGCCATCTCGCCAGACATTCTTGATGAACTCCAAAGTATTCGGACCAATAAAAGAATGTCGCTAGTTAACGCGGTTCGGTTTACAGATGTGGTTCGAGAGTTGATGTTTGCATACTCCAGAAAGTTTAGAGTTTCCCGGCAAGGTCTTGTTAGAAGAAACTGGAATGAACTAGGAATCCCTCAAACCAATACAGAGAAGAATGTTACGTTCGAGCGGTTCCTGAAACTCTGCCTTTCGTTTCAAGGATCTAAAGATATTGGGGCTCAAAGCTTTGTGGCATTAGCTAGAGCTCTTGGGATGAAAGCCCGATTAGTATTTTCAATTCAACCTCCAGACTTTACTATGGTTACAGAGTTGCCTGAAATACAACTTAAACCTTTAAGGGATGAAAAACCAAAGCCTGAACCCAAGAAACCAGTGAATTCCAAACAAGCGTTTCTCAATAAATCAAGAAGTAATAAGGTAACAGAAACAGAGACGAATTATAAATTTGATTCTTCATCATACCCGATCTTTTGGGCTGAAATCTGGAACAAATTCAATCGGAAATGGCTTGCTGTGGATCCCTTCACCTTACGGGTTGTTGAACAGCCACCAATGAGACGGAAATCTTCCTTTGAACCTCCCATGTCTGATAATACCAATAATCTTGTGTATGCTATTGCGTTTGATTCACAAGGAGGGGTAAAAGATGTGACTAGAAGGTATGCCCAGCAGTATAATTCTAGGACCGTAAAGAAAAGAATTGGCACCAAATCAGAACAGTACGCCGATTGGTATGATAAAGTGATCCAGGTTTGTTCTAGGGGTTCTAGTAAGTTAACCAAAGGAGACATTCTCGAATTGAAGGAATTTCGAGACCGTGATTTGGCAGAAGGGATGCCTAATAGTGCAGCCGGGTTCAAAGACCATCCAATGTATGCTTTGGAATCTCAGCTACGCCAAAATGAAATCATTAGTCCTATGGATGCTTCTACCAAATGTGGATCTTTCCGGTTCAAAGTATCCCCCAAAAGTAAAAATACATCGTTGGTACCAGTTTATAAAAGGTCTGCAGTACATATACTTCGCTCAGCAAAAGCATGGTACTTAAGAGGAAGAGTATTAAAAGTAGGGCAACAGCCACTCAAAATAAAGACGGTTAAGAAAAGAGGAAATTTGAATGATTCTGATGATGAAACAGATGATGAAAACTCCCAAAGACTCTACGCAGAGTATCAAACGAAACAATATATCCCCCCACCATTACAAGAGGGAGTGATCCCTAAGAATGCTTATGGAAATATAGACATTTATGTTCCGACAATGATTCCAGAAGGGGGCCATTTACTTGAAGCCACACCTGACTGTCCAATAAAGTTAATGGAAAAGGCCGCCAGGATATTGGAAATAGATTACGCTAAAGCTATAGTAGCGTTTGATTTTGGTAAAAACGGGAAAAGAGGTAGAAGAGCAGCACAAGCACAAGCTAGAGAAGGAGGGATTCTTATTCATGAAGATCATAAAGATGGAATTAAATTGATTATAGATCAATTATTGGACGAATCAGTACAACAAGAACGCAAACAAGCGGAATTATTAGCATTAAGAAGCTGGAAATTCTTTTTAACTAAAATAAGAATTAAGAGTAGACTTGATAAGCAACACGGGAAAGTTATCAAGCCCCGAAACCCTAATAAATCAGGCAACTTTACCCCTGAAGTTAATGACGAAGAGGCCAGTTCTGACTATAGTGTGTATAGTGAAGATGAGGCAAGTGAGAATGAGGCAAGTGAATCCGAAGGCTATGAAGCTGGAGGGTTTGTGCCCACCGAAATTAACATGGGAGCAATACCTGATCCAATTTTACAAACTACTGAGCCGGTACTGGAATTGGTTGATATGTTAGATGGATCAGAAGAAGAGAGTGGGGGCGGGGGAGGGGGCTTTTTGGTTGAAGCAGATGAACTGGCATTGTCAGACCCAACCAGTAACAAACCAGAAATCCACACCTCTCAGCCGCAAGCGGAAACTTCACGCAAAACGCCTAAAGAGCATTTAACGGAGTCAGAGAAAAATCCCTCAATCGAAGAAATTAATGACGACTCTTCAAACCAGGAGGATGACGGGTCAGACTTGATGGAAATACCTGAAGACGACTTCATTCTTCTGTCCACTGGTGAACTTCTTTACAACCCACAACCGCATGAGGCGAAGACCCAAAGTCTAATTAGTGATAATGAAACAGTTCCGGCGGAATTCAAAGCGCAAATACCAGTTCATCGCGCTCATGAGGATAAAAAGTTAATTTCAAAGGGTATCTCCGAGGCTAGTGGGTCCAGTGATGGTGGTAGCCCATTAGAATTGGAGCCGTCTGAGGAGAAATTTGAGTTTGAATATAGTGATGAAGATTAATGTACAAATCACCTGTCAAATGAATTCTTATCTTATCAGGAACGGAACCCTTAATGCATATCTAACAACACCCTTACAATTCCATCATATATCATTCATAGACCATTATTTGTAGCAGTCACAATGTAACACCCAACAAATCAAACCCTTAAAGATTTCCCAAACTTTAACCACTGGTCTATTATCCATAACTAGTAAATAGCCTCTCTGCCCAATTCAGTTATCAGGTCCTAAGCCGCAGCATACAAGCGAAAAAGCGCAAACCAAGTGCTTGCGAAATATAAAAATGCCTGCAAAACCACAAGAGAATATTATTTCAAAACCATTTAAACAGTGGAGCATATTCGGACCTTTGAATGTGTTTATGACTCAAGGGTTTTGTAGGTGCTAGGTGTGTTAACTGATTCTTTGAATCATGGTTTATAACGCAG
Source organism: Yamadazyma atlantica (assembly GCA_030561325.1). Classification (NCBI taxonomy): domain Eukaryota; kingdom Fungi; phylum Ascomycota; class Pichiomycetes; order Serinales; family Debaryomycetaceae; genus Yamadazyma; species Yamadazyma atlantica. Next base: position 377,598 of record JAKTXA010000001.1, read on the forward strand.
TGGCAGAAAATGTCCTAGGAACGGCTGGGACAATATGCTGGTGTATTCAGTTGATACCTCAAATCATCCGGAATTTTCGTGCTAAAGATTGTACGGGGTTCCCGCCATTAATGATGTTTTTATGGGCCGCTAGTGGGGTTCCATTTTCCATCTATTTCATAGGTTCTGATGGGTCTATACCGTTGAGAATTCAACCTCAATTATTCACGTTTTTCTGTTTGATATCTTGGTCTCAAACTTTATATTATCCTCCAAAACAAATTCCTCGTTTAAGATTAGTACTACTTGTGTCTGCTTTTGTGTTGGTATCGGTTGGGTTGGAAACTGGGTTTATCTTATGGTTAAGACCTTTATATCGCCGAGGGATTGAATATCCCATGTTAATTATTGGGATTGTTGCTTCAGTTCTTTTGGCCCTTGGGTTAATTCCTCCATATTTTGAAATTTGGAGTCGAAGGGGAAGAGTTGTAGGGATCAACTTTGTGTTTCTCTTTTTAGATTCCCTTGGAGCTTTACTTTCCATGTGTAGTATATTTGTGGGGACTATGGATATTCTTAGTATTGTCCTTTATGCCATTGTTTTAGGACTTGAAATCGGGATTTTTTCATGTCAAATCTTTTGGTATTTATGTCTTGGAGGCAGAAAGATTATCAAAGAAGAGAAAGCAGAAGAAAAACGGTTAAAGGAACTTAAAAAAGCAGGAGTGGTGGAAGGTGAAAAAGATCTGGAAAATGGCATAGAACAAGAACAAATGGATCGTGTTACGGATACTTCTGATATAAGTGAAGCCAGAGCCATATAATAATATCAAGTTACTTGTAGATAGATCAGTAAATATGATTAATGTAAATTAGGGAACATAATACTTGTAAGGGCTAGTAGCGTTCTTGAAAAATATCACCAAAATTCACCATAGTAAATACTCGCGCTCTCTAATAACAACCACCATGAGTTCGTTCGTGCCTCTCAACATCATAGAGGACCCCAGCGTGTCCAAGAAAGACATCGAGGCAGAGCATACCCGAGAGCTTCAAGTGGAACAAGCATTCCAACTTTTCAATGAGTCCATAAGGCTTCAGAAACAAGGAATACTTGCGAGATGCTATCAATTGAATGAGAGTATCTTTAAGATAGAAGTCATATCAAACCATTATTATGAAGAGGAAGATTATATAAAAGGAGTGCAAAATGGAGGGGAAAACACTATAGTCGACGAATTGAACTTTCTTTCTCCAAATGTTAAGTCATTACGGTATTTGGTGTTTCGAAATAGAGCCCTTTTATACTTGGAAATGCTAAAGTCTCGTGCCACAATTGTCACCAGTCTTGAGGAAGAAATAGCGACCTCTGGGACTGAAGACTCAGATTCTTCCGATTTCCCAAAACTTTTGCAAGAGCGGACAAGAGAAATGTTTTATACCATGTTAGATGATTTAGGTATAGCCCTTATATATCAAGAAGCTGATCGCACGGTGCTAGAAACATTATTTGAACTTTTATTGTATTTGTGTAACAATCGGTTGGCAAAGTACATTTTGGAGTATACCATCAGTGGAAAGACTGAAAGTGATGATATCTTGGGCCTTTTGCCTGTTGATAAAGCCATAAAAAGACATTACAATCTACTAGTACGATACTTAAACACTGGAAAGTCTTCCCAGTTTGAAAAACTTAAATCAAAGGTTGATGGAAAGTATTCATTTTTGGATTCGCTCCGGGATGATTTCTTTAAACAACTGGAACATATCACCACTTTAAGGGTAATAGACTGTCATATAAGGCTTCGGTCGGATAAAATTACTTGGGAAGATATTGTGACGGCCATTAGTGATAGAATCAAGAAAAATGAGGATAAGTCACGGATCGAGTCGGTTTCCAGGTCAAAGTTGAAGGATATTGACCCCTACTTCTTCAGTAGTGAGTCTATTGATGTTATGCGTATCGAGATTCCTAGAGAATATAACCCTGAGGAGGTAGAAATGCCAGAGGTCGATGAACCAAATGGTGTTCTAGAGGTTAATGATGATATGGAGGGCCAAGAGAATGCTCAACCAGCCCAACCCCAAACCGATGAAATTAAGGATGAAAAGGATGAAAACGATAAAGAGGATGAAATAAAGGATGAAATAAAGGATGAAACTCAAGGTGAAACAGAAAAACCTGAATTAGAATCTGCTGTTAAAGAAGAAGCAAAAGAACAGATCAACGATAACCTTGATGCAGATGTGGTTGAAATACCTCCTCCCGACTACTTAACGTCCAAAGAAGGAACTGCATCCCCTACGAAATCCCAGAAGGCTTCCCAGCGGGCCTCTAAACGACTCCAAAAAGACATTGAGCCAGTCTCTTGGTTGCCAGATATTGCACTAGTACCGGAAATGTTTCAAGAAACCACAACCTTTTTCGAGAGATTGAACAGTTTCCTTGAACAATTGAACTTTCCGGAGGCTAGAGTTGTGGATCTTAGTTACCAGTTTTGCAACCCCCAAGCCCTCATTCCATTCATTGGCGATTTTGTGAGGCTTTTAGAACTCTACCGTCCACCCAGAGATAACCCGACATTTTTCCTTTATGGTCAAGAAAAGCTCCTGGAAGCCACGAAAACTGACACTGAAAATGAAAGGTTGAAGCTTTTGGAAGTCCTTCGATCATTCGATGTCAAGCCGGATGGAGCAAATGATTCAGACCCAGTCTCATTAGAGGACCATGAGTCAAATGAGATTATTGTTCTGGTTATCAATTCCATGAATGAAAAGAATCTTCATGCCAATGATACCAGAATCTTCATCTTACGCCATTTGTTAGGCTTCAAAGAAGATGGTTCTTGTTTGATATGTGACAGAAAATGGCTGGACCAACTTCTGGCCACAGTTAAACAGTGGATCATACAACTTGAAGAACAAATTTTCTTAAAATCATCGGCAATTATGGCTACTAGTGAGATTCCTCTAATTGAAGAGCTCGTGTTCTGTGTCAGCATCTTTGAAGCCATTACTGATATGTTTGTAAGCAGTAAAGAAAAAGTTGATCTGTTTATTTCCCAAAATCCGAAGAAAGGGTTTCTGAAATCTACCAGGTTGTCGCTTAATGTTCAGGGTTCTGAGCTTTCTAAGTTAAGAAGTATTTTAGAAAGATGGACCATTCATATTGAGGCGATTCTTTTCCGTATAGAACTGACAGAGTTGGCTGAACTGAGCCTGGCTTTCAAACTGCTCATGAGATTTAAATGGGCTTGTTCCTATAAACAGAAAGCTGAGAATGCCAACTTTGAATCTAGCAAATTTATATCTGCCCAATTGATGGAGCTTTCGGAGCTAGCCAATCAGAACCCCCAATTAAAGGTTCCTATGCTAAATTATGACTGTATTAGTGAATTACAATTATCATCCATTGTGTCCATGATCGATACGGTGACAGTGCTTACTCTATTTGCAAAAATTGTTTATGCCAAAGATGAAGAGAATAATGATGAGGCTGTAAATTTGCTAGAACGAACTTTGATTGATTCCAAATACTTCCTGGATTCTCCTGATGTAATTGCAAAAGAAGACATTGAAGCCATTACCTCCATAAAGAAGTTTTTGGGTAATTCCCGACTCGAAATGAGGATCAATCTTTGGAATATTCTTTTCCTGTATTACAATAGGGCCAACAAATTTGACCGGTTTCAATTTGGGTTTGAAAGACACCTTGAATTCATATTTTCGTTCATCAATAGTGAGAATTATCTTCTGTTATCCAACCCCCAGAGATGTGCTAATCTCTTGATTCTCCTTGCAAACCTTAATGAGTATCTAGTGCTTTATTTAAGACACTTAGATGGAGTCAAATGGAGCTTAGATGATACCTGTGATCTAGAATCTGCCAAAGAGTCCCTTTCTCGATTATTACTCCTTTTCCAAATGGTTTATACATTTAGTCTTCATGAAGAAGCTTCGCTCATTACGTCTAGAAGAGAGTCTATTGAAAGTAGAGCTAAGAACACTTACAAGAAGTTCAAGGCAGTTTTACTTCGAGTTACTACCGTAATGTTGGTGTATTACGACTTTTTAGCCCGTCGAGCCCCTAATGTTGATAATGATTCTTCGTTGCAACTTCTTAGTGTTGTTCATGAACAATTCGGAATTCGAAGACTTTGTGAAGCTGGTGATGGGATTCTCTTACAAATGATTCAAGATAAATTACTCTATACAGATCCATTCGGCCACCGGAATGAAATGCTTCAAATCTTAGCATGTCGGTATCATTGTAACATTCCTGATAGTAGTTTCAGTCCTAGTGATCACGATACCATTGAAGTGCCTGAATTGACCAACGAATCAGCATTTGAGATTGCAAAGTTTGTATTACCGTTATGTTTAAAACATGAACCTTTGAAAAACATTCCTCGAGGTGATCTCAAAAATCTCATTGATGGGATATACGATATGGTAGGAGATCCTGAACCGGAATCTTCGAAACTCGTAACTCAGAACTCAGCTTTAATTAGTCATTTCCTTGATGAAACTACAATCAGTCCTTCATTCTTGAGAAATGCATTCCACGGTCTTTTGAGACTAGAGCTTAATGAAGTTGATGATAGTCTCTCTAAAGTGGTTAAAAATGGGTTGTATTACTTAGAAGGATTATTGGTATTATCTTCATATAAAGCCCGGAAGAAATCGATGCAAGGAAGGTCACTAGAATTAACCCATGTGGTTAAGTTGCTAACAAATGATCTTATCTATAACACGGGCCGGGTGGAAAGTTGGCTTCTTTTAGGGCAATCCTATGGATTTCTTCTAGAAGATGACTTGATTTGGACCTCCGATAAGCTTAATATCATTGATCGGAAGATTTCTACTGCCAATTTACAACGGAAAGCATTATTGTGCTATCTAATGGCCATAAGTTTTTCCAAAACATATGAGTCTGACGATAGTAAATTTTTCATTGGAGAGTTAATGGCCTCGTTTGCACAAGAGCTCTTCAATTCCATTACTGGTCCAATGAATATGTTAGCATTTAAAGTCACCATGACTCCGCTGTTTGTATATGTGGATGATCACCATATATTCAGATCTCTTGAGCTGAGACCATGTATCAAGAAGTCACTCTGTCTCAAAGTGGCTCAGCAGTCCTTACACTTATCTATCAAATCAAAACCTACCGAATGGCTGCTTTACTATTGCCTTTCAAAAGTCCAGGACAAATTGGATCTTCCTAGTGATTTAGTCATAACCACATTACTTGAAGCGTGTAAGTACTCGAAAGGAGCTAATATTCCTGAGCTTGTGGTTGAGCCCCATTATAAATTGTGTTCCATGCTTTATAAGTTTGTTAAGAGAGATAAAATTCCAGTAGAGAAAGCCATTGAGTTCGCTCATGGTGATGAGATGTTTACAGATATTGGTTATGGGCAACTGGAAGAAACTGTGGATGACAAAACTCAATTTTATACCTTTATCATTGAATGTTTAAAGAAGATTGAACATGCAGATAAGAAGAAGTGGCACCATAAATATCGTTACAGAATGGCTTGTATTTATCAGGAAGAGTTTGACAATATTGAAGAGGCTCTTAAACAGATGAACACGATTATTTCCTTGAAACCTACCAGCAAATCACTTATCCAGATCTGGAAACCTGATAATGAGAGACCTGGTAAACATTTTGTCTATACATTTCAATATGCAATGGTTTATATTGATTTATTGGCTAAAGATCGAGATTTGGGCAACTTATTAAATATGGTTCCTAGATTGAGAAAATCAAATTCCACCATGATTTCATTGAATATAACCTGGGAGAAGTTATGTTCTACCATATGTAAATTGGTACGAGGGCTTTTCAAAATCAAAGATGATTTCACCGAAACGTTTTTGAATACTCCGTATCCGTTATTCCTTGCTCAGTCCAAACATGTTCTTGACACCTTAAAGGGAAATGCACTTCCTGAAACCATTGTGGCCCCAATATGTATTCTTAACTCGGTGAATGAGATAAAGAAGTTGAACAATGGGTTTGGGCCCACATCTTTAATCGATGATACCAGCATAGCCCTTTATATCACTATATTCAATTCGATTGATAAGATGGAGACTCCATTGAGTAATGGAACCGTACCGGAATCCCCTAGTGGGAAGGTTAAGAGATTAGCCAAAAAAGATATTTTTCCGTTTATTAATGATATTTTAAAGAATTCTAAACGGGAAATCGATGCTGTGTTGAAAGATCAACCTGATGTGTTTAATGATTTTGTCAAGTCGGTAGACACGAAGCAGGAGGATAAAGGCGATAGGTTGACACCTCCAGCCATCCAGATAGGGGAAACTGTATCTCCTAGTGGAAAGTCTGCGTCTGTTGATAAAGAAAAGACTCCTGAACCCAATGCCCCAGCAGACACTTCAACAGATGCCCCAGTTGACCCTTCAAGAGATATTCCAGCCGGTCCAGTGGAAAATGGGGTTAACGGCACAGAAGAAAACGGTACGGAAGCCAAAAATGGCAATACTCCAATCGAACTGGCAAATGGTATACACGAGCCTATCCAAATAGAGGTCATTCCTGAGGAGCCTGAATCTAAGAGAAAAGCCGAAGAAGAGGTAGACAATGATCCCAAGAAACATAAACTGTCGTGATTGTCATTAATATGTATTTTATTCATTAATTCATCTTGTATAATCAAGTTAATATAATTCATCCAATTAATTTGATTCTAATGCTTGTAAACCTTGAGCCAACTTCAATTGTCTGGTAATTGCCTCTTGTTTAGAACCTATCAGGGCTTTAGGAACAGTAAAATAGTAAGTGTTTCCTTCTCCAGTCTGTTCAACACTATAATCAAGAACATTCTTAATACGAAGAATAGAATCTAAATCCGAAAAATCACCAATAATCGAACGGATTGTTGACTCGCTCATCGTACTGGATCCTACTGACTTGACAATAAACTTAAGCTTGAACAACCTAAGTAATTTGGTTATTAAATCTAAGCATTTGTAATAGAAATTAGTCCCTGGGTATTTGCTGGGTTCAGTTAATTCATAAAGATGGTTAAACTGAGATCTTGAGTTTGGATTCAACGAGAACCTTTGGACGATTTTATCAACATCAAGGCTTCGTAATAATTGTAAGAATTCCAACACCGATACCAGTTTTTCTTTATAGGTTCCATTTATTAAGACCGATCCAAAAGATTGGAATTTCAGGGTTTCAACATACTCTTCTTGAATTTGTTCGGGATTGCCTAATCCAGTTTGAGCAGCGTCCCATCCACTTAAACCTGATCGAGATCCTCTTGAACTTAAAGTATCATTGCTAATATGTGACGACAAAAATGGGGGTAAAGATGACACCACACGATTAAGTTCATCACGGAAAAGTTTGGGTTGGTTGGAAAGATCTTCTAGTCCTTTTGAGGCACAAATGGTGTTCAAAATATATAACAACGACACTTCCTGTCTTTCAAGCAATGGGGTATGCCAGGAGTCAGAGACTTCTTTATCTTGATTCATATTTATAGGGCTAGTTTTTTGAACTCTTTGGGTTCTATGTAAAGAAGGTTGGATTTTCTGAGGTACCGACACAGAATAATCTGAACTCGGAATCAGAAAATAGCATTTGAAATACATACCAGCTTCTTGGTTGTAAGTTTCATTAATAGAATCCAAGGCCCGGAGTGAGACACATAAAAGATTAAAAGCAGTATACTTATAATAGCAAATAACATCTAGGATATTGACCTGGAACTTTTTCATTAACTCAAGTGGTAAATCTGGGGTAACCACTTTATCATTATATAAAGTGTCCATGAAAAGGTCTGAACATCCACACATATAAGTCAAGCGAATGAACTTCAGGAGAGCCGAGAACGTTGTTGGGATTTGATTGGAGTAAACCTTTGAGTTGATTACTGATAATTTGAATAGTTTTTTAGTGAATGTTCCAAGATGGCCAAATTTGACGGGATTAGTATTTATTAATCCCAAGTCAATGGCAACATCTTGTTCCACTAGGACCACCAAAATGTCGTAGAATTCATTGACAACTTTGGTAAACTTAACCGACTTTCCAAGAAATCCAAGAAGTTCTTTATAGGCAAGCGGTTTAGAAAACATGAAAATCTGGGCCTCTTTCATATCTCCATACAATTGGCCTACTTGTTGTCTGATTTTGCGGACTAATTCGGGGTCCAATGCTGGCGCTTCAGATAACACTCTATCCATAGCATATTTGGTTTCCAATAACACCTGGCAAAGATAAAGTAAACTAGTAAACCAGGCCACGGTACACGATTCTACGGAGCTGACTCGAAGTTTAGCCATGACTTCATGGAACAACTCTTTGGTGTCATAAACATGATGAAGAAGTTTATCGGCGGTATCACAATTCTGAGCGTCTTCAATATACCGGGGCTCTAGTTGGGTTTGGATTAGGAGTATGAACTGGTCTATATTGTTTGTGACACTATCTTGTTGGAACGGCCCCCCAAGCATTTGTCTCGTCTTAACTACTGTGGTACTTAGATCAAAGAATATTTCATAGTGCGAATTTACATACTATTTACATTGTGGGGAATGGCATAAGTCTATGGCATCTGGCCAGGATTTCCATAAGATCAGGCTCTTCTACCCCCATATAACCGTGTCTAATAAGAAAATCGATGATAACCATACCACAATTGGGTTTAAACCGGTGGTTCCGGAGCTTTTCAATCACATCATCGACTTCTAAAAGCTGGAAGTCTTGAGACTCTCCATCCACTGGATGAGGCACTACACTTGTTTCATCTTCAAAGGCTAAATCGTGAATGTATTGTACTTCTGGTTGAACTCTTTCAACCTTTTCCAGGGTTGGATGGTACATGTACAGAAGCACTCCAGCACTCTTTATATTAGACTTAACAAACAGAGAATCCAATCCTGCTTCTTCATAACACTCTTTAACCATAGTTTCATAAACTCCGTTTGGGTACCCCAATCCTCCAGCTACGGTATTATCTAACATTCCAGGATACGTTTGTTTAGTGTCTGATCTTCTGGGGATCCAGAGCTTCAACTTACCATTGGAAGACTTGTCAGCTGGAACATACCCATTCATATGAACTCCATAAGTCACGACACCAATCAATACTGAAAATGCTCTTTCAATCCGCATATATGGAGTATGGGTTGGACAGAACACCGTATAGAGTTCATCCCGCCATCCATGCTTCAATTCGGCGTCAAAACATTCCTGCTGCTTCCACTTGACCGCAATGTTCATAAAGTGTTCACTTCTCTTCTCTAGAGTGTCAAGTTTACCATCAATTGTAATAGTTCTATTGGTTTTATCCACCAAAAGACCATCTTCTTGATCAAATTTAAGGGCTACTTCTTCACTCACAAACCCAATTGATGGGGTTTTTTCCGATATATTTGCGTCATGGGGGTAGAACACATACCAGCCGTGGTCTTTGTCATATGTGAAGCTATCCACCTGCCGAATCACGTCTATAAAGCTCATCTTTGGATCTCTGACAAGTGGTTTTCAATTCGCGGTATAAGCATATTTTAGCTCATTGAAATACTATTTCTGCGAAAACTACAATTAGACAACAGTTACCAGAGAAAATCGAACAGGCCAGGTTAGACAATGTCAGGGACATCTCGGGCGTTGATCCAAGATCTTAACGCCGTGTTCGACAACTGGGAGAATGACCTGAATAACCCCCAGACCTCCCAGTTGTTTAAAACCATTGGTGCTTACCATCAAAAGCATAATACCCTACTAAGTGTTCAGCAGTCTACAAATATCCATAACGAACTACATCGGTTCTACAATAATCAAATCTTCCCTAAATCAAACCTTCCGAGAGAAATATTCTTTGTCCAGATTTTAGCAGAACTAGTGCCGGTATTAAGTGAAGAAGAGGTGGGGTTCTGGCTTAAGACATACTTAAAACCCGCTGTGGATAGTGGGAATTATGACCTCCAGTTTATACAAGCCTGTAAAGATTTTATTAACAAAGTGGGGATCAACTTTGATGTTAGGGGTGACCAGGACTTGAATAGTCGAAGATATGCTATTGCCTCGATGGTGATGAATCATATTTTGGATATTTATCTAGGGTCTTTTGAGAAGACAATAGAAATCCTTGATTTAAATGTTGAAGAAGATGAGATAAAAAGCCAGGAGTTTTTCGAAAGACTTCGTTTCATCAGAAGTAATTGTTTGCCCTTATTGTATGATTATGCCTTGAAACATCCCAAGTCATTTGCGATGTCAATTAATACTCATTTTGTGGATGCCAAACAACGTTTGAGAGTGTTGACTCTTCTTACACATGTATTGAATTCTCGATCTTCTGCCCTTCATGCTATTGTGGAGACAGATCTTTTTATCAATATTTTCAAATGTCTACTGTTTGATTTTAATGAAAGGGTCCTTTATGCCTGTTTAGCATGCTTGGTAATGTTGGTGCCGTTGGTCAGTGATAGAATATCTCAATATGTTTCAGATTTACTTGTTATATATACTCGAGTCATTCTTTGGAACACTTATGCTTTTAGTATTCCTTACCGGATTAATCTTTTGAAAGGGAAATTTAATACAGAATATTGGCAAATAAGTGAGCCTGAGGAAACGTCCCCAGATGAGATCTCTAATGGGGTCAACTCTCGGCCACCTTTTGATTCTCACATTATACTAGATGCTGGTCATTTAGTATCGGTTATTTATGGGCTTTTTCCTTACTCTCTAACTTTATACTCTCAGGATCCATTGGCTTACCTAGAAAAATACCCTACCCAATTACTTCCTCGACAACATTTAAATTTGATAAATAATGCTATTGGTCAAGAATTGTCTCCAAAAGATAAAGGAATTATGGAGGTGGTTCCTGGAATGACTAGAACGTATTTGAAGTCTTTTATATTGCATCCAAACTTTTTACACCCTGAGAGATTGAGTGTAGAATATGAAAGGAAAGATCCTACAAAATGGCTTATAGATGATAAACAAGATGATTCTTTAGGAGTGGAGGAAATTTTAATTGGATGTTTAGGATTAAATCCCGCTTTAGGGTTTTACATTCCAAATGTGGTTGATTCTGACTCTATGAAAACAAAATCCACTGGATCTTTAGGTGAAGGGGATGCTGCTACTGATGGGAATATAAGGTCATACCATCCAAGTGTGGTTAGTACCGGCAAGTCCAGTAATGGTGGATCACAATCAGTGTCACGAACTTCGTCCGTAGCTGGCCCTATTTTCTTCAACTTTGGGGGGTTAACTGGTCCTAACAATCATACTACTGCTATGAATCGAAAACTTTCAGTAGTTCCTACCAATCTCGTAATTGATTCACATAAATCCAGTGAAATTTCATTCAATGAAGTTAATTATGCTAGCTCAAGAACAGGATCAACATATGACGATAATATCAATGCCCATAATGGTGAACGGAAAGGTAGTGATCCACTGAAGGAACTTTTTTCAACTCATGAAAGTTTGTATAATACCAAACCCCGGAATGATTCTACTTTCTCAGACCAAACCCATATTGGAGAACTGAAAACAGATGTTCATAGTCTTTTGGGAGACAAAGTTAACCTGTTAAGGACCCAACCATCGATGGCATCAGTTGATTCCAGTAAAGAAACTGTTTTCAGCACCTCAAGTGGACCAACAGTTCAGGAACCCAAAAAGGTATTCTCCGGTACAGCCCTTGATTTCTATCAACGAGAATTATTGTTAATGAAAAATGAAGTGGAGTTTGCTAGTTATATGAAACATCTTAACAAGTTTCAGTACATAAAGCTTAAACTTGAGGTCAGTAAACATAAACGTGACGGAAGTTTATGGGAGAAATCTGCCGAGTTACTTAATGATCAAGTGAAATATGATAAGTTGAAGGAAAGTCATGAAAACTTGAAACAAGCATTTGCAGAGTTACAAAAAGAATTTGAGACTGGAGTTTCTTCTGTGAAGATTGAAAGAGATGATTTTGCTACCAAGCTCTTAAAATTACAAGATACCCGGAGAAGTATAACCGATTCATTGGCAGTTCTTGAGTCAGAAAATGCTGAGCTCAAGTCACATATTGAAACATTAACCAAGGAAGTAGTCCCCCAAAAGGACCAAAGTATCAACCATTTAAGTTGTCAATTGAAAGATATCCAAACTGATTATGATCTTATAGAAAAAGAATTGGCAGATGTGAAGGTTTCCAAGCCAGTAGAAAATATCGACACCAAAGAAACCGCAGAGGTGGATGGACCTGAAAAGCAAATATTTGATATGAAACAAGAATTGAATATGTTGAACGAGAGAAACTTCAAATTGAATGAAGAGATCCAATACTTGAAAGTGAACTTAGACACAGCCACCAAACGGTATGAAACCAAAGTTGGGGCCAATAAGAATGAAGTTGCATTCCAATTGGGAAATATTCATAATCAGTATGAAAAGAAAATCCAAGAATTATCTTCCACTATATTGAAGTATGAAACGTTATTGGAAGAGAAGAATTTAAGAATTGCACAATTGTCTTCGTCACGTCCTATATCAATTCCAGGCTCCATGAGTACTGGCAGTGAAATGGGTCGTAATCCCTCCCAATCACAATCACATTTTAACGCAGGTTACACCAACAATGGTAGTAATAATGCCACTGGCCAAACTCATCCTATGGCCATACAAAACCCTCAAGGTCAATATTCCCAACCAATGTATGAGAATAATCCAATGGATTTATATGAGGCTAACAGACAAAGTTCCAATTCATCCAATGAATCTATTAGTGCTCATGCCCAACTTCCATTCAACACTCCACCCCTCCATACTCCAGTGCCAATGTCTAAACACTCATCATTTACTGGGACCCAGCCTCAATCCACACCTATTGTTAAGGGTAGAGGTGGGTACCAGAAACGGTCCAAGAAACATATGTAGATACATACAAACTAATAAACTAATTAATACTGACTAGTAATGTGCTGACTGCCATAGTTACCGACTTGCTATAGTGCATTGACTAGTATACTAACACCAAGGTGGTAATGGACCGTGTCTATTGTTATCGCGTGCTGTCAAGCATTGTCCATAACGACAATTTCCCATAACTGCGACACGAAACATATTCGCGATCCCGGTGAAAAATCTACGTGTTTAACATTGAAGAAGCAACAGCTAGTGATTGTATTGAGCCTGTAGTAGATTCAATGCCAGAAACGATGTCGTCTCAAACATTGAAGAAAAGAGGGGGCGCCGGGTTCAAAAAATCCGCCGAAAAAGCTCCTATTGCCGAACCGGAAGATGATAGTAAGACCAATGTGGTACCAAAAGATCCAGACTATAAATACTGGTTTGCCATGGCTATCGTCACAGGGTTTGCCATTTTCACTCGGTTTACTAAAATCGGCCATCCTTCCAAAGTAGTTTTCGATGAAGTTCACTTTGGAAAATTTGCTTCTTACTATTTAGAAAGAACTTATTTCTTTGATTTGCACCCTCCATTTGCCAAATTGTTGATTGCATTCACGGGTTGGTTAGTTGGGTATGATGGTAAATTCAAGTTTGAAAGTATTAACGATGATTATCTCACTCAGAATGTGCCTTATGTGGCCTATAGAGTGTTAATTGCCATCCAAGGTACTGCTATTGTTCCAATTATTTTCCAAACTTTGAAGACTTTGGATTATTCAGTTGATGCTTGTTTATTTGGAAGTTTAATTGTTTGTTTCGATAATGCTCATATCATTGACTCTAGACTTATCTTATTGGATGCCACTTTGAACTTGACGGTGGCTTTGACCATGTTCTGTTATGTGAAATATTCCACTTATAGAACTCAACCATTCTCTAAGAATTGGTGGATCTGGTTAAATGCTACTGGTGTGTCTTTATCATTGGTTATATCTACAAAATATGTCGGGGTTTTGACTTATGTCACTATTGGGATTGCTGTGTTGACCGAATTATGGTTCTGGTTAGACTATAAAAGAGGTCTTGATTTGTATGGATTTACTTGTCATTTCGCAGCCAGATTTTATTGTTTAATTGTATTCCCATTTATCTTATATTTGTTCTGGTTTTACGTTCATTTTGCCATTTTGAACAAATCAGGTCCTGGTGATACGTTTATGTCATCTGAATTCCAAGAAACTTTAATTGAATCTCCTTTGGCCAAATACAGTAAATCTGTGAACTTTCATGATGTCATCACTATTAACCATAAAGATACTGGAGGGTTTTTGCACTCTCATGACGCCAAATATCCGTTGCGGTATGAAGATGGAAGAATCTCTTCCAATACTCAACAAGTTACTGCTGTCAAGCCTAAAGGTGATAATGATCTGACTATTGTGGAAGATATTAATAACCACTGGGAGATTATTCCAACCAAAGAAGAATTGACCAGTGAAATGGCAGTCTACACCAATGATATTATTAGATTAAAACACGTTGGAACTGGTGGGTATCTTTTGTCCCATGATGTGGCTTCTCCATTGAAATCTACCAATGAAGAATTTACTATTACTTACGATGAAGATATGCATAGTAAGCACTACAATGAAAGTTTATTTCGGTTAAGATTTGCTCAAGCAGGTTCAAATGCCAACAAGAATAAAAGAAAATTGGTAAAGACTAAAGGAGTTCCCTTGAGACTTATTCACGTAGACACGGTTGTGGCCATGTGGACACACGACGATGAAATGTTACCAGAATGGGGGTTCGGTCAGCAAGAAGTTAGTGGGAATAAAAAGGTTCAAGATAGATCCAATGTTTGGTTTTTCGATACTATTGTCAACTTGGATAAAAATGATAAGAGAAATAACTATGTGGCTAAGAAAGTCAAACCAATGGCGTTCTTAAAGAAATGGTGGCAATTACAATTCTTGATGTTCCATCATAATAATCAATTATCATCCTCTCATCCATTTGCCTCGCAACCAGATTCATGGCCGTTAGCATTGTCAGGGGTTTCTTTCTGGAATGATAACCCAAATAGAAGACAAATTTATTTCACCGGAAATGTCATTGGGTTCTGGATTGAAGTTGTATGTTTGGCAATTTACGTGGGGTTAATTTTGGCAGACCAAATCACTCGTCGTCGTAATATTTTATTACTCAATGATCAAGCTAGATCCAAGTTATATAATACTCTTGGATTTTTCTTTATTGGATGGTGTGCTCATTACTTCCCATTCTATTTGATGAACAGACAGAAATTCTTACATCATTACTTACCAGCTCATTTGATTGCTGCTTTGTTCACCGGGGGTTTGGTGGAATTTGTTTGTTCCAATAACAGATTAGTGTCTTCCAGTCCAAGAGGAGTTCAAAAACGGAAATTGGGATTGGTGGTGACTTTATGTACTGCTGGAATTGTGTGGTTCTTCTTTTACTTTAAACCAATCTCTTATGGTGATGTTGCATTACCAGCTGCTGAGGTCCAAAAGAGACAATGGTTGGATTTCAAGTTACACTACTCCAAGTAAGCTAGTCCCAGCTAAAAGATATCTCTCTAGTAACCAATCTAATCAGTGATATCCGTAGCGTAGATAGTCTTAAATAAATAAAATATTGATTTTGCAGCCAGATCTTCGCGATGCTTGTGAACAATTTATCTCAGAAACCACCAAGTAAACCAAAAATGTCGGTGAGATTGTTCCTCCAGAGTGTAAGAAAGTCGCTTGAAGTCCAAAGCAAATCCCATAGACTTCATTTTGTCACTGGTAACCAGTCGGCTGACTTGGATTCTGTGGTCAGTGCTCTCAGTTTCTCTTATTTGAGTTATAAATATGATTCCTCCGTGGCTATCCCATTAATTAACATTCCTAGAAAAGACTTCAAACTTAGAAGAGATATCAAGTTGGTATTGGAAGCACAAGAAATCACCGAAGACCAGTTATATTTCATCGAAGATTTCAAGTCTATTACCCAGGGTCACAGCAAAGTTGAAATAACCTTGGTGGACCATTGTAATCTTCAAGGAGAAACCTTACACGAATATGCTCAGCAAGACCGATTGGTGGTCAAGTCCATTATCGATCACCATGAAGATGAGCAAGTGTTTTTGGATGCTGTGCCAAGAATCATTAAACCTAATGGATCCTGTTCCTCGTTAGTGTTTAACTACTGGAGCCCAAAAATCAATGAATCTATTTTAAAAGAGAACAACGCAGAAATTATCAAATTATTGTTGGCTCCTTTGATTATTGATACTTCCAACATGTCTCAAAAAGTTGAAGAAGATGATAAAATTTGTATGGCTTCCTATAAAAAGCTTTTGCATGCTGATGAAGTAAACGTGGAATCCAGTGATTCTTTTATTGAGGATTACTTTAACACTATCAAAACCGCCAAAAAAGACTTGGAAGGGTTCAAGTTTGAAGAGATCTTGAGAAAGGATTACAAACAATTCAAATTCAATGGGATTAATGTTGGGTTCAGTTCCATTGGGAAATCAATTTATTGGTTACTCAAGACGTATACTAATGAGGATATTTTGTCTGGCATTGAAGATATTTGTGGTTTCTACAATTTAGATGCTTTGATCATAACTCCGTCATTTTCTGATAAACAAGGCAATTTTAGAAGAGAATTAATGTTGACATACGATTCTAACACACCGTTTATTAATGACTTGGAAGCTGTACACCAAAAGGTATCAACATTGGAATTGAATTTAGATGTTTATCACAAAAGCAAGTTTGTTAATAGAATTGCTGAATTAAATTCAAGTAAAGTAATTAAAATCTTTAACCAAAAAAACTTGGCTGCCTCGAGAAAACAGATTGTTCCAGCCTTTAAACAAGCATTGGAATACAAATCAATGTATTAGAATTATTTATATACCCCTAAATAACTAATCTTATAATCTATTAAATTCTCATCTTCTTGTAAACTTACTTTCTTACAATCTTCAGGTAAGGAATCATTGACTTTATTTAGTTGACTTAAAAAGTTTTGGAAAATATCATCTTCAACAGTGATCTCATCATCTGATATCCGGTTGGACGGTTCTTGTGGTTTGAAGTATAGTATTTTTAGGGAGTTTACCAACCGGAGGTCATTTACCGTGACACTCTGGCCGATATTAAATATCCAAATGACATAGTCGTTTATCATTAACTTTCGTATGGCTTGTAGGTTTATTTTGTCCAAAATTAAGTTATAAATATACAAGTAAGCAGGGTAGTCTTCTAGTATACTATCATAACTTAATTTAAGACTCCATTTATACAATTTGACGCAATTCTTTGATGTGATTTCTCCTAGCACCTGGCCACAACTACAAGTTTGTTTTGCATTTTTTGTGATTAGCTGCTTACGGATGTCACTATTCCTTATTAAAAAATAATAGTTTCCGATTAAAATGCCGTTGGGATTAGGGACCAAATCGCCGTTAAAGTCCTTTGAAGTATTCGATTGTGAGGCATCATTAGGCTTATGACAGTGCCAGAAATCCATCATTTCTACCCATAAACTAGATGGCATATCACTGAACCTGGAATAATCAGCAGAATCAATTATTACCTCGTGACAGTTTCCACATAAGAGTTTGAATTCATTAACATTGGCTTCATTTTTAGGAGTTTTCAACAAATCTTTACACGACCAAAGCTGGAAGTCCAATAAGTTCATGAAATTTTCAACAGGAGGTTCACCTTGGAGTTTTAGGGTTATGGCTATGGCGTTATTTGTCTTTTTCAAGTTAGTCAACTGAAGCTCATTCTTCAGAGAAGTTTCTTGAGGAAGCTCTACGACTATGGGGTCTTGATCAGCGACCGATAGTATGAGCTGGTGGTCCCGCAAGCTGATATTTGTGATCAGTTTGACATTGTGGTCAAAGTCTATGATGGTGGAGATGGTTCTTAATCTCGGTAGATATTCACATAAATACATTGTAGAGAAGTTTTTACTGTGCGAGTTGCAAATTTTAAGCTGCAAATGTCAGGGCCATTTGGACAATAGGGCCATCGGTGGACAAATAGAATGGAGAGTATTTGTATGAAAGATGTGATATTTGAATAAATAGCAATCTATAAATCAATAGGATAGGGTAACTCATTTATAGAAGAAGCCCGAGATCTGGAAGATATGGAGCGGCCAGATATAGAACCAGCAGACGGTTTATGATTCAAGTTTCGGTTGTTGAGGACTTGGTCAATGGAAATGGCATTAGGTGGGACATTCAATTGGGCAACAGGATCGGAACGAGAATTGGCCCTAGATCTCTTCTCCTGAACTACTGAATCCGAGAAAGATCTGGGTTCAAGATTCTCATGATTTTCGATTCTCTCTCGTCTATCTCTTTCTAACAATTCAATTTTATCACTAATGATCCGAGAATCTTTGATATCTTGTCTTGGGGACATTCTAGGAGATAAACTCTGAGGAGAATATCGAGGGGAAGGTTGGCGTGACCGAGGAACTTGTTCGTAAGGAATCTGAGACACTTCATGATACCCTTGAGGAACAGAGTGAGGTTGCAGTCTAACTTTCCGATTGAATAAAGGCGTAGATCCAACATCAGGAGATGAATCAAATCTACTCACCGAAGAAAGACTGAAGAAATTCAAAAACTTGTTTGTCAATTTGTAATTTTTGTAAATGGTTTGGTTGTCAATGGAGCAGAAATAATCCAAAGAGTAAGCTAGGAAGTATGGAGACCGAAGTTTATGCTTATTTGAAAGGGTATACAACTCAAAGTTGAAAGATTGGAACGATAGTATGATGGAATTGATAATATTATTTGTTCCCGACACTGTCAACAATAATCCATTAAATTTTGAGACAATAGCGGAATTAAGTAGTAATAAATTCACCAAAGGATCAATAAATCGAATTTCCAAATAATCCAAATGACTGAGCTGGCTGTTATTAAACATTCTAGATCCAATACCATTCAAATAATAATATGTTAAGATCAAGCAACCTTTACCATAAAATAACCACATTTTGAATGCAAATGTCATCATTTGCACAAAGTTAAACATTGACATATCCAATACTTTTACCACAAGACTACCTTCTGCTTGAACCAAGATCATATAGTAAATCCAATAATTGAATAAAAACTTGATATTTTGCAACTGTTTGGCATTATCATTTTTGGAACTTAGTAGGTTTATCAGTTTGACTGTAAGTAATAACGGGTACACAAAACATAGGGCTGCTGATAGCACCCATAGTATCAAGGAAATCATAGAAGTAGTTGAATTACTCCTATCCCCTTTTCTGCAAGGAGTTTAAAATTGACAATTGAATCGAATAAAAGAACCCTGGATGATTCTATTGTCACAAGTCTTTGTCTATGGTTTTTCGCAATCACAAAATAACACCGAAGTCCGTGTCACAAATCAGCAGCAGAACTGAAGACCAAAAGTTTAGTAAGGAAAATCTAGCAGACTTTAAAGACTTTATAGATGAGTAAAGTAGAAGAGGTTAAGGAATGTAAAAAAGTAGAACTTCGTACCCAAAAATTAAAAGGGTTGAACACGGTAACGGTTGAATATATTTTTAGCAATTCGGCAGTATTTAGTAAAAAGAGATGATGTCACGCATACATAGTTAAGGAGTCAATATAGCGGCGCGGTGCCACGGGCCTATCCTCGGCAGGGAAGGTGGTAGCTAGTACCAAGGCTACGGAGGTCACGGAAGGAGGTAGACAGGATAATTTTTTATGTGCAAGAAGTAACATACTCAAATGAGACGGATATAAATTGGCATATTCTGGTGAGGCAGATTCTAGAACTCATCATACCTCCCTGAATCAAACCATCATTCCATTGTACATTTCATCATTCCATTGTGTGTGGAGCATATTTTTCTGAAACCACTTGCATCATTTTCATCACATTGACTTCTAAGAGTTCTAATCGTTTTCAGGGTCTGCTGGGTCAATTATGTCTGTCTAATTTCTGTCTAGAGCAATACTCTAAAGTTAGTTTGAGCAATATGAAGGAAATCGATTGCGATGACTATCAATTGAGATACACATGCTAAAAGTAGTAAGGTACGAGCTAAAGTAAGCAAGTGAGACACTCAGATCTTAATTGCTCTGAGACATGAAATTACTTTGATAGATTTGAATAGGAAGTAGGTTACCTAGATGACTCCCGAATAGGTAATCTAGATATGGTCGTGTACGGGCGGTTCCTGAGGCTAGATATCAGTTGAGATATCAGATTTCATGACCTTGTCGATCTTACCCCAACCGAATCCTGTTCCCGAGTCAATTCCGTCTCAATTAGTCGTAGTAACCTTACTACCGACTTTGTCACAGACTTTGTCTCTGACCGTGTCAATGACGTCGTATATTCGTTCTCTTCGTATCTTCATCTCTGTTGCAACCTCGCCACGACACGACCAACGCGTTATTTACAGTGTATAAGTCTACAATACTACAACTCTACAGCTACTACAAGTCACTACACTAACTAGAAAAGGTGCTATAACATTATATAAGATGTCAGAATTTGAAGGTGCCAACTACCAAGTTCCCTCCCAGGGCCCAGAAGACAATAACATGGGTAATGACCAAGCAGACGACGTGTTAGGCTTGGATCAACAAATAAAACTAACCAAACGATCAAAGGTAGCTACCTTGAACCAAGAACGGGTTTTAGGGAAAACTGGCTTGCCTTATATAGTCAAGAGCCACCAGAAAGTCGGGCGGATCCTTAAAAAGAACGATAAACGGAAACCCAAGACCAAACAAGACAAGTATGATCACGAAGACCAAAACCTCGCGTCAGTATTACAATTCTACCAATTATGGTGTCACACGTTGTTCCCCAAAGCAAACTTCAAAGATTGTATCCAATTACTTCGAGGCGTGGGACACCGGTCCAAGGCGGTCAAGGTTTACCGCCAGGAGTTATTGGAACGTGAATTGTATAAGATGAAGATAGAGAAAGGGATTATAGACGTGCCTGATCCGAGCTATGCTATTGATGTGAATGGTCCTGAGCAAGAGGAAGTTGCTACGGAGCAAGGTGGGGAGAATGGTCATAATGATTCAGATGACGATTTTGCGTTTATGAATAGAAGTAATGGGTTATTTGTGGGGAACGATGAGGAATTATATACCACTCCGCCTAATGAACCAGAAAAAGAGAATCAACCAGAGAATCAAGCACAACAAGATCCAGTACAGATCAGTGTCCCCCCACACGACTTTGGTGCTAGTAATCCTATACAAAAACCAAGTCTTACTCAATTTTCAGACGACGACTTTTCAGATGAAGAAACGTTTCTCTCAACCAAAGCCAAACCTCAAGAAGAGATTCCAGAAAATGAAGAGTTTGAGGAAAATCACGATGAAGAATTGGATATTATGAACGAACTAGGAATGTAATGTATATTGCTACCCACTAATATAGATTTTTCTCATGATACTTACATTGGTAAAGATTTTGGAAAGGTCTTCTGCTTCAAGGTGCTTGTCCATATCTTTGTTGAAAAGTCCTATAAGAAACCCTCCTGATCTCAAGTATAAGTTAACAAATGACTTACTACCTTGACTTGACCCCGACCCCGGTTTGGCCCTTTTCTGCCGAACCAACTTGGAATTGTGTCTGTAAAAAGGCATGATAACTCCGTTATTATAAATGGTGTTATTGGCAAGATTTTTGTAGTGAATTCCAAACTCGGTTTGAAAGCTTTTATGATGAATCAAGTTTTCAAAGTTCAACGACGAATGTGTTGACCCATAACTCCCAATAATTCTTGTCATGAAGTCTGGATCGTGTTTCTCGTCCTTGATAAGCTTATTAGCATACTTAAACGTATCGGCTTCCACCTTATTATCATTGGCTGCAAAATATTGAGAATCAATTTTATAGGTTTCAGCAATTCTTATTTCCAATATATAAACGAAATCAATGTTATAGTTGGTACTGATGATTTTACTAAGAAGATTGGCTCCTTTTTTGAGAGATCCAATTCTAAGAAGTTTTTCAGTCAAAGTTCTATTATTCATAAGCTCTTGCTTTTCAGTTTCGTTGATAATATTTGATAACATCTTGAAATTATATGTTTGAGTATAAGGACCGCCAGAGCCATCTTTTTCAAATACTGTCATAGAAGAACCTCTTGAAGTAGCTCTTCCAAGCCTTAATTTCAACTGGTTCAATTCAAGCATTTTCTCATTGTTTGAGTTCTTTATGGAGTTAGGACCATTAGAGTTATACTTGATTCTTAACTGGTCAAGAGGGGTAGATAAAATGTCCATGATTTCCTTACTATATTCTCTTAATTTTTTGATCTCCAGAGGTTCAAACTGTTTTCTAGGATATGACTCAAATATTGATAAGATTCCAATGACGTCATGTTTCGGGGTTTCAAGGGGAACTCCACAGTAAAATTGAATATATGGCATACTAGTGACAAATGGGTTGACGGCAGTTCTCCAATCATTCTTAGCATCTAATAAGAGAAAATAATCTTGTGAAAGAAGGGCATGGCCATCAATTGAAATGGCTCTAGAGGTTTCGGCCATATTAAGCATACTTTCATATTGAATCACAACCTTATTATTGGTCACAAGGGAAATACTTACCCCTTTCAAGTTGAAATCCTTTCTAATCCTTGCAATTATCTTTCTAAATATCGGCCGTTCTTCCCATTGTTTCAAATGTCTATAAGACTCTACGGTATTTAATCTACTCATTTCATTGTAACATTCAGGGGGTTGCATGAATTTGGCATCTTTAAAACAAAGTGGCTGGGGCACGGTAGAGAGATTCCATTTTCCCTAGATTTGTTAATATGATTCTTTATCTTTATTAGGTTAATACATACTTTAGAATAAGCATCTAAGAAGTGAGCTCTAGTTACTCCTATAGGACTGGTACTACTATGTTTGTACGGGGCAATAAACGTGACTGGGGCGTTACCCGAAGGTTCCGACTCCTCTTTCTTTGAAGAGCCTCCTGTTCTTCTTTTATTTCTACTTAGCATTTAATGATAGCAATAGTTTGGTTGCAAATGTTGCAGCCATAGACTTTTTGCGGCCATATTCACAGAGACACTGGTACGCGCACGTAAAAAGTTTATAAGCTTTTAAAGTACATTTATACAAATTGAAAGTCATTTATACAAATTGGTTTATTTATTGATACTAGGACATAAATACTGGTCTATGTATATGGATTACTTAGCATCTTCCATGGTAGTATCTTTATCTTTATCATCATCTTTATCATCAGGTTCTTTGCCCTCATCTATTTTCCCTAATTCAGGTTTGGCTTGTTCTTCTGATTCTTTGGATTCTCTTTCTTGTCTAGCTTTTTCTTCTTCCAAAGAAAGTCTCAAGGCCAATGCTAAATCTGGGTCCATATTAGGGTCTATATCACCTCCACCGGCACCATAATCCATTCCCATACCACCCATGTCCCCATTTCCAGTTTCAAATCCTTCTTCTACTAAAATAGGAGAAGTGGCTATGATTTCATATAATAATCTAGGACCTGGAGGAACTGTCACAAGGTGAGAATTATCATGATTATTTATAATACTATTGAATTTTTCTAATTTGGGGGTGTTAACTGATTCTTCACCAAAATTTATCACATCAATGGCCACATTATTCTTTTTCATCTTCTTGGCCAATTTCTCCAATTCTTTATCAGATTCAGTGATAGGACTTCCCACAAATATTATGATTCGTTGACTTTGGACCTTATTTTGCCGATGTTTCAACGCTAATGCTGCCACTTGAATCCCACTGGAAAAGTGGTTAGAGCCATGGATTTTGGTTTCATGGGCCCCCGATAAGATTTTCCCGAAATCTGTGGTTAAAGTACTTAACACTTCGGGGCCTTTACCTCCATAAGATAATAAGCCTACTGTGTTTTCAGGGTTGGAGTTAACTTTATTTTGGAAAATATACTCGGTGGTAGACAATTGGGCTTCATAACGAGAAGACATGAAATCTTCGTTTCGCATGTACTCCGAGTTGTCGATGGCTATCATCGTTGCTTCGAGAACCATCTTGACGTTGTTTGATTGAGGTGTTAGTAGTTGAGTTAAGTTGAATCGCCACCGATGTTGAATTCGCGGGTTCTGCCATATTGCCATAGTAATGTCGCGAAGATTGATTGAGAATAAATCTAACTAGTACACAAAGCTAAAGACTAACACCCAGAAAATGGCATATACTCGGGCCCAGAAAGAGAAGTTGATACGACAATTCAAGTCGATGACGGATGAGAAGTTGAATACCTTAACTAAAGACACAAATACCATATGTAACGCGTGTGAGAACAGAATCAATCGGAAATTGAATACTGTGAGTGTTACCTTATGGCACACCAAGATACGAGATATCTTGGAAGTGGAAAGAGATCATAGACCAACGACCAAGAGTTTGTTGGGAGATATCACAAGGATGAAGGAAAGGAAAATTAATCGGAAGTAACCCTCCAAGGAGGAGTATTGATGGTGTAATATAATATAGTGTAATATAAGATAATGTATTGGTGTAATAGTGCAAAGTGTGCTATAAGTTTTCTTAAACGTTTATTATAAATAGTATACGTAACAATCTATGCCTCTTCAGGAATGTCATCATGGAAATACTTACCTTCAATAGTAGGTTTAATGACTCCCACTCTAATCACGAAATCACCAAATGGTTCATTTTCATTTCTCTCCAAACTCCATCTCTTGAACAAAGGTTTCAAAATCTCCAAGATTTCATCTTCTTTAATCGAATACCGGTAAATCTTATTCAATCTTTCACCATGGTGTCCACCTCCCAACATCAAATTATAAGCTCCATAAGCTTTACCTACAAGAGCCACTTCTGCCACCCAAGGTCTAGCACATCCATTTGGACATCCAGTCATTCTCATAACAACCGAATCGTGTCTTAAACCATAATCTTCTAAAGCACTTTCTAATTTGGTGACTAATTCTGGCAAGTATCTTTCACTTTCAGCCATAGCCAATCCACAAGTAGGGAATGCCACACAAGCAGCTGAGGATAATCTTAACCCGGAGAATTCCGTGTTATCTAATTTATATTGAGCCATTAAAGATTTGACCGTAGCCATATCTTCATCAGCAATATTGGAAAGTAATAAATGTTGGTTACCAGTTAATCTAAACTCTCCAGATTTACCTCCTTTCAAATATTGAGCAATCTTTACCAACCCAGTCTTTTGAGGTAATTCTGGAGTATCTTCCACTCTACCATTTTCAATGAAAGCAGTGAAATGGTTGAATCCTAATTCATCCTTACACCACCCAAAGTAATCAATGTTAGATTTGATTTCAAATGGTTTAGGAGCCCCGAATTTGTATCCTAGCAAGTCTTCAACTTTGCCTTTGAAGACTCCAAGTCCTAAATCATCAATAGTGTATTTTAACCGAGCATGCTTTCTATTGGTTCTATCACCAAAATCTCTTTGCACCAACATGATTTTTTCACAGGCAATGTGCACTTGATCTTTTGATACATATCCCAACATGGACCCAGTTCTAGGATAAGTCTTTTTGTTGTTATGAGTGGATCCCATACCACCACCAGCTAACACATTGAACCCAACCACTTCATTATCTTCCACAATGGCAATCAAACCAACATCATGAGCATAGACATCCACATCATTATATGGAGGCACCGTTATGACAATCTTGAACTTTCTTGGTAAATAAGTGGCTCCATACAATGGTTCAACATCTACCAAAGCATTACCAGAAACTAAAGTCTTTTTCTTCTTAGGTCCGACTTTTCTAGTTTCCCAAGCCTCTTTGTCACCCTTTTTATCTCCATCATCTTCACCTTCTAACCAAATCTCATGATAAGCAGTGGTTTCTGGTAAAAGATGTTCTGAGATTAAGGTACCAACTTCAGTGATTTGAGAATGGATTTTGGCGTTGTGGGGTAAAGCACTTTGCATGACATTTCTGTTAACATCCCCACAAGCAGCTAAAGTATCCAATAACGTGGAGTTCATCCCTCTAATAGCAGGTTTCAAGTCGTGCTTGACAACCCCGTGCAATTGGAAAGTGGCTCTGGTGGTTAATTTAAGAGTCCCGTTCCCTCTTTCATCAGCTAATTCAGCTAATTTCAAAAATTGATCAGGAGTAGCTTTACCTCCTGGTAATCTTAATCTTACCATAAAAGCATAGGCTGGTTCTTTACCTTGAGCTTTCCGTTCTTCTCTAATATCACGATCATCTTGCATATAAATCCCATGGAATTTAGTCAATTGTTGGTCTACAGCAGAAATGGCTCCAGTAGATTCATCTCTAAGTCCTTCAGCAATAGTACCTCTTAAATAGTCAGATTGAATCTTCATATCTTCATTGGTTAAAGGTTTAGGTTCTTCCACTCCTTCAACGTTATCTACTCCTAAAGCAGTCCATAATTTAGGCATAAACTCATTCAAACCAGTATTGAACCCATCAGCATCTTGATCATCTCCTAATGCCATTTCCGTTAATGGTTGGGCTCCGTATAAGGTTAATTTACCAAACAAGTCTTTACCAGGTTTGTTATAATAATGCTTATCTTCTTTTCTAGGCCAGTATTCAGAATCACCCATACCAAAAACAGCAAATTTAACTGTACTTAATTCCAAGTCGGTGGTATTCTTTAACCCATCCCAGAATCCTTTCCCGTTCATAGGGAACTCCCCTTGTCCGGAAGTAGAAGTAACAAACACAATGTTGGTTTCATTAGGAAGATCTTCCATGGAAATGTCATCCATTGGTAACACCATCGATTTCAATCCTCTACCAGCAGCTTGTCTGTGTAATTTTTTAGCAACGGCTTCAGCATTCCCTCCATCAGAAGCAAATGCCATGGTAACTGGTGGTCCAGATAACCCTTGTAACAATTTATTGAACGAGTCATCAGCCAAGGTTTGTTGTTTCAATTTGGTTTCAGAAGTTCCCGTGGCTTGTAAGTTTCTAGTTAATTCCGGATTCTTTTTGGCCAATAAACTCAATCTGTTTTCCCGGTCCAAGAAGTCTTTCAATTGGTTTCTCAAGTTTGACGAGTCTAACTTGAATTGGTCGTGTTGAGATTCTAATCTAGGATTGAATCTGTATAATGGCCAGTTCCCAGAATCCACTGCTTTTTTGGTTTCTTGTAACACTTTTAAAGTATTATCGAATTCAGACCCATAAGGCAAGTATGCCAACACAATGGATGGACCATTGAATTTTTCAGCTTCAATAAACGCTTGTAACACTTGGGTGTAAGAAGAGTAGATAGCAACAGAAGCCACATAACAATGACCATAGTTCATAGCGTATAACCCAATATCTTTTTTACGAAGCCCGTTCAAAGTTTTCTTTTCGTCATAAGGTTCAGTATCAATAATTAACATGTTGATATTTTCAGCGGAAGAAATAATACTATGGACCCCAGAAGATCCCAAATCATATGACCAGGCATCAGATCCAATTAACCAGTTCGACTTGACATTGAAGTAATCTTTCAATTGTAAAATAGACTTTGAAATTTCAGAATCATCCGAATATAATAAAGCCACAACATTCTTCACGAGGTCTTCAGAAACATCTAATTTCCCAGCTTTAACAGAGCTTAACCAAGTGGATAAGTACTCGAGTAATTTCCCATTATCAATGGATTTGAATTGGTTTCTGTTGACAGCATCATAGATTAATTCAATCAATTCAGACACCTTTTGAGTATAATTCAAAAACTTCCCGTAACCATATTCAGGGTTAGAAGTAGCAGCGTTATCCGAATTGAATTGGTTCAAAACATTCAAATTAGAAGAGTTAACTTGGTTTAATAATTTCAAATAAGCATCTTCTAATTTGATAGCACTAGCAATAGCTTCATTGGTAGCAGTAGTTCTTTCCTGTTCAGCCTTGGTAGATAATTCCACATTGACTTTCCCAAACACCAAGTTTTGGACTGGTTTTTCACTTCTAGTGTTAGCCAATAAGTTATCAACAGCACTGGAAACACTAGAGCTATGGCCAAAGTATCCACAGACCACCTTGGTGAAGTTCTTCAAGGATTGGTATTTGGAGTAATCTTGGAAAAAGTCCAATAATAAAGGAGAATAGTTGGATAATGGCAGGGTGGTTTGTTGGACAAGTGTCAAAGTTTCAACTGAAGATGGGATAATAGATAACAAATGATTCAAGTTGAAAGGTTTATATAAATTGACAGAAATCAATAAACATTTCTGATTGGTAAATGTTTTAACCAATTCATCATTCACCAATCCCAAATATACCACCAAGTCCTTAGGGTTTTTCAAAGCCCTATTGTTCAATAATTGGAAAGGAGGAACCTCTAAGAAGTATAAAATTTGACTGAAAGAAAGATTCAAAATATTTGGCAAAAAGTATTTCTTGGTAATTTCCGGTACGGGAACAGTTTTAGAAGAATTAAATGGAATGATGAAATGGAAAACTGCTTTGTTACCATTCAAAGCCAAATTATAAGCCAATCTGGTATTAGCCACTAAATCAGCTCCATTTTGGGATAAAATAATGGGGAAATCCAAGTCTCTTAAAGAAGTAATGATTTGAAAATCAAAGTTGGTCAACTCCACGTGATTCACCAAAGGTGAGTTTTTGAATGAAGTACTGGATAATAACGGTAAGTTGTTGAAGACAGTTTTACCGTTAGTTATTACTGAAGTAATGTCAATATCTTCATAGTTAATAGTGGCAGCAGCAGTAGCAGCACCTTCTTCAGCACCAGTATCTTCATCTTCAGCAACGTCATCCTTCTTTGCTTGTTGGATTTTTTGGTTTAAATAATCACTGACAAAGAAATATGGATCATTTGACTCAATCAAACTAGTATTATTGGAGAAATACCCACTGTAATTGTCTACAGACTTAGCCAGCTTAGTGGTGAAGACATGGCCATTGAGCTGGGCCACAATCTTGGACAACACCTCTATACTACTCATATCTGTGGAAAAGCACAAGAAAAACCGGTGAAAAGTTAGCTTGAAGTTGATATTTCAAGTGAAAATATACTTGATGGTATACCTTAAAGTGATTGTATGGCACGTGATATCTTGCAATCGCAGAGATTTTTTCGCACTGATGGTTGCAAATATGTAAGCCTCAAATCCGAGGCTCTTATTGGCTAGGAAGGGACAAAGATATGGGAATCTTTATGTACATTTTCTGGTGATTTTATCACTACTCCATGTTACGTAAGTCCGTAGGTACTGGTGGTATCAATTTCAAGGCGATCGGAGCCAAAACGTTTCATCCCCTCTGGTCCTGACCCCTGTGGGGCGCATTTTCAACAGTAAATCCTCCCGGTGGCCAAGCTGGTTAAGGCGCGAGACTGTAAAGAGTTCTCCTCAGAGTGATCTTGAGATCGGGTGTTCGACTCACCCCCGGGAGATTTCTTATTTTTTTTTTTTTTTCGCAGTTCAGTAACTTGGTGCTATACCAACTCAACTATAACACAACACTCTATTACTCCTAGTCTTAGCAGAGGCATACTGTGCTATGGTGCTATACTTACACTCTACTCTACACTCTGTTCTACGCCCTTTTCTTCTTCCCCTCCACTCACTCGTCTCTTTAACGTGGACCCTCCTTTCGTTATCTATAGCGCCAGATCTCCCAGAAAAATAACTGCAAAATATATATCGCAGGTGATCCATCCCTTTCACTTTTTACACATTCTTCTTCTTTCCATAGAAGTTGTTCTTTCCATAGAAGTTGTTCTTTTGGCTACAGGTTTTCTGCTACAGTTTCATAGCTCATAATCGGTCATAGCTCTTGGTTAGAATGCAGGTTATAGATCCCGATATCAATAATAGAAATGATATCAAGCGACAAATCAAATTGGCGATTTCAAAAGTGGCAGCTCAATTGTTAGAGATGGAGAGTAATGATCCCACGGGCTTGGCCAGTATTGGTGCCATTTACGTCGACACGTTAAAGATCTTGGTCAACTTCCCTGATACCGATGTTAGAACTGATCTTGTGGAACCTTTGGTAAAAGTTGTGCAAAAATCTCAAACTCCAGAACTTTTGGGGTTGACTGGTTTGGTGATTTTTGTGTCGTTGGTAAATGAGTCTACTTTTGACCACGCAATGGAACAACTTGGCAAACCGGAATTTAGGGCTTTGGTACCAGGGTTTATTGAAGTGTTGGAACAATCGCTTACTTATTCTGATGATTCTCAAGTGTTTTCTGTAAACTTATTAGATTCTCTGATTGATATGTGGTCAAGTGAGACTTTTAGAAGCGCTTTGTTTAATATGAGTTTAAATTTGTTCAAATTCTTGAAAGAGGATTTCCACCAATTGACTGGTTTGGGGCTTGGGTTTATTGAGTCACTTCATGATGGGAAATTAGAAACTCTGTCTGAAAAAATATCTGAGTGCTTAGAAGCCATTCTGAATAATTTGATTGGGAATGAAAATAGTGGAATTTTCGCTATTTTCCTCTATAATTCGAAATATCTTGAAAAAATCAATTCTTTGGTAGATTTGAATTTGGGCTATTCAATTTCCGCTTGTTGTAAAATTATTAATTATATGGTGGTAGAAATTCTTTCTGGTAGTCACCTTGGGTTTAAATGTTTAGAAACCAGCAGATTATCATCCAAGGTCGATAATAATCAATCTTTAACTGAAGTAAGTAATAAAGGATTGGAATTCGCTTTGCAGCATTTATTGCGGACCTTAGATTCTCCGGAAGATATTTCCAAAAAAATGATTCAAGTGTACATAATTTGGGCCCATAATGAAATCATTAGCTATTGCCAGCTTCAATACGGAAAACTTAATGTGTATTCCATGTTCAATAAGTTGAAACCTAGCATTTCGTTTCTTTCAGTATTCCAGCAGCTCAACTTTAATCTCCTTGATGCGGTATTCAAATCGCAAAAGGTGCAAGTTGATAAAACCCTTCAGAACACTTTGAAGCAGTCAAAACTTCCTCCATATCCCAAACCAGCTTACTTTTGTGATGAATACCCCAACAAAACTCCTTCAGACTTCAATCTTACCGAACATGTTTCTGATATCGAACAGTTGGCTTTGGCTATAGTCAAATCCTTGAAAGTCATATCTATGTTCTCTCAAGATGACTTTTCCAGTTTCTTAAGCAACAATAACGAAGATGTGGACTTACAGAAACGTACAATAGTTCATAAATTCGAAAGATTATTGGCTAATTTAATGATAATCCATTATGTGTTCACCTATTTCCAGAAAATACCTTCAAACTTTCGCCATGCTGCCACCTTAAACATTACTAATACATTAATTGGATTATTGAAACTTGACTTTGAGTCGATTCATTTGAATCAAACATTTACCTGGATAGTAGTCTTGACGTCAATGATGAACTTTGTGGTTTTGAATTTAAAATATTTGATGTGTTTCAATGATCTCATGGAAGTCATCCTAGTTGAATTTAAAAACGATGAAATCATAAACGACCCCGCAGTTAAGGTGCTTATTGGTGACTTTATCCATCGCCATGCAATTGATCTTTCAAAGTATCCAGAATTAGCTGGTTATACTGCCTTTGAACCTGAATCTGACCTTGGATTAGTCACATTTCTGCTGGAAAATGTCAAAGATCGTCACAATGAAAGTAACCAGCTTTCAACTGGTACCATGGATGATTCCTTTTCTACCAATCATCTTTCGAATTTAAGTTTAGACACCGTCAATTCTAACTCTGGCTCCATCTCCTATTCCAACTCATTTGCCAAAGAACCAGAACCAACAAAATCATATTCCCGATTCCAAAGTCAAGCTCAACCCTTTTACCCTGATCCCCAATCGTATCCAGATTCTCAATCTTACACGCAATTTCAATCGCCATCCCAATCACAATTGCAACTTCAGACATCAACAAATCAACCTAGAGGTGGCTATAATACTACTCTGTCAAAAGTCCCGGATTATACTAATGGCAGACAACAAAGTATTCATGTTGATGATTTTGGTAAGTAATCTATATAATATTCGCTTATAGTGTCGTGCGATGCGCATCGTTAATAGAAAAATTAAAAAAAGCTCATCTCCAACCTCATCGCATACATAAACCACATCAAAGATGGTATTAAAGTCCACAGCCGTAGGTGATGTGTCTGTGTACCAAGTGTCTGGGTCTAATGTATCCAGATCCTTGCCAGACTGGATAGAAAAAAAGAGAAAAAAGTCTTTAAAAAGAGATATAGAGTATCAAACCAGAATAGAATTAATTCAAGATTTCGAATTTAGTGAAAGTTCCAACCGGATTAAGGTCAGTCCTGATGGGAAGTATGCCATGGCTACTGGAACATATAAACCACAAATCCATGTTTATGACTTCAGCAATTTGTCTTTGAAGTTTGAAAGACATACTGATGCCGAAAATGTGGATTTCTTGATCTTATCTGATGATTGGACCAAATCTGTTCATTTACAAAACGATAGATCGATCCAATTCCAAACCAAAGGGGGGATTCATTATAGAAGTCGAATTCCTAAATTTGGAAGAAGTTTAAGTTATAATCCTTATAATTGTGATCTTTTGGTAGGAGCTTCGGGAAATGAATTATATAGGTTAAATTTAGACCAAGGAAGATTTCTAAATCCATACCAATTGGATACTACCTTAGGGGTTAATGCTGTGGATGTCAACCCCGTTCATGGTTTGGTGGCTGCTGGTTTGGAAGATGGAGCTGTGGAGTTTTGGGATCCAAGAGCTAGGCAAAGAGCTGCCAAATTGTTTGTGAGTGAACAATTAAATGAAGCAGGAGAAATCAGTGCTGTGGCGTTCAGAAATGACGGGTTGAATTTTGCATGTGGGACATCTGAAGGGAAATCATTAATCTATGATCTTAGATCTTCAGTTCCTACTATTGTCAAAGACCAAGGGTATGGATTTGACATTAAAAAGATCATATGGATAGATGATAATGAATCAGATACCAGTAAAATCTTAACTTCTGATAAAAGAATTGCCAAAATATGGGATAGATATGATGGGAAACCATTTGCCTCCATGGAACCTAATGTTGATATTAATGATATTGAGTATTGTAAGAACTCAGGGATGTTTTTCATGGCTAATGAAGGAATGCCAATGCATACTTATTATATACCTAATCTTGGTCCAGCTCCAAAATGGTGTTCTTTCTTAGATCGTGTCACGGAAGAATTGGAAGAAAAACCATCGGATACAGTTTACTCCAATTATAGATTTATTACCAGAGATGATGTCACCAAGTTGAATTTATCTCATTTGATTGGAACCAATGTTATGAGATCATATATGCATGGGTTCTTTATTGATAATGAGTTATACGATAAGGTTAGTTTGATTGCTAATCCAAACTCATACCGGGATCAAAGAGACAGAGAAATCAAAGCCAGAATTGAAAAGGAAAGAGAATCCAGAATCAGATCTACTGGGGCCGTCACTAATACTAAAGTTAAAATCAATAAAGATCTTGCCCGGAAATTGGAGGGTAAACAAGGATCACAAGCTGCTGAAGATGTGGTTAATGATGACCGGTTCAAGGAATTATTTGAAAACCCAGACTTTGCTGTGGATGAACAATCTCACGAATATAAACAACTTAATCCAGTACAAACTGCTACCAATGGGGTTCTTGATAAACCTCGTGGGTTAACTGCTGCTGAAGAATCGGATGAAGAGAGATTCAATAGTAATAAACCTGGACAAAGCGACGATGAAGAAAGTGAAAGTGAAAGTGAAAGCGAAGAAGAAAGTGACAATGAAGAAACTGTTGCTGCTAAGAAGCTCAAAGATGAAAAAGTCAGAAAAGAAATGGAAAGATTGAAGCGGAAACAAGACAATAAGAACCAAGAAGAGAAATTCATGAATGAAATGAATGTTATTCAAGCTGAAGACCCTAACCAAACCGCCACCGAATCATTCGGCTCCCAAGTTAAGGTGGCCAATAAAGCTGCTAAACAAAGAAGAGAAGCTAATAGTAATTCCAGATTACGTCGTCATGCTAGAGGAGAAGTTGAATTCACATTTACTCCAACGGGGAAGAAATCCCATAAGAGTAAGGGAAGACCCGCTAGTGATGATGATATGGATATTGATGACTCAGAGAAGGCCCAATTACATGGAAGAACCAAACAGAGATACTCTGGCCGGAGAAGTGCTGGGAAGAACCAGTTCCGTGGTATGTAAATAAGTAGATAATTCACGATGCGCATTGAAATTTTCTAGTAGGCCATCTCCTACGATAGTACTATTTGACACTACAATAGCACTGTTTCCGTACGATAACCATACAAAAGTACCAGGGATAGTAAGTAGATGTCACGGAATAAAGAAAAGTCGGACTCGGCCCTACACCGGTTCCAACTGGAACAAAGAAGGCAAGCTGGAGTCCTTGAGAGTAATCCCAATTTACGTCCCAAGTTTGTACAAAAAGAACAATCGTTACCCCAAGCAGAGAAATGGAGAAGTGTAGTCATGACTGAAATATCCACCCGGTTAACTCGAATACAAGATCCGTTGCTAGAAGATTATGAACTCCGAGAGTTAAATGAAACGATAAATAAATTGTTTAGAGAGCAGAGGGCCTGGGAATATCATATAAAGTCTTTAGGAGGACCTGATTATATCAAATTCGGTAAGGATCTTCAAAGTACTGGTCTTTTGGACCCGGGTCTTTCCAGTATAAAAGGATTCAGATACTTTGGAAGAGCTAAAGAGTTGCCTGAAGTAAAAGAGTTACGAGAAATTCAAAAAGATGACGCTTTAAAGCAGAAGTCCGATGGGGCAAAGTATAAAGAAGAGACAGACCTACTAGAAGAGAAATTCCAAACTTTGAAGCCATTTTATTATGAATCACTAGCGCCTTCAGATATATATCATCAGATAACCAGTCAGGTGACTAGTGCAGTTGATGATAGAACCGTTTTAAATGAATTAAATGAAGTTTCAAGCGTTAAGAAATACGATTTTGACAAAATAGATACAGCGTTATTAAAAACCATGAGACAAGAAGCAAAAGACGCAACCCAAGACTTGAAGGCCAAAGCAGAAGATATCATTGACTATGAAACCCTTCCGACCACAGATGACGTCAAGACATATATAATAGAGAAAAAAAGAGAGGAGTTATTGAGTAAATACTCATAAAGTTAGCATTATATTCATTTGATAGAACTATATTAAAATTCATATTCATCAATGTTGTTAAGTATTTTCACCCCATTGCTTGTATATATATCCTCTGTCTTCAGATCATTGTCTGGAAACACACTTTTACTCATCGACCTTATAACATAAGTGTTGAACCCCAGATTCAGACAATCCACTGCCGAATTCATTACACAAAAGTCGTAAGCTAATCCTACAAATACCACGTCTGTAACATCAAGAGACCTTAAGGTGTCTTCCATTTCGGTTTTGTGGAGTTTCCAAGTATCTTTGAAACACGAATAGTATTCCCGATCTTTCAAATATCCCTTTTTAACTATACTCTTGGGAAGGTCTATTTGATTGAACTGTTGTAAGAATTGGGATTCTATAGTAGACCCTAAGGTGTGTTGGACACAATGATCTGGCCATACTGTTTGTTGCATAGTCTTTATTTGACCGGTGGTTTCATCTTTCTCGTCAAGAGGATGGGTGAATGTCATTTCAGTGTAAGGGGGAACTCCATGTTGAGATGCAAAGGAGATATGATCAGAAGGATGCCAATCTTGGGTTGCAATGACCGTAGTCCATGGTTTTTTTAACAAATCACATATTTGGGGAACAATTGATCTCCCTTCGGTTACTGCTAGGGCTCCTTCACTAGGAAGAAAGTCTTCTTGTAAATCAATTACTACTAATGCTGTAGATTTCATGATATAACAAATTGCAAAAATCGCGATTCCTAGATATTTAGATAAGACTCAAAGGCTCAAGAGAGTATAGAATATAGAATGTGTATATTATATATAGGCTACTTTGCATCTTCGTTTTCTTTCTGTTTCTTAGCTTTAGGCTTGTGTTTGGGCTTATCGTCTTTCCAACTTCCCAGAAACATGTGTTTAGCATAGCAGTAAAGGTCATCGGTGGATTTAGCACCCATTTGGTTGACATCAGGACTGAAAGAAGTAATAGGTAATACCAACACATCATCCATTACTACCGGGGCTTCAATACCAGTAAATAGTTTCCAAGTCACAATCTCTTCGTATTTTCGAGTTTTGAAATTCTCTTCTGATTGAAGGACATTATTCATATACTCAAACACCACATCAGTCCAAATCCCTGGCCCGGTCCAATTCATAATATCTCCTCCTTGATCTTTACCTAACACTTTATTCAATTGGCCATTCTTTTCTCGATCTAAAGTAAGCTCTGTGATTCGGGCCACTAATTCTTTCAACATTGGATGGCCCTTTTTCGCTTGGATAGTCCATTGACAAAATTGGATTCTTCTAGCATACCAATCTGCCCAATCTGGTCTATCTGGATCAGCTTCAATTCCTACTACCAACCCCGCAATATTAGGTTTTTTAAAGATTTTATCTTTGGCGGAAATCCAATCATCAATTGGTTTGATCCCTACGGTATCTATATCGGAATAAACCCCTCCACGGGCAAATAAAATCAAATACCGGAAAAAATCGGCCTTTAATATACTTTTTGGCATTATTCTATAAGCTTTAGCCACATCCGGAACTGGAGTGAAAAGTTGATCAATTAATTCATGACATTCTTCATCAGGCAATACATAATGTTTATAACCTGGATTCAATTCATTCCATTCAACTTGATACCCTTTATATTTAAGAGGAAACGTTGGATCATCGAGTCCTACTTTCCAGGTCTGCCAAATGTTCTTTTCAAATGGTCTCGATGGTTCATAGGGGAATTGAAATGCCAATTGTTGCCTAAGGGTGGACAACACCGGTAATCTTGCTTTTGTGTTGGATTGGAAGTTGAACCCTTCTTTTTTCCAGTTTGTGTGCTGTTCTAGTTCTCTGATAAGTTTGAGTTTATTACTGTTAACTTCAGTTTTTGACCCATATGTGGGCACGGAAAACCCGGATTTTATGACATATAACACATAGAGTGTGACTATTATGGCCAAATACGTCTTTGTGTTCCTCAGATGCATCGTGTGGGCCCGGCTAGAGCTCTTCAAGTCGGTACAGTGTTAGTGAGGCTGAATTTTTTCAGATCAAATGTTTCGCGTCTGCTGCTCCACCATATTTGCAGTCAAATATCGCTACAGTCAAATACTACAAATGGTCATATAATATTAACTAGATACTACTTAAGCATAGAGTTCTGCTTCTCATTTAATCTTTCAAAGTTTCTCTTCATAGCACTGACAATGTACTCTTGACCAGTAATAGCTTCATACTTCTTATTAGGACCTTGCACAATAACATCTTTATTAGCTTGGTTGAACCAAGCAATAGAATATCTGGCCTTTTGATTTTCACCACGACCCGGGGTTCTAACTCTATGGAAATTAGATTTCAATTTATCATCAGACCAAGACATTAACATATCTCCAATGTTAATAACGATTTCTCCAGTGTTGGCTTCAACAGGACTCCAATTGTCTCCAATAGCAAAATCAGTATGAGCTCCTCTACCAGGACAAACTTCTAACCCATGATCACCAGTTCTTTGATATAAAAGAGTTAAACAATCGAAATCAGTGTGAGCACCAGCTCTCCACACATTTTCAGGAACTTCTTCCCCAGTAATATCAGGATAATGTAATAACCTCAAAGTACTTTGAGCGTTATCTTTTTCAATCTGATGGGCACTAGTGAAAAAATCAGATTTAAATCCAAGACTTTCTGCTAAACAACTCAAGACTTTCATGGATAATTGTTGATTTTGAACCATGAAAGTTTCCATGAATTGTTTCCATTCTTGGTCTACCGCATCTTCCCCAGGCCAGTAACTATTTCTTTTGTGGTATTGTAATTGTAAACTTTCTTTCAAATCAGTGGTTCCAGTAGAAGGTCTGACTTGAGCTTTGAATTCATATCCACAGTTTTCAAGCTTTACAAACGGAGTTTTTTGTTTCACTTCTTCTTCCAAGCTGAAATAGTTGGCAGAATATTCAAAGGCTTTTTCAATATCATGTTTGGTAGGACCTTCTTGATCCTTTAAGATGAAAAACCCAACGTTGGTAGCAGCATCATATAATTGTTGCTTAATCTCTTCACGACGGTTATCAAAGTCTCTTAAACTAATTTTTGGGACAATAGAACTCATATTAGACAAATATAAATAGAATTTAGGATAAAATTTGGAATAGTGGGTTGATAATTGGTTAGGTGGATACCACCAGTATTTATACCCTTATCATCTCGTTATCATATCTAGAAATCAAGGGTGAAAAAGAAATAATCTCGCATCTACACGAGATCTCTATTTAGATCTTGGTAGTATTTAAGCGAGATCTACGGTGCTTCGCGTAGATGCGAGCCAATACCAAAGGCTTTATTACTAGGCACTCGGTTTAAAGCGAACACACCGGGTACCGTACCCGACTAGTACTACTCTAGTATGTTAACCTACAATAAACAATAATAATATATAAATTTAACAAAACTATATACACTTGTAATAATGCATTTCTTTATTAAATAACCCAATGTCTAAATCCCAAACTTTTCTATGATTTTTTATAACCCAATA
The DNA here is from genome assembly GCA_030561325.1 of Yamadazyma atlantica. Classification (NCBI taxonomy): domain Eukaryota; kingdom Fungi; phylum Ascomycota; class Pichiomycetes; order Serinales; family Debaryomycetaceae; genus Yamadazyma; species Yamadazyma atlantica. The sequence continues at coordinate 416,198 of JAKTXA010000001.1, forward strand.
AATAAATATTTAACCTCATTAATAACTTATTTATAATGTTTCTATAAAAACAATTTTGTAATTTACCTATTTCATTTTCTTTCCCGGTCTTTCTATTCCAAAACGTTTAAAGTTCTTTAAATCCAAATATAAATAGTTATCAACCACGATAAAACATTTCTTTAAAAAACTCCAAACTAATAAAATCAAACTAAACTTAACCAAAAAAATCAACCACTAATAATATATCAGAAAGAAAGGAAAAAAAATGCAATAATTTTAAATCTTTTTTATAGTAACCTCGAAATTTCAAAGTAATTAATGCAAAAATAATAAAAAATCAACCTTTTATAAATCATACTTCTTGTATGATACTTGTCCTCCTATGTTAATTAAACTTAAAATAAGATTGAGACATTGATAGCAACCAAATACATTACTTAACACCCAAAATAAAACTCATCAATTATGAATTTTGTAACTAATGTAACAATAAAATGCAACGATATAAAAAAAATAATTCAAGTGTATAATGTAGCAAATAAAACCTCAAAAACCTGTGATAGGTATGATTTTACCACCAAGAAGTGGTGGAAGATTGGTTTCCGTAGCCACCAGAGGATCCACCGCCATAGGAGTTGTAACCACCTGAACGGCCACCTCCATTGCTTTGGCCGCCGAATCCACCACTGGAACCACCCCAGCCACCAGAACCTCCATAGTTAGAGCCACCAGAACCACCGTAGTTATTACTTCTTCTGAAATCTCTAACAGGGCCGTTTCTAGATCCACCTCTACCACCGAAACCACCTCTGCCTCCACCCATTTTACCACCAAAAGCAGATTCTCTGGCGATTTTAGTTAAAAAGTCTGGAACTTCTTGGTTGGCTTCAGTTAATAATTCGACTAAACCTTTAACGACATTTCTGTTATTTCTATTGAAGAAAGCAGTGGCAATACCAACATTACCAGCTCTACCGGTTCTACCAATTCTATGAACGTAATCATCGATATCACCTGGTAAATCATAGTTAACCACATGAGAAACATTAGGAATATCTAACCCTCTAGCAGCCACAGCAGTAGCCACTAAAATAGGAGCATGACCACTCTTGAAAGCAGCCAAAGCTTTTTCTCTTTCATATTGAGATCTATCCCCATGGATAGCAGTGGCAGGGAAGTTTTGATCGTATAAGAAATCAGCCAAATTATCAGCCATTCTCTTAGTTTCGGTGAAAATAATGGTTAATCCATTATCGTTAGCACTTAATAAATCTAACAAGACAGATTTCTTTTCTTCATCTTCAACATATAAAACCTTTTGGGTAATGTTTTCTGAAGTAGAACCAACTCTACCAACAGATAAAAAGATATAATCTTTCAAGAAATCCTTGGCTAACATTTGAATATCTCTTGGGAAAGTAGCAGAGAACATCAAGGTTTGTCTATCTTGAACACCTGGCATGTCACATTCTTGAACAATGTGTCTGATTTGAGGTTCGAACCCCATATCCAACATTCTATCAGCTTCATCCAATACCAAATATTTGATATTGGCTAAAGAAACACGGCCTCTTTCTAATAAATCTTTTAAACGACCTGGAGTAGCAACTAACAAGTCACAACCTCTTTCCATGGTTCTGATTTGACCTCCGATATCAGCACCCCCGTAAACTACGGCAGGTTTAACCCATGATCTATAAGAAAATTTCTTTGCTTCTTCGAAAATTTGGGACACCAATTCTCTAGTTGGAGCCATAACTAAAGCAGTAGGGTAAACTTTATGGGAGGAGAAAGCACCAGTAGATTCAGGAACTGGAGCTGGACCATTCATATATGACTGAGATAACACTGGGAATAAGAACCCCCCGGTTTTACCAGACCCAGTTTGGGCACAAGCCATTAAATCTCTACCCCCAGCCACAATAGGAACAGAATATTTCTGGACTGGAGTAGGTTTGGTGAATCTGGATAAAGTCACGTTTTCCACTAATAATGGGTCCAAAGGAGGAGCCGTGAAAGCAGTGATAGGTTCTGGCACGTCATTACCAGAAGCTTCCACAGGAATATCATCATAACTATCGAAATTGATTCCTGAGGATTGGAAACTGGTATCTTCAGCCACTCCGAATAATTCCAATTCCAATTTTTCATCTTTTTTGGCGGGTTCGTGTTTACCATCGACCCATTTTCCTAAACCAGGTCTATTATAATTTCTGGGGCCACCTCTACCGCCACCAAAACCACCACCGCCCCCGTTACGACGACCGCCATAGCCGCCGCCACTACCACCGTAGCCGAAACCTCCGCCACCGCCGTTACGACGACCACCATAGCTGTTACCACCGCCGTAACCAAAGCCACCATCAAAACCTCCACGGCCAGAACCGCCAAAGTCATTAAAGTCACCGTTGGAACTAGCGCTAGAAGCATTGCCGCCTTGTCTGCCTCTACGGTGAGGAGGAACGTAACCGCTCCGTTGGTTTCCACCTTGTCTGCCGTTCAGGTCATTGACAGAAAGGTTGTTCATCTGTTCATTCATATCACTCATATTGGTTTATAAATAAATTATATCCGTAATAAAGAAAAAAGTGTGATCTAGGGAACTATGACTTTATATGTTGAGTGAAAAATTTTCTGGCATGCGCACACAAAAAGAAAGTTGTGTGATGGACACGACCGCTTTGGCTGGAACTGATACCACTGATAAGTTGATAAATACTAGAAGGATATTACCGGGAGATACTGGGTACTAGATCTATATACCAAGACAGTATAGGCATAGTGTAGGTAATATAAACGCGTGGAAACAAAACCTATGGTCTGTTAAGGTACGCGAACTTATCAACTATCATGAGAATTTATCACCAGATGCAGATAAGGTGCGAGGGTTAACGTGATCCATATATTCATTCTATCATTAGTTACTATTTGATTTCTATTTTTAGGTAGACGAGAACAATCTTCAATTTGTATTCAATTGTATAGTCAATTGGCTCATATTGATTTATGACAATTGATGATTCAATTGACAATGTGATTCAATGGTAATGTGATTCAATGGTAATGTGATTCAGGTAAATGTGATATGGTGATATCAATCTCTTCAAATATCAATACCTATAGTACAATTGGCACATCTACAATATTCTCGTCAGAATGTGAGGGTCTAATTAGCTGGTGCTCGCACTCGACTCAGACCCAAAACTAACCTTAGCATTAGGATGAGCAAAACATGGCCGGTCTTCTAAATTAGAATAACTCATGGTATGAGAAGGTGGGGTACTCAAACCTCCCCCTGGAGATGGAAGAAACGGAATATCTTCATCCGAAGGAGAAGAAACTATCGAAGACTCATCTTGCTTAGACCCACTCCAACTCTCTTTATCAGTATCACTATAATTAATATCATAATCATCCCCATCATTTATATAAAGTTGATCAAAATCCTTTTCAAGTTGATCATCACTTAAATTATTCAATTTATAATCAGTAAAAGGCCGTTGTTGTTTCCTCTCATTCCAATGAAGATTGCGACTCACACTATCAATATATTCAGTTTTGGTGGAAATAACCGTAGGAAATGGGAACGCACTGGCTTGAATGGTAACATAATCTCCTTGTTGAAGTTCAGTTCTTACTTTCCCATCGAACGATGCCCAAGCCGTCAGTCGACTACCCAACGGAACCTTAACTTTTAATAACATTCCATCGGGTAATAAAATGGGTCTGAAAGATAAGGTGTGTGGACAAATAGGGGTAACACTTATAGCACTAACTCCAGGATGAACTAAAGATCCACCAGCTGATAAAGAATAAGCAGTAGACCCAGTTGGAGTAGCAATAATTAATCCATCAGCTTGAGCCACGGTTAATAAAGACCCATCTCCATATAATTCCAAGTTGGTAACATAAGGACTAGGACCTCTATCTACCACCAATTCATTTAATACTTGTTGTTCACATTCTAATTTCCCATCAGCTCGATGAACTCTACAAGTAAACCTCATTCTCAAATTAGCTCTTACTCCACTTTCCAAAACATTAATCATTTTACCTCTAAACTCATCGAATTTGAAATTAGTTAAAAACCCTAAAGATCCTAATGAAAAACTCATCACAGGAGGGACAATTCGTTGAAATAAATTCGATACGTATAACACAGTTCCGTCACCTCCTAAAGTTAGCACTAAATCAAATATCTCCGGGTTATTTATAGTAAACTCTTTAGTCCAGAATTTCAAATGGGTTTTGGTTTGGGGGAGGGTTTCAAGTAATTCGTCATATTTAAACCGTTTCAGACCTTGTAATTTATGATCCACATACATTGTAATCCCTTTATTTCTCTTGAGAAACCATTCAACGATTTCTCGAGTTAAATAAATCAAGGCATTATCTTTTGCCTTTGTGACTACCATAATGGTCTTGACGTCCAAATGAATCGTAGCTTTGGCCAAGTTCCGGGCCAACATCCGTACTCCATTGGCGGTCTCGGCTAATTCTGCGTGGGACTTGACCGATTTGAGTTCATCATTATTCAATTTATTTAACACCGTACTGGGAGTTCTCTTGATTTTTTTCACTTGTTCACACTTTAACTTGTTATGGATCTTGGGAGGGATTCTTTTGACTCCATCGGGACTGGTACTTCTGGGACTGGACCCAGATAAATCTCTGAGGGCTTTGCGATGGCGGCGACTGCCATTGTTGGTAAGTCTTCTGGGTCTATCGTTTGAAGTCAGGACCGTTAGCGGCAGGGTATCGGCGATCTTGCTGTCGTCTAGCGAGAGGACATCTTCTGTAGATTCCGCCATATCGTGTGCTATTTATCGTTGTTGGTGTAGTTTATTAGGCGCTGGTTATTAGGTGCTGGTCTTCTGCGATCGCGGAAGGTGAGAATGCGATCAGACAATTTACTATGAACTCCTATGAACACACTCCTATGAATACTATGAATACTCTCTACTATATAGTTAATGACTAACAATTGGTAGTGTTTGTCTAGTATGTCTACTTTGTATCACTTGTCTACTAATTGAATACTCTCAAGATATATTGTTACTAGTTAAACTAGATTATATGGATCGAATCATTAGTATTGATTCTCTCAATTGATTCTCTCAATTGATTCCCTTAATTGATTCTCCCTTCGGTCGAATCAATGGTCGAATCATTTACTAATGTCCTCTACTCTACAACTCCACCCCGTCTTATCCAACAACGGCAACGAAGCTCCCAAACACCATCCCAATTCATTATTATCAATAGTCTTAGCAGTCTTTAATTCTCTTTGAAGAGGAATATCATATCCCGTATGTAACATGGCAGTTATAAATGATAAATCCAAACACCATTGAGGTTCTTCATTCAAAGCTTTTACATGGTCATCCAATAAAGCTTCAGCCCAGAATTGGTCTCCTCCACACACCAACTTGGATAATTCCGTCAATTCCCCCACGGTAAATGAACTAGGGAATCCTAATGGGTTGGTTCTATCATAAAAGTAAGAAAACACAAACATATCAGATGATTTTTTAAAGGATTTAGTTAAGGATGGTTGATAAATCCCATTGAATGAACATGGTTTTTCACTACATTCCAATTCTTTGTTCAAAACTTTTTCGGCTAATGCTCTACAAGTAGCTCCAGTGTTAACATCAGCTTCTTTTGAAGGTCCTTTCATGTTAACCACATAATATTCATCTTTTCCTACTTCCACTTGAACATCATTAGCAACCATTCCTGGAGCAATACATGGATTACTAATAGTCACCGAAGCTTTAGCATCTTTCAAAGATTCTTTTTTGGTGATTTTGGAGTTTTTCAATTTATCATCAGTTTTTAAATGAGATTCCACTACTAACCCATTGACTTTATTTCTTCCTTGCATCAACCCATACCCCAAATGAGAGTATTGATATAAGATAAAGTCTCTGTTCCCAAACGATAATTTATACTTATGTTCTCCTTCGATCATCATTTCATCTTTGGCACTGAAATCTGGTTCAAATACAATTTGAGTTGACCCTCCTCCTAAATCAAATACAGCAGCCGTAGGAGTTTTGTCAGCAGATCCAATGTTTCCTAATAAATAGTTGGTAGTGATCCAGGCGTACACCCCTTCATCTTTCCCATCCATCATAGAAATCCCATCCCCTTCTACCACGGCAAATGGGTAATCATTTTCTAAATGAGTTCTGACTTGTTTTAAGATATTGGCAGATTTTTCATCTCCCAAAAGACGTAACCCAGCAGTAGCTTTGACGGCCACGGGCGTACATCCTTGTTTGTTCTTTGGAACTGTTTTAAGAGCCACTTCCATCAATGGGTCCAAAGATTTGGCTGCTCCGACGGTATCGGTATCAAAAGAAGAAAGACCAGGTTTCAACATTTCAAAGGTTTCAGCAATTAATACCGGTGGAGATTGACAAGTATTGAATTCATACACATGGACACGTGATCCAGTGGACCCAGCATCAATCATTACCACGAAATTACGTTCATCACAATTTCCACCAGAGGCAGCTTTACCAGCAGCAGGAGCAGCTTTTCCAACAGAGGTATCGGTTTCATCTTCCAAAGCGACGTTCACATTTCCTTCGGTATCAGCCTCGGTCCCGTCCACGGAGTTGGCTCCAGGACCAAGAGTGTTATCTTCACTAGAACCAGGTTTAGGTTTATCAGCGTGATTTTTCAAACTATCTGAAGTGTCAGCCATAATCACTGGTTTAGCTCCCGACCCAGACTCGGACAGAGGTTTCTTTGGTGGGGCGTTGGACCCTGAGCCAGGTGTGTTCCCAGCCCCCGTGACTTTATCGGCAGAATAAGGAGCTTCAGTTCCAGCGTAAGGTTTTCCTTGTAAGGTATTATCATCAGACGAAGCGCCTGAAGAAGGGATTTTCTCGGCGGCCTTGTCCTTAACGGCCTGGATCTGGTCGTTGATGGACCCGTGGGAGGATGCGATAAGACCCACGATGGTGATAAGTGCCACAAGGGCTACCACCAAACGAAAGTTACGTGTAGTCAACATGAGGTTTATGTTTGTAGATTTGATTTAGTGAATTTCGTAGCGATGGATTTGGATAAAGCGCGTTTGGGTAGAGACACGCTGATTTGAGATAGGCGAGATGGTATGAGAATTACTTCAAGCGTACACGTGAGACTGGTATGAATTCATTAACTAGGGAGTTGGTTAGAGAAGAGGCTAGGGAGAGTAGGAAGAGTTGACGAGAGTGGTTGATGAAATTTGAAGAGACTAGCAATGACGTAGTAGCGACTCCTGAACAATAGGGGCTAGATCCTAAAATCTAATTATAGCACAGGCAACATTAGATCTCATGTGAGTAATAGTAAGAATTGAGAGAACTTAGCCCCAATGCCTCAAGGGTCTCATAATGTCTGGTATGGCACTAGTGTCTGGTACTAGGTCCATGTCTGGTACCATGTCTGGTACCATGTCTGTCTAGTGTCTGACTTTCCATCCCTTTCTTGAAACTTCTGGTGTGATCAGCCAGCGCACGACCAGCAATCCCTCAAACCACTTAGCAATGACTGCAAATAACCTTTAACGTGGTCCCCATTTGGCAACAATTGCTCCCCCCGCCAGTATAAAAGGTCGGCATTCCGCCCATCTGAGACATTACAAATACAAATCAATTATTGGTGAAAATGTTACGTTCAGGATTATACAACAGTGCTAGAGTCGGAGTTAGAACCTTCCACACTACTCCTACAAACTACTCAATTGTTGGTAGTGCTAAAGAAGTATTACAAAAAGCTAATAAGAAAACTGGTGAAGTATTAGCTTCAGGTATGGAAAGTGCTGAAAAAAATGCTCCTAAAATGACTGGTGAAGATTCAATGGCTGAAGGGGCTAAAGATGCTTTGAGCAAAGCTAATAAGAAAACCGGTGAGGCTATAGCTTCAGGTATGGAAACGGCTGAAAAGAAGGTGCCAAATTTGAATGAAAATGACCACCAAAAGAAGGTCAGAGAAAACGCCAAGGGTTACGACAACTTACAAGATAAGGGATCCAAGGTTGAAACCGAACAAAACAGACCTGAAGATGGTATGTAGCATATAATATATGAATATATGAGAGCATTTGCAACTTACAATGTCTTAACTATGTGAATGTGTATTAGGTAGTGTACTGGTTAGGGTGGTGTCTTGACCAAAGAAGTGCCTCGACTATAGTAGTGCCCCGACCACATGAGTATGGTTAAAACTTCTTAAATTCTTCAACCATTCCTTCAGCTTCAGCTTGTGGAGGACTCATAGGGACTGGGGTTTGTTGAGATGGTTGATCTGGGAGTTGTTTATGCTTTCGTTCGATGATGGTTAAATAATTCGATGGAACATACCCCACTTTCCCAGATCTTGATCTTACTTTCCACCATTTACTTTCATTTCCTAAAGGATCTAGTTTAGATAATATAGCCACCAAATCATTAGGTTTCAACTCTATTTCAATATTAGGATTCTCTGGATTAAATTCATATAATGCTTTAGCAAATTGAAGCGAAGAAGGATTTAATCCTCCAGGGTTTGCAGCTCCTGGAGTTTGATTTTGTTGTTCCAACATCCGTCTCTGCTGTTGTTCATTTAATTTTTGGATCGCTTTACTTAATAAGTAAGGAAATCCTATGGAAGCGGCTAAAAATAATAATAAAGGCTTGAAAGAAATTCTAGATTTCCCAGTAGCTTGTCTTCTTAAATTATCTTCAAGTTTTCTCTGCTTAGATTCAAATTTACCAAATTCTTTTAAATTAATTCCATTATTATAATTTCTCCCTGTAAGTTTATAAAACATCTTTTTAGCAAAATTTATCAAGGCATAGATCCCTAATAAAGACCCTAAAGCATTTTTCAAATTTCCAAATTGTTCTGCTAAAGAAACCATGGTGAAAAATGAAGAATGAGTAGCCATATAAGTAGCTTCTAACATCTGAGCAAAACCACCTACGGCTCCTATAATGGATTCTATTAACTGGAACGTAGCTTGAGTACCTTCGGCCAACCCACCTCCCATACCTCCTGGTTGGCCATACATTCCAGATCCATAGCCTCCCATACCTCCCATACCTCCCATTCCATACATGCTAGAGCCATAACCACCCATCCCACTCATTCCCCCCATTCCATACATACTAGACCCGTAGCCACCACCATACATTCCCGAGCCATATCCTCCTAATCCACTTCCATACATACTAGAACCATAACCTCCAGAACCATAACCTCCAGAACCATAACCCCCAGAGCCATAGCGGTTTCCGTAGCTTCCGTAGCTCCCAGTGCTCCCAGAGCCGTAAGGAGATGTGTTGGACATTGATGATAAATCAGACGTTAACGAAGTAGGTCTATCGGGCAAAGCAGCAGCTGAATTGTCAGCAGGGGCAGCCGAGGCCCCAGAAACTCCGGCGCCGGGATTTATTGAGTTGGCGGTATTAGCACCAGACATAGAACTAGAATCTCCTCCTGCTACCGTGGCAGACGATGTTCCTGACGACACTTCCCAGGGTTTTCTTCTAGGAACCGACATTGTGATGATTAAAAGAGTTTTCAAAAGCTCGCAAATGGTGCGGGGATGACCGCGGCCAATTGACTTTGCAGCCAGTGAGTTTTCACTTCTTTCTTACACTCACACTTCACTTGGGCAATAGTTAGGGATGGTAGAGAAGATAGTAGGATTGTGTGTTGGTTGGCCTTCAGTGTAATAGTTAATGTAATATTTAGTGTAATATTTAGGTAATATTTAGTGTAATATTTAGGTATTTAGTGTAATACGTGAGAAGCACTGACCCAGGAAATTGGGCAGTAGGACCAGTCCTTGCCAGTACTAGCGTACTGGCTGGGTACTGGCGGCCCTATGGAAGTGGCTCTGAAGAACTCGACAACCTGTTCAAATGAAGATACACATCTGTCCCGTATCCCTCCATCGAAATAAGTTTCAAATCCCCCCCAAAGTATTGAGAATAAAGTCTTGAAATAGGTAATCCATACCCAAACCCAGCCATAGGAGCTTTGAATGAAGTTTGATTATACTCAGAATCCAACACAGGAGTCTCAGACACAGTAGTATAGAGATAAGTCCAAATCAATGGCACTTCACTTCTAGCAATTCCACCTCCTTCGTCACTGATTTTAATAGCAATATCTTCAGATCCTTCAGAAATAATCACTTTAATAGGAGGAAACTTCAAATCATTGATATCTATATCATCAAGTTTCAATTCAGGATTTTTTTGTAACATTTTTTGTTTCAACCGAGGGGTATGGAACTCGATAGTAGCTCTTAACGAGTTCTTTAAGGTTTCAAATAACATATGAATCAAATGTCCTGGAACATACATAAACTCGATTTCATTTTTGGTTAAAATCAACTGAATTTCAGGACACTCAAATAATCCATAATACTCTTCACAGATATATTTTGCGGTTTCAATGGCATCTTCAGCAATTTCCCCCACATTACAATCAGTACAAATCACCCCGACATAATTACTTTTGGTTTTGTTATTCCCGTTGATAAGGTTAGTCAATTTGCCCTTTGGTTTCTGCTGGGACATCACCAAAGAAATGTGCTGTCCAATCAACATTCTGATCCCAATTCTCGACATATAAAACCGATCCAAGAACGTTTGGATAGAAGAGTTTACATACACCGTTTTGTGTTCATTTTTCCATTCTTGAACTCCTTGAGCCATAGTGGCTACGGTAGCATCATGTCTTTTCTTAATTTTGGTAAGAGCATCATGGACGGATTTATTATAATCATAGACTTCTTTTGGCCATATTGCATTCATAGCCGTTGGGGTATAATAAGTTTTACCAAAAGTCGGCGATTCACTTCGTAATTTGGATGAACTAGTGGTATACAGTTGATTTGGAGGATTTGGATTATTATGAGATCTAACAATAATTCCATCATCACTAAACACATTATTGATAGCAGGGTTATTTGCTTCTTGAAGCACCGGGTTTTCCATTTCATTTAGCACGGAATTATCTTCATGAAGGATTTGTTTATCATTAACTCGTTTATTTAACCCCCCATTAGCATTCAAGAGTTTAAATAATTCATCAGAAACGGTGGGTTTAGGCATACTTACCAATTCTTCAAACGATTGGGCGTACCAATTCTTGACTTTTATGGTGGAAGGAGCATTATTTAGTCCCATGGGAGCATTTTCCAAGTCTTTAACTTTTAAAGCTAACCGTATAGGTAATTCTTCTACTATGAATTGGGACGCTAAAAAGATTGATCCTGGACTTGGATTAGGGCCAAATTGAACCATTTGTCGTAAGGAAATCGAGGTTTGCTTGTAGGAGGCATACTTGTAGATTTGCTCTCGCAATGCTTGAGTAAGTTCCCACCCAGTTCCCATATTACCAGTAACTATTTAGTACAGGGTATTGTATTGAATTTGTATTGAGTACAGTGTGAGCAGTGAGGTTGAATTTCCCCGGACTAACGCAAGCAGGTGAAATCCGCACTGAGTTTGTATGGGGAATTTGCAGAGGGAGACGAGTGGTGACATAGGGCCAGTGGTACGAGGGTTAGGGCGAGGCCTAGGGCCAGTGGTACGAGGGTTAGGCACGCTATTGTTCAGACGACTGAATTAGCTTTACACTACAAGTGACCACCAGGGCCAGTGACAGGCCAGTGACATTAACTGAAAAAAGCATGTGAATGAGACTTGGATAATGTGAATGAGGGCGTGCACGGACCAATACCTATCATACCACCACCGGTCAATCGGAAGTAGGACAAGAGGAATGAACTTCCTCTACTCCGAACCCCCACCACCCCCACCAATCAGCAACCCCCACCAAGCACCCTAACTAGCCACTAGCCCCCTAATTAGTTCCCTAGCCTAACTAGTCCCTGTTTTCTACAATGCCAATGCCTCAACATAGCCAGTCGGCAGGCCAATGCTAGGTATGACGGTAGCCAATGCTAGGCAAAGCAGCTGGTCCCACGGCAGTAGCGTCACGCAGCAATGGACCGAACTCGCACCGCAAAGACTACGGCCTGGTACCGCAATCCCCAGGTCCGATGGTCCGGATCCTCGGTAATGAGTCAAATGCGCAAATGATCCAATGACTCAAATTCTGGCGGAGGAGCGGATGGAATCTGGGGAATCTGAAAAAGTATATAAGGAGCCAATCTCCACACTCCTCAAACGCTATTATTTTTCATATCAATTTCATTCCAATTTATAATGAGTGCCAGACAAGTATTCAAAGTGTCAAGCTTTAAAACTGCTTCCAGATGTTGGATTCCTATTCAACAACCAATCAATTCTAGATTCTTTTCTTCTAGACAAAGATATATTAATTTCAACATGCACAGTTTAAGTGACCATAACTTAATATCAAATGATGACGTGATGATTCATGAACAATCAAACCATACTACCACCAGAATACAAACCGAAAAGGCCGAAGAACATTTCGAGCCAATTGTATACTCGGCTGAGGAAGTTCACACTGCTGGTCCAGTGAAGAATAATTAGATACGAATCATGTAGCATAATAAAAATACTGTATTAATAACTGTACTAGTGTAGAGATGTCTCACAAAGGTTTTTCGTAGTTAAGAATCCAAGGATTCACATAGTTAAGCGTCTATAGTTAAGGGGTTATAGTTAAGGTTTCCCATAGTTAATCCGCATAGTAAGGATTTCTCATAGTTAAGGATTTCTCATTTAATTTCACATGAAATCACATAGTTAAGGGACATAAGGTACATATTAAGGTACAAAGATAAGATACATAGGCCCATGTGAGCTCATAGTAATTCCATAAAGTCAATAGTTAAGCTAGTTAAGGTCATAGATACAGTAGTCAATTAGTCTATTATTACGCTATACTCTTATTACGCTATACTCAATTACAACACAAATCCATATTTGGATTTCTCTCTTAAAGCTCTCCCGTTCTTATAAAACCAAAATGGTACCGGAATCAAAATCAATGCCAAACACCCTAATAAAGTTCCGGCCCATTGAGTTCCTAAATTAACAAACATTTGTCTGGCAAATAAGGGGAAAGCAGCCCCAAAAGCTGATCTTAAAAAGGTATTGGCAGCCAAAGCAGAAGCAGCAAAGAATAAGTAACAATCAATGATATAATTGATACAAGGTAAGAAAATGGCAATTAAACCAATCCCAATTGGAGCAGCCCCAATGGTTGGAACAATCCAATGGACTTTATCAGCATAAGCTCCAGCCCAACATAACCAGAAAAGACCAGCAGCAAAGAAAAAGGATCCTACCATCATAGGTGGTAATCTTTCTTCAGGAATTGGTACGCCTCCATTAGCTTCCATGACTCTCTTGAATCTATTCTCAAAGAATACACAAATTAGCCCTCCGAGACAAGTACCCACAAACATAGCTAAATAAGGTAATTCAGCATTACCAGGTTGAAAGCCATATTCTACTTGGAAAATCAATGGAATAGCCGTTAAACACAAGTATAAAATCCCATAAATAAACGCGTTATAAAGGGTAATCAAGAAAATAATTGGTTCGGTAAATAACATCACCATGGGTCTAAAAAGATTCTTTTCAACCACTTCTTTGAAATCCAAGGTGACTTCTTCATGAGGAGCCACAATCCCCCAATTCCCGGTTCTTCTTCTTAATTGTTCCGCCTTGTGGACTAAAATAATTGGATGGTAAGTTTCTTCCAAACAGAAAATACATAAAAGAAGAGCAAAACCACCAAGAATCCCGGTAATATATTCCGTCCATCTCCATCCCATATTAGGGTTTTTAACGATGAAAGCGGAGATAATAGGAGCCAACATAGGACCTCCAAATAACACCATGGCAAAAACTGCCGTGGCCAAACCTCTAGTACCAGCGTCGAAAAGATCGGCCATAACCCCAGGAGCAGCTACAAAAGCACTCCCAGCACTAAAACCAGCGAAAAACCGAGTAATCATAATGGTATGATAATGTTCTGTGGTAGCAGTCCCGAAACAAAGACAAGTATAAAGAAACATGGAAAGAATCATCAAAGGTTTTCTCCCAAACACTTCGGTCAATGGCCCCCAAAGAACCGGACCAGAAGCAAACCCAAACACAAAAAGGGAGGTTCCCAAAGCCGTCACGGTAGGCCCCACATGGAACATTTCTTCCATAACCGGCCCAGCAGCAGCAAACATAGCCGACCCCATGGAGGCCGAAAGGGCACTAATCCCCACAGTAGCACAATACAACAACTTCTTTTTGAACGGAAGGTTGTATGGATGTAAAGGATCATCCGGACCGTCGAAACTCACGACATATGGTTCTCTATCGGGTAAAAGTGGCGGGTAATCTCTGCCGCCTCCCATTGGTGGTAAAGGTTCTGTAGATTTTTTGGCTTCATCAATCAACTGATCGTGACCAGTCATTCTTCTGCTCAAAGTTCTTGAAGCGGTGGCGTTGGATTCAAACCGACTTAATTGTTCCCCACCTTCAGGCATTCTATCGCTGGCGCTATACAATTCACTGGCGCTGCCGGCATCTGATTTTCTACCCGACTCCAAGTCAGCTGATCGGTTGAAATTACCGGTGAAAGCTTCCGGTTCTTGCTCATTGAGCTCGACCGGGTCGTGTTCCTTTTCAAGGGAGCCCGTATTATGGCTATGGCTTGAGTTAATGGTACTATTATCCATAATGCAAAAATGTATTTCTCCCTGGAGTTTCTCACCAAAGTGGGTCAAAGGTAAAACGTGTCAAGGGTCGAGGTATCAAGTATCAAGGTCAAACAATGTTAAACAATGTAACAATTAAAGGATAAAGTACAAAGAAATAAATAAACCTGTCAAGTACAAATGAAAAAATTTAAGGATTCCGGTGTCTTTTATACTGAAGGGCTAGCAAAGTCTGTGGACTGTGAGCCGCACTGTCAATTTCTTTTGCGTACGTTTCGGGAAAAATTGAAAACGGAGCTTCCGCAGAGTCGGCATTAAAATGACACTGGTGAGATGAGGGCAGGGCAAGGAAAGGGATGGTACAAGATGCTGGGAAGAATGAGGACATGGATGTATGGGTCAAGGAATGTGAAATCAAAGATATACTTAGTCACTTGATCAAAAGGTCAACTGTTCGGAGGTTGAAGGTTCCGAATATGTTCCGGCAGCTGATGGGCTTTGGCTCATGAGCCCTCGGCGATTACATACCGTGAGGTACGTAAAGTTACTTTTAGCAACGGTTATTTGACACGGAAACGGAGACGGGGTGTTATGTTGGCAGTGGTTACCGTTAGGATTGGGTCAGTAAAAATCTTGTCACAGGTAAGTGAAGGGTTCATTTGACATCGGTGTTAAAATTCGGGTGCCTTATTAATGTCTATAGCCATTGCATTGCAGGCAAGTTTAGACCGGCCGTCTTATTGTTCCAATGTATTTATATTGCCGCATTCGGGGGTCGTGCGATGACGACAGCTTTATTTGGTTCCAACTCGTCTACCATATCCTGGCCCTTTAACTAAGGAGCTGAAGTAACTGAAGAACTCAAGGGTTCAGCAATGGTACATGATCTAGCAGTCGCCAAGATTGTTCTAAACTTTAAACGTGGATGAAACCAAAACGGTGGCCGGGGCTATATTTGGAACAGGACTCAGGGCATCGCCATCGGCAGTAAAAATTTATTACCGTCGAGCATTGGTTCGCGCGCGACCCGGGTTTTCTTGCCCGCTTATAACCGCACCATTTTGCAGCCATTTAACGGCTTTTTAACATATAATGCTGTATATTACGGACTAGATACATGAAATTAAGGGTCTTAAGCAAATGCTCTGGAACTTTTCTTACGAAGTTGATGACCATATTTGTAGAAAAGAAATGGAATTGGCACTAACACCACTGAAACAAGTCCAAGTAATGTACTAGCCCATTGAATCCCCATAGCATCAAACATTTGTTTGGTGAACAAAGGAGCGGCACCAGCAAATGCTGACCGTACAAACGCCATGGCCAGTAATGCACTGGCAGCATAGATTAAATAACAATCAATTAAGTAGGTGAAACATGGCAAGAAAATCGTAATAATTCCAGCTCCCAATGGCACACACCCAAGAGTTGGAACAATCCAATGAACTTTATCGGCGTAATTCCCTGCCCATCCGAGCCAAAAAAGTCCAATAGGGAACAATATAGCACCAATCATTTGTGATAATAATCTCTCTTCTGGCACTGGTTTCCCGCCATTTTTATCCATAACAGCAATAAACCGATTATCACAAAGTACAGACACTCCAATTCCCAAAAAAAGCCCCACCATAAGCGCCAAATAGGGTAATTCCGCTACCCCTTCACTGAACCGGTATTCTCCCTGGAAAATAATGGGAATAATTGTCAAACACATATAAACTAACCCATAGACAAACATGGAATAAAAACTCATTAATGCCACCACAGGCTCTTGAACAAGTAACACAAGCGGACGGGAGATATAATTGTTGATAATACTCTTTACATCCAAAGAAGCGTCTTCAATTGGAGCTCTAATGGCCCAAATTCCTGTTTGTTCCCGAAGCTTTTGAGCTCTAGTTTTTAACACGGTTGGAGGGTGAGTGTCTCTGAAAAATGGGATAATTAATGCTATAGTGACAGCGGAGATAATCCCCGGGAAATATTGGGTCCATCTCCACCCAAGATTAGGATTTTTAATAGTAAAACCAGCAATAATTGGTCCTAAAAACGGCCCTCCGAAAAGCACAGAAGAGAACACCAAAACCGCTTTTCCCCGACTCCGGGCATCAAACATATCTGCCAACACGGCTGGCACCGTTACCAACAAGGCACTACCAAAAAGACCTTGAAAGAACCGAGTAATGATAATACTTTGAATATTCGTTGAAGTAGCACAGGCAAAACAGAAACAACTATAGACAGTTCCACTTGAGACAGCCACGATTTTTCTTCCAAACAATTCAGAAAGGGGGCCCCACACGACGGGCCCAGCAGCAAACCCAAACACGAACACGGCAGTACCTAAGGCACTAACAGTTGAACCAACGTGATAAATGGCGGAGATCTCTGCCCCAGCTTCAGCAAAAATTGAAGATCCTAACGATACCGAAAGCGTAAGCACCGCAAGAAGTCCTCCGTAGAGAAACTTTTTGGCAAGGGGATGATTTGTTGGGTGTAAAGGATCTTCAGGGCCGTCGAAACCTACGAGGTAAAGGGATTTATCAGGCACTGGAGGAGGGTAATCTTTGCCTTCTCCCATAGAGATCCACTCAGGATTTGGTTCTAATTTGGTGGGATTTACTTGAGGTTCAGTGCTGGTCAGACTACTGGAGTGAAGACTTGGTTCCTGACTTTTGGATTCCATGATGTGTTAACAATATAATGGAAGTTGTAGTGGAAGTTGTAATGGATATTAGGGAGGTATTGTAAGGGATATAATGGGAATAGTAGGGATGTGGCCTATTTATACGAATTTGGTGAAGATGAGCAAAAGGATGCTTACAAATGAACCGCACAGACTTCACAGACGGCGTCTACGCGGCTTATCTTGGTCTATTGTTTTCTACTTAAAAGGTACAGGCATCTTGCTCGTTAACTATGGACTTTGACTCTTTGACAGGATTTCGGGTTGCGAGCCCGGGGACACGGGACGGAAACGGGCACCTTTTTTGGGCGATGCGTATGTGCCCTTACCGATATACTTCGGGGTTAGACCTGGAAACTGCCAAACCCGGCGAGGTGTTGTGCCTTATTGGGGATATGTCCGTGCGGTGGTGGCCTAATGGGGATAAATCCCCAGGGTTGTGAGCGATGGTGCAACGGGAGTTATTAGTGTTCCGTTGATCTGAAACATCTACCACTATGGCACCCTGAGCTTTGACAGGCAATTGACACATTGAAAAGACAAGGCTATGACAGCTCACTCGGGAGTAACTTTGTCTCCGTATCGGAGTTGGTCTATGTTACGGAAGTACATCCAATCAATATCCATTCTATAAACTTAACCGAAACCTAAGCTACATAACAAAAGCATACTTACTCTTTTCTCGAAGGGTTCTACCATACTTGTAAAATAAAAACGGCACCGGAGTCAATACCACTGCAAACACTCCCAAAAGTGTTGATGCCCATTTGATTTCCATATTCTCAAACATTTGTCTGGCAAACAACGGGCACGCACACGCAAACGAACATCGTAAAAAGGTTGAAGCCGCAAGCGCACTAGCTGCGTAGTACAAGTAACAATCCACAAGGTAAGTAATACACGGTAAAAAAATGGTGATCAAGCCAAACCCCACAGGAGCCGCACCAAGGGTAGGAACAATCCAGTGCACGTCTTCAGCGTGATCTCCAGCCCAGCCTAACCAAAAGAGCCCAGCAGCAAAGAAAAACCCTCCAATCATCATGGGAGGAAGTCTTGCTTCAGGAATTGGTTTGCCGTTGTTTCGGTTCATTTTAACGATGAATTGTTTATCAAAGAACGTACACAGAATGCCCCCTAAAAACACCCCCACAAACATCGACAAATAAGGCAATTCGGCGATACCTGGTTGGAATTGATACCTTCCTTGGAAGATCAAGGGTACTACTGTTAAAAACATGTATAATAACCCGTAGATAAACGCGTTGTAGATGGAAATTAGGAGTAAGATGGGCTCTGTGAATAACATCACCAACGGTCTGGTTAAATTATTCTCCACAATCTCTTTGAAGTTCAATTGCACTTCTTCTTGAGGAGCTCGGATGCCCCAGTTTCCCGTATGGCGTCTGAGGGCTTCAGCTTTGTGTTTGAGGAGCGTAGGGTGATGGGTTTCTTGATAAAAGATGAACGAGAGCACAAAGGAAACTCCTGCCACAATCCCCGTAACATACTGAGTCCATCTCCAGCCCAAATCAGGGTTCTTCACGATAAAAGCACCAATGATTGGTGCTAACATGGGCCCCCCAAAGAGAACCACCGCAAAAGAAGTGAACGCCAACCCTCTTGATTTGATGCCAAACATATCGGCCAACACCGCAGGGGCTATCACCGTAGGAGCTGCCCCCACAAACCCTTCAAAGAATCTGGTGATCATAATGGTTTGGATGTTTTCAGCCGTAGCACACCCAAAACAGAAACAAGTGAACCCAAACGATGACACCACAAGGATGATTTTCCGTCCGAAAAGCTCTGAAAGAGGACCCCATATAATCGGACCAGAAGCAAATCCACAAATATATAACGACGTTCCCAAGACTCCCACGGTAGGGCCAATGTTATAGATAACTTCTACCTCAGGAGACGCTGCTGCAAACATGGCAGACCCTAAGGAGGTGCTGAATGTTACTAGCCCTACTATAAGACAATACCAGATTCTCTTTTGGACAGTGAAGTTTTGGGGGTGGGCAGGGTCTTGTTTGTCCCATTTGACGGTATAAGCTTCTTTGTCTGGTAGCAATGGAGGGAGGTCTCTTCCGCCGCCCATTTGGAGAGCATCACCGGTATTATCACTGGATTTGGTATCGCTGGTGATTTCACTAGTTTGGGCAGGTTGTTGAAGATTGCTAAGAATGATATCCGATTCGGTAAGCTTCTTGCTAAGTCTTTTGGAGTACTCAATCAACTTTTCATCGTGTTCGGCTTCTTCAAACCGTTGTGAAGGTGATTCCACTTTGGTAGAAGGAGAAAGATCCTGGATATTTATTTCATTGGCGGAAGGCTTGCCTCCAGTATAAAATTCCAATTCATCAATGGTGCTAGTTCTTTCCAAGTCCGATTGGAACGGGTCTGAGTAGTTTGAATAAGAACTGTGTCTTTCAAAGGGAGAGCTTTCTAGCATGCTGACGAGTTCACTAGACGAGTTGACTTGGAATACTAGACTGAGTGGAAGGAGCAAATATATATAAGAACAATTCCAGTAATAAATTAATATCCAGAAACAGTAACCAAGTCTAGTTATTTTTTGCAAACACAATGGCCACTGTTTAACGTGTTAAGAGTTACGTGAATAATTTTTCAGCAATACAAATTTATTTGGTTTAAGCTATATATGTCTTTAGGGAAGGAAGATGAGGCGTGGTATTGTCTACTACGGTATTGTTCTACTTTGGTTCAAGGTATACGACCACATGTATCGAGCCATGTATCTGGACAATTACAATAGAACAAGGGTTTAAAAGCCTTGCATTACACGAGATGCAAACAATCTGCGAGGTTGCAATTTAACCCTTTTGGGATAATTAATTGGTCTAAAGTAGTTAAAGTCCAAGATATTGGACGGGTCTAGATTTGGATTAAAGGGGGAGGGGGATAGGACAAAGAGTCTTTTGACAGAGACTCGATGGGACTCAATGGGACTCAATGGAGTCCAATGGAGACTCGATGAAGTCCAGGGACAGAGTCTATGGCCAGAGTTGGGTGAAAAAAAATGGTAAAGGGTAAAAATAAAATTGTGGTCTAAACTGTAACATTTGCCAACCTGTAACAGAAAATACTACTGCAAATTCATTTAAAATATATTAATACCGTACACATCATTCTATACTACACATGATTACCAGAATCTAAGGAGTTGAATCTATAATAATACCATGCTACCCATGGCCAGCAATGATTCTGGAGTTGAATCTCTCTCTAAAACAATTAAATAGAATGAATTAAATAATAAAACACGAAAAGAAAGTCTAAGGGTTTAAAGCTCTTTGGAGAGCATCACCAACATCTCCAATGTTATAATCTTCTTTATTCAAATCTTTCAAATCTTCCACAGGTCTTTCTGCTTGAGGAGTAATTCTAAACGCGTGTCTAGAAATAGGGGTGTCCCAATCGATAATAGCGGAGTGTTGAACAACTCTATTATCCCAAACCACCACGGTTTTAGGTTCCCAATTGGCTCTTAATTGTAAGTCAATGGAAGATTCAATATGTTTGTATAAGAATTCCATCAAAAAGGTGGATTCTTGTTCCTTTAATTCCACAATTCTTCTGGAAAATGGTCTGTTCAAAAAGATATATTTCTCTTTGGTAGCAGGATGAGTTCTAATTAAAGGATGAATGTTAGACACTGGAGTTCTTCTTTCAACTCCTCCTTGACCTCTAGAATTAGTGGCTTGATCTTCGGACGTATGCAACACATGTAATCCTTCTAATCTTTTTTGGAACTCTGGAGATAATCTCTTAAAAGCTTCTACCACATCAGCAAATACGGTGTCTCCACCAGATTCTGGTCCTTCTAACACCGTGAAAAATGTCGTGCCTGGAGGTTGTAATTCGTAACTAATGTCGGAATGCCATAAAACCGCATTGGTATTAGATTCAAATACTCTGTTGAATTCTTTAGCACTAGCTCTACGATAAGTGATATGTAATTCTGGATGGTTTTTAGGGGTTCCTCCAGTAGGATGAACATGCAAAGGCCCGAAATGACTACCAAAATCCACGGCAAATTGAGGGCCATGATCAGAGAAATCTTGATCTCTAAACACAACACATCCCCTTTGGGCCACAAATAATGCCAATTCGTCTTTACCAGCATCAGATAATTGTGATAATTGCACTCCTCTAAGTTCAGTTCCTAATTTAGGAGTGATTCTTCTATTGGTGAAGTCCCCTCCTTTTGGAAGTAAATTTGGCAAACTTGGGTCGGCTCTACAACCAGGTTCTTCATGCTTAAAGAATTTCAAAGGTGGTAATTTATCATTGGGGTTCCAGGTTGGTAAAAACTCTGGATATTTAGCAGCGTCTCTGTTTTGCTTATTAACAACCAAAGTTCCATCTTCTAACATCTCATCGATGCCTTGCACAAAGTGCATGTCGTAGTTTCCGTATTTCTCTGAGTTTGACATAATAATATTAAAATTCTTTTCAAGTAAGTTGTCTATGGTGATAAAATTTTTCAAACGTCAAGGCGATTTACGGGTTTTAAATAATAATAACGATTTTCGGGTTCATGCACTATACCAAATTGTTTCTCGGAAACCTCACCAGAATTGGTAATCAGATCCTCAGATTCATAACCAAACATAGATAACGGTTCTGCAAAGAACACGGATATGCTTCTATTTAGGCTATAGAACACTGGGGGTGGAATATCCTGATTAGACAGTTGCATGGTGTTGTCTAGACCCCAAAGCGCAATGATTTTATCGATTAATTATACCGTTGTTGCTGGGGATCTAAAGTAATTACTCCATTTCTTTTTCCCCGGTAACGCTCGTATCGGTTATGGGTCGTACGAGCCAACTGATTGGCCCAAGGTCACCTGACTGGAGAAAGAGCGCATGTGAAAATGCCATGTCGCAAGCTGTCTCAAGCTTTGTAACCAAGTGTTCACTAGTTCCAAGGGTGTGGGCGTACCAAATACTGAAAAGGGAAGTCCCTGGATGCAAAAGCCCCTGGCCTGATTTGGAAACATATCCCATAGATAAGACCTGACAGAATAATATATAAGGAACAATGGATAAGAAGGTTTACATAAGCTTTACATCAAGGGTTTGATAGTTAACTTTGCACCGAAACGGTATATTTTTACAGTTATAACATTTTGATAGTGATAAGGTTTTTCGGTAATACTTTATATCGCTATTTTACAGCCAAATTAAGTAGTACTAAGCCCGGGAAACCAGGACCGTATTATACATTAAAATATATTGATATTACATAGCAGTTTTGCGCTGGTTGGTATATTACATTGCTCGTCGTTAGTCGTTATCGCCTAGTGTTAGGATGTTTTGTGTTAGGATGTTTTGTGTAAGGATGTTAGGATAAAGAACACATCCTATTCTCACTTAAAGAAGTAATGATAAATTTCGATTTCACTGCTGGTTTGGGAAATTCGATTTTGGGTAACACAATGTTTGACAGGTTCTGGTTAAACCTTAAAGGAGGTAATTTAATATGGTTTATATCAGAAACATCATCAAATTTAGGGGATTTCGGACTTGGATAAGACGAAAAAGGTGTGCTAGCTCTGGAACCTGGCTCACTATTGGTACTAGCTTCACTAGCTATACTTTCACTGGCCAGACTGTCACTAATCATACTAGTTTCACTAGAAACACTCGAAGTTCTAGACTTATTGAAATGAAAGGCCCAATTACACTCTAAAAAGTTTCTGGTGCATCCTTGACATTTTCCATCGACGACATTCTCATCACACTTCTTCTTTCTCTTTCTACACGTGAGACATCCGGTTTTAGTTCTCTTTTGGGTTTTGGTGATCTTTTTGACCTTTTCTTCGGTCTTTTTGACTGGTGTCACCTTAGGACTCGTTAGGCTTATTATCTGTTGATATGATTTATAGTCTGTCATAATAAAATTTTATAAGGTGTTGAAATTTAGTTAGGGTGTAGTTAGGATGAAAATTTTTCAGGATTCACGTTAATTATATAACAACATGACTATTTATGACAAGGCATTATGGGATGGCATTTTTTGACTAATCGTTAGCATCATAGGGATTATAATTTGTAAACGGCAATGGAAGACGAGGCATCGCGTCGGGGTTGGTTTCCGTTTTGGGGAATACTCGTGTGGCCTTTCTGTTTGGGGCAAAACGAGGTCGTGTGTGGATTGAATTTGAGACCTTCATACTGAAAGGCTTCAGTGTACTAGGGTCTTCTGTAGGATATACTGGAACATGTTACAGTATGTAACATGTTACATACTCTAACATGCTACATACTAGGAACTAAACACTTCACACTAGTAACTATACTACCCATCACATACTACAAAAAACAGTATAATTTAAGACACTGTTTTATCAATAGAACAATTGACCTTGACATTCAAACGGTCACTACACTTCCATGTCATACTTCGAATAACACCCTTCTATCTATTCATCTGCTTTATACCACCACTCAATACTCATACCTTCCTCCAGCAAACCTCTCTATAAATAAAGCCATGGCTGCAAAATTGACCTGAACCAAAATATATTCTCCCGTACACGACCTCGCACCAAATCTATTCTCATTGAAATGAAAATTTTAACAAACCAATAACCACAGACATGCCAGTTAGAGCCATACCCAAAGTGTCTATTGCCAGAAATGGAGTAGGAACATACGTTCAGCCATGCCACAAGATCACCATCCAATACTGTAACTGGGGCGGGTCATCCAGAGGGGTCAGAGAAGTCCTCGCCAACGGAACCATCAATAGTTTTGCCTTGAAAAACTCAAATATCGCCATTGAAATCACCAAAAAATCAGACCATCCTAATGTTAAGTTCAACTACAACAACGACAAGACCACCGAAGTCGATGTCAAGAATTTAGATGGCAAAAACGTCCTCAGCACCTTGAAGGAATATTCTCAAAGATCAGGAAATGATTTATTCAAATATAACCACAAGGTTTTATCCAATAACGAGTCAGTAAGAGGGATTTGGTCTCCATTACATGTTCACAAACAAGACCGGTTCAAGATATAGTGAGCATTCCTTGTATATAGATTACATGTCATATAGTCAATAGTAAAGTATTAATTATTATTTACAGATTACATAATCATTGGGGCTCTTCTAGTATGTCAGCATTGGAACCATCGTTAGCAATGTTATAGAATTTGTTTCTCCAGAACCCATCTTCTCCCAACATTTCTTTAACGACA
Organism: Yamadazyma atlantica; assembly: GCA_030561325.1. Lineage (NCBI taxonomy): Eukaryota > Fungi > Ascomycota > Pichiomycetes > Serinales > Debaryomycetaceae > Yamadazyma > Yamadazyma atlantica. The sequence continues at coordinate 440,749 of JAKTXA010000001.1, forward strand.
ATTTTATAATTTCCAAAGTATGGTAAGATTCTGGCCCAAACCACCCAGTATACTAAACCAATGGCAAAAACAGCCCAAGTCACCACACAATGAATCCAATATGGTAAGTCGTTATAAACACTTTGACCGGCATCAGGAGGAATATATGGAGCCACGATCAAGTATAAGGAACTTAATGAGAAAAAGATAATCACCGGAATGCTTGCCCTAATAGGAGGATTCCAGGATACATTACCTCTTTTGGCTTGAATATTTAAATATAAAAGTCCAATCCCCACAAAGGTGTTAACCACATTTAAAGGATAAGAAATCAAGTTTAACACGAAATTATAAGCATCTCCTGGAGGTGGGGCCACAATGGTAACAATACAAACGATCCAATGTTGTCCAAGCCCAAAGAATGGAGAATTGAACGGCTTAGAACTGGCCCATAATCTCGAAAATGGTAAGCTCCCCTCTCTCCCTAGTTGTTGGATAATTCTCCCTTGTGAGAAAATCACCGATAAGACATTACCTAAAGCAGACAAGGCCACAAATACAGAGGCAGCTCTTTCGGCAGTATTACCAAAAGCGTGTTTAAAGAAAGTAGCAGCAACAATTCTTCCTGAACTTCCTAATTCTTCTTTCGGGATTACTGCAAAATAGGCAATATTTGTCAACATGTATAACACCATTAACGATAAAAATGCCACAGGGGCAGCGATTTTCAACACTCTATTAGGATTCTTAGCTTCCCCTAACGCGTAGTTGGCGTTAGAGTACCCCACGTAAGACCAGATCACATTATAAATAGCATTGACAACTCCGTATCCACTAGGAGAAAACCCTTCAAACGCATTGGTAAAGTTATTAGGACTTTTGAAATCATTGGTTTTAATTCCATCTCCCAAGGCAACCCATCCGGTAACTACTATAAATAGAATGATCACCACTTTGAACACTCCTAAAGCGTTCCCAAGCCATAACCCAGCTTTGACCGATACGGAATTAATTAAGAAGGCAAAGGTAATCACACCGATCCCTATGGCTCTAGAATTCCATTGGGTAACCTCTTTTTGGGCCGCATTAAGTAAGTATTCCCCAACCACTACACTGTTTCCGGCAGCCCATCCGAGAAAGAATACATATGCTCCATACATAGCCGTAACAAGAAATCTAGGCGATTTATAAACATATTCCAAGTAATTCTTTTCCCCACCGTTTCTAGGAATGGCAGATCCAAACTCCATGTATACTAAAAGCCCACTGAAGGCAATCAAAGATCCGGCCACCCACATGAACAACGCAGTTCCAACCGAACCACTTAATAAGAAAATGGTAGAACTTAAGGAGAAAACCCCTGATCCAATCATCCGATTCAAACATAAAAAAGTAGCAGAAATAAACCCGATTTCCTTTAAATTCTTATCCACTTGGACCACGGCAGAATGGCCGGCCTCTTCATTTAAAGATGAGTCAAACGATAAGCTATCGCCATTGTCGGTAGACTTGTCGGTGTCTTTTGTCTCACGAGACAATAAATTATTTAATCCCATTGTATTACAGTAATCAGGTAGGATTTTACACTCCTTTTATACCAATTAATTACTAATTACTGTGGAACTGTGGCACGTAACAACAACCAAGAGTTTACTTTATAGTTACTTGTCCACTGACAAATACTGGCCAAAGAAAAAAATTTTCAACTATATGCCCTGGTTATTTCTTTTTTGCGATGGTTGCAGCACTTGCAAAGCCAACATCGGATAAACTCGAGTTCCGACCAAGATTTGCAGGGGTTTGTGCGGCTTTCGCTGCATTTGGCATTGCACCATGTCACGTGCGCAACATATTCAATCCGGTCGGATCTGCACATCTTCGGTCGGATTTCGCTAACAGATGCTGTAGATAATTTTTCTCAACATGCCCAGTAACTCCACAGTAAAGATCAAACGGCGTTTTTTACACAGTTTGATTCCACAGTTTTAAGGTAATGAGGACTGGCTAGACCCACTTGTAGAACCTTAAGAGTCTACCCCAACTCCGACCCCGGTCCTCCCGGTCCCCCGGACTCCCCGGCTTTTCAGATTTTATTTTGCAGTAATTGTGAATTTTACATAAAAAGTAAATTGAGACCTGTTTTGAGCACTCCTACTACTCACTATGGCCATTCCAACATCTCTATCTACAAACAGTCAGTTCACTACCTACTACCCAGTCTAGTACCATGGCTAGTACCATGTCTACTGCCCTAGTCCTAGTCCTGTCCTAGCCATCTCCATAGTTTCTAGGGTTGTCCAAATGGTTGAGACACTTCAGGAAAGTTGCAGCAATCACCAAATTATGCCACACACGACCGCAACTAGATATAAACTCACCACTAAATCCAAAGGTTTCATCAACCATCCAACACCATGCCAGCCACTAAGAAAGCCAAACTATCCAACATCCTCCCACCCTTCTCCAGTCCCTACTACCCACCCGAACTCTCAGACAGACAAGTGGCTCAAAAGTACTTGAAAGATGAAAATAAACCCATAAACATCCTTACCCCCATAGTTAACCAAAAGGCTCCCAAATCCCTAAAAGGCAATGGAATAGTCCATCTTTTTAACAATGATTTAAGAATTTCCAACAACAGAGGACTTCATGAAGCTGCCACCATCGCCGCCTCCGCCAACCTCCCCGTGGTAGGACTCTACGTCCATTGTGTGGAAGAACTCTACAGCCATTCAGTAGGGAAATTTCAATTGCAATTTAAGCATGACTCGCTTCAACTTTTACACACGGAGTTGCAAAAAAAACAGATTCCCCTTTTTGTGGTAACAATTGACCACAAAAAGGATTTTTTTAATACCATCAAGCAATTCTTAATTGACCACAAATACAATTGTTTGACTACCAATCTTAACTATGAAGTAGATGAATTACGGGACGCCATAAAGCTTCAGAACCTTCAGGACAGCGGAATTGAGTTCCGTCCGTTCCACGATACTTGTGTAGTGGCTCCTGGCCAATTGGCTTCAGGGAAGGGAACCCAGTACTCTGTGTTCACGCCATGGTACAAGTCCTGGGCCAAGTTGGTCAACTCTGAGAAGATTGAGGATTATCCGGCCCCGCAAAATGAAAAACATCCGGACACCCCTAGTAAAGATGAAAATAAGCTGGGAGTCCGGATGTTTCACATCCCAGAAGATTTAACTCTTTCTGATTCCCAACAGAAGTCTTATCACCAACTATACAAACCTGGCGAAGCCCAAGCCCTTGAGGTTCTCTCTGAGTACCTCCGGGAAGACATCAAGGCCTACGACCGAGACCGGAACGAAATGAGTCTAGACTCGTCGTCCCATCTAAGTCCATACCTTGCCATTGGAGCCATTTCGGCCCGAACCATTCTCCTTAAAGTCCTTAGCACCAAGCTCCTCAGCCAGGTCGACAAAGGCGACGCCGGGGCCGTGCAATGGGTCCGCCAAGTGGCCTGGCGGGATTTCTATAAGCATGTCGTAGCCAATTGGCCCCATATTTGTATGTTTAGGCCGTTCCATCTCGAGTATTCCCTGGTGGAATGGGAGTATAACCAGGACCACTACGACGCCTGGTGCCAGGGCCGGACCGGCTACCCCATAGTCGACGCTTGTATGAGACAACTTAACCAGACGGGATATTTAAGCAACCGAGGTCGAATGATTGTGGCTAGCTTTCTCTCTAAACATTTGATGATTGACTGGCGCTACGGCGAGAGATATTTCTTATCGGTGCTAGTGGACGGAGACTTTGCGTCCAATAACGGGGGCTGGGGGTTTAGTTCTAGCACGGGAGTGGACCCACAGCCTTACTTCCGGATCTTTAATCCGTATTTGCAGTCAGAGAGATTTGATAAGGAGGGGGAGTATATTAGGAAATGGGTGCCAGAGTTAGGGAAGCTAGGGAAGGACATTCATCAGCCGGGGCTGGAGACGGCGGGGGAGTATCCTAGGCCGGTGGTGGAGCATAAATGGGCCCGGGAGAGGGCATTGGAGAGGTATAGAGAGGCACGCTAGCCCGAGCGAAGCGAGGGCTGGCACTAAAATAGCACTACTGGCACTAAAATAGCACTACTGGCACTAAAATAGCACTACTGGCACTAAAATAGCACTACTGGCACTAAAATAGCACTACTGGCACTAGCACTACACAGATTACTAGATACTTTTATTAACAAACTATTCTATTCACTCTCACGGTAGGACGCTGGGTAGGGCGCTGGGTCGGGCTGGGTCGAGCTGGGAGCTGGGCCTGGTGGTACTAGTTCCAACTCGGCAAGCCTCGTTGGAATTAGATCAACTTCTTAATCAACCCCTCAGCCTTCTCCAAACTCTCCCTTGACCCCACCATATAAACATACCGGTTCTCCTTATCACTGGCCCTAGGAACCGTAATAAACGCCCCCGATTTGGCTCTAAGATCACTAATCGTAGCTCCCTGTGGACCTACAAGCTTAGAAAACTTGGCAGGATTGGCACTATAGTACCATGCTTGACTGTCGGCGGCCTTAGCTAACTCCAACCGATCTTCTAAGAGTTTTTTAACTTTAGAAGTTTGATCTTTCTTCCCTTTAAGTCTAAAAGGAATGGCGGTAGCACCGGCAGAAGGAGCCTCTGGGGCGTAAGGAGCCACAATGAACTTGGTGGTCTCAGATTCGTCTGGAGTTTCAGGAGGAGCTGGGGCCAAAGCTGTGGCCAATTTAGAAGCCTTTTTGGCCAGGTTATCATGACTAACGTCCACGTGATACCCCGACTTCAAAGTTCTAAAAATAGCCCCCTTTTCACTAACAAATCCAAAGTATTCCACCGGAATATCAATACTATCATTCCAAGCATCTTTGGTCAATTCTTGGACCTTAACCTTGGCTTTTTCAATGTTTTCTGGAAGTCCTGACACCTTGACGGCCGTAGACTCATCGCCAGCCCGTGGTACCTCGATTTGCACGTTAAATTCCTTCTCTAACGCTTGACGGGTCGATCCACTGGGCCCAACGAGGAACCGATGTTTCTCCTTAGCCACGGCGATTTCTTCCACCACTGAAGCCTTCTTTAGGTCCACCAAGGCGTTAATTTGGGCCACGATCTTATTCACAATCTCTTTAGGTCCTTGCGAGTTGATGGTGGTAGAACCACTGCCCTCGTTAGGAATACTTAAGAGCTTATAATATCTCGATCTAGGCACCTCATCCCCACCAGCTTGGGCGAGAATCTCTCTCATTCTCGACCCACCTTGCCCGATAATGTCCCTATGATACTTCGAGTCCACGTCCAAGTCTACGCTAACAAAGTTTTCAATTTCGGCCACAATCTCTTCAATTTTGGCCTTAGCATCTTTGAGACCAGATTTAGTACCAGTCAATTTAACTTCCACCACGCCGCTGGCCTCTTCACTGGCCTTATCACGTTGGAATTTGTACGAAACACCGGTGGCATCAGCGATATCGTTGATGGTTTCACCTGACTTTCCAATGACTCTGGCTATAGCTTTAGTAGGAACTTGGATCGTTTGCTCAAACCCATTGTCTTTTTCAAATTTGTAGAGTTGTTCTAATTCGTCTTTAGCACTAGCCACGGCTTTGGAGGGACCTCTAATAATCACCTCGTTGGAGCTGGACTCGGTGCTATCAGTGGCCACTGGAGGGAATCTTATTCTAACCCCATACTTCTCTTGCAATCTGGTGACATACACAGCATTAGGTCCAATCATTCTTCTATGGTATTGACTTTCCACCTTCAATTTGGCACTGGTTTCGTCGGCCCATTTCTTCGATAAACTGGTGATTTTGGCCTTACACCCGTCGACATTCCGTTTAATTCCCACAAGTTGAATCAAGGCCTTTGCACTGTCATTGTCTTCTTCTTGAACATCGATTTTCACGCCATAATCGGCCTTTAATCCGTTCATAAACTGCCCGTTCTTCCCAATTAACCGGGATAATACGGTGCTAGGAACTTGGACTTCAGCGGTATACTTATCACCAAACTCTTCGGCGTCTTTTATAGCTTGTTCCACCAATTTCTTGACCACCAGAACCTGGGATTTGACCCCATTGATATGGACATTATCGCCTTGGAACTTCACCACCACGGAATGGGGTTCTGCTTCGGCAACAATCGCATCCACGGTGGTATTTCTAGGTCCCTGGACGTATTTCTGGACCGAAGCAGGAATGTCTAACACCACAGACTCTAAACTTGCTTTTAATCCTCTCAAACCGTCCAACAATCTGTCGACGGTCTCAAAGTTGGTACTAGCCTTGGACGTATCTTCAAAGTCATCTCCCGAGTCCTCGTCAGCCCCGTCAAATAACGTGATTCTACTGCCAATTACACTAGAAACCACCCCCAATTCCTTACAAACATCACCAATAACCCCAGGAACCCTAGGTAAAAAGAACTCGTCAATGTCCTCAATGACTTTGGTGCTATCTGGAGTCAATTTGTTCACATGAGCAACAATCTCCCGCTTAGCAGCTTTGACATTATCTTCACCAGTTTCCTTAGAGTTTACTACGATTTGCACCGGAATGGTGGTAGCAGAGGCCTGGTTTAGAACCGATTTGGAAGGAGCTTTCACTACCACGCCGTGGGCCAGACCCACCGTGTCAAAAAACCCACTACGACCCAAATAATCGGCCACAGCCTTAACATGAGCTAAATTCCCCTTATGAGCTTTAGACATATCCAAAACTTCTACTTTAAATTGAGAAGTGGTCTGTCTAGCCTTCTCCTTAGCACCAGAAATTCTATCTTTTTCCCCAATGAATTGAACCGACTCATCCCCAACCTTGATCAAGACATTCTCCTCGGCCAAAATAGCATCAATTGGTAAGAATTGGTGTTTTACCGGGGGGATAGGCACTTCTTCTACCACGAGACGACGAGATAACTCGTCTAATTTCTCCCTAATATCTTCCCTAGCTTTTACCACCAATTCCCGTTCCCCAATAATGGTAATAGTATCCTTACCTTTATAATCAGGGACGAAAATGTCTAAATCTGGGTACGATTCAACGACATTATCCAAGTATTTAGCAGCAAAAGGCTTGACGTGATCGTCAAGGGGGATTTTGACCGACAATGTCTTGGTTTCCTCTTTGACTATGGCGAGGATTTTATTTTTGGCAAGTTTGCACCCTTCAACGTCTCCGTCGATGGTGATAGTGACGAGGGTGTCAAAGATGTCGGACCCAGCGCCACCGGTGCTGGCACTGGCACTGGTACCGTTAGGGCTAGGGCTAGCACCATCAGCACCACTGACAGGACTTCCTTCGGTCGTACTGTCAGTAGGCTTCCCAATATCAACTCTAACCTCATACTCCCCCACAATCGGCCGCAAAACACTCCCCCCAGGCCCAATAATCTTCGCCCGGAGTGCCGCTGGCACCGTGAAGCTTGCCCGGACCGGCTTGGTCAACTTCTTAATCACCAACCGTTTGGCCAACTTGACATCCTCAGGCTTTCCCGTAATCAAAAATGTCCGTTTTTTGGTGTGTTGGGATGTCGTACACTCAATATTGGTTTTGGTGTCGGCTTTGACCGAGGTCAAGATCTTAATGAACTCAGGCCGGGCCACATTGAGCTGGTCGTCAGCGTCTAGGGAGAAAGCTTCTTGGATGGTACTAGCTGCCACGGCCAGGGCCACGGCGCTAGCACCACTGGCACCACTAGCACTAGAACTAGCACTAGCTGCCTTGGCTGGTTTCATGGCAGGGCCCCAGCCACCGCCATTGGCACCACCATTGGCCCCATTGGCACTAGCCCCAGCACCACCTTTACCTAAAGCAGGAAACGCTGATTCGTCTGCCAAAGAAGGAATTGATCCCGCCATGGCTCCGTCCATTCCCGTCGACACATCGCTGTCGGACCCGTCGTCCCAGTCCATGGCCCCGTTGGCACCACTGGCCTCTGCCCGGCCATTGACCCGGGCCGCTATAATCTCTGCTGGCGTTGACATTACTGTTAGTGTTAGAGTATCGTCACTACAATTTGTGAGCGTATTTTTCAGTCGTGCGCGGCCCAGGGACGGGCGCTAGCCTGGCCCTGGCCCAACCCGATCTAATACCATCTGACTAGCTAGTACGATCTAGTACGATCTAGTACGATCTAGTAGGATCTAGTACCATCTACTACACATTTTAGCACGGTCTAGTAGCACGATCTAGTACCATGGCTAGCACTGCCTAGCCCTGGCACCGCCGGCCAAGCATTGACAATGTCGTATAGAAAATTACGAGATCGAGCGAGAATGTCACGTGAGTTTCGCCATTTTACTCCGAGTATTTGTATTGTATTTGTATTTAGTATTTAGTAGTATCTAGCACGGTCTAACCTCTAGTACAATGGGCCTACAAGGTCTCATAAATCAACTCCCTTACCCTATACTCTTCATTAGCCTCTTCAAAATCTTCCCAGTTCCCAATAAAATCATCTCCTCTAACAATCCCTGGCAAGGTCTTTCCATTACTATATCTTCTCCAGATCTTTTTGGCTTCTTCGTCGGTCGATAAGTCTCTGGCCGTGAATGTGATCTCGTTAGCTTTAAGGATAGTTTGCAATCTATTGGTCTTATGAATGATTTGCATCCCACCAATGAGAGAGGTAAGGAGGTAAACCGGTTGAGATTCAAGGTGTTTACGTAATTCTTCGGGAGAAATGTCAAGGTCCGAGAGGTCGTCTTCATCTTTACTGCCAACGGCAGCGGTGGCAGCAGCTTCAGCAACATCTTTAGTCTCACCTTCTTCCTTCGGAGTTTCGCCTTCCTTCAGAGCTTCTTCAGAAACATCTTTACTCCCAGCAGCAGCGGCGGCAGCTTCAGAAACATCCTTACTTCCAGTTTCTTCAGTTTCTGGCTCGGAATCCTTACTGCCAGCAACGGCAGCTGTAGCACCGGCAACAGCAGTGGCAGCGGCCGTGGCAGCAGCAGTAACAGCGGTTCCAACAGTAGTTTCTTCTGGGTCTTTAACCTCAGGGTTTTTAGCCTCAGGATCTAAGGACTCAGGATCCTTAATCTCAGGGTCTTTGGCCTCTGGTTCAGTTTCTGGCTCAGCATCAGTCTTTTCTGGTTCAGCTTCAAGCTCCTTAGTTTCAAGCTCCTTGGTCTCAGGCTCCTTGGTTTCAGGTTCCCTAGTCTCAAGCTTATCAACCTTCCCATCCTCCTCTAAATCATCTTCTTCCGGCACCGCTTGTTCCTGAACCATACTCTTCAGTAAATTCTCCTCATCTACCGCTGGTTCTACGGCCTCAGACTTTTTTTTTTCATCTTCAATTTCCCCAGACTCAAATGCTTCTTTTGGTTCCGACTCCCCAGACTCTTTGACTTCACTAAGCTCTTCGAGTTCTGATCCCTTTTCTTGCCCCTTTCCCGGCTTATGTAACACTCTATCCATCATAGTATCAAGATTATCAATAGTAGAATAAGGATCCTCATTAATCAAAGCCCCTTCCTTATATAATTCGGAAGGATTAGCATCATTTTTTTCGGTGAAATCCACAGCTCCAGACCCAGAAATCCCCACTCCAGCCGGTTGTCTTGACCTAGACCTCGAAATAGATCTTAAATAGTTGGTAGAAGAACTGGATCTAGTGTTGAATTTATATGGTCCCGTAGGTTCTGGATCAGGGTTATCGACATTGAAATTGGTATAATCCCCCGTAGTTAACAAAGAAGCATCTCTACTCATGACTTGACTTTGGTATTTCTCTTCATTGATCTTTTCTTCTTCTTCAATGGCAGCAATACTTTCCCCCATAGTAGGTTTAGATTGTCTTGATCTTCTATCGGTAGGTTCTTCTTCATCTTCTACCGGCTTGAAATCTGGTGGGAGTTCATACTTGGCCGGGTCTTCGGTGTGAACATTGGTGTAAGAGTCACCACGGGCCAAATGGGGGCGGATGGCCGACCGGGACCTGGACCGAGACCGGGACCGGTTATTGGACTCTGACCGGTCGTCCCGTCTGAAATAGGGGGAATGGAACCCTTCAGGTCCTCTTTGACTAGTACTTTCCACCAACGGTAACGGGTTGAATCCCCCACTTTTGGCCCCGTCTCCCCCACTTTTGGCACCACTGTCCTCCTTCATGAACGATACATTCTCCTTACTAATATCTCTACTCAACCGATGAGGATCATCTTGCTTGATCTTGGATAACAAATCATCGTGAGATTTGATCTGATTGGTGAGTTGGTATTCAGAGAGATTGGGGTTGGAGTAATCTTGTTGGGAGTAGAACGAGCTGGAACCAGCCCCGGTGCCAGCGCTGGCACCAGCACCGCTGTCCGAGAATGAGTCGGAATTGGAGAGAAAATTGGCACTCGAATTAGCAAGGGACATTCCGCCAGAACTAGAACTAGTGCCAGTGGTACTAGAGTCAGGACCAGTGGTGGTAGAATCAGGACCAGTAGTGCTAGAGCTAGTACCAGCACCGGTGCTGGCCGCACCGGCATTGGCCAACTCCTCTGTAACATCTTTCGACAACTTGGAAGGAACTTTAGCTGACGAGGAAGCAGCGGACGGAGTTTCCCCCAACGGCGTGGAAGCAGCCTCTGGCGCCTCTGGCTCCAGCTCCAGCGGTACAAACCTAGCATCACTCTTGACACTCCCCTCTCTGTCCAAGATCTCATCAAAATCCTCCTCACTACCAATCAATGCCCCCTCATTAATCAATTCATCTAAGGAAGCACTCAACTCTTTGTTGCGCAATTGATTCTTTTTGTGTTCATCCACCGCCAACTCGTGTGACTTGTATTTTTCCGGGTGAATGTAATTGTTGTGGGCCGAGTCGTCGGCCGACCGCACACTTGACCCTACTAAGGAGGGAGAGCTTAGCTTTTCTGCTTTTTCCAATTGTTCTTCAAAGTCCATGGTTAATGTTAATGAGTGATTTATGGACATGAATCATTCGCGTTGCTGCAAGAGATGTCGCAGGCGAGCGCGACATTCCTTACCTCAGGGAAAAGGCTACCCCACAAGACCCCACAAAAAACACCCAAAGCTCCCGGAACGGACTCAAACTCATACGGGACCAAGCCAGAGGCCCTTAGATACTCTTTATTCCCTGGGACTAGTTGAAACAGGCAATTGGGCCAGATAATCCCCCTAGCTAAAGCTAGAGGGATAGGAAATGTCGCGTAAGCACTACTACGCACTTTCCCATTGGTAGCACACTCACATGTAACTAATTAAGCCCAAATAGGATAATTTAATACCATAAACTAATTAATTACAAACTAATTAATTAAATTGTATACCACCATGGAACTTCCTTACAACGCATCCAAACAACCTATCGTCGACTTCATTCCCTTCGACGGATTGAAGTTCAAAACCGTCTTCTGGCAAGCCCCAGAGTCGGTTCCTTACAAAGGCCGGATCCTTTGGGTTCATGGCTTTGCCGAATCTTCCACGATTTATACCGAATTTTTTGATAAATTGTCTGATTTAGGGTTTGATATCTTCTTCTTTGACCAGAGAGGAGCTGGAGAAACATCACCAGATGAAGACCATGGGAAAACCAACGAACAATTGGTGTATAAAGATTTAGATTTCATGATTAAAAAGAACTTGGAAATTAGTAAAAGAGGAGACAAATCCTTGATTTTAATGGGCCATCTGATGGGTGGAGGGATTGCTTTGAACTATGGGATCAAAGGAACCTATAAAGAAGTGATTTCGTCTATTATAGTCAGTGGACCAGAAGTGTTATTACACCCAAACACGGCTCCCAATTTTATTTTAAAAGGGTTTGCGGGGTTTGCTGCTAAGCACCTTCCTAATTTTAGAATCAATGCTGGGTTGAATTACGATTATATCACGTCCAATGAAAAGTATCGGGACTATATCAAATCCAATGTGGACAAATTCTGGATCACGGGTCCGTTATTCCATGGAATGCTTACTAGAGGAGAAGCTTTAACTAAACCAGAGTACACGGCCAAATTTGATCCTAATATTTCGGTGATGGTTTGCCATGGAACTGAAGATAAGATCAATTGGCTTGATGGGTCGAAGAAGTTCTATGACCTTTTGAATGATAATGTTGATAAAGAATTTGTGCCTATTGAGGGAGCTAGACACAATTTGGCAAGTGAAAAGGAGGAGTATATTAAGCAGTTTCTTGATAAGATTGTGGAGTTTGTGGACAAGCACCAGCACTAGAACCACTAGAACCACTAGAGTCTAGTGGTTCGACTAGGGACTAGTTCCAGGCCAGGCCAGGCCAGGCCTTTGGCCAGAGTATTTAGTCTAGGACTCTTGACAGTATTTAGTAACAATATATAGGGTATGGTTTCTCTCTGGAATGTTCTAGAATCTTTAGCTACACCATCTGAGTCAATTGACTCTAATTGACCCCAATTGACCCCAATTGACTCGTCAGCACCAAGTAGTCTCGTGACATCTCATCTCATCTCCTTCGTATATTCTCAATATCTCAGTCTCACAATCTCAATACAAACTCATACAAACTCATACTAACAGGCATGACGAGATGGGTTACACCGTCAAACAGAAGATCGATATCTGTCTTCAGGCCGAGGCCCACCCCCACATGACCCAGGCCGACTTGGCTCGCTGGGCCCAGGATACTTTCCACAGCACCACCACTCCGTCTCAAACCACCATATCTCGAATTCTTAGCAGTAAAAACGACCTAATTGCTTCCAAACAAGCAGACTTTCTGTTGATTCGACGGCGGAAGGCCCAGAACCCCATCCTACGACAAATTCTTACCGAATGGGTCACACAATGTATCTGGGAATCCATTCCTATAACCACCCCTATCATCAAATCCACTGCGAACTCAATCTGGACTCGTTTACCACTTGAAGTCAAAGACGGCAACGGAGTGTTCAACCAGAAATGGTGTAACCAGTTCTTACGGAAGTTGAACATCAACGTGACGGGGGATGAAGACGATATCCGCCATAATATGGGGTATAAATTGAATAAAATCTGGTTTTTGGATGAAAAAGTCGAGTTGAAACAGTACCTCCATAATATGATCCAAACCCACCAGTACCAGCCTCAAGATATATTCACCATAGAAGAGTTCCAATTGTTCTATTCGCTTCCATTGGACCAGATTTTCGATATGAATTCCATTGATAAAGGGATCAAACAATCGGCTAGTTCTTCTGAGAACTCCTTAACAATTATGCTTGGAACTAATCTTATTGGCACCGAAAAGTTGTCGCCCATGATAGTCGGCAAGCCAGACACCTTTGACGTGTCCAAGAGTTCGTCCAGCACCTTAAAAAACTTCCATCACACCGAAAACACTCATTTGAATTTAATGAATAAAATCACTGAAGCGTATAGGATTTCCTACAAGAGTAATATCAACAAATGGATTACTTCCACCATGTTCCAGAACTACCTTCTAACCCTAGAACACAAATTGGCCAGTTCCGATTCTAATAGAAAGTTGTTGATAATAGTAGACGATTCTTCTACTCATAGAATCCTAAACCTTAAGCTAAACAATATCAGATTGGTTTATTTAAAGAACAACACCAACCACAAATCACCCTTCAATTCGCTTCACAATGGAGTCAACTTCGACTATTGTCCTATGAACTTTGGTATTGTTCACGAGTTTAAAACACTTTACCGGCTTCAACAGTACTTGGAAATGATTAACATTCAAAAGAATTCCCAGAATAAAAGTGAAAAACCCATGGAGATTTCTATAGATAACTTCAAGTTGAATTCCACCACTTCTTCCGATGTGCTTTCGGAATCAGAGTACTCGGTGCCACTTATCAAGGCGATAGAATGGGTGAAACGGGCATGGGATTCGGTTTCAAGAGACAAAATCGTTTATTCTTGGGCCAAAACTCATTTGATAAACGTACAACGAACCTGGCCCGACCCCCAGGTCCAATCTTTGGTCCAGCCCCACCACGCCAAGTTGTCTCGAAGTTATGACAAACTTAATGAAGTTATGAAGTATTTGAATGTGGTGCTTCCGTGGAATATCGACGAGCTTTTGGGGTTGGTCAACGAAAGAGTAAAGGCTACGTTGAATTATATATCTATCGAGGAAATCGTTGCCAGTTGTTTGCTGGAGTCTGAGTCTGAGCCTCATGCCAGTTCGCTTGACCATGACATCTCTGACACGGTACAGATGAACTTGGACGACGATTGGTTGATGAACCAGTTGTTTGAGTCGAATGTTGCTCCGACCGCTGAGGCCATGACCAACATGGAGACATCAACCATGGGGCACACAAACATGGGGAACACAACCATGAGGGACACAGTCATGGAAAACACTGATATAGTGTCTGGCCCAGGCCCTGGCCCTGCTTCAGACATGTCTAACACCATGTCCATTGGAGCCCTCATAGCAGCTGCTGAAAGCGAGGGACCTCCCACCAAAAAACCCCATACAAATCAAACCCCCGATCCAATGTTCCTTGACCAAACAAAAGCCTTGACCCCCAGATCCATAGTAAGCCTGATATCAAACTTATTAGAAGCCGTAAAGACCAACCAGCTCAGCTTTTCCCCACAAACATATAGCGAACTCCAAGCAAACTTGTCCTTCTTAAGGGCCAAGTCACCTGACACCACAAATGACAAATAACACAAATAACCCTAATACACACACTAGCCAGCCACTAGCCACTAGTCTATTAACATAACCATATATTATCTATTTACAAGTCATAAAGCCTTAAGCCTCTTCAGTTATTCCCAACTCCCGGGCCTTTTCTTCCAATCTCTTTCTCTTTTCGATCCGTTCCCGCTTAATCCGAGCCACCTCCGCCTGGATTTCATGCCTTTCCTTAGGAATCTGGTTCAAAGTGGCGGGATCTGGCCAGAACCCTGGCAAATTAAACTTCTCATCGGGGTTCATCCCTGAGTAAATCATCACCAAAATCGGCGTGAAAAGATAAAACCCAAACTAGTCGTTAGTAACTTCCTCCACAAAGCCTTTCTATGCTACGTACCTTCCCGGTCTCCAACTGAGTCCTGGTGATCTTGCTGGTGAATCTGCTAAACATGGGTAGTCTTACTAAAAAATTTCGCGATCACAAACTGGTGATATTCAAGGGCATTTACAGCGCGCTATACGATCTAACAAACCATCAATATGAGCCAGTATACTGCCATTGAGTCGGATGTGCCGGCCCCAGATTACACGGGCAGAGGCGCCACTGGTACCAATGGTGCCACTGGTAACATGGATACAACCTCTGGTGGTAATGGTACTAGTACCGGAGACCCCTCGTCTTGGACTTGGGCTGAAAGACTCAAAGAATCGTCCCATCCCGTGGCATTGTTGTTCTTCCTTTTCTTCAGAGTCTCCCCCATCATCGTCTATATCTTTGGAAACTTCTTCCTTGGGTTCATCACCAAAAAAAACAAATTCATTCTTCATTTCATAAGTTTGATTTTACTAGTGGCCGCAGACTTTTGGAACTTGAAGAACATTTCAGGGAGGTTATTGGTAGGGTTACGGTGGTGGAATGAGATCAATCAGGTCCAGTCTTCTACGGGAGACTTTGAAAACGTGTGGGTGTTTGAAACCGCTGACCCTAATCGGTATATTAATCCAATAGATTCCAAGATGTTTTGGCTTTTATTGTATGGACAGCCTATTGCGTGGATTTTATTGGGGATTTTGGCGGTGTTGAAGTTTCAGTTTTTATATTTATTACTTATCATTATATCGGTGTCGTTATCGGTAACCAATGCCATAGCGTTTACTAGATGTGATAAGTTTAGTAATGCTAATGAGGTTGCTACTAGTATGTTTTCCAAGGCTTCTTCTACAGTTTTTTCTAGATTCAATCCTTTTGGATAACTGAACTAGGTCTATTGGTATGGACTATTGGCGGGGACTAGTGGCGGGGACTGTGTCTTCTAAAAGACCTTCTAGGAGAGATATACCCTCGCAAACTTTTGATCCGATCTAACGTGTGTTTAGGCTTCAGCATAGTATTTGCAATGTATATTATTTCATCAGATGCTTTGTAACTCTTCCGTGGCTTGATAATTGCTTCAGCCAATCTGTTAGTATCCATTTTGTTTGATGAATCAAGGGAACTCTCCCGGTTTTCATCATCGGCAATGTTCTTTCCGTGAACAATATTTGTAGGAACACTCGGATGTTTGGACAGTTCGGCCAATGGTCGGTTGGCATCTCTCCACCATTTCAATATACGTTTCAGTCTACTGACCTTGGTTCTATTGGCCTCTGTTGTACTGGCCGGTGTACTGGCCGCAGACTTTATGGGAAGACTGCTAAACAAACTGGTAGGATCCTTTTTAGGGCTTGGAGGGGAGCCACTACCAATGGAACTCCATAGCAGAAGTCTTGGGGACCCAGAGGACACGAACAATGGCCTAATGGATCGGGCCCGGCCTAGTCCCGTCCTTCCTTTGTGTTCTTTTGTGTCTCTTGTCTTTGGCTTTACGGGCAAGGTAACAAAAGACGGTTCTGGCTCAGATACTTGAACCCCATTAGTTGAAGGGTTTCCAGTAGCCAAAGGGTTCCCATCGTCCCTTTGACTATCGTAACACTCTAGTATACTATTCATCAACTGGTCCATATCTTTTTCAGCTTTAGAGAAGGTAAACCTACGGAATAACGATCTTCCAAACGATCTTCTAACAGGTTCCCGTTCTAGCTCCAACGGGGACGTACTTCTATTCCCCTTCGGCCCAAGTCCTTCTGTGGCCAAACTATCAAAGCTTTGCTGAAGATTGTGCCATTTGTCAGAAGTTAATGTTTGCGGCTTTTTGGCTGCAAAAAGCGTTTTAAAGTCTACACTAGTCCAGTTTGTGAGAGTTGCCTCTACATTCTTAGATGGTTTCATAGTGTGCTTGTTGTGTTCTACTTTTAGTTGCAGTAGGGCTAGCGGGGTTTGGTGCTAGTGTGGTGCCGTTTGGTGGTTTTGTGGAGTAAGATCTCAATTCTCACTATTCTAATACTCCATTATTTATTTCATTATTTTATTTCATTATTCTATTACTACTTCTAAATATTGCTAGTGGTTTTCATCCAGTGCCTGTAACAACTTCAAGAGCATCAACTTGGAATGCAAATCCGTATACCCTTTCCCAGCTTCTCCTTGCTTGAACACAGGCTCTTCATCCTTATAGTAAAGTAATATGGTCTTATACTCATGAGCCAACTTTTTAAACTCGTCACTGGTAATATTAACCTCCAATCCTTTCAATAAGTTCCTCCTGAAGGTGGCGGAGATGTTCTCCGACCGGTTATAAATAATCTTCAAAATCAACTGGTTCAACAATAAGTTCAACTCATTGTTATCTGAGATCTTCACCACTGAATCCTTCAACCCTTCGACCTTGACGTCATTAGGAATCCGCTGAATAATGGATATAGGGTCATAGAATGGATTGGACAGATCATCAGCACATTCGATTAACGCTTTAATAAACTTGGGTTTACTCATAGAATAATCTAATAAGATATCCCACGCTTCTTTATCGTTCTGGTGTTTTGCAAAATTAATGGCGATTTCAGGGTTATTCAATTTATTGATTATCAACATCAAAGCCTTTCTGCTTTCACCAATCTTTCCTAAAAGATACACCAATTCTTCCACAAACTCATTGGCTTCACAGATCCGAATGGCTCTATCGATATCATAATCGTCATTTCTCATTAAATAGGGTAATAACTTGGACCGATTGAATTCACAATACAATTCGACGAGTTTATTTCCAAAAAGATTGGATGTCACGAGATAATCGTCAGCTGCTCTTAATCCTTCCAAGTATAAGTAGTTCACCACACTCATATGGTTTTCGTCCATTAATTTGACAATAGTAGGAGGACTAATTTCGTGTCGATTTGCAAGCAAAATGTCAATGGAATCTTGCAATTTAGGTGTCACCTGGTCCATTGGAAGGGTTTCAAATTCGGTTCCTTGGAATTGAAGTCTAATGACTTTTGGCAATTCTTTTAGATAGTTTGTCAATAAATGATGGTCTGCCAAAAAATGAATGGTACTAGGCTCTTTTAAGTGAATTAAATGGGAGACAGCCTTTTGCGGTTCTAGACTTTTCACGTATAAACCAATCAAAGTTCTCCGGAGTTTTTCGGTGTCTTCATTTTCCAACTTTGTTTCTATCGACTGCTGAAGCTGTTTCATATCATACAATTCAATGTCCCAGATTTCGACAAGTTGAGTAAATTTTTGGGTATCTTTAGCGAGCCAATAGCTCAAGATATCATCATAAATACTTGTTGACAAGGCCAATTTTGGCGTCACAGGGATAATCGACGTCAAAAGCTCAATATGCCCTGACCGAATGAATATAAAACTCCAGTTTTCCCATTGCTGGATCAAACTCTTAATATACTCGTCATCATAAGAATCCCCAGAACTACTTCTATTAGACCTGGCCGTGATAATGGTACTTTTGGTGTCACCATCAGGGAGTTTCTGTTCCGAAACCGACAAAAGAACCCCCAAAAAGGCGGCGGCTTGGTCCCAATCATTAAGTTTGATCAAATTATCCACATGCTGTATTCCCAAATTCAATCTCTGGGTTTCGGACATCAAATGCTCACTTATATCCCATGCTTCCTTATACCTATCTCGTTTAATAAACCAATCAAGCCTGTCTTTTAACTGGAACTCTTTGGCAATCACTCCATCTTTAGCACTTACAATGAAATAACTAGTAGAATCTGCTCCAATATGACGGCCCAAAGAATAATCATTAAGCCCAAGGTTGTCAATGTTTCTTAATCCAATTTCTTCTTCGAAATCAACTTCTCCCGTCAAGGAATTAATCAATTTCAAATCAGGATAATTAAATTCCACCTCTCCGTCTTCTTCACTAGGAGGCTCATAAGATAATACCATCCAATAATCATCTTTATAACTTGATATACCTGCTATCAACGTATCTAGCTTGAAGACATTTTCAATTTCCACTTTTTTCTCGGGCACAGACCTAAATGAAATGGTAGCAGCCGAGGGGAGAATTCTGGATTTATTAGATGAAGAATCATCCTTCTCAGAAGCAGATCTTACAGAAACCCGTAAACACCATATATAATTAGCCCAGCAGATAAGAATCCGATCTATTTCAAGAAAATGAACTCTAGGCCAATACAAATCGCTCCGAGGAGACTCTTCTGGCTTTTCAATCACTTTAATTACCAGTCGAGAGATTGTATGAAACACAGAAATACCCTTATCGTTCATCCAAATCACTATATCGTCTATGACTTGAATTGACACCACTGGTCCGTTATCTTCATCCAAAACTTGGTCTGACCGCTGGCCCAACCAGTTTTTAGTAGAATGAATCACCTTACCTGCCATTCCCCCGCTGATAAAACTCCGAGTTTTGCCATAATTCTTATCTAGCACCACCGCATGTATAGGTCTTTTGAAATCGTATGCTATAATGTCCTCTTCATCAGCAATCGAACCAATCACAATGGTTCCATCCATGGACCCAGTCGCAAAGAACTTGCCGTCAGTGTAGATCGAGAGCACTGAAGCTCTGTGGGCTTTGAAGGTTCGGATCGTGGAAAAGTCCGGTCGACTGATATGAACAAGACCCGAATGGGTTGCAAATATGAAGCAATTGTCATGGAAAGTGCTAGAAGAAATCGGATCTCGGGCGAAGAAGTTTGAGGGAAGTCCATTTAAACGAGAATACTTGAGTCTTGGGGGCTCTTCTTCTGTGTCAATTGTATTGTCTACCGTGTCAACTGTATTGTCTACCGTGTCTGAGATATCTTCATGATCAGTGTCTTCACCGGTTTCATATGTTGTTTCAAAGGTGGTGTTTCCTACGGTGCCGTCATCACTGTCACTAATATCACTTTCATCTCCATTTCCACTAGACTCGATTTGATCATTGACTCCATCGCTAGACTCACTTGACCCAGTGACTTCATCATTGACAGCAGTGGCCTCACTGACTCCAGACCCGTTGACCCCAGACCCATTGACTCCGTCGCCATTGACTCTGTCCGCTTGTGTATCCTGCTCCATGTCTGAGTCTTACTAGCTATTCGCACTTTCTAAACATCACCACTTTAAACCTCACTCTAACCACTCAAATCACAACATGGTCTCGGCTACGGGCGGAACTCTCGTCCAGTGTGACCCATCCATACGAGCGTTGATTATTCAGATCGACTTCGCCAGAAACGATATCATTCTCCAGGAACTAGACGATACTCATTTGTTCATTGTCAGTGACAAGGTTCCGTATGTGAAGAGCGAGTTGAACATGATGTTGTCGAAGAATATATACAATCCGTTTGAGGAGGAGGAAGAGAATTAGTGTATTTATGCTATGCTAGGTCTATGGTGCTGGTTCTGGTGCTGGCTCTTGTCCTTGGTCTGTAGGCTCTTGGCCAGGCTCGGACAAGGCAGGGGCCTCGTCCCCGACCAACTCATCGTCAAACTTCAACAACGGCTTGATATCCATCAAGTTATTACTCAAACTCTCATCATTCAACAAATCATCCACCAAATTATTAAAAAAATTGGCAAAGATCTCGGGCTCCATTATATTATTCAACTCCACTGACGGAGCCAAATTATTGAAATACGTCAGGTAATAATTCACCAACAACTCCACCAAATTATTGAATGCAAACCGGAGGATATTTAAATCATTAATATAGCTAATAAACGTCGCCTTGAAATTCGGTAACATTTCGCTGATGTTTTGCTTAAATCTAGCAAAATTCTCTGGCTCTCTAGGATTATCAAAGTCCGTCAAGGGCTCTATAAGAATATTCAAGTACTCGGTCAATAGATCATTGAGAGTATTATTGATTTCTAGTTCGATCTCTAATTTGGCATCAATCATATTATTGATAACCTTGGGAACGGTTTTTTGAATCAAACTAAAAATCCCATTATTATTAACATTAATCAACACTTCTCCATTCCGAATAATACTGTACAATTCATTCAACCCACTAGTAAAGTCCAAGGATGTTTCGGTTCTAACCGATTGAATATCGAAATTGTTCAATTGATATTTTAAAATTATCAAATTCTTCAAATAGTATAGCTTCGCATCCACTTTTCCTAAATGCTTGACACAGAGTTTATAAGCACCCGTTTGCAAAATCACAATACAACTGTGGACTATATAGTGAGCCAAATCATCGAAAACCATGGAGTTTATAAGTTCATAGATATTTGACAAGATTGTCAATGCTTTCCCTAAGGGCAAGTATAATTCTTCAAATATGTTTTCGTCAAATTCTTCTTCAAGAATATTGTTGGGAGCTTTTTGTCTATGGCCGATTTTGAGATCTTCAGGCACCGGTTTGTATGGCACCAACTTATTATCGATATAAAGTTGGATCCGGAAGATTAATCGGGATTGAACATCATTTAGTATTGGTTCGAAAATATCTCCCAAATTGATTTGGTTCTGGTCATAATCCTCAAACTCATAATATTTCTGAAGTAAGTTCATTAATTGACATAATACACTTATATTGGTCTCTCTTAAGACCCTGTGTCTGATATTATCATAAAATGGGTCTAATAAATCCTTGAAATAATTATACAACTCGGTATTAATAAATGGAGGAATGGCTTCATTGAAATTAAACCAGCTTTTAAATAACCCATACTCTCTCACCAATGTCTTCTTCACATAAGATAAGTTATCCTGAGTGAATTTCACCAAATTTGTATCAGTAAACCGACCCAAATGTTTCGAAAGGTCGATTAAGCTTAATCTTAGACTAAAGTAATTGTGAAGGATTTCTAATAACAATCCTTTATATTCTTCTTCATGGTACGTTTCAATTCTAACCATAAAGATATTTATCAAGTTGGGGAAGTTATAAAACTCATCCTTATACTCCAGAAGATAATTTTCAAACTGTTTATAAATCAAAATGTCTAATATATCTTCTTTTGAAGATTTGATGATTCTTTCGATTTTCTTTAATTCATTGATTAGATAATCTTTAATTAACGTCAATGACCTGGTCATACACTGCCGGAACTTGATTTTATACATTTCAATGTTTTTGAACTTGGAAGCGTCTCCTGAGCTACTATGGTTGAAGAACTCTAAAGAATTGTTCAAATCTTGTAAGGTTTTCTTAAACGAATTAGATCTAATAAGTTTGATATTGTTAGGAACAGACAATTTTTTGGTGATTTCATCTAAATCTTCAAAGTTTTTCAAGATCACGTTTATCGAATCTACTTTCTGGCTCAATTGACGTTCTTTATCTACCAAAGCCAACGATTGGGTATTGAAATCTTCAGTTTGTTCGTCAATATTATAATATTTCGATTGGATTTTGGTAACCTGGTCGTCCACCTGAGCCACCTCCAGCTTCATGGCCTTCATTTGGTTCAAATTGACGGTTAAAATCTTATGAAAGTTCATTTGGTCCGGGTGTTGAACCTGGTCTATTGTGTGCTGACTATCAAAGTCATATTGAATATTGTAGCTATTGTACTCCAGGGCCATATACCGGGCCCAGAGAGTCTGGTAGTCCATCGGGGTGAAGGGATCGAGTAGTATTGGCTCTTTGGACCGTTGGGTTAAGTTAGGTACTGACTCAGACCGGCCTCTGGCTTTTCGGGTCAAACTTAAGTCGTTCAAGTGCCCGTTCAACCCTTTCAAGTGAATGCTGTGGTTGGGACTCTCGTCCGTGCTGCCGTTCTCCGGCGGGATGTCCAGGGCGATGGACTGGACCAACGACTTGCTTCTGTGTCTAGCCATGGCTTGGAGTTCTTGTCTATACTTTTCAGATCTCAACGCGCGAGACACGTCTTCTCAGTATCAACTAGTTAGACTCAGACATCTCAGACTCAGACTACACAAACACTAGTCAGACTAATTGATAGTAAGGAATTTGCAGTATGGAGACAGTGGACCCAAGGAATGAGGTGGTTGTCTCAGAAGATGAATTGACCGGCGATGAACACGAAGAATTACATGATCTCCAGAAAGAGTACGAGTTGCGAAAGCAGGAGATCCTAGCCCGCAAAAAGATCCAAGAAGACCTGGCCAATAAGTTCATAGAAGGACTCAAAACAGGCACCCGGCCTGTCAAGACTATTGACTACAATAACCGGATCTTTGAATTTGATTTGGCCGGCGGGAAGAGTGTTTCTTGTGAAGAAAACGACCCTTTTACCAAAGAACCCATGAACTCAAAGAACTTTGAGTTCCCTCAAGTCATTAAAGAATTGACGGATAAGAAGATTAAATTGTTGAATGTCAAACGATGTTTGGCCAAGATCATCAAGCCTCAATACCACGAACCAGCTTATGATAATTGGGCCTTTATTGGGTACATTGTGAGTAAATCAGACTTACTAAAAACTATAAAGAATGAAACGTATTTAAGACTTAAAATCGGGACTTTTAATAATACCATTAACGTGAATTTATTTGGTGACGCGTATAAACGGTATTGGAAAATGATGGTAGGGGAATTGGTGATAGTTTTAAATCCAAATATCTTTAAGAATAAAGATGGGTTTGATTTTTACTTAACAGAAGACTGGAATAATATGATTTCCTTAGGAATCATTAAGAATATGGGTAAATGTAATGAACCAGGATGTAATCGATTTATCAATAATCAGTTAAAACTATGTGAATTCCATGAAATGAAACAAGAAACCAAGTTTTTAAAGAATAAACGAATGGAATTAAATGGATCGATTAAAATGTTTAATCCTCAAGAACGAAGTTTAAATGAAGAGAGTCGAATATATACTCGTAAGAGTGAATTTGATCGAAATAAGTATCATGATGAAAATATTTTCAATAAGACAGGCACTAAACGAAAATTACAAGATGAAAAATCCAATAAATTATTAGAAGATCGATTATCCAAACTTCTGAATATTACTAGGTATGAGAAAATTGGATTATTAAAAAATGTGAACACTCAAACCAAAATCAATAAGCAAAAGAAAGAAACCAATAATGAGACCTTAAAACAAGAATTGAAATCGTTATCCCAAGCCAAACAAATGAACTTAGGAATGAGTCGAAAAGATAAACTCCAAAAGCTCAATAAATGGAATGAGAATATGAAAAGAATCGATTTGCAGCCAATCAGAGCCATGCCAAATCAGCCACCAAAAAAACTGCATGAAAAATCAGGACCATCTAAGCCTTATACAACAAAATCAAATCAAAATCAAAATCACATTCACACCTCTCGTGACACGCAAGATGTCCAAAATGATTCGGACTCCGGGGACAGTGATGGGCTCACAATAGAATTTGGCAATTCTGATCAACTTAATCAATACAAAAACATTATGAAATGATCCCCATATGAAAATTTCAACGGCTAATCGGATAACCGTCTATTCGTTTAGCTATGATGTGATGTTATCTGAGGCTCAAGGTCAAATCGCATGTGAATTTTTCGCTTAGGTATGCGTATGTAAGGAACAAATATTACCAAAAGCTAGTCATGTGATCGCTTCATGTGATGGTTAACCTGGTCTGACAACTTCAATATTCAATAGACATCTAAGCCTAAGCCTATCAGTCTCCGCTCTACACTATTGCTCTACCTTCTGCCTCATCTAATTTTAGAATCCCCAACAGATCTAGGAAACCTTAACTATGCCAGGCAAATCTTATGATAAGGTTACGTCGAGGCCCCTACCACTTCTTCATAGTAATTCATACACCCATAACGGAAGAATGGAATGAAAAGTGGGGAAGCATCGATTCTGGTTTGCAGTCTATTGTCACTATTGCTCCTTTGCTATGATTCAAAAATATGGTCGTGTATCTCCCACCAATTCCACTCAACATTAAGGTCTTAATCATATTTCCGCCGTGTTGTGCACTATCCCCGTACCACCGCTGGCTTATATGTAGGTCAGCCCCGAAGGGAGTAAAAATCTTAATTATGCATCATCATCAAAATTTGGAGAAGTATATAAATCCGGAGGTGCCCCCGCTTTTTTGAAATTTTCTTCTTTTCTTTACTTAGTTGCTTTGATTACTTACTAACTAAAACCATGTCTGTTGTCGAAGAATATCAACTTACCAAGTGGTACGTTTTGTTACCAGCTGTCTTGGTTGTTTATGGTATAATCAAATTTATTACTATTCAAAGATTTAATAAAAAACATGGTGTTAAAGCCGCTACCAAAATGCCGGTTGGGTTCATGGGTACCGGAATTGTCCGTAATGCCTTAGCTTCTAAGAATGAAGGTACTTTGGCTGAAATGGCCCAAGACGCTTTGCAAGAACGTTCTACTGTTCAAATCCAATTGGCTGCGGTCGTGCCTGTGTTCCTTACTAAAGACCCAGAAAATATTAAAGCTGTTTTGGGGACTCAATTTAATGATTTTGCTTTAGGTACTAGACATGCTCATTTCAAACCTTTATTAGGAGATGGGATCTTTACTTTAGATGCTAGTGGATGGAAAAACTCTAGAGCCATGTTGAGACCCCAATTTGCTAGAGAACAAGTCGCGCATGTGAAGTCTTTAGAACCCCACGTTCAATTGTTGGCCAAACATATTGCTAAACATAAAGGAGAAGTATTTGATATCCAAGAATTATTTTTTAAATTAACTATTGATACTGCTACCGAATTTTTATTTGGAGAATCTGTTGATACTTTAAGAGATGCTAGTATTGGTGAAACTGAATTGGTTGATTTTGCTGGTAAACACGATTTTGCTGATAGTTTCAATGTTTCCCAAACTTATTTGGCTTCCAGAGCTTATTCTCAAATCTTTTACTTTTTAATTAACAACAAAGAATTCAGAGATTCTAATGCTAAAGTTCATCAATTTACCAATTTCTTTGTTAACAAAGCTTTGGAAACTGATGTTCAAGAATTGGATGAAAAACTGAAAGGTGGTTACACCTTTTTATATGAATTGGCCAAACAAACCAGAGATCCTACTATTTTAAGAGACCAATCTTTGAACATTTTATTGGCTGGTAGAGATACTACTGCTGGTTTATTAAGTTTTACCTTTTTAGAATTGGCTAAAAACCCTCACATTTGGAAGAAATTAAGAGAAAGTATTTTACAAGAATTCGGTACTGGTACTGAAGCTGAAATTGCTGACATTAGTTTCGAAACCTTGAAGAAATGTGAATACTTGAAATGGGTTATTAATGAAGCTTTAAGATTATACCCATCGGTTCCAAATAACTTTAGAGTTTCTACTAAAGAAACCACTCTTCCAAGAGGTGGTGGTAAAGATGGAATGTCCCCAATTCGGGTTCCAAAAGGTACCACCATTGCTTACTCTATTTATGCCACTCAAAGAACTGAAGAATACTTTGGTAAAGATGCCGATGAATTCAAACCAGAAAGATGGGCTAACATGGGTAAAGTTGGTTGGGCTTATTTACCATTCAATGGTGGTCCAAGAATTTGTTTGGGTCAACAATTTGCATTAACTGAAGCTTCATATGTAATTGTTAGATTGTGTCAATTATTCTCTAACATTTCATCTGGCGAAAAAAGTTATCCTCCAAAGAAAAACATTCAATTAACCATGTGCTTAAAGGACGGTTGTAGCATCAGTTTGGATTAAGGGTTTTACTAAATTACTTTTGATGTAAAACAAATCCATGGCTGAAGTATGGTTAAATTGAGGCTTACCCAGTCTTTTTTTTACGGATATTTTTTATATGTTTGTTTTTACTCTTAGTGTTAGGTTGTATTATACACGAATATAATATTTATTTTTGATATTTTTTGTAGTTTGTCTCTTGGGTTGCTGTGTAATCATTTGGTTGTGATAGGCCCATTTTTTAGTATGGGAAATGGTGGGGTCGCACTGGTTCAAAATTTTTCACCATACGCATCTCATCAAGAAACAAAATGTCTATGACGAAGAAGTTAAAGATGGCTAAAATTTGTACCCATTCCGGAACTTTCCATGCTGACGAGTCGTTGGCGGTTTATATGTTAAGATTATTACCTAAATATCAAGATTATGAGTTGGTAAGATCAAGAAACCCCAAAGATTGGGAAGAAAGTGAAATTGTAGTTGATGTTAGTGGGAAATATGATGGAGCCAAATACTTTGATCATCATCAAAGAGAATTCGATGAAACTTTCCCAGGTTTCAAAACTAAATTAAGTAGTGCTGGGTTAATTTATAAACATTTTGGAAAAGATATTCTTCAACATAAATTAGACCTTCCTTCAGGGTCTTCAGATGTATTAGATTTAATTTATAATAAAATCTATAAAGAATTCATAGAAAGTATTGATGCTAATGATAATGGGATTAGTAAATTCGATGAAAAAGTTGAAAATAAATTCAATGATAAAAACTTGAGTTTACCAAGTATAATATCTAATTTAAATCCAATTTGGTTTAACGAACCTACTGATAAAGATTTTGATGATCAATTTTTAAAGAGTAGTGCATTGATGGGACAAGTGTTTGAAAATGTTTTACAATATTATGGGAAATCCTGGTTAAAATCCAAGCAAATCGTGGAAGAAGCTATTAAATCTCGTAAAGAGATTGATCCTCTGGGAGCTATTATTAAATTAGATAAATTCTGTCCCTGGAAAGATAATCTTTATAACATTGAAAATGAATTAGGAATTAAAGATCAAATCAAATTCATTTTATTTACGGATAGTTCTAGTAAATGGAGAATCAGTACGGTTCCAATTAATAGTGGATCATTTGAATTCAGATTAGGAATTAAATCTGAATGGAGAGGGATTAGAGATGAACAATTGAGTCAAATGGTAGGAATTCCTGATGGGATTTTTGTTCATGCCAATGGATTTATTGGGGGAGCAGGAAGTTACGAAAGTGTGTTAAAAATGGCTAAAGAATCTTTAGCAGCTTAGATAGAAATATAAGCTTACCAAATTCTAATTGGAGGAGAACTTGTAGTACAACCCGTAGGACAACCTGTAGGTATGCTGTAAGTATGACCTGTAGGTATAACCTGTAGGAACAAGGCTTGAACTTCAGCCTATTAGATTTCAGTAGATAAATACGACCTGTAGGAAACTTTATAGTTATTGTTGAGTGAAAAATTTATCCATATTGTCAAATGGCACTGATAAGGTTTGGGCGTGCGCCGCTCATTTACATGTCAAACATTTGCATATAACTAATAGAGTTCCAGAACAAAAGAAGTCAGATAACACTCAAGAAACATGTCTGAACCAGCTACACCACAACCAAGAGTTACCAGACCCTTTAGAATTGTCACGGCTGTTGCCTGGGCCAGTATAATCCTCACTTTTGGCTTGAAGGCCCTTTTCCCGGGAATCGCCAATAGTATTTGGTGGAGTCTTATCTATGCCCCAATCGTCTTCACATTATTTTTGTTTTTCACCAATGGTTTGTAAGCCCAGTTAGTATCAGCCGTGGCTGCTAGCTAAAAATTAGCTAGCTCTAGCTAGCACTAGCACCAGTACATAATTCGCTATACAAACAATACATATTCTTAACAATGCTCCCTTTCCTATTAGTACTAAATCTAAACAGTTCCTGAAAGAATTTCTTAACTGTTCGTAATAATAAATCCCTTGGCCCATACCAATTGCGCAAAATGAAAAACATCCGAAACGAGTAAACGGTCTGCCGACCTTAAGGTCATCGTTTTGACATGCCTTTGCAAACCCTTGCCAACTCCGCTTAATTATGAACAACGTGGATGCAATTTTCCAATGGCTCTATCTCCATTTGTTAAGTTAAGATTTTGGTATGCCAAGTTTCTTGGCGTCAGCAAGCGTAGTGTGGGGACCAGGGACATTTTTCAGATGAGATGAGATGAGATTGTTCAACTCCACGTGTGACAGCCATTGGAAACAGTGGAGAAGTTGGGTAGTTGGTAGTGAGTGTCCAAGGCCAATGGCAGATGGGTCCCCTGGGCTACTGTGTAGTTCCTTAGTCCCTCACCTCAGCCAATTCGCTGCCAATTCAACCTTCCGCTGGCTGCTTCTATTCTTAACTGGAGCAATTTCTTGTCTTATCTGGCACCAACCAATGTTCATAATACCATCGGATAACTGTTCTGCGCCCGCCGCTGCACCGTCTCTAGTACCAGCCCTTGCACCAGCGTCCCCTAGAGCTAGCCCCATTCCTGCATGCCCATGCACATTTCGGTTCTTCCTGCGGGAAAGAAAAAACTTATTTTTCTTTTTCTTCTTGTCGCTGCCAA
The DNA here is from genome assembly GCA_030561325.1 of Yamadazyma atlantica. Classification (NCBI taxonomy): domain Eukaryota; kingdom Fungi; phylum Ascomycota; class Pichiomycetes; order Serinales; family Debaryomycetaceae; genus Yamadazyma; species Yamadazyma atlantica. The sequence goes on from JAKTXA010000001.1 coordinate 469,898, forward strand.
AATCGTACAGGATTTTATACCGGCGACGATTATAAATACGGGTTGAATTCCCTCAGTGGGCATACCAGTTATTTCTCTTTTGTTTGCACTTGTAGTTTATCTTTAATATTAAACACAAAGTAATACAGTTGATATATTTATCTTTCTGTATCCAGACTTTTATTTTTTTTTTTGATTGAGTTTTAATCCCTTATAAAATTCAATCCTTATTGTAACCAATTATATTTTGTGTGGAAAATAAAGTCTTCAACTGAGAACACTGTTGGAACCGCTGGTCATGACTCTCCAACAAGTCAAAGCAATGCAAATGAAAATGTCCAAAATGAAGTGTTAAATAGCAATTCAGACAATTCATTGAATGAAAAAGATTCAGACTTTAATAAAAAGGCTCAAGAACAACCTTTAGGGGATGAGCCTTATCAAGCTACTTATCAACATACCCTTGCTAAATTTAATGTGGATATTGATAAAGGGTTAACTCCAGACCAAGTTAAGAAGAATGCTGATGAATTTGGTTTGAACAATTTAGGTGATGACCAATCGATTAGTTATAGTAAAATCTTGGCTCATCAAGTTTTCAATGCTATGATTTTAGTGTTGATTATTTCTATGGTTATTGCTTTAGCCATTAGAGATTGGATTTCTGGTGGGGTCATTGGTGGGGTTGTCGGGATTAACATTGGGGTGGGTTTCATCCAAGAAGTTAAAGCCGAAAAAACTATGGGTTCTTTAAGATCTTTATCCTCTCCTTCCGCTAGAGTGTTAAGAAATGGTGAAGAAATCAATGTCAGTACCGAGGAAGTGGTTCCGGGTGATATTGTTCACGTTAAGGTTGGTGACACCGTTCCAGCCGATTTGAGATTAATTGAAGCTACCAATTTAGAATCTGATGAAGCTTTATTAACTGGTGAATCTTTACCAGTTGCTAAAGATCCTGAAGAAATGTTTGATGAAGAATGTCCGGTTGGTGATAGAATCAATATGGCTTATTCTTCTTCTGTGGTTGCCAAAGGTAGAGGGGTTGGTATTGTTGTTGCCACTGGTTTAAACACTGAAATTGGTAAAATTGCTTCTTCTTTGAAAGATTCTGATGATAAATTGATTGTTAGACCAAAACCTGGTTCTGGTATTGGTGGTTTCTTTATGTCTGTTGGGAAATCTACTTTTAATATCGTTATGAATATTTTGGGTACTAATGTTGGTACTCCTTTACAAAGAAAATTATCTTGGTTAGCCATTTTATTGTTTTGGATTGCTGTTGTGTTTGCCATTGTGGTTATGGCTTCTCAAAAGGCTTTCCAAGTCAATAGATCCGTGGCTATTTATGCTATTTGTGTGGCCTTATCTATGATTCCTTCTTCTTTGGTGGTGGTTTTAACCATTACTATGGCTATTGGGGCTCAAGTTATGGTTACTAAACATGTGATTGTTAGAAAATTAGATTCTTTAGAAGCTTTGGGTGGTATCAATGATATTTGTTCGGATAAAACTGGTACTTTAACTTTGGGTAAAATGATTGCTAGAAAAGTTTGGATTCCAACTGTCGGGACTTATTTAGTTCAAAACTCCAATGATGTGTTTAACCCAAATGATGGGGATATGTCTTTTGTTAAATATAGTCCTCATCATATCAATGAAACTGATGAAGAATATGATGGGTCAACTTTACCAGAACCAAATCCTAAGAATTTTGAAAGATGGTTAGATACTGCTACTCTTGCTAATATTGCTTCTGTTAAACAAGTTAAATCTGAAGAAACTGGTGAATTAAACTGGGAAGGTCATGGTGATGCTACTGAAATTGCTATTAATGTGTTTACTCAAAGAAACAATTATTTGAGAAGTGAATATGTTGAACAACGTGGTTTAGAACACATTGCTGAATTCCCATTTGATTCTTCTATTAAAAGAATGTCGGCTATTTATCAAAACAAGAGTGATAAATCTGCTATGGTTCACACTAAGGGGGCTGTTGAAAGATTATTAGGAATCTGTACTAAATGGTATGGTGAAGACCCAGATACCAAAGAAGCTATTCCTTTAACTGAAAAGGATAAGCAAACTATTGAAGCCAATATGAATGCCTTATCTCAAGAAGGTTTAAGAGTTTTAGCTTTCTCTTCTAGACCAATCAATATTGAAAAAGAAAACATTGAATCTAGAGAAGAAGTTGAAAAGGAATTGACTTTTGAAGGGTTAATTGGTATTTATGATCCTCCTAGACCAGAAACTGCTGGTTCTGTTAAGGCTTGTCATAATGCTGGTATTAATGTTCATATGTTAACTGGTGATCACCCAGGTACTGCTAAAGCTATTGCTCAAGAAGTTGGTATTATTCCTCATAATTTATACCATTATTCTGAAGAAATTGTTAAAGTCATGGTTATGACTGCTACTGAATTCGATAGATTATCTGATGATGAAGTTGACAATTTACCTGTGTTGCCATTGGTTATTGCTAGATGTGCTCCTCAAACTAAAGTTAGAATGATTGAAGCCTTACATCGTCGTGATAGATTTTGTGCTATGACTGGTGATGGTGTCAATGATTCTCCTTCTTTGAAGAAAGCTGATGTTGGTATTGCTATGGGTATGAATGGTTCTGATGTGGCCAAAGATGCTTCTGATATTATTTTGACTGATGATAACTTTGCTTCTATTTTGAATGCTATTGAAGAAGGTAGAAGAATGTCTGCCAATATTCAAAAATTCGTGTTGCAATTGTTAGCTGAAAATGTTGCTCAAGCTTTCTATTTGATGATTGGTTTAGCTTTTATTGATGAAGCTGGATTTTCGGTTTTCCCATTAGCTCCTGTTGAATGTCTTTGGATTATTGTTGTTACTTCTTGTTTCCCAGCTATGGGGTTAGGTCAAGAAAAGGCTTCTGAAGAAATCTTAACTGTTCCTCCAAACAAGAACATTTTCACTTGGGAAGTGATTATTGATATGTTTGCTTATGGTATTTGGATGGCCGCTTGTTGTTTAGCTTGTTACTCCTTGATTGTATTTAAAATTGGGGATGGTAACTTGGGTACTGACTGTAACACTTCCAGTGGAGACGGTTGTAACTTGGTCTTCAGAGGTAGAGGGGCTGCTTTTGCTGCTTTCACTTGGTGTGCTGTGCTTTTGGCTTGGGAATGTGTTCATATGAGAAACTCCCTTTTCAATATGAGACCAGAATCTGAACAAAAATGGTATGTTACTTTAGGTAAAGATTTGTATGGGAACAAATTCTTGTTCTTTTCTGTTCTTGCTGCTATTGTTTCTGCTTTCCCAGTCATTTATATCCCAGTCATTAATGATGTTGTGTTCTTACACGCTCCATTAGGTTACGAATGGGGATTATCTGTTGCCTTTACCATTTTGTTTGTTATGGGGGCTGAATTGTGGAAATTCTTCAAGAGATCTTACCTCAGAAGAAAACAAGCCAAGAACCCAGAATATGACTTGGAAAGAAATGATCCATTCCAAAAGTATGCTTCATTCTCCAAAGAAAATACCATGGTTGTTTAATCATTTTTTAATAGATACTAATTAAATCCTTATATATATTTTTGTATGCAACTATACACTTTTATTAAATTTATTGTAGTACTTGTAGTACCTCACTTTGGTGATATTCGCATTTTGCGAAATTCAGATTTAATATCACCTTTAGTATGATTGAAGTGCTGGTCAACGATAGATTAGGGAAGAAAATTAAAGTCAAATGCTTACCGTCAGACTCCATTGAAGACTTTAAGAAAATCTTATCATTACAGATTGGTACTCCATATGAGAAGATTATTTTGAAAAAAGGGAACCAGATATTTAAAAACCATATTAGTCTCAATGACTATGAAGTCCACGATGGGTTTAATTTTGAATTGTACTATACATAATATTTCAATAGGAATATATTACTGAACCTGCAGTGTATGAGTAGAGTATTAGTTGTTGAAGAATTACTACGAGAATGACAGTAGATATAGTAAGACCTCTCTGGTGCCCTCGTTCTCTGGGCCGTCCTCTGGTGATTCGCATTATTGAGGTTCAGAAAATGAGGTACAAATTGAACCTTTATTTATAGTGCAGCAACGCGCGTGGAGTATTTCAAACCCAACTCCAACGATGAATGGCCACGATCGATACATTAATGGGTCCGACGATGACACCGACACGTCGAGTGTGGAGTCCAATTCATCGCCATTGGTCAATAAAGTGTCCCAGTATCCTTATAGAACTCCTGGTCCTGCTAACCCCCAAGGTGCGCAAAGTGCCCAAGAGGCCGGTAATCACAGAGATTTGAGTTTCTTAGCCAGTGCTAATTTCTCTACGGAGTCTATAGTGGAAGCTGATGAAGACTTGTATCAGAACCAACCATCCACCCCCACGTTTTCGGGATTATTAGCTCACGACCAAAATGATTACAATCAGGGGATTGGGTCACAATCTCACGGGAGAAGACTCTCAATATCTTCATTAAACTCCCCTGTTAATTATGCTAGACAAACTCATAATAGCACCAGAGCTAGGCCGATGTCTGCGTATTACTCCGGCGATACTTCCGTACGATTGGATGAAAATATCCCTTCTTTACAATCCCCTAGTGCTAATGCTAGGGCTGGACGACAAAATAATCATCAAAGGCCCAATGGTTACATACCGCCTCCTATCATACCGCCAACTGTTTCTTCTAGGTCCAGTTCCCCCACTAGGTCCAGTTCCCCCACCAGATCCAATAGACACTTCCGGTCAAAGTCACCTGTCCGTAGGGCTTCTTCTCCGACAAAACTGTACCAACCATTTAATTTCAAGTCCCAAGAAGTGATGTTGAATAATGGTAATACTTCCACGTTGAGTGTAAAGCCAGCCCATAGAAAAGGGCACAAGTATAAGCATTCTTCTGTATCGATGAATTATTTCCAGGAACCTAGTCCTACCATGAGTATGGCCAATGCTGACACCTTGGCTATTCCTGATCTGTATCCTATCCCCACCATAAGAGAATTAATCAGCTCTATAACTAAAGACCAGAAAATTAAGTTGTGTTGGTCAATGGTTCATTTGATGTTATCGGGCATAGTTTTTGCCTCGAGTTATCAGATCCAAGTGGCCGAATTATCAACCTTGGCCCATTTAATCTTTTATGATTCTTTAGGGTGTATGGTGATAATTTTGGTTGATATATTATCGAACTTTAATGTGTGGAAAAGTGCATCTATAGTTTATCCATTTGGGTTAGGAAGACTTGAAGTGCTTATTGGATTTGCCTTGGGGGCTTCTTTAGTAATGGTGGGATTTGATTTATTAAGTCACGTATTTGAAGAATTCATTGAATATTTGTTTGAGGTGGATCAAGAAAATTCTCATGGTCATCATCATGTTCATAATTCTGAAGAGGGTCTGCCATTTAAAGATTCATTTATTTATTACTCAGTAACTTTCCTGACAATAATCATTACTTTAATAACATCTAATTACATTCTCGCTGCTGAAAAAATTAATAAAATCATTAAGGATAATAGTCATTTGGGCCATAATAGAAATGTCAGTAACATTGGGATTTTGGATGATGGAGTGGAAGAGGTTAAGGAAAATAAGTACATGGAGAAATTCAATAAGTTTACTCATATCATCACCAAAAATCCTACTTACATTTTGACCTTGCTGTATACAGCCTTTTTAATTCTTTCTCCATGGGTATCTGAATTTATTCTGAAACAATTAGAAGTGGATGTCAATGAAGTAGCTTCAGTCACTATCTCATTCTTATTTTGCTTAACTGGTTGGAAGTTGGTCAAGGCCTTGGGAGAGATTTTGTTGTTATCTTATCCTAGTTCTCATAATGATTATAACAAATTGAAGTATTCCATCACCAGAGATGTCACCGGTCTTGACAGTTTCAGAAAGGGATCTAGAATTGACAACCTTTTCATAAGTAAGTTCAATTATGATACTTTTGTGGTAGGTATCAAAATATCCATGCCTGGGGCTTCTATTGATACTGAATCCAATCTAAAGTTTGAAATTTCTCGTTTGGTAACAAAAAAGATTGAAAAACGCCAGAAGAATAGCTTTAAGCTAGAGACTACGATTGAAGTCGATAGGAATTAAGAGACTGAGTTCCAGGTATAGAATGACTCATTGATGACATATTCTGTATTATAATTTATATTTATTGTAACTGTTGTAGTCTCTATGGTGTTCCTATAGTATGGCGGGTCCTTCCCAATCGGGTAATGATGAGTCAAGCGCGATGCGAAATCTCTGGAGAAATTTTTCATTATATAAGACACTTGAATAATTAGACCATTGCCAGACATTGAGTTGTAGAAAAACAGGACAACTAGTATGTGGACGAATAATTACAAGGCTTTAGGCCAGATGCTTGCTAAGCCAATTGCCCAAAAAAGTTTGAAGCAAACTACTAAAATGGGCGCTAAACAATTTCATTCTAGTACGATTTTACAAAGAACTCCAGTTCCAGATCCAGGTGAAGATTCCCAGAGTGCTGAGTATGTCAAGACAATAATCAGTCCATACACCGCCACCACATATAACAGACCCAATTTGGTGTTCACCCATGGAAAAGGTTCCTTGCTATATGATTTGGAGAACACCGAATATATTGATTTTGTGGCTGGAATTGCTGTTACAGCTTTAGGACATTCTAATACTGATATCAGCAATATTATTCAGAACCAAGCTAGTACTTTGATGCATTGTTCTAATTTGTATCACAATTTGCACGCTGGGGAGTTATGTAATAAATTGGTGACTCGTACAATTAGTACTGGAGGAATGCATGACGCTGAAAGAGTCTTTTTGTGTAACTCAGGAAGTGAAGCTAATGAAGCCGCTTTGAAATTTGCTAGAAAATGGGCTAAATCTATCAGTAAAGATAAATATGAAATAATTAATTTTGAAAATTCATTTCATGGTAGAACCATGGGAGCAGTTTCAGCTACTGCTAATAAGAAATATACCGAACCATTTGCTCCATTAGTTCCAGGGATCAAGACTGCCATTCCAAATGACATTGAAAGTGTTAAGGCTTTAATAAGTAAGGAAAAAACTTGTGCGGTGATAATTGAACCAATTCAAGGAGAAGGAGGAGTCACGGAAATTAATCAAGAGTTTTTAATTAATTTAAAACAATTATGTGTTGAAAATGAAGTGGTATTGATTTATGATGAAATTCAATGTGGGTTAGGAAGATCGGGTAAATTCTGGGCCCATAGTAACTTACCACCAGAAGCCCATCCTGATATTGTTACTATGGCCAAAGCTTTAGGTAATGGGTTCCCGGTAGGGGCTACTATGATAAATGATAAAGTAGAAAAACAATTAGCTTTTGGAGATCATGGTACCACTTATGGAGGTAACCCATTAGCTGCCAAAGTTGGAAGTTATATGGTAGATAGACTCAGTGATAAAGAGTTTTTACAAGAAGTAGAATCCAAATCTGAAATGTTTACCACTGGTTTGACCGAAATCGCTGGAAAGTATCCTGATTCAATTACAGTTAAAGGGAAAGGATTATTATTAGGATTACAATTCAATGAGTCGATTGACATTGGTGCTATTATCCAAACATGTAGACAAAATGGATTATTAGTATTGAGTGCTGGAATGAATGTGATTAGATTTGTTCCTGCTTTGAACATTCCTAATGATTTGATTGAAGAGGGATTAAGTATTTTGGCCAAGTCTATAGATGAGCACTTGAAATAGATAATACAACACACTAGAGAATACTAGAGTAGAAAAGACTAGCACCACACTAGCACCACACTAGCACCGAACCGGCACCAAAACTAGCACGAACTAGCACCATCTAATACTAACATCAACACATTCGAGAAATATTTCGCATCGCATTTTCACTATACTATACTTCACCCGATGACGGTTTCGTTGGACACATCGATTGGGGACTTGGACTACTGCCTAGAGCAGTTGCTCGACCATAAACCGCCCCGGATCCTCCCCCAGAACACCATCCAGCAGCTTTGTCACCAACTCAAAGTGTTGTTGTTGAATACGCCCAACATTATGACGATTTCGTCCCCGATAACGGTAGTTGGCGATATCCATGGCCAGTACCATGATTTACTTGAAATTTTCAAGATTGGAGGGTCTCCACCCAATACAAATTATTTGTTCTTAGGAGATTATGTCGATAGAGGATATTATTCGGTGGAAACCATCACTCTTTTAATAGCATTGAAATTGCGATACCCTGATCGGGTTTATTTAATACGAGGCAACCATGAATCTCGAACTATTACCACCAATTATGGATTTTATACCGAAGTGTTGAATAAATATGCTGGATCATCTGAAGTGTGGAGTTATATTACTGATTTATTTGATTATTTACCGCTTGGTGCCATAATAGATAATAAGATCTTTGCGACTCATGGAGGATTATCACCAAGTTGTCAACAATTAGATCAAATTAGAGCCGTTGATCGATTCAAAGAGATTCCTCATGACGGAATAATGGCAGACCTTGTGTGGTCCGATCCCGATCCGGAGATTTTAGATTTTAAGTTGAGTCCAAGAGGTGCTGGTTACTTATTTGGGTATGAAGTTATGAATAAGTTTTGTAATGATAATGATTTAATGCAATTGATCCGAGCTCATCAGCTATGTAATGAAGGGTACGTGAGTTATTGGAAGGGGAAATGTATAACCGTGTGGTCGGCTCCCAATTATTGTTATCGATGTGGTAATAAAGCCAGTGTTTTAGAGATTAATCATACGAATTTTGGCAAGGCCATAGAGGGTCAAACGTTCAATGTATTTGAAGCATCGCCAGAAAATGATGAAGATACTTTTAATGGGAAGTCTATGAATGGGACTAATATAACTAACGATGCTTCATTTCATAAGACGCCACAAATAGATTACTTTTTGTGATCCCTATTCTTTCATACCCTTCGAGGCTAAAGGTTCTAGCAGATTTTGTTCTGGTGCTTTCACCCTTTGGTTATTTTTTCACCCTTTGGTGAAGTAATCCAATCCCTGGCCCCTGTAATAAATGGACGGCCCAAAACTACTTAACACTGGCCGCGGTTTCAATCATTTTGCAACCCGTTGGGAATGCAGCTATATGTAAGTCCACCACAGCACTAGTTCTGCGGGCATACATTTCTGTGGTATATATAAACCCCTTTCCCTTGAAAGAATTCTACTTATAAATTACCATAAACTTGTGTTTAACCAAACACTCCCTGGTATTTGAGGAAAGAATAAGCGTATATCCTAGTCCCTTATTCCTTCTTTTTTGGGATAGCACTGTTGATACTATTTGTCGTTAAACGTAACGGAATTGGATTGATATCAGAATGTCCAAAGGTGATAAAGAGCCTAGGGGGAGAAAAAGAAAGCATTCACAATCACCAGTAAGTTCTGCTAAAAGTGCCCAAGAAGGCACAGAAAAGGAAGATGAAGGATCATTAACCCCCCAGTATGATTCAAGTTTAGAGATGGAAAAATTGGAAGATACTTCGGCACAAGACGACCGTAAGATTGAAGACCAGAAGGAGATTGAACGTCTTAATAAAGAGATTGAACGTCTTGATAAAGAGAGTGAACGTCTTGATAAAGAGAGTGAAGAGCAGAAGAAAGGGATTGAGCGTCTTAATAAAGATAGTGAACTTCGTAATAAAGTATATCACAAAGAATCTCTAGATATTTTCGTTCAAAAGTCCCTCCATCTAGAAGACTCAATTAACTACATAAAAGCCCATGGTACCGATGATCATGCTACAGTTAAATTTCTCTTTGATGTCTCACTGGTTAAAGATGTCCATGAAAGAATTTTATTATTGGACTCTCATTTAGCACGCAAAAATGATGAAAGATGTTATGAAAGCGTGGGGAGACTTTTGATAGGCGCAAACTTGTTTTGTATGAAAGCTTTTGACTTCCCAGAACCTTTTATACCACCAACTGAAATTACAAATCTGACTCATGACGAAGTGATATTTGATTTGGAAATTGAAAACTGTCGAACTGATTTGGGGCCTCTAATGGATATATTTGAAAGTACTGATAAGTGGAAAGACCTCCTTGTTCCAATGCATACCATGTATATTCAGGACCATTTTGGAGATCCATGTGAAAGTCAAATAGCTGCTAATAGGTACGTTAGAATAGTTCTTTACCATTTGGTTGATTTTTTGGACATCATTAGATCGTCACTGTATTTGGTTTCTGAACAAGGGCGATACCTTATTAACTGTATTGGATCAAGTTATATCAGTCCCAATGGTTACATATGTATAAATGGCAAAATAGAAATGATTTTGGAATTCAAGTTGTGTTCAATGTTACCCACACAGCGGTTTGATGGTCCCAATGAAATAAATGTTGAAGTTTCCGACTTGATGGGGTCATTTAAACAAACGTTTTGTTATATGCTTGAAATTGGATGCCCTCGTGTATTATGGAGTGATGGGCAGAACTCAATATTTTTGTTGTTTGACTATGAAAAAGCACATTTGAATAAAGAACTGTGGAAAAGACAGGGAAAGGCAATTATTCCTCTTCGGGTTTTTTCTAGTAATATCAAGTCAGTGGCACCGTCTTTTCTAGAGTCAAATCTTGCGTGGATGCTTAGGCTGGAGATGGAGACCGTTGACGAATATAAAATGAAAGAGCTCAAGGAGTTTTACATTACAATGAGAAAGAGACTTAGTCCTCCTAGACGAGTGGCAAATAATGAACATACAAATGAGATTCCTAGTGTTTACATTGACTATGGGGAAGCAACCTCTATAACTTCTGGTTACAGTGCCTTTCAAATATTTAAAGTAGACGCGGATAAAGTATCATCTGCTGGGCATAATTTAAATTCAGAAGAACAAGTAGTGGTGAAGATATTTGATGATAATGATTTCTTTGATTACTGGCCAAGAGCCAAACTTGGAATGCCTCTTCCCATTTACATGGAAGAAAGCTATCAAGGTGAACGCATGTGTATTGACAGGCTACTTGAAGACCCTGAGTTCAATAATTGTTACTTTAAACATGATGAAGTAGAAGTCATGGTGAATGTTGGCCTTTGGGATGCTGTTGGAAAATGTATTCTAAGTAGGTTCATTGACAAAATTGAGTTACCAAAAGATGATGAAACGTATAAAAAGGCCAAGCAGCAGTTGGATATAATCCATAAGCATGGAATTATCCATGATGATATTAAGAGTGACAATATCCTCTATAGTAAAGAGGGAACTGTGTATATCATAGATTTTGGTGTTTCACATATAATTAATCTGAAACATCAAGAATATTATGCGAACGACAACCAGTGCTTATGGAATATCTTCTACCGTTGGAAATGATAAAGTGACTTATATTTCTTAGGAAAGTCTATATAGCGTATGACAGATATATAATAGGATATATTGTTGGAGTGATTATGGAGGATTCTGTTTGGTGGTATACGCATCAAACAACAGTAAATTAATTCTGCCATTGTTTATAGAATCATCGGTATTATCCAAAATCTCAAAACTCTTAATTGCAAACTGAGGAGGACTCTCATTAGGTTTCTTCAAAAGATTGAAAGGTCCCGAATTACTTAAAAATACCGGATCCCTTCTGGATTTCACCATGGTGAATTGACTATGGTTCATATTTTGGAAGTCACCACCTTTCTGGAGTTCTGATTGGGTCAATGTAATGGCTGATTTAATATTATTATCATGGCCAATGAATTGACGAAGGATATTATGGCTCTCGAGATTGGGTAAATCAAACAATGGGGCAAACTTTTCATATTTGGGCACTTTATAGTTTTCGTCGAGAAGACTATCACCAATTGAAATATTAGGATCATGGTTGACGTTAGAATTAGGCATTTGTCTCTCTTCACTAATACTGAGATTTAATTCTTTCATGATTAAATCCCGGAAAATTAGCAATAAATCATATAATAAAATATGGAGTTTTTCATTGCCATTAGAAAGGTATTCTGTAGCCAATAAACTCTTTAAACTTGTAAAAAATTGCACTCCTTCCAAATCACTACTAATAATGTATTTGGTTATAGTATCCTTGTGAATAATTAAAATCCGTATGAATATCGATAACGCTCTGTTGATGGCCATAAAGTCGATTTCTTGACCACTATTAGTGGCACGAACCTGATTTAACACTTGGCTTAAGTAATCTGATAAATTGCGGAAGAAAGTATCAGAAGTTTCAATTGAATCAATGGATGAAACCGTGAATTTCTTGAAATAGTCAGAAAGAATGGGTAAAATATCTAAACTGGTATCATCTTTTGAATACTCACAGGTGACAGTCACTTGATCTCCATTGGTAAACTTACAATTGTCAAACAAAATCGATTCCAAAATCCTTAACGTTTCAGTTTTGAAATTTAAAGGAAGGAGATTGAATAACTCTCCAAAAAACGAATTCTCCATGGTGAAATTAAACTTGGCCTTCAGTAATACAAGTTCGATGATTTGTCGTAATTTAAAAAACTTTTCTTCAGTATCATGGATTCTATCAAACTCTTTAACTAGGACCAATTTAAATAGAATTTGAAATAATGTAAGATTGAATTCATTGATTTTAGGAATGATTCCAATCAAATCATCCACAGTTTCAATATTGGTTCCAAAATCAGACACTTGACTTACAAGAACTGCAATTTGATCGTTACTGAAATGAGTGGAAATAGTTTCCATTAAGAATCTTGCCCTGCTATAAAGCCACTTTTTAAGCAACCCACGGGCTCTGTCAGACACATAGAAGCCATCCTCATCGATTTTAGTTTTATTTTCATTGGCGATGATTTCAAATAAACTGGATTCGTGTTTAATACCGTAGGAATACCTCTGGAGGTCCAATAGAAGTAATTGGTTGGTTCCAAGAGAGCCGGTTTCCTGATCGTTTCCAATGAGTAATTCATACAATACGTAGTTGAGGTTGAGGTCCACACCATTATTATCAACCACAGAATTTATCAGTGTTACTAATTGAGGGAAATCAACTACTCCATTAGCCACAAGTTTCTTAAGTACCGTCATAAACCGAGACTTATTCTGTGATACCTCTTCCTCTTCCATAATATCTTTCTCAAATTTATCAAATTGTTTCTGAATAAAGTATCCAAGACTTTCACCAAACGAAGAAGAATCGTCAGCTTCCATACTGTTTCTGGTATTGACCAATAATTTAACCAAAAGACTATCATCGTCACTAGAAAGCTTGTGGTCAGCTTTCATATAATAATCAATTAAAATTACCAATAGCCGAGTGGAGCCACTTTCCCCTCCAGAGATATACTGAGAAGCATTATTCAATTTCAACCGATTTACCGCATCGTTAACATCTTCATTAGTCATAAATTCATAAGGCCGGTTCAATAACTCTTCCAAATCATTGCCAAACTCATCAAGAGTCAGGTACTGGTCTTCACCTTTTATGGTTTCCTTATCTTGAGTATTCAATTTCATGGGAGATTCGACCGTAGCTTTGGAGTAGATAAATTGAGGAATGGTAGAAGGTTTTGAAATCTTGGAGTTTTCAGGGACTTTATCGACATTTGTTCTTTCGACAGAATTATCTATGAAATCCCATACTCCTTTAAAGTTAAAATAATCCAGTTCTCGGGTAGTGATATCCTTATAATTGACAATAATCAATCTAAAAATCTCATATCCAACTGAGGTGGCATCATTACCAGAAATAGTCTTGATCAATTTAAAGTGTCGGACCATAAGTAAAGATATGAGGTATAAAGCATCAAGATCTAGTATTACCACTTTACCCTCATTCTTAAGAACACTCTTGACAATAACCTTAAAGAAAACCGTCAAGTTGTCACACACAGAGTACACTCGGTACAAATTGGTGATGGTGGAGATTCGAATATGAATTAACTTGGCAGACTTATTTATCAAAGTTTTGATTTCCTCTGTCATCCAATTGATTGTCAAGTACCGGGTTCCAATTTTCAAGGTGTCAAAGAAGCTCAAATCACATTCACCAACACTGTTGGACTTGATTTGGTCAATCACTTCAGCAGTGGCTATTTGCTTGCCTCTTTCAAAGCTTTCCACGTATTCAATCTCATCGGTACTCCATTTCCGTAAGATATTATCACACTGCTTGTTATTTAAAACCGGCAAATTCTTCAAGATTTCCGTTTGGATTCTAACACTAGGGTTTTGTAAATCTGGTTCAGCGCCAGGCTCCAAGTAGAATATCCCTGACGCAATCAATTTCCGTAAGTAAGCAGAAATCGTGACAATTTTCAACTGGTACAACTCATTAATCAACACATAGAGACTCTGGAAGTTAATACAAAGTTCCTCTTTTTCAGCATAAGTATAAAGAATATCAAGAATAGCACCTTCAAGACTCGATTTGATTTTGGCCACTGTTTTACTATTATTACCTTGGATGACTCTGTGTTTGATAAACCCACATGCCATAAGAATATTCTCGCTTGAGTAGCCAGCATCTCGATACCCCGTCACACACCACATTATGACGATGGACATATTTAATTTCCAATCGGTTTGAGGTTGAGATCCTTTCACTTTCGACACGTTAGGTCTCAATAACTTTGCAAGCTCCTCATTGAATTTCTGTTTATCCAAATAATCAATGATCCGCAAAATATCATCACTGTTTCTGTTAATGAAAAGATCTCCTTCTACCGAATCGAGGGTGGTACTTTGCTCAGGAGACAACATAATGGAATCGAATTGAAAACTAGAGGCCCCAAACCCGGAAGGAAATGAGCTAGTTCTTCTATGGGAATTGTATAATTGATTATTAGAATTCATCTCTTTCTGAGACTTTGAATGTTTCATATTAAGCATAAGACTTTCATTCCGATACAGAATCAACTGGAGCTGTCTTTCGGTGTGTTCTAGCTCCTCCTTAGACATGTTGATAGAATCAGCAAGTAAGATCTTATACAAGACTCTACCAATTAAAATCCAATAATTAGGCATAATAAACGCATTGGTATTGAATTTGAAAAGGTATTTGACGGTCTCAGATATTTGGGACAAGATTTTTGATTTTAGTTTCTGTGATAACACATTATCCACATTCGATGGTTTTAACTGCTTGGGATTAAAGGTAGGAGCTTTCTGGATGAAATAATGGTTTAAAAGAAGAAGCTCACATAATTCTTTACAGATATAATCCAATTTCATAATATCATGCCAAAAGATCTTTATTGCAAGTAATGCCACCAATCTCTGACCATAGTTAAGATCAAGATCTTTTACTGAAGCTTCATAAGCTTTTTCACTAGAATCAGACTTATCATGCAATAATAACTGCACCACACTGTGAGTATCTAGAAGTAACCCTTCTTTAAAGAATTTCAATATAGAAGAAAGAAACGAATCTTTATCAATCAAACACTCTATGTATAACGCCTGGATGTATTTTAGCACGTAATTCAATTTTATCATTGTTTCTTGTTTCTTTTCAGCGGATGAAGTATTGGAAATGTCTCTGGAAAACCGGTATAAATAATCCACCACTTGCTGGGTCCATTCCTGAAGCCATTGGATCTCTTGGGATTCAAGTAAAGCCGTCTCGTCACCTTGGAATGGCGCCTGTGTGACTTTCATATGAACTTTCTTTCTTATTGCGATTGAGTCTCCATAAAGCACACATTTAGTAAACCATAACGCCCGAGGAATTGGTACGAGTTTAGAACATAAAGCGTCGACCAAGATCTTATTTTTAATCCCATGGGGGAGTCTCAGGGATACTTGCAGAAGTGGCACCGTAGGGTCTGCCAAATCCTTTAACCAGGCTTCCCGTTTCAGTGAGGTTAGGGTAACTCTTGGAGGTAATCTGAAATTATTACTATCGGCTTTGATTTTATTAATGCTTTCATTCCGGGTTTTGAAGACATTGGCCAAGTGTTGGGACAATTCTTTTAACACATTACTACAATTTTCACTACTGGAAAACACTGCTGCTTGAACCAAATTCCGGGCCGAATAGTATTCATTGGACACTTGAGGAGCTTCAAAAAGCCCTTTGTTCAAAAACAACGGGTTTTGCATCTTTTCAATCTCTCGTTTCGACGTCTCTTCATCCAAATGGGCATGGTCTTTCCAAGGTTGGAAATCAGGGTATGTGCTTGGTTTTGATTTGGGTTTCGAGTCATTGGATTTGGAATTAAGTGGGTAGATTGAGTCGGTGGGTTGTTCAAGCTGGTACTTCATCGACGACAATTCATGGTGGTCCACGTGATTGTGGGCCACTTTGGAATTGGACGATAAGAGACTGTTCCTGCTTCGACTCTTGGACATTGGTGGTCTAGCTCGCAGAATTTGTGAAGATAAAGATAGTGAGACTATAATGCGATGGTACGCTTATCTGTTATAATGTTAGGGGTATAGTGATTTGGACTTTCTAAGCGTATAGTTTATAGTATATAGTATAGTAAGTTTTATAGTATGTAGTTTATACTATATAGTTCATAGAGTATAGAGTATAGAGTATAGAGTATAGTGTATAGTGTATAGTTAATGCTACATAGTTAAGCTCATAGTAAGCCCATAGTTAAGCCCATAGTTAAGCCCATAGTTAATTCTCACATAGTTAAGCTCCATAGTAATTCTCACATAGTTAAGCTCCATAGTAATAGTGAGACTACTTCTAGTTCTAGCTCTACTTCTAGTCCAGTCTAGTTAGGCACATACAATATCTATTACATCTATCTACCAATCATCATCGTCATCATCCTCGTCGTCACTATCCCTAGTAGCCTGTCTCTTCTTCAAAGCATCTGCTATGGACCCCGCAAGGTTTGTTTCTTCATTCTTTTTGGCTCTCAAAGCATCAGCAAGTCCATTACCCATCCCATTCCCATTGGCTGGGGCGGAACTGGCGGCGGTGGCAGCAGGGGTGGAAGCAGCAGGGGTGGATTTAACTGGAGGTGGCGGTGGAGGAGCGGAACTGCCGCCAAAAATACTGGCAGGAGCTTCACATTTCTCCATAAATGACAATGGAGCCCACCCCTCTTTGGTTTCATCTAAATCCTTGACTAATCCCCATTGACCATTCTCATTGGCCACATAAACAATATCGTCTTTGGCAAGAGGAATAGAACCTGCCACTGACCCATCGTAATCAAAGTTGACTTTGTAGGTTGGATACTTTGGAGTTTTCTTGGAAGATAAGTTGGCAGGAGGGGCTGGTGGAGGTGGAGGTGCTGTTTTCTTTTGGGGTGGGGGTGCAGGTTTTTTGGCTGGTTTGGCAACAGCTGGTTTAGGCTGAGGTGGAGGGGCTTTACGGGCCTTTTGAGCCGGCACTGGTTGCGCCTGTTGAGCTGATTGGTAGGCTGGTTGCGCCTGTTGAACTGGTTGTTGAACTGGTGGTTGCACTGGTTGTCTAGCAGGCATTGATCTAGTCACAGGTGGAGCATACCCATTGGATCTTCCCATGCTGCTTCCTCTATTATAGTATTTACTATAATCCACTTTTCCAGAAACTCCTCTAGGTCTCTTTGGATTTTTACTACTACCAGGTAATCCAGATGCCACGGTAACAGTTCCAGATTTATAACTATCACCATTAGCAGGAGCTGAACCCACCACCACTTTAACAGTATGGAATTTACCTGGTTTCTTTTGATACTCAATGGTAGGACCAATCTTGATACCTAATCCAGGGTTAGCTTTCTTCAAATGGGCTACCAATTCAGTTTTGAAGTCCAAGTTAATAAGAATATCGGGAGTAGTAGGAGTAGGAGAATGTAAAGAAAGAGCTATCCAATTATCTTGATAACAAGATAACCCCACATAGTTCAATCCCCCAATAGGAAGAGCGTATTCCTTTTGAAGTTGAAGTTTTCTTTCCACCAATTGTTCGGAGACAACGTAAAACGTATTTCTTGTCATAATGAAAATCTTAGGAAGTCTTTTAGAAGATCTCCCGAATTTAGCCACCAACATATCACCTTTACTGGAAAACACCACATGTTCATTAATACCCACTTGCCCCACAACAAATCTCCCATATCCACTAGAATCATTACATCCAAGATAATCACCCATAAAAGCCCGTGATCCCAACATGGAGAATCTCCGACGTTCTTTTCTTCCCTGAAGAAGTCCATTCCCATAATCTCTAAATTGTTCGAATTTATTCCCATGGGTCTTCCCCCTCCAGGCCCGTTGCATTACAATGGCCGCGTCTTCTTTCCTCTTCAAATATCTTCTCCAAGCTCTTTGGATTCTGGCAGCCATATTATGCCAGTATTTATCTCTCATATCTTCCAATGCAAATAAAGTTTCTGGAGTCTTGATAAATACTTTGGTAGTTCCCATTTGAAACTCAGATTCAGGAATATAACATGCCTTTAAAATCTCCCGAACGGCAGACACATCATCACCTTGCCAAATATAATCTCCAGCATACCCGGTTTTAGCGGATAACAAATAGAATCTTTGGACAAACTTATCAAAGGTAGTACGATAAGCAAACCCAGCTCTACGGATTCTAACATTTTCCTTCAACCCTAAATATTTGATTTGATGTAACACTTGGGAATTATCATAATCTTTAGGTCTTTTTGTTTGATTTGGTTTGATGGTTCTAATGTATGACGGTTGACATTGAGATAAAGTATCCACCAATAAATTGGCACTCTTTTTGATTTTATCAGAAGCAGTTTCTGATTTCTTCCGGTTATCTAATAATGCGTTCAATAATTCGGGTGGGAATAATGTCTTGTTGATAAAAGTATTTTGAGAAGTCGATAACATTTCCAATAAATCTCTCAACATTGAATCTTTGTTCTTATCTGTCATACCACTGACTTCATAAGTGACATCTCCAGCATAATGTTTGATAATAAACTTCCCTTTACGGTCATCAAAATGACGGTTATTAGCACCCACCATTCCTAATCTCTGGCCAAACACTTGGTCAGCTGCATCGGAATCGGCGTGGGCAGTTTTAACCGAATCATTCAAAGCAGCAAAAATCCCCGGACTTGGTCTGGTGGCTTCAATTAAATCACAAACAATTTTATTATTGAAATATTGAATAGGAGTCCATTGGATTTGTTCTTGAACATACTCATCTTGTTCGGCTTTTAAGGTCAATTGAATGAAAATTTGTTGCAATTTTTCATTAACATAATTGATACAGATTTGCTCAAACGAGTTATGGTCAAAAATCTCAAACCCATAGATATCCAAAATCCCAATGGACTTCTTTTCTACTCCTTGAGATTGTCCTTTTAAAGAAACATTCACTCTTTCCACAATCCAATCAAACAAGTTATTATATATCCCCTTGGCCAAAGTATCTCTGACGGCAGTAGCCTGGACGATATTCAAAGGAGAGTGGTAAGTAGACCCTCTTTTCATCCCGTGACTGGTTTGAACGATTTTTTCGGTGATGGATTTCTTAACCATTTCAGGGTCAGTTTCTAATAAATAAGCCACGAAATTGGTTACGCTATCATCTCTAATAGCCGCATTACCATCTTCATTTTCTACAAAAGAAATGTTCCCGATCCACAAAACCGAGGCCAACATTCTAAAGATATGATCTTGTTCTTGGGCATTCAATCCAATGATTTCCATGGCTTTGATAGTATCTTGAAAGTCTTTGGCGTCGTTGACCCCATCCACATCCACACAATTGGAAGCAGAAGTATAGATATAAGTTTCTGGGCCTTGAATTCCGAATTTCTGTTGATATTCCGGTGGGCAATGTTTGGTGAATTGATAGAAAATATGGAAATTCCGTTCATTAGTAATCTGAGACACCACCCGTTGTTTTTCCAATAAATAATTGGTGATATGGGCGGCAATTGGTTGATAATTGGAAGGATTGAAATAGATTTCCAAGTATTTCCCGTGTCTTGAGGAATTGTTGTTTCTTAAAGTCTTAGCACATCCAAAAGATTCCAATAATGGGTTAGTAGCTAACACCATATCTTTAATTTTCAAAATATCACTATTGGCAGAAGCTTGATTATTATCATCTACCGAGACATTGGCAATATATTGCATGATTTGTTTGGCAGCCTCAGTCTTCCCAGCCCCGGATTCCCCCGAAATAATCACACATTGGTTTTCTCCATAAGATTTTAAATGATAATACATGGTTTCAGCTATGGCAAACACGTGAGGTGGCACTTCCAACCGGTTTTTACCCTTATACTTATTCAAGTTCTCTTGAGTATAGATCCCCAAATCCTGGAACGGATTGACCGAAATCAACACGTGCCCGATATAAGTATAAATACTGTTATTCATAAACCGTTTATGTAAATTTTCATTGATAGCTTCATCAGTTATCTTTGAAAGTAATGTCAAGTCCGACACCCCGACCTCTTTCTTCTTGGTGATATCGAACTCGGCTTTTTTGATGCCGCTGGCCTTGGGAGGCGCCTGTTTGTCCTTTCTCCGCACACCACGTTTGACAATAGCCATTATTGATTAGTAGACTGGTGTTGATAAATGATTCAACGAATGACAATCAGTGCGAATTCTCATAGCCTTAGGGGAGTGTTGGCTGGGCTGGTGCGGGATAAGTGCGGAAATAACGGCGATGGCTGGTGAGTCCACGACATCTTTGCAGCCACCAGTTACCCAAGTTACCCAAGTTACCCAAGTTACCCAAGTTACCCAAGTTACCCAAGTTACCCAAGTTAAACCAAGTAATGAATTGAACAACCAAATAGTGTAATATGAACTAAGCCATATTGAAACTGTTCCCAGACACAAACTGGTTCTACTGCCATACAAACCCTGGCCAAGGGTGAAATACTGAGACATTCCTCAGTCTGTGTTGCCCTGCGGAATTTGCAACCGATTTGTATCACTTAATTTGTATCACTCACTTTGATATTTCATCCAATTTAATACTCCCAATACTAAGCATGGAAAATCGTTTACCCAGAAGAACCTTAGGCGAAGACGAAGAAGATCCGTATGATTTTGGACAGAAAATCTTCACAAATCCTCCTACTAAATATAAAGATAAGTTTTATGGGTTCTTGAGTGATCCTAAAAACAAGAAATGGCTTAATGAGTTTCTAGTGGCCCTGGACTTCCCAGAGGACTACTCCAGTAACTCAAAAGATGGCGTGCCTTGTAGCCACACCAAAAAACTTATTGGTGTTTGTGAACGGCTCTTGAGAGCGGCTGGACTTGACTTGAGAGTAGTTTACAATGATACTATTTCGGTTCCTTGTGGGCATGGTTGGTTCAAGGATGAGGCAGTAGATGCCACCGTAAGGAATGGAAATGGCGACATTGTCATGGTGTACCTGTTTTTCAAGTACCCATTTGTAACTGAATGGGATGAAGATCCACGGAACAGGGTCTATACCCCCAAAACTATTGATGTTGGGGTTCGGTTATTGGGTCTGAGATGTTCATACGCCCTTGTAGATGATGGGTATACTTGTAAGACCCTTGCCATTAGTCCTCAAAGCAACAAAGATTTGAATAGATTTGCCCCTAAAGAAATGGTAACCACTGACCGGAGTTTTCCTAGTCCACTTTTAGGATTCTATCATTGTAATTGGATGGTAAAGGCTTTGGAGAATTATGAAAAGCATAAACAAATGTGGAAGAGTTATAATCAACTGTAGGTTTTGTTACCAACTGCAGGCATGTGATTTGCTATTATATGTATTTCTATGTTTCTATAAATGTCTGCTCATCTCAATTGTACTACGTAAGTAATCCCACAGTTGAGCTAGTAAAACTCCACACACCACCAATTCATATAAGTTTTGTATACAAAAATTGCTAGTAAATGTGTTCTCTATCTATTGAGCTATCTTAAATACCTTACCCTTGATGAAAATAAAATAAAATATCACCGAGTTCTTGTCGAGGGAAAATCTGCGACACTTTGTACCCTTTGCCTCGAGACTAAGGGGGTTTATCTCATTGACGAGAATGTTTCATCTACTACTTGCCATACAAATGTTGGTCCCTATATTTTCCTCTAACAAATTCTCTAACTTTGCTCCCTTACCCTCACAAAAACCTTTATTAGATCCTTTTAAAATGTGTGATATATTTTCCCTCTTACCCTCATTTGCAGCCAATTTACCCTTACACTTACATTTTACTCTCATACATTCAATACTCTCTTAATGGGTCAGGATGTTATATACATTATAGAATTACTATACACCTACTCTATTCTAGTCTATTCTACTCTAGTCTAGTGGGACCAAATCCGTATCATCTTATCCTTTCCTCCACTGGCCACCTTTTTCCCATCCTGACTCCAATCCACTGCGTAAACCTCATCAGTATGTCCCGGTAAGTCTACCGTCAATTTCTTGGTTCGTATATCCCATACTTTTAAAGTAGTATCTTTAGAACAACTCACCAATAACCGGTTATCAGCAGACCAGGCGGTTTGGTATACGGGAGCCACGTGACCTCTTAAGGTAGAAATAAAGGTTCCTTTTAATCCATCCCATATCTTGATAGAATTATCAAATGAACTGGATACAATATATCTCCCATCAGGCGAAAACGACACATGGTTGACCAATTTTTGGTGTCCGGTCATTCTACAAAGTGGTTTAGATGATTTCAATGGTTCCCATAAATACATGGTGAAATCATCACTGGCAGTTACAATTCTTTCGGTTAAGGAGCCTCCCAATTTCGCAACTTTTTCATATTCTATCAATGCTTTAGCCCTTAATTCTTCATCTGAAGTGTCTTTAACACTATTTCTATTACTTTGATGATCAAATCCTCCTTTACGTATAGCATAATCAGTTGATAAAGATAAATGATTCACCCAATGAGCATGACTTTTCAAGGTTTGAATACATTTCCCGGAGGCAGAAATATCCCAAGCTTTAATGGTTTTATCATGCGATCCACTGTAGACAATATTAGATCCGGACCATCTAACACAAGAAACAGAATTTGTATGACCATTCATGGTTAATAAACATACTCTGGTACTACTATCCCATACTCTTACACTAGAATCTTTTGATCCCGATACAAGTCTTGGACTTTGACCTGGTTTGACTAAATGCAATGGTTCCCATGATAAACTACTAATCCATTTCGAATGGCCTAGTAATGGTTTCCCAAGTGGTTTCCCCGTATCGGCATCCCATAATCTGATAGTATTATCCATAGATCCAGTAGCAATAATCTTACCACAAGGTGAGTAAGATACACATAAAACCCAATTGGTGTGTCCTGATAAAGTAGCTACTGGGGTTTGAGTATTACAATCCCATATTCTGGCGGTAGAATCCCCAGCTCCCGAACACATTCTACCCGAATTGTTAGGAGCAAATTGACAACATAAAATCGTAGACCCATGTCCTGCTATAGCAGCACTTGACCTCGTCACAGGTCTAACCTTGAACACGGCACGGGGAGTGTATACCAAGGTCATGAAATCTTCCGTGGTTTTTATTTCTGGCTTCAACACTGAAGTATAGAAGTTATCTCTAATATCAACCATTTCGATATTATCTGATTTCTCATCTTTTTTATTGGCTAATGCAAACGTATATGGGACAGGGTCATCGGTATTACCTTGTAATTGATTCAAAAGCTCTTCCAACTGCTTTTCGGTGATACCTCCTGGTACCCTTATGGATCCTCCTACTGATTCTCCCGTGTCAGAAGCTTCAAATTTGATCAAGATATTAGGCAAATCATTAGGAATCAACGGAACTTCATGGACTTTTTGCGCCTCTCTTTTTTGCTTTTTCGATGGCGGTGGGATTAAAGTGGCCATTATGTGTTTAGTAGTGTTTTCTAATCCAAACTTGGTACGGTAGAGCCTGTTTAGCTAGTCTGTTTAATACCCTTAGTGTTAAGAATAGTAATTTTTCACTGCGCGATGAGGTGCGAAATCATAGTGGAGTGCCCATATCTTGAGAGTCTTCGATGACAGATTGGACAGATTGGACGGGGGCCAGTGAGGGCCGGGCCAGAGACTGGGGCGGCTGTGGTGGCTGGGTCGGTTGGTCTAAAATATCAGACTGTTGACTGGTCAAATTCGGCGACGAGGGAGGATATTCCATTACTCCAGCATTAGAAATATCATTCTCAATAGTTGGAGGAGAAAGATCAATGAGCCCATCTCCCTCTGACTTATAGAAATCTTTGTCTTTGTAATCAAAAAACACTGGAGGTCCATTTACCGACTCCACTTGAGCACAATAAACTTGTCTCAAAGCCTTACCCTGAGACTTGGTCGTATAATGAGGAGACCGGTGGTACCAATCCTTGAAGAACATAACTCTCTTGGTGATTATAGAATCAAGAATATTGGTTTGTAATTTGGCATTCGGTCCCACATCATAAGTGCTAGTATTGGAATACTGAAGGACCAATCTTCCTTGCTTACGTGAAGTAGAACCTTTTGAACTCTCTTGACCACTGGAGCCAGGATTGGAACTCGATCCCATTTGGCTCATTTGCGACGTGGCCGTACTTCCCTGAGTCGATCCAGACGATGGTCTGGACTCATAAGGCTTAAAGGAAATATCCAAATTGCCCGTAATGAAAACCAACAGATTATTAGCATAACAGACTTGAGAAATCAAATTGAATAAAAAGTTAAGGTGTCTACTATACTTTATCCTCGGGTTTTCTTTTAACAAACTGGAGTTTTGTGGAATCGGCAAAGTATTGGGCTTAACACCTTCTAATTCATACCGATCTTTTTCTAGTCGGACGGTTTCATTATTCTGATAATGATTTCGCAACAACGCCAGTTGATAACTATTAGATAATTCCAACCGATAATGATCCAATAACAGGTGTAAGTCATTCATAAGCACCACCGTGCCCAATTGAATCTCCCCCTTCAATTTCTGGAGCAACACGATCAATTGGCTTATGGAATTAATTGTATATACAGTTATCTGATCTAGCCAAATCTGTAGAAATCGCGAATTAGAGCTAATCTGATGGATAGGAAAGTCATTGAAGAGGTTAATTATCACGACCTGGCGGCCGGGTCCTCGTCCCAAATGCGATAGAATAATGTTGCCAAGGATGTCGTTGATTATTTGACAATTTGGAACCGTTTGAAAGTCATAAACGCCTTTGACTCCATGTTCAAACACAATCGCGTCTAGGCTTGGGAGCTCAGTAGATATATGGGCAAACCCGGGCTGTTCTGCTACTAGATTGTACAACGTAACCATCGTTTCAGTACCTCCGTTTCAGTACCCTACCACTACTACTCTACAGCTACCACACCTTTTAGTAAAACCTTCTAGGTGGAACTTGTCTCTTTATATAGTAATGTCCCAAATGTCAACCCGCGAACTGGTGAAGAAAATCTCAATCTCAATCTAAATCTCAATCCTTACTAACCCACACGGTATATCTTTCGATATACCTCCACATAGCTGTTGATACCGGCATTTTTCGAACCTATACCAACTATTCAGCCCCCAAGAGCTGGAAACTCCCTTTTTGTACCACACAAAACCGCCAATTGGTGGCAAACCATTCATACTATGCCTGGCTCAGGAACTCCAGGCACCAACAGAGAACGGTCCAACTCCGGACTGCTGCAGGGGCAATCCAATAATAGATCCATACTCCAGGGCCATGCTGCCTCGTCCCGGAAACCGTCGTTGCTCCGGAACCACTCGGGCTACAACCAGTCGGCCAATAACGGGTCCAATAGTCAACCTCATAGTGCTAGCTCCATGAAAAGAGGGTCTAATGGCAGCAACAACTCGTCCGGGTCCAACAGTGGAGAAAATTCATTGGTTAACTCCCCCACGTTGTTATCGTCCTCATCTAATCCACATCATAATAAGAGTAACCAACAGAATCAGGGGTCTAGCACTTCGAGATCTCAATCTAAATCCCTAAGTTCTATGCTTGCTTCTAATTTACAACATCAAAACATGCTGTTTGTGGCCCAAGAAAGAGCTTATATTCGGAAAATCAGAAACCAGATTGTGGATGATTATTATACCAAGGGAATCACTGGTGCTGATGAAGATACTCGAGATAATGAAAATAATAATAATGAAGATGACGACGACGATTATGATGATGAAGCCGATGGAAATACTTCACTTTTGGTCGATATGGATGACGATAATTATCAATTGGACTCGGTTTCGGCCAATTCCTTACTTGAAAACGGCGTCAACAACCTCAGAATTAACCCCAATAAGAATATCACCCAGCTTAATAAAGATAATACCGATGACCCTGCTGTCTTGGAAAGATTGGAATGGCAAGCCATGTTGACGTCTGTGTTGACAGGGGATGTGGTCAAGTCTGAAAAGACAAAAATGATCGATAATAATAATCTTGATGAACAAGAATCGTATTTGCATGCTACCTATAAGGAAAGTTTATGGTTTGGCATAAGAGCTAAATTATTGGGACGTACTGAAGATGACCAGCAAAAAATCATCTCTTATCGTCGTACTTTGGTAGATGGATTAATCGAAGAAGTTTCTAATTTTGAAGTCAATTATGATAACCCTTCTGCCAACCCCCCAAGAGAACAAGTCAGTAGTTTATTGGACCGGTGGGATAGGTGTTGTGATTTATGGAGAACTTTAGAAGAAATGAAAAATGATAAACCCGCTTGTAAGAGTGAAGAGTTCCAGAATAGAATCGATTCGTTAACGGCTTGGTTGTCTATTACAGATGCCATTGAACGAGAAGCTAAATCTTTAAAAGTATGGATTGGGAATGAAGAACTTGATATCACCAAAAGTCCCGTGGAAAACCTTACCCCTACCTCCACGCCTTCTTCTGAAACGGCTCCAGTAGTGAAAAAGATCTTTGATGAAGATAACAAATCGTTGGCTGAGAGATTAATGAAGGAAAAAGATGTTCATAATACCTTCAAAAAACGGATCTTTTTACCTTTAGCTCCTTGGATGGTCAAATCAAAAGATACTTATATTCGGTTAGGATATATGTTTGAAACCCTTAAATTACCTGATTATCTTCATGATTTGATTCAATTATGTCTTATACCAATGAAGCTTATCAAAGAGATTATCAATGTTAGATTGCGGTATGCCATCAAGTTACAGAACCCTACTTTGATGATGATTGATCAGATGATTGATGATTTCAGAACTTATATTACTATTGCATTGGAAGTGAAGCTGGGACTTCAAGATTATTGTAAGTCTGATATTGGGAAGACTTGGGTTATTAGTGATTTTTTTGAAGTAGAAAACATCGAATTTGATAAGGCGGTTTTGGAATGTTTACGGTACTCCATGGTGTTATTGAACCGGAAATTATTGGATAGTGCAAGGTCTTCTAATAACTTTAGAACTTTCAAAGAACCAGAAGAATTAGAAGACTCCTATAACTATGTCAGATGGTTGGGTAACTATATTGAAGGAGGGGGAACTGTTGTGGCGGAACAAATCACCATATTAACCCTGAAGTTGATTCATAGACTTTTGTCTTACTATAACCATCAAATCCGGTCGTTACCATCTCAATCGCCAACCCCTTCAGAGTTGGTAAGATGGTACAGTTCCACCACCGAGAATTTCGGTCAGTTACGGCGTAAATTAGCCAGATTCACTGGCGAAATTTCTAGAGATTTCACCAACTCGTTGGTGTTTGATATCTCTGCAACTCCTAATTACAAAACCAAAAACTTATTGGACGTGTTGAGGGCTACCGATCATTTTCTTGTGTATACTGGAACCGTTGAGACTCAAGGGATCTATTTCTTTGCTAGTGCCGAGTTATTTGGTAATGAACAAGACATTCTCAAGATCATCAATGGATCATTTATTGGTATTGATCCTAATATTAACACCCTGGAGTTCTCGGAATTGTTAAAGATCTTACAACATCATGAAGAAGGAGAAAACTATCCTTTACAAAACCGAATCCAGCATGCTTTACCATCGCATTCCAAAGATTTCGCTTATGTGTTGGCGTTCTGTCCTCCTAAACCTATTGTATGGGAAGGGGAAGTGGTTAATTTGAACATTGAAGACGTGCCTATTACTGATGTCAAAGTGGGCCAGATGCTTTTGATCTCGAAATTACCTTCTTACAGTTTACATATTGTCCGGGAAAAATTCTTGGATATGGTAGGAGATGTGCTATATTCTGGAAATGGGGTCATAAAACCTATAGAACAAAGATGTTCTCTACCTAAAGTACACCATGAATTGACCAGAGTCAATAAGAACTTTTTCAGAATGTCTTTGGCGGTATTGGATTCTGTCAAGATTGTGAGAGAACAATGTAATAAAGTATCACCTTCAGGAGGTTGTCAAGATATTATCAACACTTATTTCGTGTACGCCAGAGATCACGGAAAGAACTCTGTCAAGAACTTGGATTCATCCCGGAAATCCACAGTTATCATGAAATTAATTCTGTTATGTATTGAATGGGTTAGTTTTATATGTGATGACTGTGTGCCCACCGACCGGAGGACTTTCAGATGGTGTGTGTTAGCGTTAGAGTTTGCCATGTATATGACCAGAGGATTCAACGTGTTGGTGTTGAAAGACGACCAGTTTTATAAACTTAAATTGAAGGTGGCTCGGTGTATGTCGTTATTAATTTCTCATTTTGATATCATGGGAGCTAGGTCTAGTGAAGCTGAAAAGCGGAAATTATTAAGATGGACTTCCCAACGGAACAAAATCGAAAATTCTGCTGATGATGAGTATATCATGAACGCCTATAAGGAAGATATGATGAGTCAAATTGAAGAAATTGAGAAGTTTAGAGGTGAATTACAAGGAGAATTGAACTCGGTGGGGAGAGTCTTGGATGTTTCTGACCTGGAGTATCAATTTGTCACATTATTGGCCTCGTCGTTCTCAAGTGTTTCTATTAGATGGCAGAAAGGAAGATTTATTGGGGGAGGGACTTTTGGAGATGTTTATGCTGCTGTTAACTTGGATACTGGAGGAGTTATGGCAGTCAAAGAAATCCGATTCCATGATAGTCAATCAGTTAAGAACATTGTTCCATCAATTAGGGATGAAATGGTGGTATTAGAAATGTTGAACCATCCTAATGTGGTGCAATATTTCGGAGTGGAAGTCCATAGAGATAAGGTTTATATCTTTATGGAATTCTGTGAAGGAGGATCTTTGGCCGCCTTATTACTTCATGGAAGCATTGAAGATGAAATGGTGATTCAAGTTTATACTCTCCAAATGTTAGAAGGGTTAGCTTATTTGCACCAATCCGGAGTGGTTCATCGAGATATCAAGCCAGAAAACATTTTATTGGATCATAATGGAGTTATTAAATTTGTGGATTTTGGGGCTGCAAAAGTTATTGCTACTAGTGGTAGAACCAGAGGCCCAGCTCCTAGTAAACACTTACCAGGGAATCATAGCAATTTGAATTCCATGACAGGAACTCCTATGTATATGTCACCCGAAGTCATTACTGGTTCCAATACTGACAGAAATGGGGTGGTGGATATATGGTCCTTAGGATGTTGTGTCTTAGAAATGGCTACAGGGAAAAGACCTTGGGCCAATTTGGATAATGAATGGGCGATTATGTACCATATAGCTGCTGGCCATAAACCTCAATTACCTTCTCCAGAACAATTGAGTGAAGCAGGAAGAAAGTTTGTGGCAAGATGTCTTGAACATGATCCAAAGAAGAGACCTAGTGCAGTGGAGTTATTGAACGATCCCTGGATGATTTCTATACGACAAGCAGCCTTTGGGGGTTCTGAGAGTGGGGGGACACCTACGTCAGATATATCCGAGCTTTCGGGACCTTAGATCTAATGTACATTACTATTTACAAAGACTGAAGTACTGACGAATGTCAGTGCTTCAGCTAGTGTAGGGTCAGTGCCAGTTTAGGGCCAGTGTAGTACTAGCATGGTGCTAGCAGTGCCTGTGGGTCAGTGTAGTGCCTATGGGTCAGTGTAGTTATTTGATGTACTGGTCAAATACTCTCTTCACATTCTCTACTACATCTCCCTTAATATTCACATACCCAGCAGTCTTATTCACCGTCACCAACTGAGGGTTTATACGGGCAGCCTGGACCAAATCAGCCTTGAACTTATTAATATCTCCTTGTATTCTTTTGATTTCTGTGGTGATCTTTGTGTTTTGGATCTTTTTGTAGACGGGCCAATGGCCAAATTTGGTTTTGGTGAGGAAATAGTTGCCGTGGCCAAACCCGTTGTGGGCCAAGTCTTGAGCAGAGATTGAGGCTAAGGAGGGGAGTTGGTACCCTCCGGTTTTGATGGTGTTAAGTATGGTTGTCGTTGGTTTCATGGTTAGTTTGCAAAATTTTCACTCACTAGTAATAGAAATTTTCAGTTTGAGAATAAACTACTGAGAAACTAGTGAGAATAAACTAGTGAGAATAAGGCTAGTGAGACTGAGACTAATGAGACACTATAGTGACAGTAACAATGACTGGTAAGAGTGACAATGACTAGTAAGAGTACAGTGAATAGCTAGAAAGTATGGTGTTGATATATATATGTATGTAGTTGTATTTGTGTAGTTGTATATGATTTGACTATTTACTGGTATTGTTCTCAGTCATCCAAATAATCCCAGTTCAAAATCAACTTGTTTAAGTTCATATTCACTCTGGTCTATAGAATGGTCATGGTGTAATTGCATGTGTCTTATATACGTAGACTTCTTATCAAATGTTTCTCCACACACCTTACAAGGAAATGCCTTAAAATGAGTCTTCATATGTTTGGTTAAATTAGAAGATTCACTAAACTTCTTATTACATCCAGGATACTTACAAATCAAGGGTTTTTCTCCCGTATGAACTCGGTGATGGATAGATAAACTGGAACTGGTAGCAAAGCGTTTCCCACACACATTACACTCAAACGGTTTCTCTCCAGAATGAATTCTTAAGTGTTGAGTCAACATTGATTCAACCGCAAAACTTGACCCACAAACCTCACATTTCCAAGGTTTGTGGTTGGTATGAATATGGATATGTCTTAAAAGCTTTTGCCGTTGAGGAAAGGGTTTTCCATTATGACGTTCACACCCTACCCATTCACATTTGTAGCTGGACTTTCCCGACCCAATATGGTCTTCAATTACATGGTCTTGTAAACTCCCGGCAGAGTCATGGGTTTGATTACATTTTATAGGAGCCCCATCGGTACCTAAACCCATATCCCATTGACAGGTAAAGTTTGCATCAATAGGATCCTTGACTCGTTTGGGTTTGATTTGAAGATTTGAAATGTTCACTTTATAGTCATCCTCTTTGGGTTCCTCTTTAATATTATAACCAAGGTCTGGAGTTACATTGGGAGTAAGGGCAGTAGATAAAGAATCTAAAGTAGCAGATTTAGTCGACTCTGGTGTTAAAACATTAAGATTCTGATTGGCTTTATGGGTGCCGATGTGGTGAATAAATGCATCCAAGGAATCAAAAGAATCCTTACAATCCCCCCATTCACAATTGATTTCGGAACTACTTATGTTATTGGCATAAAGTCTATGGTCTTTAAAATGATCATTGACTATATGGTCGACAAAATTGTCATTTGATACGCTGGAAAAACAACTATTATCCCATTTACAAGGAAACGTATTATATGGATGGTTGGGTTTTTCTTGTTTGAGTTCTTCTAGCTTATGAGCTTCTTTGTTTAATTGGCTATTGAATCTAAACCGGAAATCAAAGTCCGTTAGTTCGTTACCATTATATACATTAGGTTCATTGATATTTGTGTGGAAAAATGCTTTATGAATATTGTTTATAGGATGGATTTCATGAGGGTAATGGATGTCTTTGGAGTTGATAAATGACGTCATGGCAGAGGATAAGTTATCCAGTCTTGAAGGAGTTTTGGATTCACTCAGAATATCGTAATCGGTGTTAAGTTCATTAATTGACTTATTATAGTCTTTTTGAAACTCAGCAAAGATCTGGGTGAACATTTTCGTATCATTGACATTCAAGCAAAGATTATTATCGTGGTTTTTGGTATGGGAGTCGTCGTAGCAGCAAACCGTAGTATCTTCATTCTGAAGACAATTGGGGTTATTACAAATTGTGTGTTGGGGTTCTTCGTAAAGTGGGGCCTGGCTCACCTGCAGACCTCCCGCTAGTTTACTTAGTTCTTCATGCCCAAGACACCCGGGGTCTTCACAGGCAGGGTCTATGTTGGAAGTACAACACTCATCTATATCGGCATCGTTACAGTTGGAATAGTAACAATCATCCAACTCCGAACAAAGCACTTCTTCACATTCCGGGAGTTCTTCTAGCGGACAGGTTATTAGTTCTGACGGGAGGTTGGACTGCTGGGACGAGTTTGGGTTCTGGCTGGTACTGGTGCTAGGCTCTGGTCTTGAGCCAGGTCCAAGTGGCTCTAGGGGTTTGGCAGCAGCCGTTGAGTAGTATTCTTCCTGGGGAATCTGGGGCTTTTCTTCATGGGAATGGATGTGGCCATGGATATGAGTATGATCTCGATGTCTATGGATATGCCCATGGACGTACCCATGCATCGGGTTCTGTGGATCAGTCATTGTGGATTAGAAATAAAGAATGGTGATAATAATGGATTTTGTATGGAGAATCTTGAGACCTTGGTGGTTTTGGATCGTAGGAAGTTATATAAGCAGGGTTATATAAGCAGGTGTATACGCAGTTGGGCACATATGTCTGTGTATCTATACCTCTATCTCTGTCTGTGTATCTATCTATCTATATATGAGTATATAGAGAGAGTCTGTCTAGTCCTTGGTGGTCTGTCTGATAAGCTATGACTCTGTTAATCAGGGGCACTATATTAAAGTCCGGGCGTGGCTGGACCATTTTCTGGCGGGTTGATTTTTCGCGATGAGATGAGGTCAAGTGTTTGAGCTCAAGTCTGTAACTAAATCTTCACACCATGAGTTCTGCTGCCAACACGTACTTGGATGACTCCAGATCATGGAAATCGTTCAAGTTGGACTCCAGAATCCAACAGGCCATCGAACATTTGGGGTTCAAAAACCCCACCTATATCCAATCTAATGCGATTCCTATGGCTTTAGATGAAAAACGGGATATTATCGCAAAGGCTTCTACCGGGTCAGGAAAGACTGCTGCTTATGGAATTCCTATTGTTCAAAGCTTATTAAGTCAAGAAGATCAAGATGAACCGGAAATCCAATCAATAATCTTGGTTCCCACCAGAGAGTTGGCCAAACAAGTCCATGACTTTATTACCAGTATATTAATCTACTGTAACAATAAAATCAATGTAATGAATTTATCCAGTAATTTGAGTGATCAGGTTCTCCATTCCCTTTTAAGCAATAAACCTCATATTGTCATTGCTACCCCTGCTAAATTAATGACAGTCATCACCAAAAACCTCAATAGTAATTTGATTAACTTATCGCATGTCAAACATTTAGTTATTGATGAAGTGGATTTGATTTTATCTTATGGGTATAAAGATGACTTATTAAGCTTACAAGATTACTTACCCATCAAAAAGAATTTGCAAGTGTTTTTAATGTCGGCCACTATTAATGATGAGTTACAAGATTTAAAAGAAAAGTTTTGTACTAAACCTACGATTTTAAAACTTAATGATGAAAATTTTAACCAAAATAATTTAATTCAATATTATTGTAACACTACTGAATTTGATAAATTTTTATTAGGATATGTTATTTTCAAATTGAATTTAATCAAAGGGAAATCATTAGTGTTTGTTAATAATATCGATAGAGGGTATAGACTCAAACTTTTCTTGGAACAATTTGGAATTAGATGTTGTATTTTGAACAGTGAATTGCCAATCAATTCTAGATTACATATAGTGGATGAATTCAACAAGAATGTTTATAATCTTTTAATAGCTACTGATGAGACCAATGAAACCAATGAAATTGAAGAAGAGGAAGAAATTGGGGACGACAAGGAGGCTGAAGCTTCTGACAAATCTAAACCAAAACAAAAAGTCAAACAAGACAAAGAATATGGAGTTTCTAGAGGGGTTGATTTTAAAAACGTTGCATGTGTGGTGAATTTCGATATGCCTACCACTTCAAAGGCTTATATTCATAGAATTGGGAGAACGGCCAGAGCAGGTAAATCCGGTATGGCACTTTCATTTGTGATTCCTAAGAAAGAATTCGGGAAACATAAAGTCGCCAGTTTACCTACAAGCAAAAAGGATGAAAAAATCTTATCTAGAGTCATCAAGCAACAAGGTAAATATGGGTTTGAAATAAAACCTTATCAGTTCAATATTAGTCAAGTGGAAGGGTTCCGGTACAGAGCTGAAGATGCTTTCAGAGCCGTGACTCAGACTAGTATTAGAGAAGCTAGAATCAAGGAATTGAAGGAAGAATTGATCAATTCAGATAAATTAAAACGGTTTTTCGAAGAAAATCCTCAAGATTTGCAAAGTTTAAGACATGATAAAGAGTTACACCCATCTAAAGTGCAATCACAATTGAAAAGAATTCCCGATTATTTGTTACCAGAGAGTGCCAGAGCCGATCCTAAGAAATTGGGGTTCGTACCATTCCATAAGAATAGAGTTCACAAGAAGAATAATAAGCGGAAGAAGAAGAACGATCCTTTGAAATCGATGAAAATATAGTTAGCATAGAAATAAACAGTCTACAGTTATTGAGTGATAGTACCAGTTATTGTACTAGTGAAGTACAGTATGTAGTTGTATTGTTATGTACGTCTATAATGCATTATCCCAACTTTGAAAGTATCAAACTCCACAAAAGATTGGCGAGACAATTAGCAGGAAACAAAAAGGTTTCTGGAATGAACCCAAATGATACAATGGAGAAAAAAGGCCAGAAGCAATAGGAATATTTCAAGGATTTAAAATACAAAGCTCGAGTATTATGAGATATCTCACCCGTATCCCATAGGGTACTGAGAATATTAAAAATCAATTGAAACAATGGAGCTCCTACCAATTGATCAATCATGATCCGATAAACCAAATTATCAGTTTTGGATATTATGAAATCAATCCATAATACTGTAAATGAGCCATTAATTATCCCCCACACCATGAATTTGAAAATCTTATTATAATTCAACTTTTTCTTCACGTACTGGTTAATGGACTGGGCCAAAGATGCCGTGGCTGCCCCCAATAAAGTGGGGGCTAAAAGTCTATGGACTTGTAATAGCACTTCATAATTATAATATATAACCGCGCTAATAATAGTTTCAAGCACCAAGTTATGAATCAACGATCGTTTGAGATATTTGGGCAAAGGGTAAAGGTTTGTGTCCAAGCCCCGGTTGAGACTATCGACCTTCTCCTTGTCGTAGTCCCGAAGGTCTTTCAAGGGCACCGGCTTGTTCATCAACTAAGTAAACACTCTTCTGAGATCAAGGTTTCTACCTACGCATTCGCGAATTCGCGGTCTCACATATTTCATACAAAGTCACGTGGCCAGGTCGGGGCCCGAAACGGAAACCTCTAACCAAATGGCTACCATCATAGGAAAACCTCCGTTAGTTGTGGAAAGGTATTGCCAAAGAACAATATCACTGGTGCGGCTCTATTGAAGGTATTATTATTAATACGGTTGTATACAGTCTGGTCTCCACGTATCAAGGGTTAAAAAGGATGAATGGCTGATACGAGCTGACGATACGACCTCATGACCAATTGTTTGAAGTCCTTGTTCAGTAACAATACTCTTAAACAATATGAACAATGTAAAACTTGCCACAAACCATCACACAAAACCCGTATTTCTCTTTAAAAAACATGTCCTGCCACCAACTGGGGGACAGCCCTGTTGCCATATGAGCCATGCGGTTTTACGACCGGGTTAAAAGCTTATCACTCAAATCCTGCGTGGTGCAAGCTCCAACCAACGGCATCAAAGTGAGCAAATCCGACCTGAAATCGTATATAAATCAAAGGTTTCCACAGACTTGGCTCTCTTGACGACAGATTGTGTCGATTATCGCATTAGGAAACCGCTGAGCCTTGCAACCAAAAATTGCTCTTTGGTCTAAAAATATATTTATATTGGATTAGCTGATTTTTCTTCAACCCATAGTTTTCATCAAAGATTTGTCCCCAAAACATCTGGTGGTTTCATACTTTCATTAGGGCATCTCATACTTTATTAAACCATCTCATACTTTTGGGCTTCATTTATTTTTCATTTATTTTTCATCAAGCTTCAGGTCACATTCATCTCATTCTAGCTCATCTCATGAAAAGTTTGATCTTTTGTCTATGGCTTCTTCCCATCCTTCTAGCCCAAGAACTCATCCAATACTCAGTCGAAATTAATCTCCACGATAGCAGTGATGATACGTTTGACTTATGGCCAATAGTGTTTGAATACCGGGATAAAGGAGCCTTCAAAGCAGGAAACTTGTCAGTAATCGATTCTGTTCGAGATTATGTTAGTTTGGTTCTAACTCCTTACGGTCAACTTAAAAACTCCAGAGGTAACTTGACGGGATTTAGTGAAAATGGAACTTTGGGATTATTACCATCTGATGCTCAAGCGTCTTCTGGGTTTTCTATAATAGACGAAGCGTTATATTATCAGGGTCACCAAAATTGGACGGTTTGTCCTTTCCATAGAGGAGGTCTGATGTTATATACTATTGGGTACAATAGTAATTGTACGGGAGGATATAATACTACGATTCAAGTGGTAGGAACTGATTCCGTCACCACTGTTACCCAAATCAGTTCTTGGACTCATATGGATTCGGAACCGTCCACGACTTTGGAAGATAATTCGTTTGAGTCGTTTACTGAAGATACGGCTTCCATGTCTTCATTTGCATACACTTCCAGTGTTAGTTATATCATCGCGTTGGTGATGATGTTATCACTGATACTTATTGTTTAGCCCTTGCATACATTATTCCATACTAATCCATTTACACTGACATTACTTTACACTGGCATTACTTTACACTGGACAGTGTATACATTATATACTCGTCTTATACAATTCATTTATAGTCCCTTGCATCGTCTATGACGTCTAATACACATTCTAATAAGAAGTTCTCCTCTGGGTTATTTTGTGTAGAACTGTGGTGATACTGGTGGCTATTTTGTGTAGGTAATCTGGTGATAGTTGGTGAATGGTTGGGAGCGTCGCGGGCCTTTACGATTAGTTGAAACGCTGAAAAATTTTAGCTTACTAACAACATGGTAGTCCATAATCCTAACAACTGGTAAGTATTCAGCAGACCGATCGTATGGTTTGAATATTCTGGTGATTCAATACTAACGTCTAGGCACTGGGTGGAAAAAAACTGTTTGCCGTGGTCCAAGAAGTACTTTGAAGAAACCTTGGTCAACAAGCCTTTTGATGTCGAGCCTTATACTTTGACCATTCAAAGCATTGACTCGGTAACAGGAGACTGTGACGTCACTCAGAGAAAGGGAAAAGTCAAGTGTCTTTTTGATATGGCCTTGAAATTTTCTTTCCAAACCACTGACGATTCAGATGTTTCTGGAACCATAGAAGTGGCCGAATTTGTGCACGATCAAGACGAATCTGAATTGATTATCACGGTTTCTAGCGATACGTTACCAGTGGAAGCCAAAAAGCCGTTTATTGCCGGGTTGAAACAAACGTTGTTGCAATTTCAACCGGAATTAATTAAGGCTCATGAGCAGGATATTAAGCATAATTCTGAGACCTCCTAAGAAACTAGTCTACAATAGATACAGAATTAATTATACATTGTTTTGACTGCACAGTTTGACTGTACAGTCTGACACCTAAATACATATGAATCACGATCATCAAATCTCTGGAACATTAATCAAATCCTTCTGGGACTCCTCTGGCCAGTCGGGTAGTCCCATCTTTGGACCCCAAATATATCTCTGTAGCTCCCGTATCATTATAAGCTCCATCCATAGTATACCATGGAATGTTCCCCAGCTCAACAGACTTTAAAAACTTAAATGTCCCCACGTCACTATAAGGAACCCCTAAGTTAGGATCGAAATATTTAACCTCACTACCAGTAATAAGACATATTTTCTTGTTACCATTAGGCAAATAAAGACCAAGAGGAGCCTCGGTGGTCACCACAAGATCTTGGTCATTTTCATCTTCTTCCACGGCTTCTTCAATGATTTCTTGTCTGATACCTAATTTAGGTAACCGATTCAATTCTTCAAACATGGCATTATCTTCCGTGAGTTCAGTGGCAGGAGTAAACATTTCATCGATATCATCACTTTTGCCTTTTGTATAGGGATTGTTGTTCTTCCCGACTTTGAGAATTGTTTTGAGGTCTTTGAATCTTCGGGATCCTGAAAGGTTGGATTCTTCACCAAATAATACATTTTTGATGGTGACTTCGTTTAAGTAATACTTTGACTCTTCAAACTCTAGAAGGTAGACTGTGTTTCTACATACTCTTTGAGAAGGTCCTTCGAAGATTTCTTGAGGCTCGGAGTCTTCAGCAGGTTCTGGAGTGGATTCTACTTCGGCCATTACAGTATCTGTTTCATTTGGTTCTTCTGTATTGGGGTCGATGACATCATCTGCAAACTTGACTTTCTTTTGTTTCTTTTCGAGTGGTGTCCCTTCTTTGTCCTCTTTGTCCTCTTTATCTCCTTCTTTGTCCCCCTCTGTATTGTCGATTGGTGCCGCATCAGGTTCGCTTGCTACTTGATCAGTACCGTTTTCGACTGGAGCTTTGGTATCTGGTGAAGGTGAGGTATGGCCATTTTGAGTGCTAGTATCGCCTTCTGGTTTATCGCCAGTTTCAGGTTTGTCACCATTTTCAGTAGGTTCAGTAGGTTCAGTAGGGTCAGTAGTTTCTTTCTGGCTCTCGGGTTCAGTATTTTCAGTACTTTCAGCATTCTCAACTTGAGCACTAGTCTCCGTAGCTTCAGCACTAGTCTCCGTAACTTCAGCAGCAGTCTCCGTAGCAGCACTAGTAGTAGCTCCAGTACCTTCGGTGCTAGTTGCACCTTCGGTAAACTCACCAGCCGCCTTCTGTGCCTTAACATATGGCAACTCCTCATCAATCAGCCCCGGGTATTTCTCTATATCTATGTCCAACAAATCCCGAAGTCTTTTGATATTCCGTTTCTTCGACCGACTAGTAATCAAAGTATACAATTTTCGAGCCGTTTCAATCTCTTGAGTTGGTGTGATCCATTCCTCTTCACTGGTCAATCGGACCACATTTTTCATTTTGGCCCGCTTCAGTTGAAGTAAATGTTTCTGTCTCTCCTTCTTCACCACTTCTTGCTGCTGAAACAATTCCAACGATAAAACATTGGCCTTTTCCGTTTCCACTGCCTCGGCAAGCTTTTCTTCCTGAGTTAACTCCCGTTCTTTTTCTCGTACTATAGGCGTAACACTAGCTCTTCTGACTTCATCCTCTCGTAATTTCTTCACTAATGCTTCTTTGTTTTCTATGGCCGAGGCTCTGGTGGAAGACCGTCTCAAGTCTTGCATGAGAGAATCTGATGATATAATTTTTTTGGGTTTGGACGTCTTTTTGGTTACATTAGGTTTGAATTTTTTGATTTGGGGTATGAGTTTGGATTGTTGTTGTTTGGAACGCTTCTTTCGTCTTTCTTCTTTCTCGAGCTCTTTCTCTCCTTCACTTTGGTCGGAGTCCGACATAGACATGTCTGAGTCCGATAACATATCATCTGAGTTGACAGGCTCGAGGTCTGACTCTGATTCTAGTTCCTTCAACGGGTTTTCTGCTTCTGCTTCTTCTACTTCTTCTACTTCTCCTTCTCCTTCTTCTTCGTCCCCTTGCTCTTCTCCTTCTTCACCCCCCTGCTCTTCATCCCCCTCCTCCTCGTCCTCCTCGTCCTCACTTTCAGATTCCATAAACTCCCCGTCCTCGCCATCTTCTTGAAACAAAAGATTCACATTTTCATCCTCTTCATTAATAAACCTCGACGCCGTCTGGGTCTCGGCCGTGTCGTTTTCCATGTCCAACAACTGCTTCAAACGGGACCCGGCATTGGACCTCCGGGCCCGGGTGACCGTTAGAAACTCATCATCTGACATCTTATCGACTCTTGAAATGTTTGAATCCAAAATATCTACGCGCACTATTTGATGCTCATTTGAGTGAGAATCTTCCCAGCACAACCCCAAGAATGAGCACCAGAGCGGTTTCTGGAGCTAGGCCGGCGGTTTTAGGCCGGTTTGGACGTATACCATCGTTGTGTGGCACCACCAGAACCCCCCAATCCCTTTTTAAAGCGTCATTGAGACATCATTCCCATGCTAGCACTGGGTCTAGTGATGATGAATTATCACATTTCAATGCTTTGGCGTCTAGTTGGTGGGACGTCAATGGTCCTCAACGGATCTTACATAAAATGAACCTTTTAAGAATGGACTTTGTACGAGAGAATATTCGAGACCATTTAAAGTTGAACGACGCTGATACAGACCCTGAAGATGAAGTGTATATTCCTCCTTATAATGTGAATTTGTTACCAGAATCCATCAGAGAAAATATCATTTTGGACCAGGAATTACGAAGAGATGAGATTTTAGAAGATGACACCATGAAAGTATTGGACGTGGGATGTGGTGGGGGGATTTTAAGTGAATCTATGGCCAGATTACCGTTTGTAGATCTGGTTAAAGGAATTGACCTTTCCACAGATGTGTTGAAAGCAGCCGAAATTCATATGTTAAAAGACCCAATGTTGAAAGAAAAATTGAGTTATAAGTTACAAGCCATAGAACAAATACCGAAACGGGAAAAGTATGATGTCATTACATTATTTGAAATTTTGGAGCATGTGGATTATCCGGCTAATATTTTACAAGAAGCATTATCCCGGTTGAATTCAAATGGGTGGTTATTTTTATCAACTATCAATAGAGATTTTGTTAGTTGGTTTACTACTATTTTCATGGGAGAACATTTATTAGGAATTGTGCCTGTGGGGACCCACACGTTAGAGAAGTATATTAATCATGAAGAAATTAAACAATGGCTTTTAGATCATTCTGATGAGTTTCAACTTATGGATTCAAGAGGGTGTGTGTACATTCCAAGTTATGGGTGGAAATTCACCAGCAATGAAAATTGTGGGAATTATTTCATGGCTATAAGAAAAGTTAAGTAACACTACAGTGTATCTTGTAAATATAATATTTTGTCTTACATTTCTAATTAGTTATACTCATTCATGGCTAATTGGCAACGGTGCTCAATTGGCAACCTTTGCTGGCTCTTCACTTTCATCAATAAACGTAGGCATCTTTTCAGCAGGCTCTTCATTAAGATAACTAGGCATACTGAGCCCCTCACTATATTCATTTTCAAAATCCATTTCTTCTCCTAAAGCATCTAATTCAGCATCTAATTCAGATTCACTAATGTCGTCGGGCATGTCGTTACTCATGGATAAACTCTCTTGTAATTCATTCGATTTATCTATCAAATCCAACATTTCATCTTGTAAGGATTCGATTTTATCTATATCTATCTTCCCATAAGTCTTTTTCAATTGTTTATTAGCTGATTTCATCGCATCCACAGTTATCATAGTATTCTGTAGATTATCAGTAGTCATAGCGGCCTGAGTCATATTCCAAGATTGGTTTTCTAATTGATCTTTTTGAGCTTCGATTTGTTTCCGTTGCCGTAATAATTTCAAGGCTTTTTGCTTTAAAGCTGATTTCCCTGGTCCATCCCTCATTCTTGACATTTTCTGTTGATAAACCGATAACTCCGAGTTTATCTTGGACAATTTAACATCCAAGGACCCGCTTCTGTCGTCGATGTTCTTGATGGCGTCATTTAGAGACGGCTTGGGTGCTGTGTTTTTGGATCCAAATAATCTATTCATGTTGTAGGGAATATTCCTTTTGCCAGCACTCGCATTTTGAGTGATCTTATCGCTCATAGTAAGAAACTGCCATAGGAGGAATATGTTTGATATGGGAGTATTTGGGAGTTTAAAAGGCTGTGGAGATAGAGAAGGTTCCAGCGAACAAGATGGTGTAGTTTATATGCTTGTAAACCCCCTGGAACAGGTCAAAAATCGGTCATTACGAGTCACGTCTAATAGTGCTAGAACCATCCGGCGGGAACCGGGCAGTGGTTGGCTTCACTAGCTCAGTTGGCAGAGCGTCAGTCTCATAGTTCGCAGAGTTGTGTTATCTGAAGGTCGACAGTTCGAACCTGCCGTGGAGCAGCCTTTTTTTTCGCATTCCCCATACTTGAGTCTGGCTTAATTTTTCAGCTGTCACTATGCCAGAAGTGGGTGAAGTATGTTTATAAACACCAATTAAAAGGGATGTACTAACTAGG
This sequence comes from Yamadazyma atlantica, assembly GCA_030561325.1. Taxonomy (NCBI): domain Eukaryota; kingdom Fungi; phylum Ascomycota; class Pichiomycetes; order Serinales; family Debaryomycetaceae; genus Yamadazyma; species Yamadazyma atlantica. Next base: position 512,152 of record JAKTXA010000001.1, read on the forward strand.
TATAGGTATCACATGTGTGTGCCCTTTTGCGGCGTAATATCATTGGGGCAAAGATTGTAGGGGTAGATATTCGAAATGATCCATTGCTAATTCCAGTATTGAAAAATAGCAAAACCCCAGAGAAAGAGATGGCAGAATTGACCAAGATCTTAGATGGGGCTGTGGTAGAAAGCGTAGGACGCCATGGTAAGTATTTCTGGATCCGATTTGATGGAAACCGGGTGATGTTGATGCATTTGGGTATGACAGGAATGGTTTATTTAAAGAATATCAAATCACATTTAGTGTTTATGGAGAATGGCGGCGATAAAAAAGTATTAAAAGACAAGCTTGAGGGTGAAAGTAAGTCAAAGTACTTTAAAAAGGAAGAAAAATCCGATAAAGATATCGAAGTGAAGGTGGAATGGCCTCCTAGATTTAGTAAGATGGAACTCAAATTGAGCCTCGGACACGACCTCGATCTAAGTTTTAGTGATGCTAGAAGACTAGGCAGAATAAGAGTATTTACAGGCATCAAAACCGACCAAGATATGTTTCAAATGGAACCATTGAATCGACAAGGCCCCGATTATTCCAAATCAGGCCAAACCACCACCCTTTTCGAATTCGGAGACCCCGACCCAGTAAATTATATCCCCCAATTCACTCAAGCAGAATTCAACCAATTAATTCTCCAAAAACGGAAACCCATAAAAAGTTTACTACTAGAACAAGAATATTTTGCCGGAGTAGGCAATTGGGTGAGTGATGAAATCTTATACCAAGCGCAAATCCATCCTCAACAAGTTTTGAGTGATAAGCTTACTGATACTTCTCCATACTTAACTAAATTATTTGCTGCGATTAAGGAAATATGTTCAATAGCTGTCACTACTGAGGGGAACGTTAAACAATTTCCAGACCATTGGTTAATGCTTTACCGGTGGGGCAAGCGCAGAAAACGGCAGGACCTCCCAAAAGTCAATGGCCAATTGGTTGATTTTGTAACGGTCGGAGGTCGGACTCTGTGCTTTGTTCCTAATGTACAGAGAAAACTATAGAGATAGTCCGAGATGTGCCGGGCTCGGAGTTTCTAGTCCTAGTTTTTCCGCACGTATAGCCTAGAGCTTGCACTAGAGCTTGCACTAGTGCTAGTTCTGGCACTAGTTCTAGTTCTGGCACTAGTTAGTTAGAGATATGATTGGTCTAGAGGTTAGACACTAGCCTTTACTCCCTAGCCCTCTCCCTCTCCCCACTCGTCACTCTCAAACCTCCATTTATTTAATACACTCAACGGTTTTATATTTAGGATAAACTCGGAAGCGTAAAGAGGGGTATGAAACAGATGCTACTCGATACCACGAGCCAGCCGTTTAGTACCACCTTAGCACCAATACAAGACTCTATGGCCTTAGTATGCCCAGGTTTGGTACTAGACATTTGGCGGGCCGTTGGCCGGCCGTTGGTCCGCCAAAGTCCGTTGGTCCTTTGTCATGTGACATGGAGTGACATGGACTAGTGGCTAAAGTGTCACCAAATTGTCTTTGGTGGTTCCATTGGCACACCCAGGGCGTTATGAGTCCATTGTCTACTCCTCTAGTGCCAACACTCTGCCATTCTAGTGCCAACACTGCCAGTATCGTATCCAATGTCCTGAGCTCATCTCAGGCAAAACTCGGATCAAAATGTAATACACAGGAATGGTGTAATTCCCCCCTTCTCTGGGCCTAGCCGCGCACCACATTCCCTGCGGATCCTCCCCAGCGCTTCAGCCGCCTCGCCGGCTCCCAAAACCATCGGGTGTATAAATAGGTTAGCAAATCCCCTTTAAAGTTTGACACCGACCTTAATTATTGGTTTGATGTCACCTACTCCGTGCTAGCCATTTTGTACTACCATACCACTAGCCTACCACTAGCCTACTACTATCCTACTGTACTAGTCCACTGTACTACTGCCCTACCACTACTGTCCTACTAGTTAATATGAGTCTTTGTATTAAACGTTACGCTAGTAACTCAGTTCACACCCACACCATCAAAACCCCCGTGGATATCAAAGCTGCTATTGCTTCCCTCAAACCAAAAGTCACCAGACTTTCCAACGACGGCCCCATTGAATGTGACCTTACTGGGTTCCAGTTATTAAACTCCCCTATCTATAATAAAGGGTCTGCCTTTACTCTTGCTGAACGTAAAGCGTTTGGGTTAAGAGGTCTTTTGCCCAGTCAAGTTAATACTTTGGATGAGCAAGTGGAAAGAGCTTACCGGCAATTCAGTTATCTCAAAACCCCATTGGCTAAGAATGATTTCTGTACTTCTATGAGAATTCAGAATAAAGTGTTATACTATGATTTGGTCAGAAGACATATTAGAGAAATGTTACCGATTATTTATACTCCTACCGAAGGGGATGCCATTGCGGCGTACTCTAACCGGTTCAGAAGACCTGAAGGGTGCTTTTTGGATATCACCGACCCGGATTCGATTGATGATAGATTATCTTGTTATGGGGAAGATAAAGATATTGATTATATTGTTATGAGTGATGGAGAAGGGATTTTGGGAATTGGAGATCAAGGGGTTGGAGGGATTAGAATTTCCATTGCTAAATTGGGGTTAATGACTTTATGTGGAGGTATTCACCCGGGAAGAGTTTTACCTATTGTGTTAGATACTGGGACTAATAATGAAAAATTATTAAAAGATGAATTATATATGGGGAATAGAATTCCTAGAGTAAGAGGTGAACAATATTGGGAATTTATTGATAAGGTTATTAAGTCTATTAAGGCTAGATTTCCTAATGCTGTGTTACATTATGAAGATTTCGGAGTTTCTACCGGTAGAACCATGTTACATAAATATAGAGAATTTTTACCTTCGTTTAATGATGATATTCAAGGAACTGGAGCGGTGGTTATGGCTTCAATGACGGCAGCTTTACAATATTCTAATAGAAAATTAGAAGATTCTCAAGTGTTAATCTATGGGGCTGGATCGGCTGGGTTAGGAATTGCTGACCAATTTGTTAATCATATGATCAATTCTGGGATGACTAAAGAAGATTCTTTAAGTAGAATTCATTGTATGGACAAAAGAGGGTTGATTTTACAAAGTTATACTGATTCCAGTGAAGGACAAGTGAAATATGCTGATCCAGATGACCAATGGCAAGGGGTTGACACTCTGAGTTTAGTTGATGTTATCAAACATTGTAAACCTACGGTGTTGGTAGGATGTTCCACTCAAGCAGGGGCTTTTAATGAAGAGGTTATTAAGGAAATGTATAAACATAATCCTCAACCAATTGTGTTCCCCTTATCAAATCCTACCAGATTACATGAAGCTATCCCAATTGACATTATGAAATGGACTGATAACAATGCTTTAATTGCTACGGGGTCTCCATTTGCTCCGGTTGATGGGTATTATATTTCTGAAAATAATAATTGTTTTACTTTCCCTGGTATTGGTTTAGGTGCGGTGTTATCCCGGTGTAATACCATTTCAGATACTATGGTATCTGCTGCTGTGGACCAATTGGCTTCATTATCTCCTAAAATGGATGATCCTAAAAATGGATTGTTACCAAGATTAGAAGAAATTGATGAAGTTAGTGCTTATGTGGCCACAGCGGTGATTTTACAAAGTTTGAAAGAAGGTACTGCTAGAGTAGAACTGGAAATTTCTCCTTCTGGGTCATTTGTTGAAGTTCCTAGAGATTTTAAAAAATGTTTGAAATGGGTACAAGCTCAAATGTGGAAACCTATTTATAGACCTTTGGTAAAGGTAGAACATGTTCCAGAAATCCATACGTTCCAGAATTAGCTCCATTGCATTGTTCCAGAATTCGCTCCATTGCATTTCAGTTCATTAATATTACCTGGCTTTTATAGAGATTTAATAGATATTCACTAATACGGAACATATATTTAGCAACTGTTAGTATCTAAGGTGCTATCTAAGGTGCTATCTAAGTTAGTTAGGTAACAGTAGCAGAGCACGGCAGCAAGCTGTCCTGCTAAGACAAAAAGTCAGCAACTCTAGAAATACTAAAAAACTCATTCTTATCAAAAGGCTTATTCTTCTTCAACTTAGCAAGAATTGGAAAGTCAGTGAAACAAAAAGCATCATGAATCCCCCATGGTTCAATAAACATAGTAAGGTTTGGCTTGGTAGGAGAATTGACTCTAACATCAAAGTCAGTAATAAACTTATTATTCGAATGGCCAAGATTCTTAATTGGTCCTAACCCATAGATTTGGTTAACCCATTCAAGAATATGATCTCTAAACGATTCATCTTCCCCAAGAATCAAAAGCACTTCATGTTTGTTATCTTTCAGGTTAAAAAATGGGTTTTTATCCCAATTGGCAGCGCCTCTGTAAGACCAATCAAAGTATTCATGGTGGACTCTGTTACTATCTTCAATGAAAAGTAACCCATCCCCATGAGCAAAAGCATTGAAATTAATAATATCTCTGGGTTGGTTATCATAATAAGACAACCCAGGCTTATAATCATTGGAATCAGTAGCCATATCAACCCAAGGAGAAATCAAAACCAATTTCTCAGGGTATGGAAGGTATGGTTTCTTCATAGTAATATATTGAGTATAAGTAATAGCCAAATGCCCCCCAGCAGAATCTCCCATTAAAAGAAGATTGTCATTCCCTTCTTCAACCAATTTGGTATAAATCGAGTCCAATTGTCTTAATTGTCTGGGGAATTGATGGTTAAAACTAACCAAATCATAATCCAAAAATAAAATCGAAAGTTTCTTACTTGGATCAACTAATTTATACATCCCAATAACGGCTTCAAGTTGTTGATGTTGGGTTTGTAAAAAGTATCCCCCACCATGGAGATAGATAAGCACGGGGTCCAGCTTGGATCTATTTGGATCTTTAGTAATCCAAATCCCTGCTGGGCCGTATTTCTCTCCATAGCCTGGCAAAGTCTTTACCACTGGAGCAAACGATTTAGCTACCAACTTGAGCAAGGTCAGGTTGGACATCAATGAAAGGTATTTGGTGTCGGGGATAGGAATCAACATGGCTTGTCTGTAAAGGGTTAACCGGATACACCATTGCAAACTTTTACTGAATTTTCTAAACTTGGTAGCCCCAAGGAAATATTTGATAACCACAAAGAGAATATCTAAGGGTAACTTTAAGAGCCGGATAAGCCCAATGAGTGAAATCATTTTACTAGACACAATTGACCTGGTTGAAAAAGAGATAACCTGATTCAAAAAGACACAATTGATGTTCAGAAAGTGTTAGTGTCAAAAATATCCTTCCCCATATTTCAGACTATCTTGTGAAATTCGCGTTGCATTTTTTGCATCCATAAGGTGGGGGAGGACGAGTCAAGGTTGGTTCAGGGTCATTTGACCTGTTTGACCTGTTTGGCCAGAGAAGTTGGGGGTGGGGGCGGGTCTGGGCCAAGGGACAGTTCAACTTCTTGGAAGAAAGGAGGTAGAATGGAGTTAGGGGAGGGACTGTGGGTGCTATTGCTAAACCCCGGATTGGTTCTTGCACAATCTGCTAGGCCCAGACTTCTCCCTAACTTGCGCTCGCCGGGCCCATTTTTCCCCCACGCCGGTACCACCCGCACCATTTCCCCCAGTATCCTCTCCCTATTGGCTGATTCAGTTCCGCATTCGACGATATTTTTCACTTGACTCTCACTCATTATTCACTTGTAGCTAATACTTTAACAATGTCCGTGGAAGATTTAAAACAAACCGTCAGCAAATTGCAAGACAGAATCCAATTTTTGGAGAAAAAAGCTGGGATCGTGCCTAGTGTTCCAGAATCCGTTAAAATGGTGTTAATTGGACCACCAGGAGCTGGGAAAGGTACTCAAGCTCCAAACTTGAAAGAAAAGTTTTGTGCTTGTCATTTAGCTACTGGAGATATGTTAAGAGCTCAAGTGGCTGCTAAGACTGCCTTAGGGTTAGAAGCTAAGAAAATCATGGATGTTGGTGGGTTAGTGTCTGATGATATTATGGTTAACATGATTAAGTCTGAATTAGATTCTAATAAAGAATGTAAAAATGGATTTATTTTGGATGGGTTCCCAAGAACTATTCCTCAAGCTGAAAAATTGGATTCTATGTTAACTGATAGAAAAACTCCATTAGAAAAAGCCGTGGAATTAAAAATCGATGATGAATTATTAGTGGCTAGAATCACTGGGAGATTAGTTCATCCAGCTTCTGGAAGATCTTACCATAAACTTTTCAACCCTCCAAAGAGAGAAATGACTGATGATCAAACTGGGGAACCATTGGTGCAAAGATCTGATGATAATGAAGCTGCTTTGAAGAAAAGATTAGGTACTTACCATCAACAAACTGAACCAATTGTCGACTACTATAAAAAGGCTGGTATTTGGTCTGGAATTGATGCTTCTCAAAAACCTGCTACTGTTTGGGATGATATTTTAAAATGTTTAGGCCAAAAGTAATTTATTTATATATGAGTATGTATATAGAATAAAGAATCTAATCTAACTATACCCTCTCTCTTTTAGCTTGAGGATTGATGTCATCTTGGGCGTTTCTCTTTCTGGTTTCATTAAAACATGTGGCATGGACAATCTTACGACTGGTCTTGGATTCTCCTGGGGAGATTATACAATTGGCCCAACACCACTCGCCCAAATCTTCATTGAAGGTTCCTTTGACTTGTTCTCTACAAATCAAACACTTATTGTTCATATTGGTTTCGTCACTTGGAATCACCACATATGGCATTGGACCAGTAATTTCAGCTTCTACAGGGCCACTGGCACCGTTAGTACCAGAATTCGTACCATTAGCACCATTATCCACCAGAAACTCAAGTAAATTATCTTCATTGAATTTAACCCAATCCAAATCGTCCATGTACCAGTTTCTAGATTGAACTGTATTGGTAGACTTTAACTTTTTGTTGATCCGGAAATGCCAGTCCAAATGTAATCTCTTTCTATTCTGTCCAACATCATCTTTATTGAACCGTTTTCCACAAATAGAACACTTAAACCCCTTGGTATCGTATAATAACTTCTTACATTGAATTGAAATGTTGGAATTTGATACAAACTTCTGGAGGTCAGTAGCAGCATTTTTTAGTTTTGATAACTCATTGTACTTAGCCTTTTCATATTCACTCCGTGCCACTTGGTTAGATAAGATTTGTTCAAGTAAATTGGAAGATGGGTGCTGGTTATTATCGATATTCTTAGGATAGTTTATTTCGTAGACTCTGGAGCCGTTTAATTCTTGGTCAAAAGTGATTATTCCATAGTTTACCAACTGATCAAAGAGTTCATTGGCACTGCTTACTTGGTTATTGACTGCTGGGATGGGCGGTAAAGAACTTGGGGTTCCAGTTCGAGGTTTTGGAGGAATGCTGGAATTGGTAGGAACCGGCGAATCGGAATTCTTCATTTCTTGTTGCCGAATGGTATTTAGCTGGTTTTGTACGGCTGATAATTCATTCACTTGCATGGGTTGATTCTGTAAAAGTAGTTTCAACTGGTTCAAAGCGTTGAACCGGTCTTGAAGTTTTATATCATTAGAAGTATTTAATTTTTGTCTAAACACTGGGAGTAATTCATCAATATCTCGGATCAATTTACCGTTACTTAGGTCATCCAGCATCTTCTCAGCCGGACGGGCTTTCTGTAAGAAATTGGCGATTTTATCCAACTCTTCTCGAGGAAATAATGGGTTATTTGTACCTTTGGCCTTAGTTAATTTCCAGGTTTCAAATAAATTCTGTAACTTCACCCGAATATTATCGGCCACCAACAAGTACACGTGACTGAAGAGTTTAAAGATCTCTTTGCCTGCTAAATCATTATACGGTTGGCCAATATTCTTACAAATAGAATCTAATAAGTATAACGCAAATAACTTCTGCTCAGGTAAGCATTTATAGATTCTGGTGACAATGGCATTCAAGATTCCTTCGGCCAGCTCCAAGTTTTCCAGGGCGATGGTGGTGAGAGTGTCTATTATGGGCCTGGAGTTGAACGTCAACTCGTTCAAGCTTTGCTTGTAGTCTTCAACAATCTCTGACATACTGGCAAAAGTATTGAAACTATTTGGCATCTCCAAAAGACTGGCCAGTGCGAGGTCAGGACACGACCTTGGATTCCACGATAGGTAATTTGATTTACCGCGGTGACTCTGAGGACTCAAATTGAAAAATTTTCGAAAGTGATAAATTAATTAAAATCATAGTACAGATGTCACCAGCCGCTACTTCTACCGATAAAAAACAGTCTGGGATGGCCAGAGTGTTGGGGTCAGCCCTGGCCGGGATTTGTGAGATTGGGGTGTTCCATCCTGTCGATACAATCTCTAAAAGATTGATGTCTAACCATGGGAAAATTTCATCTGCTTCTCATTTAAATTCAGTTATCTTTAGAGAACATGCTGATAAAGCTTTACCTAAAAGACTTTTCACCTTGTTTCCTGGTTTGGGGTACGCTGCTTGTTATAAGATCTTACAAAGAGTTTACAAATATGGGGGACAACCATTTGCCAATGAATTTTTAACTTCTAATTTTAAAGATTCTTATGAAAGTTGGTTTGGGCCAAAAACTGGTAAGGCTTTACTATCTGCCACTGCTGGGTCCCTTATTGGAATTGGGGAAGTGGTATTGTTACCATTGGATGTGTTAAAGATTAAACGTCAAACAAACCCTGAATCTTTCAAAGGTAGAGGGTTTATGAAAGTGTTAAGTGATGAAGGATTTGGGTTATATAGAGGTTGGGGTTGGACTGCTGCTAGAAATGCTCCTGGTTCTTTTGCTTTATTCGGAGGTAATTCTTTTGCTAAAGAGTATATTTTTGGTTTAAAAGATTATTCTTCTGCTACTTGGTCTCAAAATTTCATTACTTCAATCTTTGGTGCTTCTGCTTCTTTAATTGTATCGGCTCCATTAGATGTGATTAAAACTAGAATTCAAAATAAAAACTTTGATAACCCAGAATCCGGTGTTACTATCTTGAAAAATATGCTTAAAAATGAAGGGGTTTCTAGTTTCTTTAAAGGTTTAACACCAAAATTATTAACTACTGGTCCTAAATTAGTATTTTCATTTGCTTTGGCTCAATCTTTGATTCCATTCTTTGATAAAGCCATCCAATAGATAATAACTGTCCAATAAATTGTATATAGAACTTAATAAATTGTTGTGATTGTGAGAGATTCTACAGTAATAATGACCGCACTTGATGTATTGACTATAGACCCTGAGAACAAGACAGCAGTTGTAAAGTTGTAATAAGTGTAAAAGTTGTAGTTATAGAAGTATTATCAGTATTCATCTTTGTAGTAGTTACGGTCAGGGAAAAAAATAACCCATTGGAGTAAAAGAAGGGGGTAGATCTGTCTCCTTGTACCCTCATACCCAAGGAGATCATTGTAATTCTGGAGTTTCTGGAAATTTGTGACTGAGGGCGTAGCTAATCTCCTTGTGCCCTCATTAACCAAGGAGAAGATTGTACTGAAAGCTAGTGAAAGCTTCCAGATGAGTAGCGTCACATGAACTGGTTTACCTAACAAACCCCCCCCCTTGGCTGGATAGTGCCTTTGGAAATTTGTGGCTGGATAGTGCCGGAGATATATAGCTTGGTGAACAGTTCAATAGACGCCAGTGGCCCTCGTTGGGGGATTTGGTGGGCCTAATAGAATTATCGAACTCAGATTAAGGAAGTGCTGTGGCCTATAACATTGATGTTTTCGGAGAGGCATCGGAGTAGCGTAGAACCAAAACTGAGATGATTAAAATTCTTAGGTTGCCACAAAAAGAACCCAACGAGGACAAAGAAAAAAAATATCCTTGGGGGATTCCACCCCCTTTTATAGTTTTCCCGCCCCTATCACCCCACTTGTGAGGCATTATTGTAATCCGGGTAAGTTTGTGGTTGTCGTGTCGCGCCCAATAAGCGGGCCATTTTTCCCCAAGTGGGCCGCTCACATGTGCGACTTTCCCAAAACGAATAATTACATATCAGTCATCAAAGTGTGTCATCAAATTTACAACTCAATGTTACGATGAAAGTGTTGTATTTTTTGTACATTTTGAAGGTGAATCTCTTCTCAGTAATCATGGAGAACTCGCGGTCGCAGTCGTTGAACTTGCAATACATCCACAGCTCGTTGTTTGACGCCACTTCTTGTGAACCAACCGATGAGGAAGATATAGATATAGCCAGTGTGGTGAATAACATTACAGACATACCGATGGATATATGATCTTAGGAGGTTTTTGGTGATTAGGTGCCACTGGGATGATATGAATGTGGTTTAGGATGATCTAGGGTACTAATATAGTTATTATTACGGGACTTTTGGTAGGAAAGAGTGTATTTATTTTGGCTTGGAGTCGGCTCCAGTGTATGTAGATTAATATAGACATATTTGTTTAATTCCCATGGCGTCAAAGTACTCCAATTTGACCAAATGGGGCACTTCTCGGGTCCATTTACCTCTGCCCAAAATGGTATCTAACTCTTCAACCAGAGTCTTTCCTTCGAGAATACACATTCTTAAGACGGCTTCAACCTTTCTCTGGTTTCTCCCGTGTTTTTCACTGACTTTTTCTCTTAATCCGCCCGATAAATTGGCGGTATTCATGGCATTTTTAAGGAAAGTCTTACAATTTTGGAGAAGAATTGCCTGGCTCTTTTGGCCTTGTTCGTGATTTAATTGGGCTCTTTGTAAGTCAATATCACTTCTTTTGATAATCACATTACTGATTATGGCTAGAACAGTCCCTAAATTGTCTAACCCGTTGGTTTGAAGCTTTTGTTTCTCGGCTGCTAATAGGTCCTGGGCTTTTTTCAAATTGTTTGTCATGATAGTTAATGCTTTCCAGAAGGTATTGACCATTTCTGGGGTGGTATTGTTACAGTTATTCAAGGTGATATCGTTTCTATCCAAGAACTCTTGGACATTATCGACTAAAACCATATACTTTTCGGGTATTTCCGGCAATTCTGGGAGTTTTGTATCCCAAACCGCTAGAATCTCAGTCAAGTCATTTAGGAATAAAGCTTGGATGGAGATTTGGGCAATATGGAATTCATTGATTTGACTAGCGGTAATAGATGATAAATATTCCGCTTTTGTGTTAGATCCTTCACTGAAACTGCCTAGAAGCTCAGTTGCTATATTATCACAAGTTAAAAGAAACGGATTTATTAAATCTTTTACCTGAGAAAGCTCTTGAGCATTTGATACACTTTCAAGCATAGCTTGACTTAACTTGTAACACGATAATACCGTATCGAAAATGTCTGGAGGTTGTAAAACTTCTTCACCAATGGCATTTTCAGATTGTTGTGGTGCTGTGGTGTCGTGATCATTTATATGATCCAATTCACTTACAAAGTTCTGTAAACTGCTCACCTGAATCTGCAATAATTGGCGGAAAACCGCCTGGTTTTTTAGTCCAATTTCCACCACCTGGCCTATATCTCCATTCTCCAACTCTTCAATCACCTGTGTGTACACTAGCCCAGTGTTATATAATAAATCTGTCAGAACAGACAAACCAAGAGTGTGCGATAACTCGATGGTAGCTTCATGGGTTTCCACAATAGTAGCCAAATCCTGAACCACCGACTCGTCATTGTGTAACACTTCGTCGATGTTTGGTAACTCGTCCAAAAAGATCCCGTCACTCTGGAAATAATGATTATAAACATGAAACACAAGCCGCGAGATGTTATAATATATATCCAACTTGACATTATCATCACCAATTGGTTTCTTTAGCGCCGTTAAGTAGCTGTGGTACGCCCGCTGGTAGAACCGAATGGCCTTGGCCAAATCTGACCCAAGCCATCTATCGCCAGACTCTTCGTCGACAGCTCCTTGCTCAAGGAAATCCTCACTGGTTTCGGGGTTAGTTTCCTGGCTTTCAGCTTTTTGGAGCACCCCCAAGGCTCTTTTGCTTAGTTTAGGTCCTTTTCCAGATTCTACTCTGTTAGTATCATCATCACATCGCCAACACTATGACACTCAACATACTCTTCATTACTTAGTCTCAGCTCATCTCGTATCGCGAAACGCGTATATTTGTGATAATAGCCAAACTACTGCTACTGCCACTGCTACAACAATTACTACCACTGCTACTACTAGTACTACCAATGTCAGGACCACAGCTTCTGGATATAAACTGCTTGCAAGGAATCCCCCCGGTCTACGACCTCACGGGCCCTAAGCTCTACGCTAGACTCCCGCTATACTGTCTTGCCTTGTCTAGAAACAACGAATATTGTAATCTTTTAGTGACAGATCTCAGCTTTCAGGAATTCACGCTTTTCGACTCCAGTCAATGGCAACAGTCATCGTTTTCCATGGAGGTCGATTCCCAAATGATTCAAGAGGAGCCCTTGTACATGCTGGCGTTCCCATTGAAGAGCTCAGGGACTTTAAGTAGCACAGAGGTATTTGTGTTGTTGTTTAAAGGGAATTCTTCAATGGAAAACATGTGCCAAAAGCTTGGCCTTGACCCGGCTTTGGCCGATGGTAAAGACCTGGTGCTTCTCCATGATAAATGTATTTTTATCGAAGTGGAGTTTAGAGTAAAGGTCCATAGAAAGGAGTTTACTTTAGGATTATGTCGTGACAGAGATGCTATTAAGTGTGTAAACGACGTGGAAGGGTTGAAACAAGCACGGGGCATCAAAGGGTTGATGAAGCGGGTGGTAGATCTGTTTAGTGACACGTATAAGGCGGCGATACCTAAGGAATTGCTCGAGCTTGGGACTCCAAAAAGACGGTATGAAGGGTTGGGCCAAATGGCGTTTTTTAATTCTTCTAGAGGTCCTTCTGGTAGTGAATTATTGTTTCAACAGCATAAAGGTGATGAAAATACTCAGTTCATGACCCAAACCCAGTTCACTCAAAGGCTGACTCAGTCACAAGACAAGTCACAAGAGAAACTGACTTCTGACCAAGAGAACGTGACTCCTGAACAAGACAGAATCAAAAGCTTTGAAACAGACGACAATTCTCAACCAAGAAAGAAACAGAGACACCAGTTGTCTGATGCTCAGGGGTCTAGGAACTTGGATAGTGATGCTACCAGTAAGGATAGTTCTAATAGAGATAGTTCTAATAGAGATAGTTCTAATAGAGATAGTTCTAATAGAGACAGTTCCAATGGCAAGTCTCAAAAGCTTTCAATTCAAGATTCACAACTCCCAAATGGCTCAGCAGAAAACATTTCCAAATCTCAAGTGTATGATACCTCATCTCAATTTGACAGTTTCTTAGTAAATCGAATCGATCTTAAAAATTTGAACCAAATCCCCGATACTGTTGAAGAAATCAATAAGAAAACTATATATAAGCTTGAGGGAACCTTACGGGTAGGTATAGTTCCCAATTATTTTGTGATCAAGCCTTATAATAGAACACTTAAGCTAACTAACTTGAAGTTTTACTTTATCGAATCCGAAACGGAGACTATATTAGATCTTGAAATCTTAACAGAAGAAGACTTCTGTAACTTTTTGCAATTGAATGAAGTAGAAGATATGATCGATAAGATGAGTTCAAAGTTTAAAGAGATTGAAGAGATTTGTGCTAGTGAAACCAAAATGTCTGTGAATGTTACAAAGAAAATCGACCATGGAAGGTTTTCTAGATCTTACTGGACTGTGGTGGATACGCTAGAGGCTTTGAGAGAGAAGTGTCAAGTGACCTGATTTCAAGCTACCAGTCACAACCTGACTCCGTCACACCCCTGACTCCAGGTACCTAACACTCTAAGGGTCATTTACTGTAACGGTCATTGGTACCTTTCTGACAGAACGTCCCTGGCTGTAACATGCTTGGCATGATCATCTGTTCTACGAGGCTTGAGATCAATATTTGGTCTATATTTAGAACCAGTTTCTTTTGTGCGGCGCTGGCGCGGTGGTCTTAAAATAATCGCGTACTGCCCCAGGGGTAATTCTCGTATAAAACATATCAGAAACCCACATAAGGATCCGGTTTTCTAGATCTACTGACTGTCTTTTATTGTACTGTTATTGATACTGTTACTGTTACTACTGCTGTTAAGTGTTACTGCTACTAGTCGTGTTACTGTTACTGTCCTGTTACTCCTACTACTAAGTGAAAAATGTATATTCCAGAATTCTGCCCTGCTTCGTTGATAAAAAGAGATGTGGGCCAAAGTGTTACCTCCACCGCTCAAGCGTTCCGGTCCTGGGATACTTGTATGGACAACAAAGCCTGTAAAATCATTGCTATTGTATTGATTGTCTTGGGAGGGTTAATTGTATTATGGGCCATTTCCACCATTATTCGATGTATGTGCTTGGGTTTTTCATGTCTTGAAGCTTTATGTTGTTGTTGTTGTAGATCTGCTTCCAAAGATTATCATGAAAAACAACAACATCCTTATAATAATCCTAATATGTATGGGCCTCCTGCTCAACCAGCATATCATCCTGCTGGACAACCGGCTTACCAACCCCAATATGTTCCAGGTAATAGAGGGGCACATGAGTCTTATTACCAACCAAGTTCATATGGATACAATACCTCCAACTCCGGCTATGAACCAGTGGATTCCCGTGATACTTCTGCTCCTAAAGATCCTTTTAATGAGAGAACTGCTTATAGGGGTAATGACTGGTAACCCCATGATGTGACGATTTACTTCTTATATATTAGAATTTACGATACCTTTTGATCTAGCCTCTTCTCTATACTCTATACTTTCACACTTCTTCATCTCATTGCTCTAGTCCTAATTGCTCTCGTCTTACAACTTTGGCTGCAAATTTGATTCTCGCGAATTTGTGAATTTGCAACCACAAACTATGACTTCAGCAGAAGCGTATTATAATGGCCAGTCAATGAACATGGACTCGTACGGGCCACTCGACCCAAACCCCATGACTTTGGTGTTGTGCTTGGACGGGACCCAGAACGAGTTTGGCCCGTTACCGTTTTCTAATTCTCTCAAGCTCTTTAGGCTTTTAAATAAAGATGATCCTAGCCAATTGTGTTACTACCAGCCAGGTGTTGGGGTTAAGTTTGGGACTAATATCACGGCCTATGACCCAAAGAATATCATTGGGTCGACTTTCAAAAAGGTTGGAAGACAACTTGATTCGGTGTTTGCCTATACATTCCAGCTTCATGTTAAGGCAGCGTATATTTTTTTAATGAGATTCTATCGGGAGGGAGATAAGATTTGTTTGATAGGATTTAGGTATGTACACATGAACAAGAGAACGGTTTACTAGAAGGTACTAACAGTTTAGTCGGGGAAGTTTTGCAGCAAGGATTTTGGCAGGGATGTTGGAAAGCATTGGTCTTTTGAATAAAGGCTTGGAAGATA
This sequence comes from Yamadazyma atlantica, assembly GCA_030561325.1. NCBI lineage: Eukaryota > Fungi > Ascomycota > Pichiomycetes > Serinales > Debaryomycetaceae > Yamadazyma > Yamadazyma atlantica. Next base: position 527,511 of record JAKTXA010000001.1, read on the forward strand.
TGGTTTCCACTGCCTGGGAAATCTATTCTAACTGGGAGAACGCCGGTCAGCCGTCTCAGGAAGCATACTCTACGTCGTTATTACTTGAATTCAAAGAAACGTTTTGTAGGTCAAAAGTTCAAATCCATTTCATGGGATTATTTGATTCAGTCAATTCGGTAGGGTTATTTAGAGACAGAATGTTTCCTTATACTAGTTCGAGCTCTATCGTGTCCCATGTTCGGCACGCCGTGAGTTTGGATGAAAGAAGAGGGAAATTCAAACAAGTGCTATTCCAGCCGTTTAGTTATTATCCTCATCTTACTGACTTAGAGTATGAAGAGTGTCAAGACGACGTTGAAGACACCAGAAGTCTTGTTCTGCTCAGTATGAACTACTTCTCAAGAATCTCTGATTTTCTTCATGGAGTTTTAGGAAGAAAACCCAAGAGAAAAGTCGATGACGATTGCACTTGTCAGGATATAAAAGAGGTATGGTTTCCAGGAAATCATGGCGACGTAGGCGGAGGGTGGGTGCCTGATGAAGGAACCAATCAATGCTTATCCAATGTGTCTTTGCGGTGGATGTTAGCAGAAGCGTTGAAGTTTGGAATTTCGTTCAAACCTGGAGCCATAAATGAATTTAGTTCCACATTCCCTATAGCTCAAAGCTTTCTCTCCTATAATCATGACTTACTAGCCTTTCAATCAGGAGAACCAGTAAGCACTGTGTCCAGAATAACCCTTCCGCAACAGGCTTTATATGGCAACATGAGGTCAGGAAACAATAGTGTACTCCAAACCCTCTTCTGGTGGGTGATTGAATTGTTACCTATTGGGATCAAGATCGAAGACGAAAATGGAAAATGGAAGAATATATATATTCCTAACATTGGAAGACTTCGAAAAGTGCCCCAGAGTGCTTCGCTCCATTGGAGTGTGTTTTATAGATTACACTATTTCGAAGACTATACTCCCCAAAACCTTCCTCGAGATTTGGGGTATGCTTTCATAGAGCTGGTTAAATGGATGAAGAGCAAAGAGTATATAACTTCTGTGGATGAATATGCTGTTGACTTGACAATGGAGAGAATTAAAAGTGATTGGAGCACAGGGTTATGGCACCAAATCCCCGATGAGTTAGAGGAATTGATCAAACAAGACTCCAGTCTTTGAGATCTTTGAATGCATTAGTTTATATTAAATATTTACTCACATCACTACACCAAAGTATCTTGGTCTAGGTCTGTTTTGTTCTATTCTTTTTTTTTTAATTTACTGTATACCTTGAGTTATTTGTTCTTTTTGTTCTGTGCAAGCTCTGATGACGTCTAACCAACGAGCAAAGTTTCTTCATCACTGAAAGAGTATTCTGGGATTTCCAAGTTCAAAGGAGCTGGTCCTCTTCTGATTCTTCCGGATATATCATAGTGAGACCCATGACATGGACAGAACCAACCACCGAAATCACCAGCTTCACCAATAGGAACACACCCTAAATGAGTACAAATCCCCAACATGACTAACCATTCAGGTTTTTGAACTCTATCAGAATCATTTTGTGGATCTCTTAATCCATTGATTTCCACTTCATTGGCTTCATCAATTTCACCAGCAGTTCTGTGTCTGATAAACACTGGTTTACCTTGCCATTTAACAATGACATTTTTCCCTTCAGGAATGGCTCCCAATTTAACTTCAACTTTAGCCATAGCTAACACATCGGCAGAGGCAGCCATGGATGATAAGAATCCTTCGACAGTAGATTTGGCTCCAGCAGCGGATAATAATCCCATAGATCCTACCATAAAGTAAGCAAAGTTTCTATTGGTATTTTCATTTCTGTTGTGTAAGTAGCTGGAGAAGTCTGGTTGGTCGTAACTTGACAACATTTTGGTGGAGGAGCTCAACCCTCTGTAGGTGTTGAGTCCTAAACTTCTGAATGATCTAGACAACATTGTTTGGGTACAGAGTATGAATGAAAAGTTGAATTTGAATTGAGGTGAGAATTTTCTGCGAATTTTATTTTCGCGTGCTCTCATTGGTGGATTTTGTGAGACCACCAGAGTGAGAATATAGTGAGAAGTGAGAACACTATAGTGAGAGCACACTATAGTGAGAGCTAGAGACAGTGACATATGACTTAGCATAGTATATGGGGTATATATATATATAGGGTAGTGGTAAGCCTGCTTACTACTTGATTCCAAAGCCACTGGACCCATCGATGGCCCAGGCCAACTTGTCAAACATCTGCTCTTTGCTCTTATACTCATACAAATCAAGCTGATTAAAACAAGTATGGGCTATTGGTAATCTGCTATACTCTAAACTCTTGATTTTTTTGATGGTAAAGTTAAGATTCTGGATCCCTGTAGCAGGAATCCGATCACTTCCCGTGACAAATATTAAAAATCTCTTTTGTTCATCATAAGTTAATTGGTGAAGATATTCCCAAATCCATTTGACGATATTTGAATCAATGGCCTCTTCTGGGGTATTCCAACCTACGTACTTGGTAATTGATTTCAACACATCCAAATCGATTTTGCCTTCTTCATTCCCACATAATAATAACTGGATTTCTTCGGGAGAGAATAATGTTAACGCATTCCCACTAGTCACAGAATTAAACCCTTTAAGAAAACTGGTGATTTGTTCAGAAATCCCATCCACCAAATAGAATTTGGCATATTTCTCGATATAGTAATCTCTATTGGTGGTGTTGACTTTAATTTGGTTTCCATTATGAACTAACGTTTTGGTAAGTCGGTTGTTGAAGATATCTGTTACCGTGACTTCGAAACTCAATTCCAATTCTTTTAATTCCTCTTCACTCAAACTTTTAAGTTTGAATAAGTTCCGGGAGATATCAGGGAATATCATTTGGAAATCACTGAATCCTAATGGAATATTCAATAATATCTTATAGAACGCCAATGGGAATTTGAGTTCAAGAATTGTCGAATTGTATATGGCCAAACCCAAGACAGCCCCAAATAAATAATAAATTTCTAGATTATCGATGGGGATTAAATTGAACCAATGATAATTCGATTCGTCCACATTAACAAGCACTCCAGTTTGAGGATTGAAAATGGCTTTGGTCAAGAGCAAAAACCATTCTTTTCTTAACCCTCCTACATCAATTCCTGGCTCGTTAACAAATTGAACTTTCAAGCTTTTCTTAAGGTTAGCTTGATTTAAATTGATACAACTCAAAGAATCTTGAACAATATGGTCTCTGCGGACTTTGACTCGGAAATAAACATCAATAGGCACTCGTTTATCCAACGAGTTGATGAATGCTTCTTCGGCTTTTCGTTCCATGATTCTTTTGGCTTCATATTCTAAAATCGAGATTTTGTTCCCTAATGTGATTAGAAATGGGTACTTGCAAAAAAAGTATGAAGCCGAATTAGAATATGAATTCTGAGTTCCAGTAATGTAGGCAATAACCGTCAGAATCTCGGGAGTATCCGATGGTTTCTGATCTTTGAACTTTTTATTACTGACCCAGTGATCAAAATCCAATTTAATATTCACATAATCCACTAAGGAATTATAGAAAATCGATTTTTGTAAATTATCAGCTCTAATGTTATAGGCATTGGTGAACAATTCGAGCACCAAAGAAGAGGTTTTCAAATGCCAGTCATTGCCATATTGAAAGATTTTGATTTTGGCAGTGGTATCTTTAGATTTGGACCTGGATTTGGATCTGGAATGGGTCCGATTATGAGAACTGGGCCGTTCTAGGTTCATGGAACTTAATGGGAGGGTTGTAGGAGAAGCTGAATACATTTGTTCAAGTTCCAGTTTAATATTAGAATTATCCAAGTACTCCTGATCAATTTGAGTAGGATTCTGCACTTGTGTAACCGACACTCTTCTTTTATAATCAGGATTATTGGCAATGTAAAAGTATTTTTTGAGATGGAACGTAATATAGACATTAATCAAATCGATTTTAGCAATAAAATCTGAAGGGGGATACTTTGAAACCCAACTAATAATATAATTTTTAACGGAAATGGAAGAAATATTCGATAAAATCCCCAAAACTCGTTTTAAAATATCATAAGCAGAAGCCTTAATTTCCTGGACATCAATCATAGTGGACTGAGAGTCTTGAAGCTTTTCATAATGGGTTAAGGAGTAAGATAAAAACGGGATTTCAAGCAAAATCAACAACCAGCAATAGTTTCTAGCGTCTTCACCATAAGTAATAGGAGTTCTCTTCAACAAAGCCAAACACCCTTGTAAAGCGTTGAAAAGGGGTCTTTTGGTAGGCAATTGAGTTAAGATATTAAAGGTTTCTCTCACGTCATAATAATTAATATTGGAAGTAGAATAATGGATTTTGGTACTAGTTTTTTTCACCTTAAACGAATTATTCAAACAAGTATAAGACCGGAACGCATTGTACAAGTAATTAGACAATGGCTCAAACACCTTATGAAGACTCTCCCCTTGGGAATTAGCATCTACCAAGCACTTATTGATGATTTTGGTGACATATTTAGCAGAGATCAAATGAACTGCCGGCTCCGATTTGAAATACTGCCCGTGATCTCTTAGAATATTGGTGGTATCACACACAGAACACTTGAACTTTTGGGTATCTTGAGGGTAAGTTAACAAGGTGCTACAACACACACAATTGGTGATGGACGTATCTTCTTCAGGTTCCTTAATGGGTTCAGGGAATTTTGGTTTTTGCTTGGAAGGAGAGGATATCTTTAACATATCAAATAGCTTCCATTGAGAATTGGATTGGGGGATTTCGGGACTGGAGTCTTCCGAATGCTCCGAAAACTTGGGCGGTGGAGGGAGAATCGTTAGCCCTTGTGTGTTGATTGTTCGGCGGTCCATAGATTTGAATAGGGGACTTGCCAAGGGGCTTGGGGTGATCTGGGGTGATTTGTATGGAGGCTTATCCGGGGAAGGGATATCCTATTAAACTGTGGGCAATTATTGGGGAATTGTTGGGAACTGGTTCCAGAAGATTCTATGTTCTATAACTCTAAGCTCTATGGTCTATCACTGCTCCACTCCTCTCTCTGCTTTTACTAGAAGTCTAAGGTTTCACTAACACAGCCAGCTTAGCCACAAAGATTGCAACCAGCGCGCTGCAACCTGATTCGGACTAGCGACTTTAGTAAGAGCGGAGTGCTAGAGGTAGAGTGTGAACATTGATAGGTTAGTGTGGAGACTTAGTGAAAGAAGTGATAGGCTAGTGATAGACAGTGGCGACCTATTGATAATCTATTGATAATCGTGGTGACCTAATTGGAAATGGTCCACGTACTAGCAGAGCTCCAAGCCCCCAATTGTATAAACCATTCCATCTACGCTAAAATCTACTCCTCCTCCCCATGTCTTGTGCTTAACAAAATCAACCGACTAGAGTTCTACGACGTAGAACAAGACGACCTCGTGCTAATTGACTCGTTATTTGTGGACGAGCCGGTGCTAGCCCTCCAAGCTTTGGCCCATCTGGCCCTAGATTCTGAATGCCTTTTATTACTTACTGAGACTTATAAATTACTTGTGGTATGGTTTGATAGGGAAAAAAGGCGGTTTACGGTAATGCATTCGGTGTCATTTGATGCTAGTGACCAGCAATTGCCCTCAGATGCTCTTCCTAGAATAGAAGTCGACCCGTCCCCCGTGCCAAAGTTCTTTTTGGTGTATTTCTTTGAAGGGTTTATCCAGGCATTTATCATCAATTCGAACTGGAAACTTCAAGAGAAGCGGGGCAAACGGAAACTTGACCAACACGAATTTGCTGAAAACTTCACCTTCTCGGTGGGGAGTATTATAGTGCAAGATGTGAGAATCCTACGAAATGCTAATGACGCTAATAATACCATTGTTCTTTACTATAGAGATTACAATTTCAACATTTCCATGCGGTATTACCGGCTTGATTCCACTAACAAACGGTTTAACCTTGTGCATCAGTTTGAGGAATTTGATGAGATTCCTTCTGCTATCATAAACCCTTTACTGGGAGGGTCTATAGTGGTAAGTGATAATTATATGTTTTATTTCCCTAACCCTGATATTAAGTACCTTGAGTTAGCTGAGACCCAAGACCACAACATCTCAATTGACCCTGATCGGTCAGTGGTTACTAAAAGACTTGTTACCACTAGTTCTCATGATATTTCGGCTTTTAATAATTACACTATTGTGGATGAAAAACGAATTATTTTGATTAATAATAGAGGAGAGACATTTATTCTTTTCTTCGACACAACAAAAAAGTCGTCTACTTCCATACAAGTGAACTCCATCTCGTTTATAAAGTTGGGGATGACGACAGTACCAATTAGCATTCATCATATTCACGATAATCTCTTTTACGTGGCGTCCAAGTTATCTCAGTCGGTGTTGTTTAAGATCTTGCCCCAAGACCCGTTTATTGATATCGTGCGGTTTATCAAGTCTACGGCTCCAATTTTAGACATCCAGGCAAACTATAATGGCCACAAACTTGAATTGTTAACTTGTCAAGGAGGGTATGAAAGTGGGGAGTTCCGCAGAGTTTCTAATAGAAAGGATTACCTTGAGTATCAAACTGGTATAAAGGCACCGGCTCCAGGGTTTCTATGGGAACATTCTGAATCGGTGTTTTGTATGAGAGACCCAGAGAAGGGGGTGGTTCTGACATACAAAATCAATACTGATTTGTCGTCTGAGATGTTGGATAGTGTGAGTTCAAGGTGCATTTTGTCTAGAGATTCTTTGGTAATAAGTGAAGATGGGGTTTTGGTAGGGGGGATATCGATGAATAGAAATGTGATTATTGGTGCTAGGACTATTGAGTCTGGGGCCTTTATGGTACTAACAGCTTCAAACATTGTGTATCTTTATTTCCCCGGCCAGGGCCTGGACTTACAACTGGTCCAGGTGGACTTATCTACCACCAATGAAGTGTCGGATATGGACTTTGTGCAAGTATTTGATACCGAGTTTCTTGTTCTCCTAACATTTTGGGACGGTTCCTACAGAATATATAACGTTTCTCACGAAGAAGCGGTTCTCCTTGCACAAGAAATCCTTACCCCCAACGATGTTCCCATTTCCTCGTGCTGTCTCTTGTACACGCCCACATATGATGCCAATGGCGTGTGGCTCTTGTTAACCAGCTCCAACAGTGACTTGGTCCAGATCTACTATAACTTCCGAAGCAATGAAAAAGATGCTAATCGGAATAGTGTGACGAGGTTTGAAGGCTTACCATATAGATTTGTCAAGAGCAAGGCCAATGATATCATAATGTTCAATCGAAATAAGATTTATGGCATATCTAACGATAAGTTAATGAACTTTAACCGGATCTTTCCACTTGAAGTTGAGCCCAATTTGAAAATCACCGATATAACATTCTTGGGCGAGGACCAGCTTGCCGTTTCTGCCACAGACGAGGTGGGAATCTATGCCATTAAAGAGATAGATACTACCAAAGAAGTGATCTTCTCCAATGATTTTAATATGAAGTGTTTGCGGTTGAACCAGCGGTCGAAACACGCGGTGCTCTTGAGTTCCAAGAATGCTTTTGTAGATAGTTTGAATGAGTATACCCGGAACTCGTTTTTGCAATTAGTGGACCTTAACAAGATGAAGGTGATTTCAACATATGAGTTTCCTGAAGAAGACCCGGTTGAAATGATGGATGTGTGTGCGGTGCCAGTGACAGAAATATGGGGACCCAATTGTTTTGTAGGCGTCAGCAATAGCTCCAATCCAGCAGAGATACTCCGTCTATTTCAGATCAAAAAGGGGAAGATTGTGGCCCTAGAACCAATTAAATTGCACGGGTTTTCTGACACTTCAGAGTTAACAATGGAATCAATAAAACTCATTGATGAAGAAGAAGTTAGCTTTTTGGTGGTGGGTGTAATGAACTATATAGTGAAACCCCGGACGGCTACTGACTGGTATGTGGTTCCTGAGGCGATATTTCCGTCGCCAATTTTTACAAACTGCTCGGCTCATTTGGGGGATTTGGTGGTATTTGGTGATGTTATGAAAGGAATCAATTTCCTCCAACTTACCCTTGACAATAACGGCAATAAAGTGTTTGATGCTGAGTCTTTGACTCCGTATGTGGAAACGAACTTTTTAACAGATATGGTGATGTTCAATTCGTCAGAGGGAAATGTGACATTAACTACCGATACGTTTGGGAATATCCTAGGCCTAAAGGACAGCAGGGACGAGGGGCTTGTGGAAGTAATTTCGTATAACATTGGCGACCTGATTAATACTATTACTGCCATCAACCCCCCAGAGAACAGTACAGACTTCCATTCTACCTTTGACAAACTAGACCACCAGGAACCGATGACGGACCCAAAAGTGGTTTTTGGTACCGTAAATGGGGCCATCTACTCCCTAAGCGAGCTTAATGATTTAGACGAAGAGTTGGAGTCGATATTACTTGAGTGTCATAAAGAACTTGTGTTATTCAAACATACGTTATCAGACTTGCAAAGTGGTAATAAGAAAGATAAGTTAGAACGCTGGGCCTTAAAGAAAGACCGGAAGTTTCTTCAGCAAGACGAAACGGGGCAGTTTATAAGACGAGACCAGCGAGGAGTTATTGACTTGATATTTATTCAGTATTGGTTGCAACGAGATGCCGTTTTGAGGAGGTCTGATATGAGAAGTGAAGAGACAGAGGAGGAGTTGGAAGAGATGGAGCGGATGTTGGGGAAGTGTTATAGGAACCGGGGGGTTTTGGAGAGGTTGGTATCTGAAATGATATAGCGAAGATATAGCAGGCGAAGCCTGGTATATCAAGCTTGCTATCAAGCACCATATAAATACACCATACAAATAACCACTCGTACTAATAACTAGCTAGTAGTACCAGCTAGCAGACTAGCTAGCATAATAAACAGCAATGCTCTAGTAAGAGAGTTCTTGTAAGTATCCAGTGTCTAGTACCATATTTTAGCGTATAGTTCTAGTGGTATAAGATAGTTCTAGTATAAAGTGCTTAGTGAAAAATATAATCTCTAGTATAAAGTATGTAGTGAAAATCGCGCTGAATCTTCACAACAACGATGACAATGTCAGAAGGATGGACCAAAGGGTTTGACGATATCGACATGCTCGACATCACGTCGGACGAGTTCACCAGCACGTCCATCCCCTCGTCGATGGAAAGCGAAACCCCCGAGCCCGTGATCCTTAAAGAATGGCTCAATTCGGAGAAACCCTTGGAATTCCATTTCAATCCAAAGAGTTACAAAGACAGTATGGAGCCCGACCAGTTCTCCCAAGTGTATGCTAAGTATAGCAACGCCAACTACAAGATCATAGAACGAGTTAATGGAGTAAAACCGGACGCTGGAGACGCTGACGAGACCATTGGGCTTATTACTAGCGATAGTGTCGTGAGTCGAGACCAAAAAGCGAAGGCTAGAGCCTTGGAATTGCACTATGGGGTTCTGCTGTTGATAGAAAACTTGACGGAGTTTATCAGCGGCCTTAGGGACCTTGACTATGAAGAAGAACTCGAACAATATGAGTGTGTGTTGAATATTCTTGAGTGTGTGTTAGCTAATAACTTTATGGCTGATATTAATATGAAACCGCAATACTTAACGCAATGGATCAACCGATTTGACCCAAAACCAGAACAGGAATTGGTGGAAGAGATTATGATTGAGTCGCCGACTCCGTACCGGCACCCGTCATTCTGGACCAAATTCATTGGCAAATTGGTGGTAAGAGGTCTTTTGGACCAAGCCATTAGTGCTATACAAAAATCTGGAATCAGCGAATTGGAACACCGGGATAACGAAATGTATTTGATTCTCACCGATTTCTGTAATTTGCTTCAAACTTACCATAGCATGGCGTTGAAGAACCAGTTTGGCCAGTGGAAGTTATCGTGCTGTGAGTTCCGGGACGTGATCCATAAGTTCAACGCCAAAATCCTGGCTGAGAACAAACCGTTGTTGCAACAGATCTACGATTTATTATGTGTGTTAACAGGCTTGCCCAAAACCATTTCGTCTTACTGCGACAGCTGGTACGAGGTGTTGACGGCGTTGTCTTTATACCAAATCCGGGACGACGAATCGGTTTATGGGGAGTATTTGGACATAGCTCTTAAGGAGAAACCTCCATTGGATATCGCCACAGACGACCTTATAAAAACCACCGAAAAGTCGTTTATAGACGTGTTTGAAGGGAATTATTTGCATGTGTTAACCAAGATCGACGAGGTCGACAAAGGCACGTCGGCGGTGGTGTCTAGATTACTTGAACTCCAAGGGTTATTGGATAGTTATTATAATTTAGATACCCTGAAACCGTTTGAACAACTTATGAGATCCAAGACCATCTCCGAATATTTGTTAACGGAATTTGCCTTCACATGCTTGAACGTCCATGACTTGGTTCCTATAGGGTTTGGGCTCTTGTTGAATGAACAAATCGTGACGTCTAAACTGTCTATGGCCAATAATAAAGCGGTGATTGAAGGGTTTTTACCGAAATATAATTGCAAAACCAATGATGATTTGGAATGGTGTTTGACCATTTGTGCTAAGCTTGGTTTAGTTACCACCGCCAGTGAATTGTACCGGATTTATGGGAAGAAATCTTTAAAAGACGGGTACATTTATGAAGCGTTGAACATGTTGGTGAACTGCTACAACGGAGAGAATTTCGATAAGACTAATGAAAAAGGTATGAAAGAAGTCCACTATATCGTGTGGGATCTTATCTTTCAAGACAGTCTTGTTAACAACCGGTTGATAAAAGATGAATTAATTAATAATATTGTCGAACATAAGATCGATAAAACCTTTGACGTTCATCCTGTGATCAAACAATGTCTTTCTCCGTATGCTGTTTTGTCTGAATTCTATAGAGGCATTCCTGAGGAGGTGCCCGACAACACTTTAGCTAAAGATAAGATATCGAAACTTATTCATTTATTGGAGTTTATTCACTTACCTAAACGGTTTTATGTGTTGCTATTGGCTCAATTGATTCCGTTCTTGTTGAATGATAAGTATGTGTTTCAAATTCCTGATTTGATTGTGATTATTGAGTTGATAGATAATTATGAATTGCATGTGAGCCAGGAGGATTGGGATAAGTCAGAGGAGGTGTATAAGTATTGTGTAGAAAGCTTCAAAGGAGAGGGATTGTATTATGACTGGAGAGTGGTGATGCTGAAAAGGGGAGAGATTCCGGGGAGTTTAGAAGAGTTTATGAGGTTTTTGAGGAAGGAGATTGTGAAGAAGACGGGGAGAGTTTATAGTAACGTGTAGAAGTCAGAACCGACTGGCCGCAGGCCAGCACTACTACTAGCACTACTACTAGCCAGAGCCAGACTAGTGCTCAGTAATTCTAGATAATGTATATTACCATACTTTTATTATATAGTCAGCTTCAGTGAAGAAATGAAATGACGACAAGTCAGACAAGTTGGACAAGTGGAAGTCAGAAATCAGAAGTCAGAAGTCAGACTCAGACGGCCAGACATGACTCGTCACAAGTGACTCGTCATTGTCTAACAAGTAACATCTTGAATGGCTCTAGAGTTCAACAACAAGGCAACAATCAACCCATATAACCCCAAGACTTCGGCGAAAATCAAAATCAAAATCATCCCCACAAACAATCTTGGTTGTTGAGCAGTACCTCTAACCCCAGCATCACCAACAATACCAATGGCAAACCCTGCAGCTAATCCAGACAATCCAACGGATAATCCAGCTCCTAATTGAATAAACCCAGTATATAAGGCTTGCTTTTGACTCAAAGAACTTGATACCAACACAGAAACCACTAAACCATAAATGGCAATAATCCCGGCCATAATGACAGGAACAATGTTTCTAACCAATAAGTCTGGTCTTAACACACAAGTGGCACAAATACCCACTCCGGATTTAGCAGTACCGTATGAGGCACCGAAGGAAGTGAAGACAATGGCGGCAGCACATCCAATTGAACCAAAGAAGGGAGCGTAAACAGGACTAGGGAGTTAGTAAAATGTTGCTAGCAGTGCCGTAGGCACTGGTAGTACAGCGGTACCAGTAGTAACAGTTCCACCAATGCTACTAGTGAAGAAACAGCACCAGTGCCAGTGCCATGTCCAGGCGAACAAGCCACGCCACAAACATCCACCAAAGGGCCCAATGGAATGGACTAATGGCACCAACAAATGAACCAATGGCAATGCAATGGCACCACAGCAACGGCGTAATCTGATTGGCTGGCCATTGGTGGCGTCACTTGTCCATTGGTTGACGTTGTTTCCATTGACGGCGGTTGTCCATTTGTTGCTTGTCGGTTGACGAGGAGGCTGGCAATGGCTAGTGCAGCCAGGGCGATGCCGGCCTAGCCCAAGGCAATGGGACGGCGGTGGTACTGTTCACAATGGCTCCACGGCTACAATCTCTAGAATACATACCATAAATCTGACATGATGATTAGTTAATACTGTTAATTAGAAAAAGGGATGTTCGTTGAAATTGTTCAGGGAAAATCTCACTTGGGTGCGCGGGATGACATGTGCGGTGGGGGTAAATGTGAGACCGGTGGCACCAGATGGGGCCAGTGGCCCGAGTTGGTACCATGTCGCGGCTTAGCGCGCCCAACCCTGGTGCTAGCGGTGGTTGCCGAGTTTTGGTTTGTCCAAAACATCAACCTATTGTGGTAGTTACACGACCCTCTATATCTTGAGATGAGATGCGAAATGAAAAATCTTCAACTAGGTGAGCTTACAAGCAAGGAGCCGTAACTAAAACAACCAAAATGTCTGCCCCAAATCCAAAAGCCTTCCCATTAGCCGACTCGGCCTTAACCCAACAGATCTTAGACGTTGCTCAACAATCCCAAAACTTGAGACAATTGAAAAAAGGTGCCAATGAAGCCACCAAGACTTTGAACAGAGGGATCTCTGAATTCATTATTATGGCTGCTGACACTGAACCTATTGAAATCTTGTTGCACTTACCTTTGTTATGTGAAGATAAAAACGTTCCTTATGTGTTTGTGCCATCCAAGACTGCTTTAGGGAGAGCTTGTGGTGTTTCTAGACCAGTGATTGCTGCTTCTATTACTACCAATGATGCTTCTGCTATTAAAAACCAAATTTATTCTATTAAGGATAAGATCGAACTTTTGTTAATTTAGATGTAATGCATGGAAAGAGTTAGCCCATGTCTAGTGCCGTCTGGTACTAGACTGTAACCGTAGAACCAGTGATAGTTCTAGTGAGCTAGTTTTCTCTCTACTTCTATTTCCCTCTCTACTTCTACTCTCTGGCTGTAACTAGCAGTCCAGGGCCAGCCAGTACTAGTCTGGTGCCAGTGGTAGTGCTATTCTAGTGCCAAACAGCTCTAGCCCTAGCCTGTCTAGCCCATCACCTGCGGTGCCAGGCTAGACAGGCTAGAGCTCATCGCGAAATTTCTACTCATCTCTATACACTTTCTACATGGATTCCATACGAAATACCGAAACCTTGACCCGGTTCCTCCGGTCCACGGCCCCGTTGGACGATATCTACGCCGTAGCGGTCCAATTGGTCCAAGAATCGTTCCCCGTATCGCTTCCCCACAATTCTTTATACGTGTTTGAGCTTGTAATCGACCGATTTAATGATAATGGAAAATTCAAACACTGGAAGTACCAGCACCAAGGGTGGGACCTTTTATACCAAGCATGGCCCAAGATCGAGCCAACGCTACGGACCCGGAGCTTCAGACGACTCAAGTTCTTTGAGGTTCTTACTGCTGTGTTCAAGAAGTTTGATGAAGTAGATGAGCAGACGGTTTCTATGATGTTGAGAACAGTTCAAACGGTGTATAGTGAGTTTGAGCTCCACGCCGATGAGTCGACGTGTATTACGATGTTTGCAGAGTTTTTGAATCTCTTCCGACGGAAGGTGGACGAGAGTGTGTTAGAGGAGTGGTTAACTATGGCTAGGAAGTTGTATGGGGTGAGTGTGAATGATTTGGATTATGTTCCAAGTAAGAAGAATGTGAATAAGTTTTTTCAGGAATGTTTGCCGGGGATGCTCCAAATCTGCCTGGACGAGTGCCTGGACGAGGGCTTGCCCGAGGCCCAGGCAGATCGCCAGGACAGTTTTGACAAGGCCAAGGGCCAGAACAAAGCCCAGAGTCAGAAGCAGACAAAGGGCCCGAACCTCGTCCCTGCCCTCGTCCAGGGCCTCAAAGATATGATACGTGAAAACATCTTCGGCAGAGACACCACACTCCTCGCCCCAAATTACCAACTTCTCCTAAAAAAACTCCCACCAGCCTCCATTTTAACCCTTTATACCATCATAGTAGAGAACTTGGGAACTAAGAATCCTAAACTATGTGAAGACATTTACCTTATGAGTATTGGGGAGTATGAGGAGATGGCTGAGGCTTTGATAGAGGTTTTGGCTAGGACCAATAGGCCTTTGAGTACGGGTTTTTTTGAGAGGGTTTTGGAGAGTGCTCTTGGAGTAAACGTGAACGAAGTGAACGTGAACGACACTCAAGATGTTAATGATAAAGCACTGGTTGACAAGAAACTGAACGACAAGAAGCTGAACAAACAGAAGAAAGCTAAGGTCAAGTCCAGTGGGGCCAAGTCCAGTGCCAGCCCCGTGGCCGGGACTGTCAACTGGACCCTTATCGGCCACATCCTCCTCCTCGACTCAACCGTCGCCATGGACAAAGCTCCTCTCGTCCTACAAAAACTAAACTCCCAGCCCAACTCCATCATCTCCTTTGCTCCCTCGTTAATTAAATCTTACGTAAGAGCCAGAGACTTGGATCAATTCTTCAGTGTATGGTACCAGAACATCCTCCAGAACCCGGTGTGGGGCTCTGGCCCTATCGTGGAAGCCGTGTCCGACCAAGTAGACGACCTTTCGGGCCCACAGCTTGTGAATATCATAAAATTCATCCAACAGACCCAGGACCCAAAAGTCCATGCTTTGCTTGTGGCTATTGTCAAAGGCTTGACGAGGTTTTCTATTACTAAGAAAGAGATGATTGAAGAGGCATTGTTTGAGGGGGAGCTTGGGACGTTTGAGGTGAAGTTTAACTTATTATTGGCGTATCCTCATAGAATTGGTGATATTGAGATTGGAGAGGGAGAGTATGAGAATGAGTATTACTACTGGACGGTGTTTAGAGTGATGGAGTTGACCCAAGAGACAGTGGAGGAAGAAATAGAGCAGAGGTTTGTTGAGTTCGTGGAAATGACCCAAAAGACCCCAGATTCCAAGGTAGGGACCTTGGTCCAAAAGACCCCAAATTCCAAGGGGACCTTGGTCCAAAAGACCCCAAATTCCAAGGTAGGGACCTTGGAAAAGACAGGAGCCAAGGTCCTTGAAAAACCTCTCTACAGATGGAGTATAATTTTGAATGGTTTCTCGTCGGCCTCCCTCGAACCAATCCTCGCCAAATGCCTTGACCTAGATCCATCTTTCTGGACCCAGTTCCTTACTACCGCAGACTATTTCTTTGAATTACCCAAACTCACGGCCATTTGCTTGAAACTCCTCCTCGCCAAGCCTGAACCGTACCTTTACCTTATCAGATCCTTTCCGCTTGAAAGTATCACCAGAACCCTCAAAGCAGAGTTTGTTAACAAACTAGTCACGTTAGAGACTGCTGAAGCTAGAGACTGTGTTAAGTATCTTCTCCTGAAACCAACGTTTAAATCTGTTATAGAAACTGATATGAATGAGTTGATGGAGTATTGTTTTGGCAGAGCTAGGGAGACGTTTGAGTTGGTGTGGAGCCATCACATGATCCAGGCGAAGAGTGATGGGAAGTTTGTGGGAATGGGGTTGAAGCAGTTGCTTGAACAGGTCCAGGGCCCTAGCCCTGGCAATGGATCTAGTAATGGACCTGGCAAAGCTCTCACCGTCACCGCCTGGGTGCTCTCTGCCACCAACCCAGACCTACTTCCTGCCAAAGATCAATCCACCTTCAAATCCCTCCAGAAAGCATATGTCAAGGCTTTAAAACGCCTGTTGGACCTGGAGCTAGCCAGGGACGAGTCGGGACAGAGAGACGAGTCGGGCCAGAGAGACGAGTCGGTGGTAGAATACTTGGGGTTGGCGGTGGAAATCATGGACCTGGCGCCAGGCTTGATTGGTACCGATACCGTTACCAGTATTGGGTCTAAAGTTCAGTCAGATGGAGCTAGAGCCTTACTCTTTAAGATGCTAGCACGAGTGGCAGCAGAAGAGTCGTTCCAGCACGTATTGGCGGTGTACGGTTGTATTCTGGACGGGGCTGGTGCCAGTGTTACCGAGTCTTTGGAGTATTATTTCGGGAGAGTCGCTGACACAGAGCTTTTTGACAGTATGGTGTTGTATATCCTTAGTTCTATCACCGTCGATGGACCTGGAACCATTGGCATTAATCTCTTGAACGGAGTATTGAAGAGTATTAAGAAAGAACACCCTGAAAGAATGGGGATGGTGCTTGCCGTGGTGTTGAACCACCTTGACACCATCCTGGCTCCAGCCCTCGTCCTGTTTTTAGCCACAGTTAGAACCACTTTGAGCACCAAAACCTGGGCTTTCAGTCAATACTCCATCGAACAAACCCTTGTTCTTGTGACAAGGACAGCCAGCCTCGTGCAAATTAGCTCCAGCCTCGTGCAAACTAGCTCTACTCTGGTTGGAGCCTGTGACCTTTACAAAGAATTGACCCAAATCATATCTCACATCCTCCTTTTCCACCGGTTTAGACTCAATTCTCGACACCATCTTGTCAATGCCGTGTTCATTGCCTTAATGAAACCCCTTACCCTTAAAGGTCCCTTGAAATCCTCACCAGAATCGGCCAGAGCCTTTGCTAGACTTCTCAGTAATTTGTGTGAACCATCGAATTCTACCACCAAAATGTTCAGCCAACTTACCACCACCAGTTCCATCATTAAAAAGAACTTACGGGCCTACTTGCCGGTGTTATTGGTGAACTATATCAATCTTAGCTTGACCAGTCATTTTGGTAAGGCTAATACTGATGAATTGGTGTTGGGAGTTTATACGATGTTTGATGTTTTGTCGCAGAAGGAGTTGGAGATGACCAATGGGATGTTGGATAGCCAGGGGACGTTTTTGTATAAGAGTGTTTATGGGGATTGGAGAGAGCATGGGAAGTGGAAAGATGCTTAGGCGTTGCTGGAGCCTGCGACAGCAATGCCTCCCTCTCTACCACCACTACACACTATACTATACTATACTATACTATACTACTACATTACACACTACACTACACCATTCTTGGTACAATTATTAGTACCATTGTCTTGGTCTATTTAGCATAATATATAAACATCCTTACCCCAGTTGCAACCTTATGCACTGGTCTGCGCGTTGAAGTTTCCTTTTTGCAGCCAAATATCCCTAGAGCAATTTCGAGCCAGAACAACACCATGAGGTCCGGGGGGTCTAATAAGTCTAGTGGGAAGAAGTCTAGTAGGACTAGTAAGGCCAAGTCTAGTAAGGCTAAGTCTAGAGAGCTGCCCAGAGAAAGCAATGACCTCAAACTATTCAACAAAATGTGTGAAATCCAAACCACTTCCATCGACGTTAGGGGTGAAATCATCGAAAGAGTGGAGCAGTTCCAAAATGCCACAGAGACTCATACAGACGGGCTTGAAAGGCTCACGGAACAACTTGAGTCCTTTGAAAACAAAATCAAAAGCTGTAAGAGCAAGTACAAGAAAAAGAACAAGCGACTTAAACTCCAACAAGGTATTATTGAAAGGCTAGAAGGGCAAGCTATAGACTTGGAACCGCTCCACACTCTCAAGAAAAGAGCTGTAAACTTGAAAAGCACCATAGAATACGTGCAAAAGAATTTCGATAACCCCAATTTGATTATCAAATATTTATTTGGAATTGACAATGCACAAGCCAAGGCAGAAGCCAGATGGTGTTTGAAGAACATTGGGGACAAAACCCCGTTCGATGGTGACGATTCAAAAAGGATCCGATCCCTATTAGCAAAGACAACCTTATTTACAAGAGAAAGAGTTTGCTGGCCAGAGTATAAGACCCCAAGTGCTGAAGAAAATCCTAGGCCACGGCAAAAAGTTGGGTTTGAGGTGGAAGTCAAAATGTGTAACACAGACACCAAACCAACCAAGGACTTGCTTGAACAACAAACCGATTTCAAACATCTGCTTGCTCTTATTACCAAGCTCTTTGCTCAAGAACCTACATCTGAAAAGACGTTCCACGAGTTTGTTCACTTACTACTCAAATTTATCAATGCGATAGAACGTATAGACTATAATTTTAGCGAACCTGACCCCAAAACGGCTGCTGGAGGTGAAATTGGAATTATTAGTTATGGAGGCATCAACCGATTTCTCTATGAATTCAAACCCCATCCTTTAGTCCCACACCTGGTTACAGACCCTAACAACATCACGCTAGATTATGCCGAAATCCAGGTTTGTGTGGAGAGACTTGTGGGATATATAATTGCTAATTATAGTCTTTCTGGAGTATTAACTGATGGCGAAACCGTGGTTTTTATCCAATTGGATGAGGACAGATTATACAACATTCCTATTTGGGAGAAAACCATCCCAATGAAGATCAGGTCTACTCATATAAATGCTACCGAGCCGTCGTGTATTGAAACTATGATCTCGTGGATCCTAAGCACAGACTATAACAGTATTGAGTTTTACCTTTACGAAATGTATAGTCGAGGACAGTCTCCCAGCCCAAACAAGGAGTCTATTCTTCCTACTATCCATAGTGGGCATGCCTTGCACCAGAAACCTCGATTCCAAGAATTCCTGGTCCGCGCCCTGGAAGAAAAATGGTTGCAAAATTTGCAGCCAAATTTGCAGCCATCGGACGAGGTTGTCCTCAAACTCTTTGACCCAATTGCGGCTGCAGCTTCGAATACTTCGCGTATATTTAATTTTATACTCAGAGATGTTAAGGAATCCTATGCTTTGGAACTCAGAGTGTCCCAGAAACTCCACAAAATCCAAGGTTTTAATAACTGTTACTTTGAACAGGTGGAACTATGGGCTGCCGTCCAAGTTTCTAACCGTTTGTCCTCTGGCAAATGCTTAATCCGTAAGGCTGTTAAGTCTAAGCCATTGCCCAATACTCCAAACGCATATGGGAAAGTGAAGACACAGGTGCAACTTCTTCATAGAAATGGGATTGTTCATAATGATCTTTCAGCTGCTACGGTTCTATACTCCAAGGACGGAAAGGTGTATATTGTGGGGTTTGGAAAGGCAATCCTTGAGCCGAAGAAGGAAACTATGGACAAAGAGGACCAGGCGGTGGAAACCATGTTTGCGGAGAGATCTAGGGCCCGTAGAAAATATATAAGATAGGCCATTCTGACCGCAGAAAGTCTATTAGTCTATATACAACATCCTAGCTCTAGTGCAAACTTTACCACAAATACCTCCAAAACACGAGTAGTCCTTCTCACTAGTAGTCCTATTGAGGGACAGCCAAGTATCTCTCTGCATCATTATGGAATATCTTTCCCAAGTTCTTCCGAAAGTTCCTATTAACTACCGCCATGAACTGCCAGATCTTATCGTCAAATTGGTCCTGGTATACCTGGTCATCTTCTTGTTCGTGGTGGGACTGGAGACAATATTCGTACCGGAGAACGTCTTTACGAGTAATCATTCCTACTAGGAGCCCGTCTTCTTCCACGAGGATATACCGAGGGCCTAGTTTTACAAACATGTCGAGGACGTATTCTAGGGTTGTGGCGGAGGAGATGGTGAGGGGACAGGGATTGACAATGGAGTTTAGCTGGACTGTCTGGGCAGCTTGCATTCCAAGGTCACCGTTGGCCCCACCACCGGCACCAGTGCCACTGGAGAAAACACACTCACATTCATCCGAATAACCCCCTAGAGCATAATTCAAGTCCAGCCTGGTAACATACCCCGTGATCCTGGGATTAAACTCCGATTCCACCAAAGGAAACCCCTTAAAGTCTGTCTTTCCCAAGATTTTCCGAAGTTTTCTCACCGTCACCGTGGTATCTCCCCTGGTAGGAATCGTCACCGTAGCCAGAGACATGGCACTAGTCACGGTGGTATTAAAGCTAAACTCTTCCTTAGGATCTATATGAGGCAACCCATTAAACTTGATCATTTGGTCCGCAATTCCTCCCTTCCCCCACCGATCGTTGATGATTTTGGTGATAGAAACTACCACCATGGTAGGAATAATGTACCGTAAAGCTCCCGTCAATTCAAACATAATTACAGCTACTGTTACCGTCAAATGAGTTATCCCACTCAACGCCGCAGCTGCTCCTAAGAATGCATAAGTTCCAGGGATAATACACTTCTCGTCAGTACACGTACTAAAAAGACTTGAGTCTTTGTGATGCTGGTAGAACGAGTCCATAAGAATCCCAAGGGCTCGGCCAAAAGTGGCCCCAGCTGCCATCGAAGGAACAAAGATCCCGGCTGGTACCTTACACCCATAAGTGATTATGGTCAAAAGCATTCTCATGGCAGTAGCAAAAAGGAGGGACACTACAAGGTTAGGCTTAGAAGCATCTTTGGAGCAGATAATGTGGTTGAAGTTGGTAGTAGAATCACATTCATGGAAGAGAATTTGCATAGATTCAGTCATATCCAACCGTAAAAACTCGTTGAAATAGCATATTATGGCGGTAAGTCCTGCCAAAATCACCACTTCTCGTACGGCGTAGTTGCCCAAATACTTCTTCCTGAATGCTACCACCCTGATATTGATTTTAGATACCACAATCCCATAAATCCCTCCAAAAGCTCCGAGAATAATGTAAATAGGGATCTCGAAATAGTGCCAATTGGTATCGTAAACCACTTCAAACATGACCAATTGCCCCGTCCGGAACGGGTTAAGGGCAGCCAATGTCCCCACGGCAATTAACGAGCAGAAATACGACTTTATTATGGTGGAAAGCTGGAAAACATTGGATATTTCTTCCATCGAGAACAAAACACCGCCCATGGGCGACCCAAACGCCACCGCCACGCCGGCCGCCGACGTGGCCGTCAAAAACTCTCGGGCTTTGCTGGCACTGCGCTTGTACCTGTCGAAAAGACGGGCTATAGAGTTCCCTACGCAAACGGCATAATGAACACTAGGGCCTTCCTTCCCCACACTAAGCCCCGAACTAATAGCTAGCGGCAACCCCACACTCTTGATAAGCAAGGTCCACCATCCCAAGAACCCTTTCATAACAAAACCGGAGACAATACACTTTATTTCCGAAATCCCGGAGCCGGCAGCGCCTGGGGCGTAGGTTTTGACCAATACCACGGCACAAAGCGAAAGTACTACCGACACCACAATATACATAACATATTCTAGCACGGCGTATGAGCTCCAGGGCCGCCAGGTGGTGCAAGACTCCTCGTCCTGGCCCCAGCAGCAAAAGGCTTTACTGAGATAAAACCCATTGGAACAGTAGCCAAACCGAAGACTACCGAGCCAGGCGGTAATAATGTTCAAGCAGCCGGCAATTAGGCCGATGGCGATGCCCATTCCCGCTAGCACGAGCCAATTCATGGCGAAGGAAAGGAACCGGGTCCGGAAACTGGTGAAGTGTCTGGCGGTTCGAGACCGATGGAGCGATTCTTTGTGGTTAGCGAGCTGATCCTCGACCCAATCGATGGTGGTAAAGTCGTCGAACCGCTTGAGCTGGCGGACCGACGCCTGGGCCGTCCATTGGCCGGTGGTACGGTCTCGTAGGACTAGATGGTCTTGTTGGATCATCCACTGGTTTGGAGTTAGTTGAGTTGTAGTTTTCGCGAATAATAGAAAATGGCTTGAGAAAGTCTGGGGATTTAGGGAGAGCTAGCGAGAGATTAGGGAGAAATAGGGAGAGTTAGTGAGAAATGGTGCGAAAATAGGGAGAAATAGCGAGAAATACTGAGCTTTGGCATATTCTATATCTATATATCTATTAGTCTATTATTAAATCTAGGACGGTAGTGTAGGGCCAGGAGACCCTGGCCAGTGTAGAACTGGGACTAGCACCAGTCCTAGCACCAGTCCCAGGGACTGGCACTAGGCCTGGGCGTACGTCACCAAATTCTCCCCAAAATCCCCCAAAACTTCATCAAAATTCTCCATCTCCACATCCCCAAACGAATGGTCAAAGTAACTTACCACCACATTCAACCCCCCTCTGGCCGTAGAAACCACATTCACCATGAAATCACTAGTAATAGCACTCATATCTTGCGAAAAGATCATATCACTAATAGTCCACCCATTAATCTCTGGGGTTTTAATAAACCCAAGGTTCGAAATCTTGGTGGTTTCAGGCTTGGCCTGGCCCAACTTACTGTCAAAGAAGGCGGAATTATTCCCCGGAACATAGGAATCTCTAAATGGCTTCAGTAAGTTAAGAACATGTTTATTAGCCGTAGACTTGACAAGATTGGTATTAAACTCAGTCACGTGATCCCAGGAAAACTCCAAAAGTGGGGGGAGGTTATTAGCAAGGCCAAGGTGGGGCAGGTTTCCCATAATCTTATAGTTTGGGGTGTAAAAAAAATGGGTATAGTGAGCCGGAGCATTTTCTTTAGTCATAAACCTCCGCAAGTTCATGGCAATTCTGTTGAGAGTAAAGGTGTCAGGGAACACCAGAACAAACGAGTGCACAAACACAATGGCAAGGTATGACGTAAGGGTGACTCCATGGGCTTTACAAGCTGCTAGAACAACTTTCAATTGAGATGGAGGGATTTTAATCAATTTAAAAGCTTTGGAAAGACCCTGAGCGTTGCGAAACCGGCCTGGGAACTTGGAAAGTTCGGGCGGAGTAAGCTTATCATAGAAGTTCGGATCATTATCAGCGTAGTCGATATCCCAAGAAGGAAGAAAGTCGTCAATTGGCGGAGGTAAAGACGATTTGAGGAGACAAATGTCGTTGGCATAGTTAAAAAGGGGAGCCAGAACATCACCATTTTGGTTCTGGGCCAAGAACTCCACCAATTCCTCGTGGAAGTAGTTCCCCACCAACCCGTCGTACAACGTATGGTCAAACACCACCGAAAGAGTATAGGAGTCAAACATCACCAATTTAAATAAGGGCGTGTGCGAGTCAAGATCAAACACAAATTGGTTCATATATTTCATAGCAGCTTCGGTGATAACTCCGTGGGCAAGGAAGCCTGGGTCGTCACACGTGACCAACACGTCGGGCAACAGGATTTGGTCGACGGGAGCCATGACGTATTCGGTGTTCCGACGGAAGACATTGCACGCTAAGACGTGGTATTTAAGGAGAAGAGCTCTAAGGGCTTGGTGGAGGTTTGGCAAGGCGATGGGCTGGGAGTAGGTGCACGTGACCACAAAGTTGTTGTAGTACCGGTTGACGGTCCGGCACCGGAAGAAGTTTTCGTACACGCTGAGGGGTCTTTCTAAGATAAGGTCTGTGGTCATGGCAAGGGATAGTGGAGGTAATGATAGGGTAGTTTGGGATAGTGAGATTTGAGATTTGAGATAATACACGGGATTTGGGGAGGGAAATTCCGTGTCTGATTGCAGGTTAGGATGGTGGGATAGTGCGGGTTAGGATGTTAGGATAGTGCGGGTTAGATCCGAAAAGATTGCAGATTAGACCTCGATCGGGCATGTGGTAAAGTGCATATTAGACCCTTCATCGCCTCGATCAATACTACAGGTTAGTCGTATGATGGACCCTCGATGGACTAGGGGAATACTGCAGGTTATGCAAAGGCAATTGGGGCTTCTGCAGGTTCAAAGTGACGGACCAAAAATACTCGGAGTTATAAGCTTCACGGAGGACGGGAGCTGTGCTGGCCATACTAATGGCCAGGAGTATGGCCAGGGAGTATGGCCAGGTGAGAGGTGCAGATGTATGTACATGTATGTATATTCATATGCATATGCATATGCATATGTACATGCAAGCATATGTATACCTTGATGTAGAGGTCACATGCACAGGCACATGACGCGCACATGACGCACGGACCAAGCGACGGTAATCCGTCTGCAGTCCGGCCTATATACCGGACCAGACCAATTGCCTTATTTGCTATGCTTTTGACAATCGCGCCCTGATCATGGCAAACTAGTTTTTATTAATTCTTCAAGCCAAATAACTGGCACCCCAGCTAATAGTTTCGTTAATATTAATCGTATTGAAAGGTTGAAGGTTCTCTTAGAATCTAGATATAGCCAAGCCGTTTATCCCTGTTTTTTTATTAGTATTTAGTAGAAGGCTTGGTGAACCCTGAAGGATGACGGTGGATGGAAAACCGACAGTGTCTGCAGCCAACATTGACATATCCACAGCAGCGTCAAATGATGCGTCAAATGATGCATCAAATGATGCATCGAATGAAGCATCTAATGCAGACACACCTGAAGATTCAGAATCCCCTAATGTATCTCATGCAGACACTTCCACTTCCTTATCACCTAATGCAGACTCTAATGCAAGTCCCAATGAATCGGTGTCACCTAATGCAGATTCTAATGCATCCCCTGCAGATTCTAATGCAGCTGTTTCTAATGCATCTGCAGCATCTGTAGATGCATCTGCAGCATCAGCTGCATCAGCTGCATCGGCTTTATCAAACTCCCGTGTGTCTGCATTATCTGCCTCCAACACTTCTACCGTCCCTTCCAACTCAGATAACTCCCTTTCCAAAGTCCTTAACACAGAATCATCCTCCCCTCCTTCCAATCCCGATAAGAAGTACCTCTGTTCCACCTGCAAACAAGGGTTTAGCCGCAAACATAATATGGTGTCCCATGAACTTATTCACTCCAAAGTAAAGCCCCATATCTGCTCCGTCTGTAACCTTCAGTTCCGGAGAATCCACGACTTACGGCGACACGAAAAGCTTCATTCGGGAGCCAGACCGTTTCTGTGTGATTTCTGTAATAGGAAGTTTGCCCGTCCGGATTCTTTGACTCGACACCAAAACTCCCAGAATGCTTGTCCTGGTATTAGCAAGTCGATGAAGCTTGGAAGGTTGGACCGGTT
The DNA here is from genome assembly GCA_030561325.1 of Yamadazyma atlantica. NCBI lineage: Eukaryota > Fungi > Ascomycota > Pichiomycetes > Serinales > Debaryomycetaceae > Yamadazyma > Yamadazyma atlantica. Next base: position 552,523 of record JAKTXA010000001.1, read on the forward strand.
GGATAATGTTGATAATGATGTGAATAGTAACTTGGAGATGAATTCGGGATATAGTACGGAAAGTGTTCATTCGTCCCGAAAAGAGGGCCTTGGTCCTGGTAGGAAGGGTCAAGGACAAGGAAAAGGTCCTGGTAGAGAAGGTCCTGAAAAGACAATCTTACCTCGTCCAATACCTCGTCCCGAATTACCTCGTCCTGAATTAAGAAAACCTGACCTTCAATATCGGGAACCTGATCGGGATTATCCTGATTATAAAAACCTTCAATATCCGGATAGGAGGTACCCTCCTACAGGAAACTATCCTAATCACCCTTCTAATCACCCTTCTAATCAGTACCCTTCCAATCAGGGCTCCAATCAAAACTCCAATCAGTATAGACATCCCGATAACAGAGACAACCAAGGGTATACTACCACCACCACCACCATCACCACCACCCATAGAAATGACCGTGGTAATGAACAACTGCACCAGGAAGAACACCAAGAAGCCGTCCGGAATTATCAAAATCAAAACCAAAATCAAAATCAGGACCGAAACCCTTATGATCAGAACCCTTATAATCAAAACCAGGCAAATCAAAACCCTTATAAACTGAATCAACCCATTCAAAACCCTTATAATCAGAACCCTTCAAACCAGTATCAAACCAATCAAAACTCCTTTAATCAGGATCAAACCTCCTTTAACCAGAACCAAACCCAACGACACCTGTCTTATTCCGGCCAAAGAACTTCCATATCAGGACCCCATTCCCTGGCTCATTCATCCAACGAGTCTGCCAAATCAAAAGGTCCAAACCCTTCCATATCAGCACAAGAATCCACCTTTGATCAATATAATCAGGAAAAACAGGACTTTAGTAATAATCCTGATTTCAGAGGGGATCCTAAATTTCTTTATAATCAACCCCGGAATTCTTCCATGTATCAATATCCTAATAATGAGTATATAAGCTTATCCCGATATCAAGATTTGGTGGCTTATACTCAATCCTTAGAAGAGAGTTTGAGTACTATAACAAACCGGATCCAGAATCTTGAAGATGAAAGTGCTGATAATAAGATAGAACGGGAACGGGCCAAGCAGGTGACAGAGGAACGACATAAACGGAAACGACATAAGAAGGAGATGAAAAATGACAGAGGTCCTTAGGCAAGGACCTTAAGAGAGGTGTTACGACATAACAGGTCCTTAAGAGAGGTTCTTAAGATCTAAGAGAGGTGCCAAAGAAAAGATATCCTTGAAAGAGAGGTGAACGTGTATTTATAGTAAGTTAGCAGGCAAGAGAGGGCTAAGAGAGGTGTTTGGGAAGTGTATTGTAGTAATAAACAGAGTATTGTAAGAACTAGTAAGAGAGGTGTAGTTATGAAAGGTGTAGTTATGAAAGGTGTCTATGAAAGGTTATGAAAGGTAACTACTATAGTTAAGAGAGGTATAGTCAATCCGATAACACAGGTGTGAATGGCGAGGTGGTTCGCACACGCCCGGATCACGATAAGAATCCAAGGGGCTAATTTAAATCAAATCACAAAAACCCTTCATATCAATTAATCCCCTTCTTATCAAATAATAATATCCAGATATAACAGGTCCACATACTATGACTAGACCCAGTGACGAAGACTGGTCGATTATCTCGTCGTCCTCCGACTTCGATGAAGAGAGGTCTACTAGTTCTAAAGATAATGATGAAACCTTTCATAATGAAAGTTATGATAATGATACTCCCCAATCCGGAATGGATTTACTGGGGACTGTGTTAGGAGGATCCACTTTAGAGGGGCTGGCCATTCCTATCTTTCCAAAACTTCAAGAAGAACCCCTCAAATCAGAACCTAGTTCTGATACCAAAGGTTCTTCTGATCTTTCTCCTGATCCTTCTAGTAAGGATCCTTCTAGTAAAGGTTCTGATTCTAAGGATCCTCCTAGTAAGGATCCTTCTAGTAAAGGTTCTGTCCCGAATATCATCACTTTCTACGAAAACCTTTCCCAAAACACCCTCAAACTCCACCAATCAATCAAACACCAAAGTGACCTGTTCTATCAGAATGTCGCAAGGAAGAAGTTGATGTTGCTTAGTGGGTATGTTCAGGATCAGGACATCCCCACAGGGGATGTCCTGACTAGAGAGAGTCCTGATGTTCTGACTGTCCTGACAACAGAGAGTCAGACTGGTGATATCCTGACTAGACAGAGTTTGGAAGGTGATCAGAGGGACGACATTTTGTGTCAAAGCCGCGACATTTCCCCAGACTCCCCTAACAACTCCCGCGACATTGATCCGTCCTTCCTCTCCACCATCAGGACAAATGTCGTCACCTCCTTCCGCCAAACCGTCCAGGCCAGTGTCGGGTGGGCCGACACCAACTCCGAGTACTTGTTCTACATTATGGCGGTGGCCCTAGCCGCTTCCCTCACGACATTCGGGGCCTACACCGTTTTGGCTGCAAAACCTCCGCCAAAAACCTTTACCCAAGCCTTAAAACAGGATATCAAGAAGTATGTTGACTCGTACAGTCCTGATATGAAGTGGTTAAGTCCTGGTATGAAGAGGGTGGCTGACTCGGTCGCTGACTCCGCCGCCAGAGTCACAAAAACCTGGGATTTGGTGATGTATTCCGAGTCAAAGGGCTGGTTTAAGTCGACCAAGGAGCTTAGAATTGATAGGGCTAGAGTGGCTGCTAGGGAGTACGTTAGGGCAGTTGAGCTTAAGGCGTGGGGTAAGGATGTTTTGGCTTGGACGAGAGAAGTTGAGGTTAAGGCGTGGGGTAAGGATGTTTTGGACCGGGCTGCTCTTTTGTCGTACGGCGCTGGGGCGGGGGTGTGGACCCAGGGCCGTGCCACCGTGCACCAATTGGCAGCAGCTGGTGCCATTTGGGGCCAGAGATTACAGGCCGCTGGTGCGAAGCTAGGCCCAGGATTACAGGCCGCTGGTGCGAAGCTAGGCCCAGGATTACAGGCCGCCAGTACCATTCTCGTCCAAATACTGTCGTCTGGTACCACGGCCGCCCGGGCCGCCGCCCAGCACCTCCAGGCCGCTGGCACCGCCGTGACCGCTATGGTCCAAACCTCCAGTCTCGTGTCGTATAATCTTCTTCGGGAAATTTCCCTTACCACCAAAAACCTCTGGGCCACCAGCCGTACCAGCCCTGGGCCGGGCATCGTGCTGACCTGGCAGTAGCTGGCGGTAGCCTGGCACGAGCCGTGGGCCTGGCACGGGTATGTAGTTGCTGATGATAATGTTATGGGTTGGGATAGATTGTTTTAATATATAGTAGAATGTCGCAGCAATGTCGCACCGCTCGCAGCTGGCCCTAGTTTTCCTACCAGCTGGCACTACTCTAGTACCAGCTCCCCTGGATCTAGCACCAGCTCCACTACGGCTGGCACTAGCTGGCACTAGCTTGCACCAGCTCGCACTAACTCGCACCAGCTGGCACTACTCTAGTACCAGCACTACCACCAAATATCTCTAGGCCATAGCTGCCAGCCAGCCCTAGCACCATATGGTGCTAGGATACGGTGCTGGCACCGTCTAGTGCCAGGCCAGGGCGGGCCAGGCCCTTTGTGGCTTCAGTGCACAAACCCAGAACTTCCTGACGGAAGTTGGGTTTGCCACGACCCGCGATATTTATCGACAACACAATTTCACCACCAAATATTCACCACTATGGGTATCCCTAAATTCTTCCGGTTCATCTCGGAACGGTGGCCGTTGATCTCGCAGGAGGTCGACGGGTCGGCGATTCCCGAGTACGACAACTTATACCTCGACATGAACTCCATTCTCCACACGTGCACCCATTCCAATGACGATACTTTGAGTAGAATGACAGAAGACCAAATGTATGCCGCCATTTTTTCCTATATCGAGCACCTTTTTGAGATTATTCAGCCCAAGCAGACGTTCTACATGGCGATAGACGGGGTGGCACCCCGGGCCAAGATGAACCAGCAGCGGGCCCGGCGGTTTCGGTCGGCCTATGAGGCAGAAGAGAATTTACAAAAAGCTATAGACAAAGGGTTGGAGATTCCTAAAGAAGACCCGTTTGACACAAACGCCATTACGCCCGGGACGGAGTTCATGGCGAAATTGACCGACAATTTGAAATATTTCATCCACAAAAAGATTTCGGAGGACTCTAATTGGGCCAACACCAAGATCATTTTGTCGGGCCACGAGGTGCCTGGGGAGGGGGAACACAAGATCATGGAGTATATTAGAACCATGAAGAACTTGCCGGACCACGACTCGAACGCCAGACACTGTATTTATGGGTTGGACGCCGATTTGATTATGTTGGGGTTGGTTAGTCACGAGCCTCATTTCTCGCTTTTAAGAGAAGAAGTGACGTTTGGGCCTCGTTCTAAGGCCAAATCTACCGATTTGAATGATCAAAAGTTCTTTTTGTTACATATCCCGTTGTTACGGGAGTATATTTCCTTGGAATTCCAGGATTTGGACTCGCAATTGAGCTTTGAGTACGATTTTGAACGGCTTTTGGATGATTTTATCTTGATTATGTATGTGATTGGGAATGATTTCTTACCGAATTTGCCCGATTTGTTCATCAACAAAGGTGCTTTCCCCTTATTAATTGAGACGTTCAAACAAACCATGAGAGATCTGGATGGGTATTTGAATGAAAATGGGACGATTAACTTGAGAAGATTACGGTTTTGGTTACGGAACTTATCTCAATTTGAATTAGAAAACTTTGAAAAAGCCGATGTGGATGTGGATTGGTTTAATAAGAAATTAGAAGATATCTCTATCACAGGAGAGAAAAAGAGAGAGAAATCGGGGAAATTATTGATTTTAAAGGAGGAAAAGAAGTTGGTAGGGTTTATTAAGCCGTGGTTAATGAATTTAATTAACTTGCAAGTGCCAGAGTTGATTCAATTGGAGTCTGAAGGCAAGTTAACCAACTTATTTTTAACTTATCCTAAAGAATTCCTTGAAAAACACTTTGGATTCTTAAAGAAACTCTGTGAAGAGTTGGGGTTATTAATAGTCCATTCCCAATCCAAAGATTCTTATTCGCTCAAATTTGATTTGGATGGGATTAACCCCCATGAAACTGAAGAAGAGTTCAGTGAAAGAATCAATTTGACCAAGAAGATCTTTAAGGAATACCAGTCTGCTAGTTTATACGACACCGAAGAAATGGTTCAGGAGTCTAAGGATGTTTACAACAAGAAGTTTATGGACTGGAAAGACGGGTATTATAAGGATAAACTCCATTTTTCCATCTACGACACCGAAGATATGGTGGAATTAACCAAACATTACGTCGAAGGGTTGCAATGGGTGTTATACTACTATTATAAAGGGTGTCCGTCGTGGAATTGGTACTATAAATACCATTATTCTCCCCGGATTTCCGATATTATCGTGGGGTTAGACGATTATATTGCCAAAAACGAGTCTATTACCTTTACCAAGTCCCAACCTTTCAAGCCGTTTGAACAATTGATGGCAGTGTTACCAGCCAGATCCAAGAACTTGATGCCTTTGGTGTATAGAACTTTGATGACGGACCCCCAGTCCCCCATCATTGATTTCTACCCCCACGAAGTCGATATCGATTTGAACGGGAAGACGGCCAGCTGGGAAGCGGTGGTGTTGTTGAGTTTTGTGGATGAAGCCAAGTTATTAGACGTTTTGAAGCCGGTAGAAGCCAAATTGGCGCCTTTTGAGACCAAAAGAAACAGCTTTGGCACCGATATTCAGTTCATTTTCAACCCTCAATTCGACCAGGTCTACCCTTCTCCTTTGCCTGGGTTCTTTAGTGAAATCGAACACGATAAGTGTATAGAAAGTGCTTATTTGTTACCTAAAGTGGAAGGAGAAATTAAGATTGAACTCCCTGCTAACGCCAAAGTGGGAAAAAACTTATTGGCCGGGTTCCCTACCTTAGCCACCTTACCATTTACTAGTGAGTTGGTATTAAATGAAACCAAGGTGTTCCAGAATGCCAGTCGGTCGGAATCTATGGTGTTAACTATGGGCAATGTCTGGCACGACTACTCGACCCAGCAGTTCCAGCAAAAGTTCCTTGGCCAGCTCGTGTACAGCAGATGGCCGTATCTTAGGGAGTCCAAGGTGGTAGAAGTTAACGACGGAGAGTTCAAATATGAGTTCAACAAAGGCAAAAAGTATACCAACGAGTTAGAACCAGCAGAAAGAAAAGACTACGAGGCTACCATTAGAAACCTTAACTCCACTTACCTCAGAACCAGAGCCGTCAAGTTGAAATGCTCTGCTTTTGTTAGAGTTGTGCCGGTGGACGGGTTAATTAGAAACCAAAAAGGAGCCTATGTCAAGACTTTTAGTAACATTGACGAGGTTTACCCCCTTGAGTTGATAGTAGAAGAAGTTGTTAACCAAGACGAACGGTTTAAACCTAGAGCCCCTAAACCTATTGACGAGGAGTTCCCGCTTAACTCCCAAGCCATTTTCTTAGGGGCTTTTGGGTACGGAGCCCCCAGTTTGGTGGTAGGATATTCTCCTGATAACATGAAACTTAACATCAAAGTTCATAAAATCGCTGTCGAAGACGACATCTACATTGGGAAACAACGGCGCGACATTGAAAAACGGGAAATCAAATACTATCCGTCCTACGACATTTGCAAACAAGTCAAGATCTCCCCCCTCTTTTTAAGTAAATTAACCAGTGGATTTATGATTGAAGATGACGTCAGTGCCCAAAAACGGAAGATTAACGTGGGGTTGGAGTTGAAGTTTGAAGGGAAACGATTGAAGGTGTTGGGGTATACGGAAAAAACCGGGAACTACTGGCAATATAGTCCTTGGGCTGTGAAGTTAATCACGGATTATAAGCAGAAATTCCCCCAAATCTTCAAACGGTTAATGGAAGTGGACAGTAAAGGGATTCCTAAGTTGAGTACTTTGGGAATTCCCGTGCCAGAAATCCATAAATTAAGAGACTGGCTCAAAGAAGTCAAGGGCAGCTTGCTCCAGGTGGGTTTAGAAACCCAATCTTTGACGAAATTCTCGTTTGCAGCCATTGAAAAAGAGTTGATTGACGCCGTGAACAGCGGAAAAGGTAACAAGTTCAGTAACAAAGACATCAAAGGCGTGCCTAAGGAAGCGGTGTTACGGCCTAACGAGAGTTACCAGCTTTTAAACACCCAGAAATTCGACCTTGGGGACAGAGTGGTGTATGTCCAAGACTTTGGGAAGGTTCCATTTCTTTCTAAAGGGACCGTAGTTTCTATTAATCCAATTGGTACCAAGATTGAATTAGGAGTGGTGTTTGACTATCCTTTGTTAAGTGGAAACCCTATGAATGGGAAGTTGAAAACTAACAGAGGTATGACCCTTGAGTCGTCTTTTGTGGTGAATTTGACTAATAAACAGTTGATTTATCACTCAAAAGCTTCGAAGAATAAGCCGGTGGTGGATACCAAGAAGATGATTAGTAAGATGAACCAATTGGAGTCCGCTAAAGAGATTGATAGTAATCATAAGCATGAGATTTTGAACTTGATTAACTCGAAGGTTAAGCCGGGAGATATCAAGGAGGATGGTGATGGGAATACTCAAGCTATTAAGCAGATTTACGGGCAGATTTACGGGAGTATTATGGGACAGGGCCAAGGGCCACCGCCAGGACCACCACAAGGATACCCTGGACCTGGCCAGCAGTTCCAGGGCCAGTTCCAGGGAGTTCCTACGGTGCCAGGGGTTCCAATTCCCCCACAATTCCAGAACGATGCCAATGGCCATGGACCTGGAGCCAATGGAAATGGAGCTGGCAGAGGCCGGGGCAGAGGTAGAGGAGGCAGAGGAAGAGGCCGTGGCCGTGGCCGTGGCCGGGCCCCGGGTCCAGGCCCAGCCGACTCGTCCTAGACCTGGCCATTCTACCGTTGTCTAGACCGTAGATTCAGAGAATATAGCAATATACTAGTGGTTGTATTTGTAGTGACAGTGTGAAGAAAGATGTAAAACTGTAGTGGAAAGTGTAGGGAATGTGATGAGACTGAGCCAGGAGATAAGCACCACTGGCTAGCACCACTGGCTAGCACCACTCGTACTAGCCTGGCACTAGCACTAGCACTGGCTAGCACTAGCACTGGCTAGCACTAGAACTAGCCCAAAGGCTGGGGATAAGAAAGGAGTTAAGACGAGGGGAAGTGCCAACAAAGGATACTGGCCAGGGAAGGGCTGGCAAGGAAAGAGAGTAAGGAGTTAAGAATTTTAGGGCCAAGCCAGGGCCATGCCAGGGCCAAAGCTGGTGCCAAAGCTGCTACCAGGACTGTGCAAGAGTGCAAGTAAGAGAATAGTATCAGATGTGTGTATTTACAAGAATCGATAGACATAGATATTGACACAATGTACTGTGTGGTATGTAGTATTGCGGTGCTAGCTAGGGCCAGTGCTAGGGCCAGTGGTGCTAACTTTAGGGCCGGTGGTGCTAGGGCCAGCAGTGCTAACTCTAGGGCCAGCAGTGCTAACTCTAGGGCCAGTGGTGCTAACTTTAGGGCCAGTTTAGCTCCAGTTGAGTATTTGTGGCAGCAGTTCAGTGGTTCTGGAACTAGCTAACTCAGATTGGCTGCCAGTGCCAGCTTGCCTGCCAGTGCCAGCTTGCCTGGCAGTGAATCTGACGATTCACTGGCCAGATCCCCACTCGGCCGGTCATACTTATCCTTCCCCACCTTCTTCTCCGGCAAGTTGACCAACCCCAAACTCTCCCAATCCGAATCTTCCATCAACTGATTATCCATTCTACACCTTAAATAACTCTTTGCTAAGATTCTACAATTGGGCGAGTTTTGGTTGTTTGTGTACTTCAAACACTTTAAGTAGTTGGTCATTTGGTCGGCACACTCGCCGTAGTGGTCGAGGGGGAACGACCCTCTTTCGGGTGGGGTTGGGGTCCAGGTTCTAAAGCTTCCACCAGGTGCTCCAGTAGCCATTTGTGATGAAGGGTGGTGTCATTTTCAAGGTGCTCATTGGGTGAGGTGTAGGTCATGTGACCGCAGGTCACGTGACCATTGGCCATTTTTTTTGCCAGGTTCAATCTCTTAACTCCAGTCCTAGTCCTAGTGCCAGTCCTAGTGCCAGTCCTAGTGCCAGTCCTAGTGCCAGTCCACTGGCACTAGGACTGGCACTGATTCATCCACGCCTTCCAGGCGTGGAAACCCTGGGGCATAGAACCCCGTACCCCACTTGGAATCGAATACGGCATAATTGAGGTGCGGCCTAGCCCCGGCCCACTCGTCCCAGCCACTGGTCCCATCCTAGGCCCACTGGTCCCATCCTAGCACCAGTCTTGTATGGCGGTTCCTAGATTTTCCGGTTCAACGGCATTACCCCTCAATGAGCATCTTAACACAGCACCACACCACACAATACATAGCCAATAGTTAGCACCGCCAGCACCAATAGCTAGTGGCTAGTGCCGGCAGTGCCAGCAGTGCCAGCAGTGCCGGCAGTACCGTGGCAGGTCCGTGCCAGGGGCACTATGGCCAGCACCAGCTCTCGCTAGCTCTCGCTAGCTCTGCGCTCGTGTGAAATTCAGATGATTCAGATGATTCACGGGCGAAGGGAAGAACATTTCACAAGAATTGACGAGCGAGCTTCGTAGCTAGCACGAGCGTAGCACCAGCGTAGCACTAGCACTTGGGCTAGTGCTACCACAAGACACCACAGTAGATAGAGTAGACAGTAGAGACAGTACAGTAGACAGTCCACCAACTGCCAGACCGCAGGGCTGGCAGTTGGTGGACCTAGCGACGGTCCCAGCCCTGCGGCCTGGTTCCGTCAGCGCTCGCTATTGGTTAACCCCGAACTATATAAATACGCGGCTTCCCACAAATCTCAACATCTCCACATCTCTCCAATCTCCCTCCAGCTCCACGCTACAATGTCAGATATAAAAGCAAGAGAGATCTTCCACCAGTTCGCTGCTGAGAACTCCTCCACCAAGGAGAAATACTTATCGCTCCCCCAATTCACCACCATTCTTTCCCCCTTTCCTTGTGATATTCCTAAACAATCTTATTCCATTTTATACTTATTAGCGGACACTAACAATAAAGGGTATGTTAATGAAGCAGATTTTGTGAAATTCATCGACACCTTGAACCAGACCGACGGGGAGTTCAAGTTGATCTATAACTTGTTGTCTGACTTTAAGTCTTCCATTAACTATAACGATTGTTTAAACATTTTAAACCAATTGAATAAAGCTATAGACCCCAGTTATCAACAGAAAAAGTTTAAGATTAATTGGTCTTATTTCAACCAGTTCTTTGAACCGTCGGGCCAGATCTCCTATAACGATTTCATTACTTTAATTAACAACTTGCCGCTTACAAAGTTGATAGGATCGTTTGAATTGATGACTAAAGGTGGGGTGATTACTTCCCCCGATTTAATTAGTCTTTTGACCCAGAACTTGAACCATAAGTTGTCTACCAACTTGAAGAACAATTTATCCACTTTGCCCGAGTTTTTCAACAAATCCACCTTCACGTTTTCGGATGTATTGTTTATTTATAATTGTTTTAGTAAGATTGATTTGATTAATGAAGTGATTGCTAACACTCCTGCTAACAACACCAAGGAGAAAAATGACATTTTAATTAATAAAATGGCGTTATATGACCATTTGAAAGATCCGTTGTTGAAATCGTCTAATTTCAAACCAGTTTCTATCAATGAATTGAATTTATTATTTTATTTGATTAATAAAGAAGAAGAAACCGTTTCAAGAAGAGATTTGATTAATTTCTTGAACCCAAATTATAATAATAATATCAACACTTTATACTCGATTTTCGAGCACCCAGCTGCTATTCCAACTCAAAAGGATAACTTTTCCTTATGGCCGATTTTCGACTCGCTTTATTCGTTTTTCTTGGGGTCAATTGCTGGGTGTATTGGTGCTACGGTAGTTTACCCTATTGATTTAGTTAAAACTAGAATGCAAGCTCAAAAACATAAAGCGTTGTATGATAATTCTATGGATTGTTTTAAGAAAATCATTAAAAACGAAGGGTTAAAAGGTTTATATTCTGGGTTAGCTGCTCAATTAGTAGGAGTGGCTCCAGAAAAAGCCATTAAATTGACGGTTAACGATTTGGTAAGAGGAATTGGTACGGATGACCTTGGGAAAATTACTATGCCTTGGGAAATCATTGCTGGGTCTTCTGCTGGGGCTTGTCAGGTGATTTTCACCAATCCTTTGGAAATTGTTAAAATTAGATTACAAATGCAAGGAGGTCAAAAGGCTAAAGTGTTAGCCCCAGGAGAAATTCCTCTTAAAAAATTGACTGCTGGTCAAATCATTAAACAATTAGGTGTAAAGGGGTTATATAAGGGAGCTTCTGCTTGTTTATTAAGAGATGTGCCATTTTCGGCCATTTATTTCCCTACTTATGCCAACATTAAAAAGTATGTGTTTAATTTCGATCCGGATGATGTTAATAAAAAACACAATTTAAATACATTTGAATTATTAATTAGTGGGGCTATGGCTGGGGCTCCAGCTGCTTTTTTCACTACTCCGGCTGATGTGATTAAAACTAGATTACAAATGGAAAGAAAGTCTGGGGATGTCAAATACACGGGAATTGCTCAAGCGTTCGGGACTATTATGAAAAATGAAGGATTTAGTGCTTTCTTTAAAGGTTCTTTGGCTAGAGTGTTCAGATCTTCCCCTCAATTTGGTTTCACTTTAGCTTCTTATGAATTATTACAAAAATTATTCCCCTTAAATCCTCCCAACACAAAATCTTCCAACTTTAAAACCATTACTGGGTACCCAGGAGTTTATGGGTTAAGCAATGATCAAGTTTATAATAATGAAACGGGAAGAATCATGTATTTAAACCAAGGAAGTTTATTAAGATCCAATGGATTAATCAATGAAACTAACCAAGATCATAATAATGAATTGGTTAAAATCCCTACCGATTACGTTTATAAATCTCAAGATGCCATTAAGATTTTATTAGACATTGACTATAAATTTGGGAACTTTAATTACCAAAGTTATTTGAACTTTATTGGAAAGTAACTTTAGTTTGATTTATTGTCTGAGATATAGAAGTATAGATAAGTAGATCGGGACTAATTGTATTATGTACTGGAACTATATAGTGTATTATGTACATTGAGAATGACTAGCGCTAATGCCTGTGTCGTTTTTTCAGGGCCTTGCCTGGAGTCTAAATCCGAATCGGGCTCGGGTTTAGACGCGCGCGTCAACGGGGCTCAAACACAGCGTCTGGGGAATGCAACTTTATTTACGAATTGCCATTTTGGGCTAAACCCGAGAATTTACAGGTTAGGTTCGGGAACTAAAAAACCTATCCTATATTCTATAACCTATGCTAGCATATAAACCTAATGTATAGCTTTTGCTATAGCCTCTGGTATTAGATATGTCCTACTCTCAAATATGACCTAACGGTCATATTTGGGGTCATATTGCTCATATCTGATACACATTAAAATAATTCGTATTATCTGAATTCTTAAAGTTAATTAACAAATAATTCTCCGTCAACCGTATAAGCCCATTTATCTTCTGATTTAACTGGTTCAACACTATATGTTTCGTAGTAAAGTTATTAAGATTCACCACCAAAAGACTATTATTGGTTTGGTTTATCACGAGATTATTCTTTAATGTCACTAAAGAAAACTGGTTGATATTATCGTTAATTATATCGTAATCCATTAAGCACTCAAACTCTTGTTTTTCAGTGTTAAAGTTGATAATAAACACCTTTTTATAACTTACTACCACCACTTTAAAGAAGGTAAGTACCTTATAACTTCGGAAGTTTTTGATGATTTCAGGGAATTTGTAGCTGAACTTTTTGTTTGTGTCAAGGTTTAGGATTAAAAGGGTTTTGAAGCTGGAGATGAAGAGATGGGATTGGATTTTGGTGATTTGGGAGATTTTGTCGAGCTTGACCGAGCGGTCGAATTTGAATTTGATGATGTCTTGATAAAAGCGTAGGCCTCCTGGGACCAAAGGGACCAGGTTTTGCCCCAGCCCTAGACCTGTCCCTGGCTCTCGTCCCAGCTGCCCTGGTCCCAGCCCCGCTCCCTCCGGTCGCAGGTACTGAAACTTTATCAAATAAATAATCCCCAAATTCGTCCCCAATACCAAAAACTCATCCACAAACCGACTAAACGTAATAAAAAACCGTTTATGATTCTTCAACACCACCGGCCTATACTCATACCGTCCCTCCACCACCTCCACCACCTTCATCCCAAACAAATGGTAAAGATCTTTCTTGATTTCCCCATCCGGAAGGTTATTAATAAACTGATAAAGCACCGTCGTTTTATCTACTTTAACGAGCCGGCCGTTGAGCTTGGTGATGACGTTTAGGCGGACAAAGTTCTGGTAGATTTGGGGATTATCAAGGTCACTTTCACTGATAAAGTTGTAAAAAATGAGGTTTTGGTGGGTGGTTATGGTAAGGTATTCGAATGGGAGGAGGTTTAGTTTGGAGATTAGGTCCATGAGGGGAAGGTGGAGAAGTTCTAGGGGGATTATGGCCAGATCCAGGGCCGGCAGGCTCTGGGTCTGGGCTGCCTGGCCAGCGCTAGCTGGGCTGCCGTGGCCCTGGAATTGGCCTGGTGAGCTCTGGCTAGCACCAGGGCTAGACCCAGGCCGGCCAGACGCTCCCTGCCCACCCTGGCTGGCGCCAGGCTGGAGCATTCGGCCTATATCCACCGCCATAAAGTTCCGAAACTGATCCGTAACTATCACATATATCCCCCCATTCATACTAAATTTATGCCACATCTTCGCCTCCAAGCCCCCGTAGTACGCCCACGTGACGATTTTAGGGTGGCCTAGTCGTTCAAACTCCATTAGCGTGTGGTTGGACCGGGTAAGGCCAAGTTTGACGTTGGTGAGGGAGCATTTGAGGTAAAGGAGTTTGAATTTGATTGCTTGGGCACCAGAAGTGCCAGTGCCACCGCTACCAGTGCCCCCGGCGCTGGTAGCACCACCAGCACTAGCACCACCAGCACTCTCCCTAGCATTGGGACTAGCCCTGGAATTGGACCTAGCCCTGGAATTGGACCTAGCCGCTCCGCTAGAACTAGTATTGGACCTAGCCCCAGCTCCGCTGGACCTAGCTCCAATTTCCTTCCGTCGTTCCATCCTGGCCACCTCGTTATTATGGTACGCCGAGTTCACGTCGCCGTTGGTGATCTTGAAGTACCGCCGCCGGGCTTCGTCGTAGTAATACCCTGGGATGTTCATAAGGAATCATTCGCGATGCTCAATTATCAAAACTACACAAACAGACGACAAACATCCTTACCCCACGCTTAGCTCAATGGGTCGCCTAGCTCTGGAGCTGGGCCGGCACTGGGCCTAGCCTGGCCCTTCCTGGCCCTACTCTACTACCACTGCTCTACTTCTCGAATATAATTACTATGTACAATCAATTCTATGTACAATCAATTCTACGTACGATCAATTCTACGTACGATGAATTGTCTATGGATTCTAGGCGTGCTAGAACTGACACAGTACTAGCCGGCACTATCCGGCACTAGACGGTGCTAGATTGTACTAGACGGTGCTAGATGGTACTAGACGTGGTTTCTCATGTCTAGTCAGCGCAGCTGTTAGTTACTCCAGTGCTGTTTAGTGCCTAGTGCTGTCTAAGGAGACTCTGGTAGTATATGGGACCGTGGACCTACTGGAACATGGCTTGGGCCTAGCGGTCGGTCTAGGGCCTGCCTAGCCCGCCTAACGGCGGTCTAGTCAGCATCAATTTCATAATCCTCCTCCACCACCTTCGTCGTTTCATTTCTCTTCCGTAGTACCAACCGTTCAAACCCATTCCCCCGATCAATCCCATCCCACAACACCCCCGCCTTAATTCCAAACCGGTTCGGCCCATTGATCCCGTTTCTGTACTCCAATTGGTCCATTCCTGCCCTTCCTCTCATCGGATCCTCTACTCCAGTCCGAGCTTTTAAGGTCTCATTATACGCTTTATCGTCTTTGCCAGCAGTGAAAGATTTAGAACTTCTAGAAGGTTCTGTCACGGGATTTAGAACCAACTGGGATGATTTGGTGCTAGCTTTCATTGTGGTGATGTCCACCTTTTTTCCGCTAAGGTCTCTGAACACCGTTTCATTGGACACTGAGTCTTTAGACACTGGCTCGACTGCTGACTCTTTGGACAGTGACTCTTTGCTCAAGGGTGGTGACCCTTGTGGTGACCCTTGTGACCCTTCCCCCACCCTTTTGAACCCCTTAAACAGACTATCCACCTGTGGAGCCTCTAGCTTCTCATCTTCTAGCTTCTCATCTTCTAGCTCATCGCTCACTATTACACTCTTCTTCTTGGACTTTTTCTTGTCTTTGTACTTCGAGAGATACGCTTGCATCCTTGCTACTGTGCTGATAGTATGCGGATTGTGTAGTAGTGTGGTGGTGTGGTGATACTGTGGTGATACTTTGATGTTGATACTGTTACAGTGTATTATTCTATTTATTCGCGGTCTCAGGCCAGGCAGGGCCAAGACGGCCTAGCAGGCCAAGTTGGGCCTAGCACGGCCTAGCACGGCCTAGCTATCGCTAGTCCAGGTCCAGTCCAGGCTCACGCCTGGCCTCGTCCTAACCTATTCAACTGATTATGCAACTGTGCCAAACTATCACACAACTCCATAAACAAATTAAACTGGATCTTAATCGTCTCAAAGATATTCATAAAGTTCCCAAACCCCTCATTACAACTGATTTCAAGGTTTTGTAACGTCATATTAAACTCTTTAATTAACTCTTCATAGTTATTAATCGTAGCATAGTATTGCTTGATTTTCTTTGCAAAAAACTCATTAAGTTGGGAGGATGATGAAAGTTTGGTCCCCGGTATTGAAAGCTGTAAAATCAATTGTAACATCTTATTAATATCTTCTGTCAATTCGTTATTTAATTCTTTTAAATTAATGAGGTTTTGAGAATCGAATTTCAACGCTTGTTTGGTGGATTTTAACTTGATATAAAGGTAGTTTATGTCTTTGGGAATGGTTTTGATGAGCTCATCATGTTGCTTGAGGTTGTTTTGGAGGTTGGTGGCAATTAAATGTTGTTGGTTGATGTATTTATCAAACTCTTGAAGCTCCCGTTTGATGGGTTCGGGTAAATCCCCGACTCGGGTCATGGAATTGATGGGTATTTGGTTGTTAGGATTGAAGAGGGAGCCATTGCCCCCTTGGTTATTTCCAGCCTGGTTATTTCCAAGCCCTCCCTGGTTATTTCCAAATAAGCCTCCACCAGTGCCATTGTTTCCCTGGTTGGCTCCAAATAACCCGGTATTTGTGCTGGTATTTGTGTTTGTGTTTGTGTTCCCAAATAAACCCCCACTTTGGGCGGGTTTGGCCCCAAATAACCCTCCACTGGTGTTATTGTTTTGGTTACTAGACCCAAAAAGGCCCCCACTCTGGCCTCCACTGGTGTTGTTGTTCCCAAACAATCCCCCACCAGTATTTGTGTTTGTGTTTGTGTTTGTGTTGTTGTTACCGAATAATCCTCCACTGGGAGCAGGGGCAGGGGCAGAGGCAGAGGAAGAATTGTTTCCAAAAAGGCCACCAGAACTTTGGTTACCTCCGCCGAAAAGACTATTGTTAGCCCGCTTGGCCCCAAACATCCCTCCATCTGAGCCACCGGCGCTGGCAGTGGCGCCAGTGGCGCCAGTGGCGCCAGTGTTGCCAAAGCCTGTAGAATTGGTATTGTTATTACTGCCAAATAACCCACCAGAGGTGCCTCCGGTGCCACTGGCGGCATTCCCACCAAATAAGCCACCGCCCGTACTATTTTGGGCCGTAGAATTATTATTCCCCCCGCCAAATAACCCACCCGATCCACTGGTACCAGAACCAGCAGGATTGGTGTTACTTCCTCCAAAAAGACCCCCAGTTTGGCCAGGGGGTTTGGCACCAAATAAACCGCCGGTTCCTGAATTATTGGTGTTGTTTCCAAACAAGCCGCCGCTACCGCCAGCACTGCTACCGCCAGCCCCCGCTTGGGGAGCGCTACCGAACAAACCACCAGAGTTTGTTGATCCAAACATGTTATAGTAAGAATTTTCACAATGTTTACGCGCGATATCAAATAGCTGCTACAGAACCACAATAGCGCTAACACAACAGCACCGTTCCACCGTACCACGACACCGTGCTACAATTGGCCTGTAGCTGGAACGATATTCAATAGCTGGCACGATATTCAGTAGCCGGACCATAGAGGAGATAAGAGATCAAACAAAAAACCAAAAGAGTTAAGACACAGAAGAGACCCATATATATAGGACGCGATACATCAGATGGACTTCAAAACCCTCCTAAGTCAATTGGACCAGAAGTACGCGGCCCTCGAGGCAGAGAACCTCGCCCTTAAGCAGCAGCTCGCCGCCCAAACCAAACAGTACGAGCACATGTTGGTACAAAACAAAAAGGCGTTTAAAGTGCAACACAAAAAGTATATCCTAAAGTATGAGGAGAAGATCAAACAGTTGAAGAGGCGACCTTTGGGGAAGAAGCCAGAGAATGAGATGAACCAGAGTGTGAGAGCGTTCAGTCCAAATTTCAAGAGCCCAACGAAGAAACTAGAACCAATAGAACCAATAGAACTGCTAGAGAGAGAACTGGCACGAGAACTGGCACGAGAATTAGAGCCATTGGCACGAGAATTGGAACCACTAGAGAGAGAACGGGAACGGGCCCTGGGGGCCGTTCCAAAAGAGTGTGTAGGGGATGACAACGACGACTTTATCCCCACCCAATACTCCTCAGACGACAGCCTTCCCAGTCTTGACAATAAAACTCCCCTCCACCAACGACAAAAACTCAACGAATACTATATCAAAAAGTTTCAGGATCCCGAATACAAAATCGACTTGACCACCAATCCCATCACCCAAACCAAATGGCTAGTATCTGATTTCAAATCGGTTCAAACCATCGACGATACCCCACCCTTCTTTTTCTTCAAAGACAATACGTCCCAAGAAGATCAAATCAAACAAGAATACTATGAGAACAATCAACGACAAATGGTAACCAAATGTCTCAGGGACACATTGGCAGGGGAGAACCAATTTGGGTACGACATTCTAAATGCATATGTGAACGCCAATCGGTATTATCAGCTGCAGCAATAGCTGTAGCTGCAGTAGCTGCAACCATTGCAGTAGCTGCAAGTATAAGTACCCCTTTACCCTGAAACAGGTTTAAACCTGTTTCATCAGGACATAAAACCCTAAGTAACAAATGTACTACAAATAATGGACCAGTAATCTCAGTAGTACAAGTAAACCTGTAAAGGCCCATGCCGTATATATAAGCAAGGATCTGGAAAAATCGGATGCCAAATTGGGAATCCTGAATCGTGTTGGGATAATTAGGAAAAAAGAAACAAACAATAGACTCCCACTAAGAATAGGGACAATATCCAACTGATAATCCAGACCTACACTACCAGTAAAAGTTTAATGCGGGCTTCTTTTCAGATGGACAGAGATGTACAGCCTTAGGGAAACAGCAACCAGGGACAAACCAAGGACCCAGGGACGAAGGGCCAGGGACGACGGGCCCTGCCTAAGAGACCAAAGGGGATTTAAGGTGGACACCAGGGAGGATTCAGAGGAATACTACTGAACAGCACATGTCAAATACAACATCATAAACCCTTCCAATGTGAATCACTGTGGGTTCCAGTAATTTAGATGCATTGGGATACCCCCAACCTGCAAATCCTGGAACCGAGACTAGAAAATAATCCCATATACTGAAAAAAAACAAACGAGCCTAATGCCATAGCCAGGAAGGAGGCGAACAGTACCATGAGACGGGAATGATGTTGTGTCAACAGAGCCAGAGCCCTTAAACAAATAACTAAATGGAACCGCAACGCCATTTCAACCGTACAATCCCATACCAAACCCCTATTGTAGTGGATATTACTGAAAGGTAAGGCAAATATGGTTACAGTAGTTGTAACCTAGTGCCCCAGGTTACCGGTTACCACAGGTTTCTTTTTATTGGGCGCATACCGTAGTTCCCAAACTCAATCAGCAACTCCAACAAACTTTTAGTTAAAAATGGAGCGATGGTAGAACATCTTCAAATCAGGAAACGAAAAAGGAGTTGCGATAACCTGTAATATTTTGATTGCACAGAGGTGTCTCTGCAGGTATCATGCCATAAGAAACTGAAACCATTGATTTACTGACAAGAGCATGACAAGAGCAAAAAAGAAGGACCAAGAGCACAAGGGCACAAGGACAGACAGAGCACCACAAGAGACACAGCCATATACCAATAATTGACTGGGCCACCCCATTCTAACTCCATACTTAAGAGGACCATCCTATCTCCTGCCACCAAGGTATCCTGCCACCAACCATCAGTCCAATTACTCCAATCCCGTATCAGGCTCTGATACCAGGATCCTGATATCAGGATCCTATGATCCATATCAGGAATTCATTGTCCCAGTTGGCCGGTTTGCAGGTTGTGGTGCGTTTTGTGTTCAGTTTTGAGAATCTAGAATTTTGGCATCCATTTCTTCCACACTAATCTGTAAACTTATCCCGTTAACTAAGGCCATTTATTTTTAAAGCTCGTGTAATTTAAAAAAAAAAAAAAATTAAGATACACCTTTCTTAATTTGACAAATGTATTTATAAAGTTTGTAATCCAAAATTTGGAAAAATTATTCCCATTTTTCACTTCCTTAACTTTTGGCCTTATTGTTATACTAGATCATTGAACTAGACATTGTACTACTAGATCATTGTACTACTAGATCATTGTACTAGACCCTGTTACTGCCTTCTGCTTGGTACTGTGATCAGATCAATGAATTAGTATGGACCGGATCCAATTTCAACCTGATATCGACGCCAATTCCGACAGATTGGATTATAAGATGGAGTATGATCTGTATTTAACGCCTAGGGCTAGTGCCGTAGGCACTGGTCCTGGTGCTATTTCTGGCACTATTTCTGGCCCTAGTGCCGCAGGCACTGGTGCTATTTCTGGTTCCAATGGTATTTCTACTGGTCCTATTTCTGGTCCTATTTCTACTGATACTATTTATAATGGAACTAGTGCTGGAACTATTTATAATGGTGCTAATGGAACTAGTGCTGGTACTGGCCCTGGCTCTAATATGCCCCTTGCTAGCGCCTCCGGCCCTAGCCATGGCCCTAGCCATGGCAGTGGCTTTAGCGAATCTAGGACCGCTGAGGTAGGTTCGGAAGTTACATCTGAGGCATTGTCTGGTCCTCACACGACCGACTCCAGAATGAACATTCCTTCCCAACACCACCAACAATTATCGATCCACTCCGTAAACTCCATCATTGAACCCGTGACTCCTCCCTCCGTGTCCTCTGCCTCGTCCACGGTCCCCCTGGAAATCGATAAAGACTACCTTGCTTCCCTCAACAAAATCCCCTTGTCGCAATTGAAATCAGACATTCTCAGACTTTCCAAAGACCAATATGGGTGCCGGTTTCTTCAAAAAAGAATGGATGAAAACTTGATTGCTAACTACTCCGTTCGGTATAACAACTTTGAAATCATTTTCGAGGAGATTTACCTCAATTTATATGAATTGATCATTGATCCATTTGGAAACTATTTGATCCAGAAACTTATCAAATATTGTTCCAATGAAAATTTGAATTTGATGTTGGAGATTTTGCAGTCGAATTTGTTCCAAATCTCCATTAACCAGCACGGGACTAGAGCGTTACAAAAAATCATTGATAGTTTGAATTCTGATTACCAATTAGAATTACTTACCAATGGGTTGAAACCATTTATTATTGAATTAATTAAAGATTTGAACGGAAATCACGTGATTCAAAAGATTTTAAATAAGTTTCAACCTTTACAATGTCAATTCATTTATGATTCGATTTTAAATGATTTGTTTACAGTTGCTACTCATAAACATGGGTGTTGCGTGTTACAGAAATGTCTTAACCATGTGACCACCCACCAATTGAATCAATTTATTAATGAAATCTTGAATGATTATAACTTTAACAAGTTAATTAATGATCAGTTTGGGAATTATGTGTTACAATACTTAATTTCTATCAATAACTATCAAATCCACTATAAATTCTACTTAAATTTAGTGAAATTTAACTTGGTGAATTATTGTAACCTTAAGTTCTCCTCCAATGTCATTGAGAAATATATCAAAAATTGCTATAATAATGAATACGCTCACAATGAAATCAATATCAATTTTATTAACTTGAAATTCGAATTGGTATACCATATCTTGAAGAATCCTAATAGTTTAAACAAATTAATCAATGATCCATTTGGTAATTATGTGATTCAAACCTTGATTGATCATTTGTCTCATCCTAGCTTGGATTATTCTTCTTTGAAACCTAAAAACTTGTACCTTTTACTTAACCCTTTACCTGGTAATAATGAAATGATAAAGTATGAGATTGTTAATATTTATTTCCAAAATTGTAAAATTGTTAGTTCTTTTGGTAAAAGAATCCAACTGAAAATTTCCTTGGTTTTAAGTAATAATAATCCTCATACTAATTTCCCCAACCAGGGATTTAATTTTGCATCGAGTACCTTGAGTACTTCGCCTAACGTTAATGTCAATGATAACGCTAATGTCCATTTAAACGATGTCAATACTATCAATCCTAATGTCCCCATGATGAATTCTTTGAATTTTGGTTCTAATTATTCCATGCCTTCCCATTCTCATTCTTATTCCCATTCCAGTACTAATTCCAATGTGAATCATTCCAATTCGAATTCAATTAGTTCGCTTAATTCCAGATCAAATTCGTATCCGAGTGTTCACTCTCGGTCCAATTCTTTGCAATTACCACAATTCAATCCGAATTATGTGTTTGATGGGGTTTCGAATGTATCAAATAATATGAACAATTTACATTTGAATACCCCGAGCTATTATCCCACCCCAACTGCCAACGCTTACCCTACCATGCCAGGCCCTAGTGCTCCTATGAACAACACTAGTGGCCCTGGTCCTTTAAATGGCGGTACTGGCGCTTCTGGTGCCAATGGAATGAATGGCTCTGGCCCTGGTTTGAACCAAAACTACCTTAAAACACCTCAAGTGTTCTCAAATGCTCCCTATAACGATTACGTTCATGATAACTTGAACTACTTTAGATAAGACTTAAAAATAGAGTGTGTAATGTTATGTGCTATTAATATAAATATCATTAAGATGGTGCTACTGGTACTAGAAATAGTAGATCTAGTACTAGACTCGGCCGGCCTACTTCTTCCTCTTTGCCTTATCCCAAGCACTCGTATTCCTTCTCTTCCTACTAGTAGTATCATTAAGATCCCTAGTATTATTAAACATCGACCAATCTTCTCCCCCAAACGTATTTTGCATGTCTCTTCTCTTTTGAGACTTATCCTTCTTGGTCATAGTAGTAGGCAATCTAGTAAAGTTCTCCTCTTCATATCTTTGAACTTGAGCTTCTCTTTGTCTTTCTTGACTGGTTTTCACACTTCTTCCATGGTTAACAATGTTAGCACCAATAGATTTATCTTCCATTGGAAGGTCACTAGATTCTCTTAAATATTCTTCCATACTTTGTAATTTCTGGTTAGGTCTCTTGGACCCAGTAGTGGCAGTAGGTGGAGCCATGGCAGAGATTTTAGGTGGTTTATATGTGTCTTCTGGTTCTTCGGTGGTGCTACTCTTCTTCATTGGTTTTTTGATCAAAGACGAAGCGTCTGGTCTGTAAGATAATTCGTCTTCACTTTCCTCACTAGAATCACTTTCACCCCCACTTTCTTCTCCTTCTTCTTCATTTTTCTCATATCTTTCATCATTCTTAGCCTCGTAGTCCCCCACCATCTTATTATAACTCCTTACCATCTTATCCAACTGATACGTCAACTTTTTCTCGAGGGGTTTGATTCCTCTGTCAAGAGTTACTCTTTGAGTGATGGCACTTTCTATTAAAGCGTCTCTGGCCTCTGGCTCGGCTTTGTCGCCCGTTCTTTGGACCTGGGCCAATATTATCATCACCACATTATGGAGATATGCTAACATCGATTGGTTTTTCAATTCCAATAACGAAACATCTTCTAGTTTATGGTTTCCTTCTGCGAGAACTGCCTTGATGAGCTCTGGGTGGTCTTCCCTAACTCCTTCAAGAAGTTTCTGTATGCTATCGTTTGTCCCGTCAAGGGAGGTTATCATCTGTTCTAACAACTTATCCATCTTGCTATCTATCCACTATCTATCCCACTATCTATCCCACTATCTATCCACTATATCTTAATGTGTTCTCAGTAATGAAAATAAAATATCACTATATGCGATGGCATCTCATCGCGAAAAAATTTAATACTACTACTCACTCCACGATGCCTCAAAACGAATATATCGAACAGCACATCAAGAGAAACGGGAGACGGTTGGATTATGAAGAGAAGAAGAGAAAGCGGGAGGCCAGAGAAAGTCACCGGGTGGCTAAAGACGCCCATACCTTAAAGGGTTGGAAAGGGAAACAATTTGCTAAGAAACGTCATAATGAAAAAGTTGCTATGAAGAAGAAGATCAAGGCTCATCAAGAAGCTAAAGTCAAAGGTCCATCGACTCCAGCAGAAGAAAATGGTGAAGCTTTACCAACCTATTTATTGGATCGTCAAACCGATAACTCTGCCAAAGCCATTAGTTCTTCTATTAAACAAAAAAGATTAGAGAAAGCCGATAAGTTTAGTGTTCCATTACCTAAAGTTAAGGGGATTTCTGAAGAAGAAACATTTAAAGTGGTGAAGACCGGGAAGAAGAATAATAAGGCTTGGAAGAGAATGATCACAAAACATACTTTTGTAGGAGAAGGGTTTACTAGAAAACCAGTGAAATATGAAAGAATCATTAGACCTGCTGCTTTAAGACAAAAGAAGGCTAATGTTACTCATCCAGAATTAAAAGTGACGGTGTTCTTACCGATTTTAGGGGTGAAGAAGAACCCCCAATCTCCAACGTATACTCAATTAGGAGTATTAACTAAGGGGACGATTATTGAAGTAAATGTATCGGAATTAGGATTGGTTACTGCTGGAGGGAAAGTTGTATGGGGGAAGTATGCTCAGATCACAAATGAACCTGATAGAGACGGGTGTGTGAATGCTGTTTTGTTAGTGTAGATGAATTACGGTTGTTTGGCATTTAATATATATGAAATAGTACGTAGCTAGGCCCGGAGGGGCTAGCTCTACCTCTGGTTAGTACTGGCTAGTGCCAGTGTACGCGAACCATATTATATTTTTACATACTAGTACATAGACTGTGTCAGTTGCTGTGGATGTGGAGACACTCTTTAGTAAACACTATTGATACTTCGTATCAATAGTTAATCTAGTAACTCCACATCAAACACATCCGAACACAACATCTCCGTCTTCCCTATACTCCTCAACCCACAATTAATTATCAACTTCCCATTCTCTCTCACCGGTTCCCATTGACTATTATACAATTTAGACCCAATCAAAAAACATAACCCACTGATATTCTGTTTATTAGTAATCTTTGAAAGAATTGAACAATATTTCACCACCACTTCATGAGGTGTAGCCCCATCCATTCGATAGAACTTATCAATATAATACCCATTATGCAGATTATCCTTTCTTAAATTCGTTAAAAACTCTTGTCTTATTCTCAGTAAATATTCATACCCTGATTCAGCACATAAATCCTCGAGTTTATCATAATTCAACAGAAAAATATTATCTTGAATTTCATTATATCTAATTGATTCAACTCCAGCTGATAAATAGATATAACTCCATAACGATTGCATCACTAAACTCATGGCAAACATCCCATCGAAATAATCTTTATTAGGACTCCAGATCCCTTCTCTTCCCTCTTCTGGGTCCAATAATGTCTCCCAAAGAAATATAAAACAATGAACAATGGCTTTTAAATTCACAAGATCATTGGTAGCAATGTCTTGACTAAAGTTTTTGATCCACATGTTCAGTAACTTTCTTTCTACTACATTTCGATCTTTGATACTGATATCCACGTTCTGATTGGCAGGAGACCCACAGAAAATCGAGATATCATAAGTGTTAAGATCTGGCAACGCTACAATCTGAGCAATATGATAGATTGGGAACTTACAAGTTGATATTCCCCCGTCAATGAACCTTCGTGATTCTCGATTCAATTGAACATGCTTGCAAGATTCTCCAATACTTAAGCCAAAGTTATCAAGAGAAACACTGATGATATGTTTCCAAGTCTGAAAATTAGCATTTGTTTGTAAGGTTATCAACGATAATGAGTTTTGTAATTCAAACTGTTGCATCTGATACATTATAGATAATAACCCGCCAAAAAGAATTTTCTTCATGAACGGAGTTATTTTCAACCCCAAAGGAGCACTATTCTTCCCACTCTTTAAAAGCCGTTTGACAATGTTCAAAAAGCTTTCATTGGGGTTAACTTTCGACTCTTTATCAACGACTTTTCTCTGTTTCTTAAGAATCTTATAAAACGAGCCGTTGACGTCAGTGGCTTCCCAAAGCACATCATCACACGGCAATTTCATGAGTTGTAATTGGTGGAACGAGATCACCGGGTTATGTCTAAACTTGACATAATCTGCTATATCCAAGTAAAACGTCATGAACGTGACTCTTCTCATGGACTCAGACTCGACCCATTTATTAAAAAGTTCAGAATCATCTTTATTGGTTTCTTGTTTGATTTCTTCGTCTTCTCCTTCACTAGAGTTCCCCGAAGTGGCCTGCTTGTTACCACCAGCAGGGTTCCCTCCTAGCACGGGAGACCGTCTCATCAATTGGACCGTAGTACTATGGTGAACATGAGCTCTTTCGTGCATGGTTCTCAGAAGAAAGTTCTTTTCACTCCATTCCAATAAATTCAAACTCTGTAACACCCATAATCTTACTGGCGACTTGAACCCATCATGTTGGAATATAGCAAACCGAAGTGGGGTAGCAATAGCTAAAGCTAGTTTATACTCAGAAGATTTCGACCGAGGCTGGCTCAAATGGTCAGGGTTATCGGGCAGGGTGGAGTAATTACACCCAATCAAAATCATTGAAAGGAGTAATAACGGCTCGGTATCATGAGTTTTGAAGGAGTTCTTGTGTAAGATATTGAATTGTGGGTGGAACACTAACCAATATACCGATAAGTAGTATGAAAACCGGTCTTCTATCAACACTTTCTCTTGGAAAATCAGCTCCACAAAGCTCCGTTGAAGGGCTGGTAACGCCACAAACAATTGGTGTAAGATAGTCTTATCAATATATATGTGTTTGTTAGGAGCTACGTTGAACCTGGACCCATATTCGTGGAGTTTTCGCTGGACATTGGTGTTGGAGGGGCTGAATACGTCCGGGGCCAGTTTGGGAGTAGGGTTAGACTCGTTACTGTTGGTAGGAGACGTTAGGGAGACAGAAGACGGTAAGCTGAAATTGAATTTATCGTCTAATTTGATAGACCCAACGTCGCCGGGGGGGTAAAGGTGTTGCTGGTGAAGCTGGTGGTAGTTGCGTAGTAGGACTTCGTCTAGGGGATTTGATTCTGAGTGGAAGACATTACTATCTGCTAGGTCGTAAGCTCTGAGGTCACCTAAGCCGGGAGTTACTGGGACCAGGCCACCAGTTCCAGCTCCTGGGGCTCCAGCTCCTGGTGGTATCAGACTACCTTGTGGTGCTGGTTCTGGTGCTGGTGCTGCCCCTGGGTTAGTCTCGAACAAATCCTGGGGAAGTGCCTCTACCTTGGGCCCATTTAGCGAGAGCTCATTAGGCGAGGAATCATTAAACAACCACGAGAGGATATCGTTCTGGCTCTGCATCACGTTATATCCTCCGACTCCCATGGGGCTTTGGTTAAGACTTCTATTTGGTTTTAGTCGTTCTTGTTTGGCCGTACTAGGTCCATTTCCATTGCCAGTACCATTGCCAGTGCCATTTCCAGTGCCATTGGGTCCATTTCCATTGGGTCCATTTCCATTGGGTCCACTTCCATTGGGGCCATTTGGGCGACCGTGCCCATTAGGTCGAGTAAACGTCCTATCATTAGACTCAGCAGCGTGGATCAAATTGGAGATCTGAAGCGGAGAGTCTACCGACCCACTAGGATAATCTACCGTGTCTCGACCCATTGCTTCCTGGTTTGGTGCCAGATCTGGTCCCATTGGCTCCTGGTCTGGTCCCAGGCCTGGGACCAGCCCTTCCAGTACCAGCGAAACACTCGACCAATTAATCCTCGTATGATTATTACTAGCATGTCGTCTCATGTGCCGGTCCCGTAAGTCTCGCCGGACAAACGTCTTATTACACTTCCGCTTCCCCACCCCCACGATATCCATCACAAACTCACACTCAAACAACACCTTGGGCCGATGGTTCAAATGGTGTCGGGCTAGATGGTCAGTTCTCGAAAAGATCTTATTACAATCAGGACACGGGAACGTTCCCAAGTTTCGTTTCTTGCGCTTTTTGTCACTGGTGTCGGGGGACGATGGGTCCATGGCTGACTCCGTCGACTCCACCGACTCCGGTTCCACCGGTTCCACCGACTCCATGGGCTCTGGTTTGGCCTGCTCCATCTCTGTCATGGTTTGAAGATTTCCCCACCAAATTCAAATCGCGAAGTAGAGCCAGGCCGCTAGGCCCTGGCTCTGCTACCCATGGACCTAGCTCTGCTTAGCTCTAGCTCCATGGCCCTAGCTCCATGGCCCTAGCTCCAGGTCCATACTCTAAATCTCTGTTGCTACTAGTTGTATATCGCCTGTCTATCTATATATCTCTGGCCTCTATCCTCTGGCCAGGCCTCTATTTCTCGTTAACGTAGCACTAGCTAGTGCTACGGTAGTACGGTTCTCTATAGCTTAGCACTACTTTAGCACTAGCTTAGCACTATCTGGCCCTAGCTTAGCACTAGCTTAGCACTACTTTAGCACTAGCTTAGCACTAGCTTAGCACTATCTGGCCCTAGCTCTCACTAGCCAGCTCACTAGCTTCGCTAGTTCGCTACGCTAACCGGCTCCCTCCCATCAAACACCCTCACCCCCACATCCTCATCAAACTTAATCTTCACCTCCAACCTCTCCCCCCCATCCTCATACTCACTAACATACCGCCGATTAATCTCCTCCAAACTCTCTTCCTCTTCATCTATCCCATACCCATAACTCCCATAGTTAAGAATATTCATTTGCCCATAATAGTGCCGAAACTTGGCCAAATTCATAAAGAATCCCGTGTTAATTAGCGTGTTTCGGTAATTAGCCACCACATCTTCTGGCTCTCGATAAACCGACTCCATATAATCCACAAAGAAGCTTTCATCATAAATCTCATAACTTTCGGGGTCAAATTTCCAGATCTTTAAGAATAAGTCAAACCATTTGGGGTTTGATAACTCAGCCCATTGCTCCCCTTTTGCCTCCCCTTTGTTTGGCTCTGATTTGTTGGGCTGTTTGATTTCTAACTCCTTGATTGGCTCTCTGGTACTCAACCCATGAGTCACTTCATCGAGAAACCGTTCTCGGTGCTTGGTTAAGTAACAATCGGTATAGAAAAGCTGAATAAGTCGGGCTAAGGCCGTTCGAACGTCTTTTCTGATGGGCCGGCTCGGCTTTAGCCGGAGGTTTATAAAGTCATTGTGACACATGATTCCATTGATGGTGTAATTGGCCACATCTTCTTCAACGGTTTGAAGGTTTAGGACTTCGGCAATGAGTTGGTTGAGACGGAGCCGGGTGTCGTTGTATTCCGCTTGTTTGGTCTGGTTGATGGACTTAAGGACCCCACACTTTACAGGGTCTCCTTGATTTGGCTTTGTGCCTGGCTCTCCTTGATCTAGCTTTGTGTCTGACTCTAGGGTCCTATTTGACTCTGTTGACTCTTTGTCCATTGATTGGGTGGTTTTTGACTCTAGAGGGGTCTTGTAAGACCCCTCCTTGTCGATTCCCTCCATATCATCTTCCAGAGGACTCGGACTCTGATTACTAAACAAAGAAGCTTCAGGACTTGAAACCGGACTTGAAACAGAACTTGACTCCTCAAACTCTTCACTCATCCAAGCATTGTATATCTCCGGGTACTTTTCTAGCTCCTTCATGGGCCGGGCTGGGTCCATAGCGTACCACCGTACGGCCGAAGCCACCGACTGTCTTACCGAAACTCTGGTTTCTTTGAGCATCACCAGATTATTCTGGTTTAGGGGGAACCTGGAACTAACGGGGGTTTTATTGGATATTTTGGTGCTGGGCCTCGTACTGGTCCTGGCCCTAGCACTGGTACTAGTCGTACTACGACTAGTCATACTTGATAGGTCCATGTTATGCTCTAAAGCATTGGGCTGCTAAGGAGAAATTGAGTTTCGCGATAGGAAAGTATAAGGCCGCCGATGCCTCAGGCCGACTGGCCCATGCCGAGTTATTAGAGTTATGGTATTATTGCTATGGGCTACGGTACTAGAACTGGGTCGGTGGTAGAACTGTGCCGATACTACGGTTCTATTACTGGGTCGGTGCTACGGTACTCATACTGTGTCATGGCTATTTGGTGATACTGTA
This sequence comes from Yamadazyma atlantica, assembly GCA_030561325.1. Classification (NCBI taxonomy): domain Eukaryota; kingdom Fungi; phylum Ascomycota; class Pichiomycetes; order Serinales; family Debaryomycetaceae; genus Yamadazyma; species Yamadazyma atlantica. The sequence goes on from JAKTXA010000001.1 coordinate 582,170, forward strand.
GTATTGGCTATATTGCATGTCTACACATATACTGGCATTGATCTCAGTCACTATGGCATCAACGCTCCAGTTTGGTGGTATCTTAGGTTACATATTGATCATGTGACCCTGTGAGCTCTGTGGAGCTCTCTGGAGTTCTTTCTCTTTGGGGCTCTAACCTTCTTCTCTGTTCTCTCTGAAGCTCTCTCTCTCTGGAGCTTTCTCTCTCTGGAGTTCTCTCTGGAGATCTGGTTCTCTGTGGTTCTGTAGGGTCTAGGGGTTTGTTGGCAGGGGCCTATTCATCTGCAGATGGGGGCCGGGAATAGGGATGTTGTCTCCCATTCCCTCGTCTTGTCCGTTCAGGCCCTCCTCTCCCCGCCGACCATACCCAGGTATTCCTATTAGACCTAGTAGCAGTCTCAGTACTTTCACTATTAGTATCTTCAATAGTATTTGCCAGATTAGGCTCATCAGCTCCTCTGTTAACCGTAAAATAATGAGCTCCCTCGGAAGGAGAAGTAGAATCTGAACTCATAAAATCAGAACTTGAACTAGAAGTACTATTCCGTCTAGTATTAAGTCGACGAGTATGAGTGCCATTTTCAGGAGGATTATTAGCAGTATTAGTATCATTTTGAGGGCTAGGATCAAATATATCCGTCTCCGTAGGTCTTCCCTCCCGTTGATTGAAATGTCTAGGTCTTTCACTTCGAATACTAAAACTTCGACTGCCTCCAACCGGAATCAGATTATGAAAATCAGGGATTGGGAACTTCCCTGGTAATACCAAATTAGGTTCTCTTACACCAACAGGGTGCCAATTGTTCCCTGGGAGCGTATAAGTAGGCGATGCAAAGCTTTGGTTCATAGAAGAATCAGTTAAGGGGGTAATAGAAGGATTAAATGGTCTTCTAAACGGATTAAACACATCGGTGGAATTATTCATCAAGTGATCTAGAGCCTGGGTTGACTGATTGAAATTACACACCATATTTCGTTGTAATCTTTCAGCTTTTAACTGTTTAGGATCTTTCTCCTTCAATTCCTCTACTTCTTTCCGACACAAGGGACAACTAACATTATTCTTTAACCATTCAATAATACAACTTTTGCCAAAAACATGGTTACAATTGGGCATTTTCACGGGAACATGCCCGGCATTTTTGATCAACTCTTCCTGAGACTCTTTTTTACTTCTTTCTTTCACTATATCGTTATACCCGGGCAAAAGATCTTCTTTGGTAGGAGGTTCCAAAGTGTGGATATTTCTTTGAGGAAACCGAGAATAATTGATCCCTCCTTGGTCAATAGGAAAGAAAAACGACGGATCGTTAAACTGGCTTGATTGTTTGGCCGAGAGCACCAGGCCAGACGTTTTCGCCATTTTTTCAGCAAACTTCTCTTGTTCTTGTAGTAGTTGTAGCCGTCTTTTGCCAGCACCAGTTTCGGGGTCTACCCTGACGTTCTGGGCCGGATCCACCAGTTTATGGCGATGTTGCGCCATCTCAAGGTCATAGCCGTCGTAACATATCGGACAATCCTTGGAATCAATCAGATACGGATCCACATCTTGTAACGAAGCAATAGCTTCTTCCGAAGCCACTTTCTTCTTACTTCTGATCCCCGTGGCGTTCAAGGCCCGATCCAACATATCTCTGAGCCAGGTGGGCAAGTCGTTGGACCCGTTGTTGGCGTCGATGTCGATATCGATCATCGTAGCCCCTAAGAAGTTCGGAGGGTCCATGATATTAGTATGTGTGTGTAATCGTGTGTAATCGTGATTGTATTTGTGCGAGTCTCACTACTCACTATATACTATGTGCTCACTATGGCTCTCACTATGGCTCTCACACTGTAGACTATACTGTACACTATGGCTACACTATGGCTACTACTGGATATTATGAGCTACTACTAGACTGTACTAACCTCTATATTATATACACTACAAATACTGAGCCCGAAGCTGTGACACCATGGCCTGCTTATCTGGTTCCAAAGACGGAATTTGTTCCTGGGGAATTGTCAACACTTGGGCTATTAAATCCGCTTGGTCTGGGGCCATTACTGCCAATTTTTGTTGGGTAGATACCGGTAAGAACGGCCATTTGGACCCCGGGGGTGGGGTGGCATTGGTGTTCGGTAGTGGCATGTTTTGCTGGTTATAATTCATGTTCTGATGTCCCATTTGCGGAGTGGTTTCTAATTGTGGGGCACTCATGGCATCTTTAATAACTTCATTATCAATAAATCCCATGAGAAGCAATGCTTGGGCCGCAGACGTGGCCAAATGTGGGGATAATTGAAACACATCGGGAGCTCTATTGGCATTAGGACCCGATAATACCGATTTCAAATTAGAAATTAATTCGATTAATTGAGCAGGTGGGATTTGGCTGAGGTTTTCACTGATTTTGTCGGGAGTGGTGAAGGGAAGGGTGGGGGGTTGGGGCAAGTTTCTGCTGCCTACCCCTTGGTTTCCATTGGCTGGTCCTGGTCCCATTGGTCCTTGACCCATTTGGCCCATAGGATTTTGATTCATATTATTCATATTATTCATATTATTCATCCGAGGATTCATGGGCAAATTGGGCATATTTTGCATTGGCATGTTAGGCATTGGCATGTTTGGCATGTTTGGCATAGGAGGTCCTTGTCCCATGCCGATATTGCTCATCATCTCTGGCGGAAGTTGAACATTACTAGGCATATAAGCAGTATTAGGCTGTATCACCAGCTTCAATCCGGCCGGACCGCCTGACTTCAACCCTTCCTTCGATAACTCCGCCCGTAACCGTTTTCTATTTGATCCTGACGTCACTTGAACTTGTCCTAATAACCTTACTCCTCTAGCAGCGTCTTCTGGAGTTCTGTATTCCACAAAACAGTATCCTTTATTCTTCCCGGCGTAATCATATCCCATACGAACATCCATCACGCTTCCCGACCAACATACCACGGACCGGACGTTATTTTCATCCCATTCGAATGGTATCAGCCCGACATAAAGCACAGTGGAGTTGGGAGCACTATTGTTGGATCCTCCTCTTCTCGACATTTTTAGACGATCTGGTGGTTTTTTCTACCACGGTATTGTACAAGATTAGTTTTCTGTTTGGTGTGGTCTCTGGGATTGACCTATTGTGATCTATGTTGGGGTAGCGGTGGTAACAGTGCTTTTGTGTGCTGTGTTAATATCAGATGAGTACTGGTATACTAGTTTGGTGTCGATTTTTCGCGGGTCGTGCGAGGGCGGATTTGCTCCCATAGTTAAGGTCCATAGTTAACACATAGTTAACATTCCAATAGTTAACACATAGTTAACCCATACTTACCCACAGTTAACTGTTTATAGTTTCATGCTACAGTTTCAATTATTCTACTTGTACCATAGTTATGTGGAGAATGTACAGGATACCGTAGATTCTTCATCCTTAGCTAAACTTGAACTCTATATTGAATCATGGCAACTAACCCCAAGGCATTAGACTAAGTCCTACCGTATCGAATCATATAAACTCATATATTATCTCGTATCATATATATCACTATCATTAACTGTGTTTGGTACAAAAAGTCACTAAACCCTTACTATGGCAAACTTACCAGACTCCTACTATGGCAAAGCTGGGTCAAAATGTACTGGCTGCGAAAAATGAAATTTTGCAACCAAAATACCTAAGACTCCTGATAACTAACTCTAGCCTTTTCAAATTCCTGTTCAAACTTGACAGTTCCATCCTCTGGATCATGGATTCCAGCGTGCATGTAGGGAGTGTTCCTTGCAATTCCAACCACTTTCCAAGGTTGCATCACTGGAGTTTTGGTGAAGATTAAATCCATTTCTTCTAGAGATCTTCCTCGAGTCTCAGGATAAAACACATACAACACAGGGATGATTAGAAAGTTAATAGCAGCAAAAATCGTATAAGTAAAAGGCCCTATGGATTCAAAGCACACGGGAGTGATCATCACCACCAAAAAATTGGAAATCCAATTACAAGCCGTAGAAATAGCTGCCGCTGGAGCTCTTATTTCCAAGGAAGTCAATTCAGGTGGTAAAAGCCACATATCTGCTAGAAACGCAATAGAAAAGAAGGTATTAAAACAGAATAAGAACACGGCTGCCACTATAGGTGCCCCCTCATGATGCCCACCCCATTCCTCGTCAGAATAGTATGTTGAAACCGTCAACACAACCATACACAAACACTGTCCAATAGCACCAGTTAACAATAAAGGTCTTCTGCCCCATTTGTCTATAAATAGCAACGGAAGTAAAGAGGCTAGAAAGTTCTCTAGTCCATTACAAGCAGCCAAAATCCGAGATTCCAACGGGGCTAATCCAATATACTGTTCGAAAATCGTGCCTGAATAATACGTAATCAAATTAACTCCACACAATTGTTGAATCAACTGAGCCCAGCCTGCTAAGCAAAGTCTATGGAAATGGCGTTTCTTGCCCTGAGAGAATAACCGTGATACCGAAAACTGGTCTGCTCCTAAAGCCAGTTCCATTTCAATGGCTTTTTTGATTTCATTCACTTGTTCTGTAATAACAATATCGTTAGCTGGAGCGTCTTCTAAAGCAGAAAACACAATTCTAGCTTCATGTTCTCTCCCTTTTCTCAATAACCACCGAGGAGATTCGGGAAGTTTTAGTATAAACGGCATGATAAATAATGGAAACATACACTGGAAAGCTATAGGAAACCTCCATGCCACCGACTCGTACGGGGTTAAGTTTCTGGTGAAATAAAACGCAAAATCGACCCAATAAGATAACCCAATGCCAAACGCAATGGAAGCCCCTTGAATACAAATCAATTTGCCTCTTCTTTCCGGTCTGGCGATTTCGGCTTGCCAAACCGGGACAGTAGCAGTAATAAACCCATTTCCAAGTCCTGTGACCACTCTAGCTACTATTAAATGCTCTACGTGATAAGCACACGCTTGTAAAGCTCCTCCAATAGTAATAATTACACATCCTACAAACACAATTTTCACTCTCCCGTATTTATCACCAAAATACATCGTGGATAACGCCGAAACCATACACCCAATCTCATAGATTCCAATAACCATTCCTTGGTAGGCGGATCTAGAATAGCCAAAGTCGACAGTATCCATTTGCGGAAACCTCTTTCTGAAGTTTTCAAGGGTTAGTAAGGACCCCATTACTCCTTGATCATAGCCAAAGAGGGTGAATCCTACCGAGCAAAGAAGGGCAACTGCTGCCGAGAGCTTCTTTCCTTTCCAGCCAAGGAATTGGTAAATGGTCGTATCGTCTACTGTGTCGTCTTTAACTGTGTCTGACATCTTAGAGACAATTACAGAGAAGAGAATCTGCAGACAGAATATCTACAGACAGAGAATCTCCACCTATTTATACACATCTATTATAGGGGAGACAAGATGACTGCTGTCTCTGTTACTATCTTTCTTAGTCTATGATGTAATAGGCCAGTCATTGCAGAGCCAGCCCGAAGTGGGGTATTTTGTGGGGGCTGTCAAAGTTTATCCCTGCGCAAGTGACAGGTCCGATAACGCCGAGCCGGCTATAGTAGCCAAATAGCAACTGCCGCAAAGTATAGAGACTTTGATCGGTTACAAAATGTTAGTACCAGTACTACTGACAGTAGTGTCAGTAGTGTCAGTAGTGTTAGTGTATAGTACAATAGTGTATAGTACAATAGTATAGTCAGTAGACCGCGGTAGGAGCACGGGCACAGATCGTACCAGAGCTAGGGCCACTAATACCAGAGCTAGTACCAGAGCCAGTACCACTGGTACTAGAGCTAGGACCGCGATCTGCCCGTTAGATGCCCGGCCCGTAGGATTTAAAATCAGCAGCAACTGTTGCATATATAAACCAGGCTTCGCATCAATTGTTTTAACGTTTAAACATTTCAATACGCTAACAGTCTGTTACTGTGTTACTTGGTGTTACACGGGTGGTGCTGGGAACTCATTGCATTAGATTCATATCTTTATAGACAATATTAGACAATATTAGACAACATTAAACAGTATTAGACAGTATTAGACAGCATTTAAGATGAGAGTGTTCTCTTTTGATCCGGAGCGTTTTAGTAAAACAGAAATTATCATAGGAGGAATCCGAGTATTTGTGTATAATACGGAAAACTTGCATGGGTATTTAAAGAACTTCGATTCCAAAGAACCTTCCACTCTGGAGATTCCTATTAATATGCTTTATTTATTACATGGGAGAAGTAATGATTCCACCCATACCGAATCATTTGGGTATAAGATTGCCGAACGGTACTATGCCAATAAAGCCAAAGTGGATATTCCTCTTGTGTTTGTGACGTTTGATGCTAGAAACCATGGGCCTAGAATGGTCAGTGAAAAGAAGAATTTAACTTGGAAAGAAGGTAATAATACTCACGGGGAAGATATTTTATCTATCATTGACGGGACGGTATTAGATTTGAAGTTGATTATGGATTACTTACCGATATATTTGAATTTGGAATTAAATGTTCCTAATTTAAAACAATTCAATTTCAAATTTAATAATATCATTAGTGGGTACTCTATGGGAGGCCATACTACCTTCAGATTTGCTTCTAGATTCCCTGAATTGGTGAGTATTATTAACCCAGTAGTTGGTTCAAGTGATTTATCGTCTTTATTAATTGATAGATTGTTACAAACTCCTGCTAGTGGTATCAAGAGATTCCTTCAAGAATATGATGAAATTGGGTTTGGGTTTAATAATAAAGTGTTATATCCTAAAGTGTTCCATGAATATTTGAAAGTGACGGATGATGCGATCTTTGAACAGTTTCCTTTTAGTAGTATAAAGATGTTTGCTTCCTTTGATGCTAAACCGGATTCGTTGGTGCCTTATTCGTACTCAAAGACGTTTTGTGAGATGTATAAGGTGAATAATCCCGATACAGAGATATATGTTCAAGATGGGGTGGACCATGATGTGACGATCGAGATGTTGAACAACTTTACTGATTGGTTACTTAAGCATATGTAACAAAGGTCACCACTTAATTAAATGTAGCACAGGTCACCACTTATTTAAATCCATACAATCATAATACACATTTACATACAATTACACAATTACATACACAATTACATACACAATTACATACAATTAGACAACTACACAATCCACTAACAATCAGTAACAATCAGAATATCACGTAGTCTCTGTCTTATACTTGTCTGTGTCTGTCCCTTAGTTACTAGTGTCTAACAGACTGCTCACGTGCCGCTTCTGATAGACATCGCGACTCCTATTAATTTCATATATCTCAAAGTATCACCAGCCCCAACCACAACCACGCAATAGTAGCAGACAATTGGACAATCCTTGCACGATGATGAAGAACTCGCTCAGCGCCGGCATCCACCCCGGAATGTACGGCAACTATAACTATATGGACGACGGAGACTCTTCCATTACCAGTTCCAGCAAGTATAGTCAAATCCACAAAGATGCCACTGACCAAGTTAACTACATTTCTTTCAACCAGGACAACACGTGTGTGGCCATCGGGTTGAACTCAGGCTACAAGGTGTTCAATTGCAACCCCACTTTTGGCAAATGCTACCAATACGTCAAAAATGAACCCATTGGACTCGTGGAAATGCTATATAATACCAGTTTAATGGTGATAATAGGCTTGGGAGAAGAGTTGGGGTCGTCCCCCCGGAAACTTAAGCTTGTCAACTCCAAGAAGAACTCCACTATTTGTGATTTGATCTTTCCTTCTACTATATTAAACATTAAATTAAGTAAGAAGACTTTGGTGGTATTATTAGCTACGCAAATCTATATTTATGATATCACCAGTTTAAGATTACTTCATACCATTGAAACCAGTGCCAATCCCCATGGGTTGTGTGCGTTTGCCAATAATGACTTGACTAATAACTCCAATACGTTTCTAGCGTATCCTTCCCCACCTAAAACCATGACCCATGATTCGTTATTGGTAACAGGGATTAATACTAATGGCGGGAATAATTCGGTCCAGAATAACATTCAATCCGTTAGTAATAGTCCCAATCGAGTAGGGGATGTGATTATTTTTAATACCACCACTCTTCAGCCCCTTTCGGTGATAGAAGCTCATAAATCTCATTTGGCCGCGTTAACCCTTTCAAATGATGGGAACCTTTTAGGGACCGCTTCTGATAAGGGAACTATAATACGAGTGTTTAATGTCATGACAGGAGTTAAATTGTTTCAATTCAGAAGAGGTACTTATCCTACCAAGATTTTTTCCTTGAAATTTAGTAATGATAATAAGTATATCATTGTCACTAGTTCGAGTGGAACCGTGCACATCTTTCGGTTGGGAGAGGAAGAGGCACTTCAGAATAAGCATAAGAATAAGAAGAAGAGGAAGGTTAAGGTTCCGGTGATTAATGAAGATACTATTAAAGAGGAGAATGAGGAGGATATAAGTGATAGTGTAGAAGTTGCAAGGGATAATGACGAGGGGGCAGAGGAAGGGGCGGATGAGGGGGCAGAGGAAGGGGCGGAAGATGATAATGAGGATGACGATGAAATCAGAGACGACGGGGATGATAGTGATGCAGAAGATGAAGATGAACTCGATGAAGATCAAGAGGTTGAAGCGGTGAATAAGCAAAGAAAGTTATCCCAAGGGTCGACTGGTTCATTCACCAGCATCAACAGTGGTCTTTCAAATGAAGATATTCCCTCTATGAACAATGGCAACAATCCCAATAAAACTGAGCCTATCATTGACCAAACCAGATTATCAGTAGCCAGAATCATCAGAAGATCATCCCAAACTTTAGGGAGGAAAGCCGCTCAAAAAATGGGGGATTTCTTACCATCAAGATTCTCCTCGATTCTAGAACCTACCCGACATTTTGCCTCTATTAAGATCAATAGTGTGGGGAAAGATGTCAAGTCTATTGCTGCCATGCATGATGAAATCCAAGAAGATTTGGTGCCTCAACAATACCTCACAAAGAATAAAGATAAAGACCAGAATAGTCGGAGTCCAGAGATTGAAATTGATAAGTCGAAGGATTTATTAAACTTGAGATTATTACATATTAATGTGGTGACGTCAGAGGGGATTTCGTATACTTATGGGTTGGATCCTGAGAGGGGAGGTGATTGTATACTATTACACCAATACTCGTTATTAGACTAGCCTAGGGTCTAGTCTATGTAGATTAATATAAGATGTATGATAAGTGCGAGTCGTGAAAATCGCTAAACCCGTCAAATGATCACGTGAAGAGTAGTGTTACTAGTGCTACTAGTGTCTAATGTGTTTATATTGGTAGTGACTAGTAGCAACATAGTACTAAACCCACCAGTCAATTTACAATTTCATTCCATAATATATCACACGCTATGTTGCAGCCTTAGCGAGGGCTTTGGCTGCAGCCATTAAGTCCGGTGGTCGTGTGCGGGCAGATATCTAGCACTAGAAGTAACTAGAGAATTCAGGCACCAGAAATTAGGGAAAGTGGCTAGGACTATGGTGCTATGAGAGTGGCTAGAAGTATTGTGCTATGAGAGTGGTAATAGCTCCACCAGCACTTCAATTAATAATACAATTGAACATTGTCACTCAGTACACCATTACCAGAGCAGCTGCTAATATTGTGGGGTTAAAAAATTCACAGGATGGTGCGCAGTGATACCCGAAGGCCGTCAATATATATATATTGCACCCCCGCCACTCAATTATTCTTTATTGATCTTACTAGTATTACGATTAAGATTAATATAAGTAACAGAATTATTTAAGATGTCACCAAGTGCCGAAGTTAAATCCAATGCCAGCACTTCTAGTGCCCTGACTGCTCAAACTGCTGGTAGTACTATTAAGAAATCAGCTGCTAAAGCTGATATCATTAAAGATAATGCTAGTTCCAACACTTTATCTAACCCATTAAAATATACTGAAGTGGAAGAAATTCCTAAAAGAGTCAAACATTTGGTCAATTCTTTCCATGAAGAACATAAATTACATTCTATTCAAGCTAGAATGAATAGTTTAAGAAACATTTATTTTGCTATGAAAGATAATGAAGATTTGATTTGTGAGGCTTTAGAAAGAGATTTCCATAGAGCTCCTTTTGAAACCAAAGCTTTGGAAATGTGTCCTCTTTTAAATGAAATCTTACACACCATTTCTAGTTTGTATAAATGGTCTAGACCAGAACCACTTCATGATTTAACTATTAATGTGGCTACTCAACCTTGTTATATTGAAAGAATTCCCTTTGGAACTGTGTTGGTGATTGCTCCTTTCAATTATCCTTTATTATTATCAGTTTCTTCCCTTATTGCTGCTATTTCTGGGGGGAATAACGTGGTGTTGAAATTACCTGAATCCACCCCTCATTTCTCTCAATTGTTGACAGAAATCTTGACTGATGCTTTGGACCCAGATACTTTCTTTGTGGTCAATGGGGCTATCCCGGAAACCACCGCCGTGTTGGATCAAAAATTCGATAAGATTATGTATACTGGTTCCACTGTTGTAGGTAAAATTATTGCCAAAAAAGCTGCTGAAACTTTAACTCCGGTTATATTGGAATTGGGAGGGAAATCTCCTGGTTTCGTGTTGGATGACGTTAGAGATAAAGATCTTGATACTGTGGCTACAAGAATTTTGTGGGGTAAGTTTTCTAATGCTGGTCAAACTTGTGTGGCTATTGATTATCTTTTAGTGGCCGATTCGGTTAAGCCAAAATTAATTGAAGCTTTACTTAGACAAGTGGAAAACTTATACCCAGGAATCAATCCTGAAACTGAAAACACCCACATGATCCATGATAGAGCCTTTAATACTTTGGTTAAAACCATTAAAGAAACTGATGGACAAATTATCTATGGAGGAGAAACTGATCCAAAATCTAGATATATTGCTCCTACTATTATTGATAATGTTAAGTTTACTGACTCTACTATGAGACAAGAACTTTTCGGACCAATTTTACCTATTATCAGTTATTCTGATTTGAATTCTACCTTGAAACAAGTGATTCAATCTCATGATAATCCTTTGGCTCAATATATTTTCACTAGTGGATCTTCTTCTAGAACCAAAAACCCTCAAATTGATTTGATTTTAACTTATCTTAGATCCGGTGGTACTGTTATTAATGATACTTTGATTCATGTTGGTTTACCTAATGCTCCATTTGGAGGTATTGGGAATTCTGGTACTGGGGCTTATCATGGATATTATTCTTTCAGAGCTTTTACTCACGAAAGAACTACCATTGAACAAGCTTTATGGAATGAATTTACTTTGAAATCTCGTTATCCTCCTTTCAATGATAAACATGCTGATCTTATCAAGACCTCTTTGGCTCCTCAAAGAGAATGGTTTGGTAGACAAGGAGATGTTAAAGTCACGGGTCCTTCTACTCTTTATAACATTTATAATGGGATTGCTACTGTGGCCGTCCTTGGTTATAAATTTGTCGCCGCCCGTACTAGTTAAACGTCAGACTGTTATCCGGTTAGTATTCGGGGTTTCCGACTGTTATTCATCCAGACTGTTGATTAGTTAGGGTTTGTAATTGTTTATATATGTCCTTGACTTTCATTTACCTGAACGAGGGACCTTGTGCCTGGCCCAGGTCCTGTAGTGTTCTTACTTGTAACACCCTTCCTAAGCCCAGTCCTGTACCTTAACTGCTGCAAAATTTAAAATCCATACGGATACTAATTGAAGTCCCCGAAGTCCTTCGTGGACTCCAGGACCCAAGGATCACCTTTAGTGCCACATTAAGACCACATTAAAGACCATAGGGTTTCAGGCATCATTTCAGCTCATCACTCCACTCCATCATCACTAAACCATATCTGTATCAGGTTAGCATGTAAATTAATTGCTCTATTTCGTCATTGTCTCACTTAGTCCCCCACGCCTGAAATCACTTTAAAGTTTAAAACCACGCAACCAATAATGTCCCACAAAGCACCCAAATAAGGTACCCGCTGGGTTTGACCAATCACGTCTAACACTCTACGACAATTCGTGTCCCATTAACCAGTGCTCAGGTTTATTTGGACCCCGCTGGCCATGTGACACGCTGTAATTGAGATGTCATATAGTCTCCACAGTATTTCTTCCCCAGATTGTCTGAGGGTCGACATTGTTATCACGTAGATAATGGGTGTCACCTTAACCCATGTACCCCACTTCTATCTCCGGCCCCGCCATTATCGCCGTTCCAGGATCGCCGTACATCTTTTATCTCTACTCTGCTGCCTTTCGTCTGGAGGGTCCATGGCTTTGGAATCGCGATTGGGGTTTGCTGCAAATTAACTTTATGGGGGATAATACTGTAAACTTTATTGGTTCTTGGCGATGGTAGCGTGGAAAGAATAGGCGGCCAAAACAATAACCAATGAATGTCAACCATGTGCGTCGAGTAATCGGGAATGTGTCATAACGATTGTCAGGCCATGTGTCAAGGCTCTTGGGTGCATCGAGAATGCCATCACAATTCATTTGAGAACGGTAGAGATCTGGGGTTACAGAGACAGGTTTGGGGTCAGAAGGGTCAGAAGTTAGAGGTTCAAGCCAGAAGTTAGGGCAAAAGCTAGCACCAGAAGTTAGGGGTGAGATTAGGGCCCAGGGCCCCAGGCGGCCAAACGCAAAATAAATAGATGTTTTATGATGGCATTCTAGACGGGGTTTTGAAAACGACAATCAGATAATCCTCCCGACGGTTGCTCAGTAGTGTAAAGTTCGGGAGGCATTAGTAAAGATTGCAAGCAGTTTACGAATTTAAACTTAACTTTCGCCATGAATTAGAAGGTTTCATGGAAGTTTATATTGACTAGAGTTTATGTTTTGTCAATAGAAGTCTGTTTGCGACTTCAACTTTATGTGTGGAACAACTTTATTAGTACTGGTGATGGTTATGACAGTCGGTTAAGTTCGTGAATTACCATTAGGGTTATTAGACAATGAATAGTTTAATTGAGGTTTCCTGTTTCTTCCAGCGGCTTACCTCGTTAGGCGAAGTCTCCAGATATGAGCCTATTTGTCGTAAAATGTGTGTGTCTGATTGAAATTTGTTCTCCTCAGTTAACAGACTTTGGTTTGGCTCATGCTAGTAGGTCCTATTGTTCTGTGCTAACAGTTCCTATTGTTCAAATGGTTCCTCCCCACTCGGACTTACAAATCTCCACACTTGGTCATGTCAATTGCATCAAATATCTCACCACCACCAATACCATACCCTTTTCCCACGTTCATTATCATCATTTGAGTTTCGTTTACTGATACAAATTAGCTTCAACCGTTTCACGTCTCTAACAAGTAACTGATTAACCATATTCAATTAAACTTCGTATTATTTATTTATCCTTCGGATTTACGCCAGAGGTTTTTGACTGCAAATGATTGCAAAAACGCAATTGTTTCAAAATTGGCCCATGCCTTTGGGCCATGGCTCTGAAACACACCCCTCCCCAATTGTCTATAAATACCCAGCAATTTTGCCGTCATTTTGATCCTGAATCATCAAACAATGTTAGGAAGATTTATAACTTTATTCCTCTTGTTCACTTTATCTTTGGCAGGTCCATTGACCCTCACCCCTCCAAGTAAAGATGATTTCTATAATCCACCATACAATTATGAAAAAGCTAAGCTTGGTGATATCTTAAAGGTCAGGAACCCCCCAGGAAAAATTAGAAGTCTTTACTTCCCAGTTAACATTAAAAATACCTGGCAACTTTTGGTGAGATCTGAAGATGCTTTAGGTAACCCTAACGCCGTGGTTACTACTGTGTTTGAACCATATAACGGGAACAGTTTTAGACTTCTTTCATACCAAGTTGCTGAAGATGCTGTGAATCTTGATTGTTCTCCTTCTTATGTCTGGCAAGATGGTGGTACCATTGGAACCATTCCTAATCAATTTGAAATGTTTTTAATCCAAGCTGCTTTGGACCAAGGGTTCTATGTCCAATCTCCAGATTATGAAGGTCCTATTTCTGCTTTCTCTGCTGGTAGACTTGCAGGTATTTCCACCATTAATACCATTAGAGCTGTGTTACAATCCAAAGATATCACCAATGTTGAACCAGACGCTGAAGTCGTCTTATGGGGATACTCTGGTGGAAGTTTCCCTGCTTCTTGGGCTGCTGGTTTAGCACCAAAATATGCCCCAGATATCAAAGCTAATTTGAAGGGTGCTGCCTTTGGAGGTTGGGTTACTAACATTACTGCCGTGGCTGAACAACTTGAAGGAACTGTGTTTGCTGGGTTTGTGGCTTCTGCAATTAAAGGGTTAAGTAACCAATATACTGACTTACAAGGGTTTGTTAAAGAAAACGTCAGATCTTATAAATACAATTACTTTGAAAGTATTGAAGATGTTTGTATTGTTGGATCCATTGTTAAATTCCTTTTCGCCCATCTTTTCACTGGACCATTCAGATTTGTTGAAGATGGATGGGCCATTTTCCAAGATCAAGTCGTCAAGGATGCCATTAATCCAAACATTTTAGGGACTGAAGAAAATAAAGATGTTAAGCCAGAAATTCCTCTTTTCGTGTACCAAGCCAAATTAGATGAAGTGGTTCCTTATGAACATACTGAAAGAGTGTTTAACAAATGGTGTGGACAAGGAATGGAATCATTTGAATTCACTACTTCTATCACCAGTGGACACATTTCTGAAGCCGTTGAAGGGGCTGGAGCTGCTCTTGGATGGATCAGTAGTATTTTCAATGGGTCTACTCCTATCCAAGGATGTGTTAGAACCGACAGACTCAACTCTCTTTTCCATCCTGAAACTTTTGGTGGAATTGTTGACGTTTTGAAAGCTGCTTTCAAGAATATCTTTGGTGTTGAGCTTGGTCCTGATGACTCAAAGATGATGCTTGCATTCTTGGGCAAACAAGGGGTTAATGTTGATGCCCAAAAGAAGAAGAACAACAGTTAGACGACTGTTGACAGTTAGACTGGTAACAGTAACTGTTTGTGACTTTGTACCATTGTTCTATTACGTATCTGTGTTTATTAAATGTATGCTTTTAAATGAAACTTAGGTGGAGGTAAGGAGAAGATAAGAAGATAAGCTAGAAGGTGCGCATGTCGCGCAAATGTCGCGCTACGCGAATTCAAATCATGATTGCCACTAAACAGTCTCTAACGTTTTACACTAAAGTATTTCAGTAAGCGTTACTCCACACAAGCAATGGGGTTTATAGGTATGTTATAAACAGTTATGGATTAATTGGTAGAGAGTAGTACTAACAGCTGTAGTAAAAATCAAAAATGCTGGGAAAGTATACGATATCGACTTAGATGAGTCCGATACTGGTGCCCAATTCAAACAGAAAATTCAACACCACACAAATATCCCGGTAGACAAACAAAAGATTTTGATCAAAGGAGGGAAATTAAGTGACGACTCGATCATAAAAGAATTGAAGTTGAACCAGCCAATCATGGTGTTGGGAACTCCCGATAACAATATCAATAAGGTGGAAATTCCGAAACAAGTATTTTTAGAAGATTTGAATGAGAATCAATTAAACCCAATTGGGGATGAACCCTCAGGTTTACTTAATTTGGGGAACACTTGTTACTTCAATTCTTCCTTACAAGCTCTTTATCATATTGATGATATCAAAACCGGATTAAATTCCATTACTACTGGCAGTAACAATAATCCGTTCTTATTATCTTTAAAAAGATTATTTGAATTGATGAGTAAAAAACAACAAAAAATCAACCCCACGTTATTCTTAGCTAATTTTAGAACCAATTTCCCTCAGTTTAGTGAAAGAGATAACCATGGGTTTTATAAGCAACAAGATGCAGAAGAAAGTTTCTCCCAAATGTTAAATATATTAATTGAAGGAATTAACATTAAACAAGATTTTGCCATTGAATTCAAAGAAGAATCCAAATGTTTAGCTTTACCAGATGAACCGGTGAAAACCACTCACGATGAAGCGTTGAAATTAATGTGTCATATAGATATTAAAACCAATTTCTTAAGAGATGGATTATTGAATGGATTAACTGAAACTATTACCAAACATAATGATACTTTAGATTCCAATACTGAATATCAAATCACCAAAAAAATCCTTAGAACTCCTAAATATTTAATTGTGCATTTTGTGAGATTTTTTTGGAGAAGAGATACTCAAAAGAAATCCAAGATTTTAAGGAAAGTTCAATTCCCCTTTGAATTAGATATTAGTGAAATGTTGGATGATTCAATTAAATCTACCAAAACTAAATTTAGAGATGATATGAGAAAAATTGAAAAAGATAATTATGAAATGGTTAGAGATTTCAAAAAATCTAAAAACTCTAATAATGATAACCCTTTACAACAACAAGAAGATGATAAGTTAAAATTAATGTCAATCAAATCCAAATTTGAAGATGATTTCGATTCCTTATTAGCAAAACATGATATTACCACCAAATCCGCTGATTTAACTGAAAACCCTTCTTCTGTGTATAAATTGAACTCAGTAATTACTCACGCTGGATCTTCTGCTGATAGTGGACATTATCAATGTTTCTCTAAAGATGAAGAAGATTTAAACTTGGATGACGAAAACTGGTGGAAATTCAATGATGACAAAATCACTAAAGTCACCAGAGATAAAGTTGAACAATTATCTGGAGGAGGAGAAAGCGATAGTGCTTTGTTATTAGTATACAAGGCCAATGGTCTTTAAATTATATATATTTATTAATGTTATAAATCCTTGGCTAATTGCCTGAAAGCTTGTACTTCATCCCAACAGTTCAAAGGTTTACCGTTATTGTCTTTAAAACAAGATACTACTTTTTCTCTAGCAGTTTTAACTTCATCAGTAACTTCTACCTTAGTTAAATCAATGTTTTCCTTCATCAATTGCTTCAAGTGTAAGATTTTTTCATTGGAAGATGGCACCGATATTCTCTTCTGGTCGTCCTTGGGCAAAATGGCGTCGTTTGTGGTTTGTTGGAACTGTTTAATGGTTTGAGCTTCTAGTTTTTTCAACTCTTGGGCGACTCGATCTTGTATGTACTTTTCGGTGTATTGAGCACGAGAATAGTCTGATTCAGGGCTATTTTCAAGCTGGGACAAGAACGAAGCGCTGAAGTCGATAGGAGCTTGAGGTGTAAATACCTTGTTTTCTGGTTTGGATGTGCTGGATCCCATTATGCTGTTATGAATTGAAAGGTACCTGTGATTCTGGTAGGTTAAACTCAACTGTTATTGGGTGAGCCCTCTGAGTTTTTCAGTGCGCGCTCACCGGGGGAGCGGTCGTGTGCGTCACACCATGCTCATTTTTCGAAAATTTTTATATCACTATAGACTAAGATACTAGATTGAAATCTTTGATAAAACACCATGCCACCAGTTCAACAGCAAAGATACGTACAACACCAACCCTCGAACTTCGACAAGTTTAAAATGGGAGCATTGATGGGATCCACCGTCGGAGTTTGTGTGGGGGTTTTGTTTGGAGGCTTTTCCATCTTACAAAATGGAGCTGGACCAAATGGAGTTATGAGAACTTTAGGTCAATATATTATGGGATCCGTAGGAACCTTTGGATTATTCATGTCAATTGGATCGGTCATCAGATCAGACTCCGACTACCAA
Organism: Yamadazyma atlantica; assembly: GCA_030561325.1. NCBI lineage: Eukaryota > Fungi > Ascomycota > Pichiomycetes > Serinales > Debaryomycetaceae > Yamadazyma > Yamadazyma atlantica. Next base: position 599,789 of record JAKTXA010000001.1, read on the forward strand.
GCCTATCAAAAAGCCATGATGCTAAGTCAAAGACAAAGAATAGCTTCTGTTTATAACGTGAACAACAATAATAACTAGTGGGAGGAACCCAAAGATAATTCAAAAATAGGTTGTAAATAGTGGTGTGTGTATACTTCGTTCTTAAGTGTGTAATTTATACTCGATATTCTTATCAATATCATACATATAGGTCATTCCGAATTCTGGTGCCT